>JARYHS010012519.1:103961093-104370971 GCA_031002005.1 Vandiemenella viatica | reverse complement strand
TATTATTAAAGTCACAGTCATTTCTTAGGTCACAATTAAATTCCCATTCCGACAGTCTTTTACCATCGTAATTTGTTTCTTAAAGAAATTGTTTATGATATTGTACCATCTACTGCCATTAGTCACGTCTATGCGGAACTTTTGACTGTCTAGCTTTTTCTTTTTGGCACAGTTCCTCTTCTTCCACCAATACCCAATTCACTTTTCTAAATTACACATTCGTCCCACTGTTTCTCGGCCATCATCCAGGCTTCTTTCCTTCATTTCAAAGTGTACATCTGCTTCGGCATTTTTTTTTTTCTTAATGTGTGTACGCCAATGGCGTATCGATCTGAATGATTTACAGGTTTCTTATTTACTGCTTTCCTCAAATTTATTTAGCGATTCGTCCAATCCAGCTTAAGTATTTCTGTTCTTCTGAAACTTCACGTCCACGGCCTAGATTATAGCAATATTATTTTCTCCCAGGATGCTGCATGGGGAAGTGAAGAAACGATATGCACATCAAGCTCTATTGGATGTCATAAGTAATTACAGAAGGCTGTCAAGTCTATAATTTCTAAGCAGTTTTTGTAGAGTTTCGAATCAGGAGATTCATTTTTGATGTTCTATCTCAGATCAGACGAGCGACGAGTACAAAACTACACTGTTGAAATTAAGAGGTCGAATACTGAATGGCGTGCAGTATGATAGTTAGCTCCTTTGAAGAGGTTAATTCTTTTGGCATCGGTCAAGGTTCTCATAATTTCGGGATTGTAGAATAGGTTTTAAGTCGATTTTCTTCTTGAACGCTGCATACTACTGGAAACTCTCGGGCAAGGTAAGAGGCCAAGGTTCCGACCCGAAGCTTCCTGCTTCTGCGCAGGTAACGCTAGTCTCCCCACCACCGCTTGTTCTCAGATTTTTTAGCCATGAAATTCTCCTACCATCGATTCTTTTCTGGTATTTTCCCATGGAGAAAAGACTGCAGGAGTTCGTAACGGCTACTGTTTCTCATCAAACGGCCAAGGTACTGCAGATTCCGTGTTTTTATGGTTGGCAATATTTCTATACTCTATTTTTTCATTTTGCGGAGCACTGAAGAGTTTTTTTTAAACCAATCTAGTTCATATTTGAGAAACCCTTGTACAATCTGTCTGACCAAAAAATATCAGATTAATCAGAAGCCACATACTGTATTTGAAGAGCACATTTGAAACATAAACCGAATGCACATTTCGTAGAAATTTCGCCTCACTCTTTATAGCCTTTTTAGTCCAATACAGAGGTACAATCTTTGTAGTTATTATTAAATTTATCTCCACTTAATTGATAAAATTTTAAAGCCAGGACGATCTAAACGAATGGAAAGTATTAATCTTTTTACATCCGTACATAATGTTAAGTTCTTTGGGTGGTTTATTTACTGCATTAATTAATTAATAAAGTCCACCAAAAACAAGGTTATGTTGATGCTCGTTTATTTTCAATCAAAACAAGTCTGCGACATTCACAAGCATAGTTGTTACAATCCAAAGATGCAATACTGACTTACTGAATGAAAACTTGCATGAATGTCTCTGTAACACTGAACTAATACTGAATACTCTGTCCAGGCGATCTGTTTTATATAGAGTCTATCGAATTTACGAGAATTCTTCAAAGGCATCCGCCCGATATTTCTCGATCATTAACAATCACTCAAACAATCAAACATATTAAAACAATTGGAATTGATACAAAATTAATTAATAACATTACAAAATGATTAGAAATGGTAATTAGAGATACTTGAATACAAAATTATTTACAGAAATCCTTTCAAACGTGTAGAAAATCGTCCTGTAGACATCGTAAATTACAGTAATACATGGAATTACAAACTTTTAAGAAATTCTCTTGCACCATTCGGTTCTTAAACATATTAAATGGTCTTTAAATAATTTTCTTACCTAAAACAAAGTCTATATACACTTATTTACAAGAATTTACAAAATAAACAAATCAAATCACCTTCAAGCAAACTTTGGCTCACTACAAATACTTCACACAGTCCAATACTATTCAAAATACAGGTATTAGGGCTGTTACAATAAGCTATTCTTATATGTTACTCATTTACCGAAAAATATTTGCGTACTAATATGTAAAAATGGATGAATTCAGATTATTACTCAAACCCAGTAACAGGTTGTGTCCAACAAGACTATGGTTTACATTTCGTTACATTAAAATTGTTACTATCATTAATATTAATTCAGAGTTAAAGGTTATTATTAACACACAGAACCATTAGAAACGCTGCTACCAAAGTAAACAGAGCAGTAAATGTCATATCGAAAGAAAGAATCCTATTTACGATACTTCATAGAAGTTCATATTAGTAAACTCATAGCTATCGCTTTCGGGGATGATTATCAAGATCTTCCAGTTAATGTAACTGCAAACTACAACTACGTTTTATGTCTGTTTTACTTAGTACAGGCTAACATCTTGTAAACAAAAGAGCAAAATTAGATAAACAAACAGAAAATCGTAAGAAAATTACATTGGAAAATTCCCAGACAAAACCTTCACTGAAATATCCGTACGAATCTAAATTAATTCTAAAATTATCTTAAAAGATCAAAGGGGGCCCAAAACCTTGAAGATACAGAGAGCTATGGAAATTTAAATTTTGAACTGTTGCAAGACTCCTACTTTCTCTATAATACCGAAGAATAATATGATAAATGTAATAAACACACATATTCTCAAACCATCGCAAACTGCATTGTATTTCTTCAAACTGAGTATTCTCAATGTTATAGGGCAAATCGTTATCTTTCAGAAATCGCAAACACATGTCCGTCGTATTTATGGTCAGCGACAAACTGGAAAATCCTCGTTCCAAGGATGAGGCAAGTGCCAAGTGACCCTAGGGGTCAAGTGCAAAGCGCACTGACGTGATTTCACGATAACAAGGCGCACTAGTAAGCTGCGAAGGCTGAAGATTATAATGCTTTTAAAGGCCAAAGAATTTCGTAACAAGATGGCTCACAACTCAAAAATCCCTTTCACCGTACTACCATTACTTTTATGGTACGTGCGGAAAACGTCTCCACAACAGCCGCCGAATAGTCATTAACGAGATGCATTTCTCAATCAAATAATCGAATGCACGGCACTACAGGTCATAAAGAGTAGAGTTTAAACAGTATAAGCGTGAAGCGTTTCAGCTCGTTGTCATTAAAGAGTAATAACGTGATGAAAAGGCTTTTTATTAAACTGGAAAATTAAATGAGCGCCCTCTCTTAACGGTTCATCAGATTCCCCATTAAAAGTTTAACGCTTTCGCTATGGCCCATTTACGAAATGCGTGGTTATTCAAACTCTGATCACAATTACAAGCACCATAACGACTCAGACAGGCATGAAGGTTAGAAGGTACTAATACTGCCACAGTAAAACAAAGTGACCGCTAGTTTCGACATTTAAAAAAATTACAGATTTGTAATTCATAAAAAATTTATATTAAAAGACAAAGAATTTTAATTTACGTGTATGCAGTGCAATCCACTGCAAACTGAGTTACAGAAGATGTTTTTCACTAAGATTAATCTCTGCTTTGTGCATTCCAATATGCAACGCGTGGAGGGATGATAGAATGGAAAAAAGAATCTGAGACAGACATCAGCAAGGAACCTTATGTCCCTGAACTCATCCATCGTATAACCTGATGTCCAAGTACATTGGTGCCACAAGTATTTCAATGCGCTGGTGAAGAATACAAGTTTTTGCATATTAGCCAATAACTTCAAGCAGAAACGACGTCGTCTGTATGGGCAAAGAGCATTCGTAAAATTATAATACTTTCGTAAGGAATGTGACCATGCTAATTCTCGATACTGAGATACTCGTATTCATCATTCCCTTGCGATGTGGATTCCATACTGCCCAATAATACGCCAAATGAGCATGAAAGGGCACATTTTATAAGCCATTTTCTTTTTAATTACACTGAAAATCTCCAAAATTTGATCTGTAATACGTATTATATTAAGACCGACTATGTGATGGACACAATTCATATTCCTTTATACTGTTTGAACTATGTACTTAATAGTACCTTCCCAAGACTTAAGACAGCCGACTTTGTTCTCGTGGAAAACAGGTTTTTCCGATACTTACATTTTTAAGTTGTCATTTTATTATATATTGTTGAAACAAAGTCGAGAGTACGATGAGCTTCTAAACACGTTAGTTGGTTAATGATTGTAAAGGGAGTACGAAAGGTTCCTTGTTCGAGTCCCGGTCTCGGCAAAAAAATGTACGGGCTCTTAAGAGTACTCAACAGAGAGCCACCGTTAGGAATTGAAAATAGTATGTACTATGGGACAATACGTTCATTTCTACAGTAAGGAATTTGATAGGAGAGTAGCCATGACTCAATAGTTGCTGTAACATTATGAGGAAAACGTAATCCGTTGCGGATATCGGCTTAATCGATCTAACATTTAGCACAAAAACAGAAAAATAAGATTAATTTGTTGAGCATAAATTTTTTAGGTAGAATTGTTTGTCATAGCTTCCTGTGCAAGTAAATATCAAAAAAAGTTATTAATACAAGAATTTAAATGACCGAACTTTTAACTACTTAAAACATAACTTCCAATTGTCGTCGTATTATTATTTATTTCAGCTTCCACTTTTCATAATCTTCTTCGGTAACCTTAGTTGTATTCTTCTTTGACATTTTGCTAGTTAGTTTGTCTACCTTCCACAGTTTTGTCTTTATTCTTGATCGCACTCACTACGATACATTGCATAGAGGTCTTTGACTATAGGTAGCATTAGCCAATCACGTTTATAATATGGATTTACTATGTTGGATAAATGTTAGGATATAATCAATGACCATATGTTGTCTAACCCAGCTATAATATACTAGGTTATCTTTTGAAGGTGTCACGTAATCACTGTGTAATGTTGTAAAAAGTACTGAATTCGCCAACGCACACAGAAACCAGGAACGAAGTGAACCAAAATCAAATGCGTAAAGATCTAGTTTTCCTTTCAGGGATTGAAGAGGCGGTGGTGTGAATGGCGAATTGATGCTGGACATTTAACAGTTAACTACTCATTATTAAAATCATATGCCTACGCCCTAGGAACTACCATTTGTAAATCAACACAATTATTGGTTAGATTTTACTATTCTATTTTTCCCTTTAAAAAAAACGCTAGTATTAAGAACGTAAGCCGCATGTAAGGGAATTCACTTAGTTTATCAAACATATGCCACAAACGTGTTCATTCAGTTACGTGATGCAGCGAACGAAGCGGTCAGCTCTTTTTCCTTGTACGATACCTACCACCCTCCCAACCTTTCCACGAGAAATTTAGAACTTTTCCCGCTCTTGTTTTTGCCACGTAAACTTCTCTGCTGCAAGGAAAACAAGAAGGAAATGTTACGAGGTGTTTTGAGAGTCTACACTCGACCTAAAATATTATGTGAAACTACGTCAGCCTTTCAACTGTCTTCTTTAAAATCTTTCTTCGCCGGGAAAGCAAACTTGCTTCGACAAAGGATGAATTCACGACTTTATCGAATATGCTTTGAACGTTTCCGTATGCTCCATAATTCTTATAAGAAAAAGTATGGGCGAGCAAGTAGTTTTTCATAAAGAAAACGTTTTATGAGTCTAAATACAAAATTCGAGGATACAAAGATACAACGTCCCCAAGGTAGATGAAACTCTTTATAACGCATTCAATTTTCTAGATGCAGACCTCTGCAGCTAACACCATTCCATCTACTCAAAAAGTCACCACTAAAGAAATCTTCAAATTTGTCATTCTGTGTATACCACGTTTGGCATAATACTGAAGAGCTTTTTTATTTATCAAGGATAAACTGAGAGATTAATATGAGGTGGAATAAACAACAAAGAACCTATGAACCTTGGTGGAAAATAGAAAGTACAATAACAGGTTTGTAATGCCTGACAGGTTTGAAAATATTTACAAATGACAGCCTACCATGTTCTTAGAAGTTTAGAGCCTGGTAGCTCTACCTTCAGCTTCAAGTAGTAGCAACCATGATGAAACTACTCGAGGCAAACTCTTCACAGTGCTCTAATTTCTTCATGCTAAAGCTATTAAAGGCTGTCCATTTGTGGTAATGTTTGAACTGAAGCAAACTGATGTAGTGTAGCTCTTTTACGTATAAGTCAATGTTTCGCACTAGCTGGTATGGTACAAACGAATAAAGAACTCGACAAATTTTAAAATATTACAAGGTCAATATTGAAGATTCGATTAGCAGCAACAGAGCACGATAATTTTAATTATGTCTTTGTATTAAGCTTTCAGATGTGCTGTGAATTAGTTCAGTTACTGAGAAGATTTAGCGAAGGCAGAGCTCGTTCAAATGGCTTTGCTGACGAAATTGGCAGTATTTGGTAACAAATTCTGTGTAATTGTAAACATAACCGTCGCCATTTTCTTTACTTATGGCTTTACGCCTTATTGACGTATTGGTCGTTATAGGAGGGAAATGACAGGGGGGAGGGGGCCAGGAACAGGAAGGAATTTGGCTATGGCCTTTTGAAGGGAGAATCGCGACATTCACCTGCAGTGATTTGGAAAAACCATGGAAAACCAAAATCTGGATGCCCTGACGAGGATTCGAACCTGCGCCCTCCGGAATGCGAGACCAAAGCATTACCGCTGATCCACTATGCTCAGTCAGTTGCCATTGCACATCCAGGACATCAAATGGTCAATTTTAACTGTAGAGGTTTTAATAACCCAATCCTGTATTGCTCTGTTGGCATCTATGATCCATAATATATGATCTACGCTGGTTACCTTAAGTCTGTTCAGTATAATATGTTTACCATCGCTTGCTACTTCCATGTTGTAATTTCGCAGAGTTTATCATGTTACGAGCGGCCAGAAGAAACGTGTAACTACGTACTGTAAATTTGTAAGCCCGTACAGAAAAATCAATCCATTAGCTAACAGACAACAGCAAAACGAAAGTTATTTTCTACTGTTTTACACGACGTAGTGTCTAAAACTAATCCATAAAAGCTTCCAAGATTTGAAAATGGGAAAATTATTAAGTGTTCGTCAAACGAACAATTTTTTTAAAAAAAATCTATCCCAGAAACTTCAAGACGCTGCAGGTTAGCGGTTACTGTCGAAGGCTTCTAATTTAAACCCCTGACGGAAGCAGAGGTCGAACTGAGCGACCAGTCCGTGGTACTGTCCTGGCGCAGATTCAACAAGTGGGAAGAGTTCCCGAGCCAAACTAACGGGCTGGCTGTCGTAATTACGAGAGTGCGCGACGCGACAGGCAATATAACGTAGCCATCAGCTATCATTCCAATCGGAGGAGCTTTTATTTAGTGCAGTTATTATGATGCAGCATTAATCCACACTACTCCAACAACTAACCTAGATACTGTATCAATTCGTTATAAAATAATACTTTCCCATTCATGTGCACTAACCAGTGAGACGAATATACGCATATACAACCACAGAGACGATTTTTGATACCCTGTTTGTCACTAAGTTTTTAAGCCGTCCCATTTTCGAAGTTATAACTTTAACATACTTCATCACAAGTTTAAGAGCAGCGGATAAAAACATCAGGTAAATTTATCTGATTATTATTTGACGCCATTTTTTACATTTTGGACAAGGAATACGTCCGATTTTCACAACATATTATCTGAAAAAGAAAGATCCCTGGCCTTGGGAAGCGATTTTAAAAACTTTAGAAATACAGGTTTTTGTAAATTTTTCAGTAAAAATATACAGTCACCTAAAATTAATAATAATCAAGCAACTTCAAAGACACGAATTGCCAGAAAACTGCAGTCAACACGTAACTTTTTTTTTAACTGCTTAACGTCTGTTAACAGCGAGGTCTTTAGAGACGGGAAAGGATGGGGGGCAAGGAATGGGAAGGAATTCGGCCATGGCCTTTTGAAGGAAGCATCCCGGCATTTGCCTGGAGTGATTTGGAAAACCCAAATATGGATGCCGAATGCGAGGCCAGAACGCTAACCGTTACACAACCATGCTCGGAACGCTAACCGTTACACAACCATTCTCGGTACGTAACTTTTGACGGGCTTAGAAGCTAGTAAGCAATAAACAGTACCTCTAAAAACAATAACAGTATGCAAGATTAAAAGTATGTGAGTAACAGCACCAGTGAAATCAAATTTATCAGCTAATATGTCACGACGACAGTGCAATTTACTTCGCCCATACACATCGAGAAACTTCGCTCTAGCTTACAAAGAAACATTACAAAAGGTGCTGACGTTTTAAATCCCTGGTTAGTGACAAACCGGTGTAAAGTTCTGGGAAAGCGCAGCGTCCCATCAGACAACCATTTCCAGTTAGCGTGTGTTCGTTGAAATATTCTGTGATCAGAGCTGGTTTCAGGAACGGAGTATCAACAGAAAACGTAAACAGTTACCAGCAGCAAGTTTCCAGAAGGTATAGTAAAACTTCTCAAGAATGAAATAACATTAAAATTATGTGGAACTGTAAAACAAGTGCTATCAAATGTTTTATTTCCAAACATCCACTGGATTCATAAATTCAATAAACCAAAGCGTATGAAAGTTGAGGTGAAACAGCAAAATTTAGACACTTGCGTTCAAGAAAAGGCAAGAAAGGGAATCCATGTCCACTTGTCAATATTGATAAATGAGGTAAATACATATATTCTAAAATTCTAGTTATTATGTATGCATTTACAAAGTTTACACGTCAAATTTTTAACAGTGATACCAAGAAAATGATTTGTTAAAAAATGTTTTCAAATTTGATCATAAATATCCCAAAGTAACGAGGAAGTGAATTTAACGGTGCCAACTATATTTTGAAAATCATATATTAAGAACTAGTTTAAACTCCCGTCGAAAAAGACGGACATTACCTATGGTGATAGTAGAAATTTGTTCTAAGCATACACGAATAACGATTAATTATCTTTATTGGTATTTTTTTGTGATGTTAGTAAACTTTCCCTGATTAGATTTTCGGAGTATTTGGCAAGGATGTTTTTAAATAACTCCATTTGATTTTATTTGGGGGAAATATAGGTTGTTATGAAAAAGTTTCTAAATAAAGCGTAATTTCAATAAAGAATAATTATCATTTATTTGACTGGTATGTTTGGTGAATACCTACGTTTCGTGTATCTTTCTCTGGATTTTAATAAACTTCCCTGTTTCTGTCAAAAAATTCTTAGGTTATGTTGTAACTTGGTTTCAGTAACTGCTACAGCGTACACGTTTAATTTAAAGGAAGGGCACATTATATTTGTTTATATCTCTGTCTCGTGTTATAATTTTTATCTCTGCATCACAACAGACAATTACCATCGCAATGACACTCTTAACAATGTAAGTGCAAATAATTTTTTTAAAAAAAATTTGAAATTTACACTTCCTTTTAACAGTATAACCGCAAATAAAGTCAATGCAGTAATGCATTTGAATTTTGCTAATTAACCAAGCAGCGCTGAGGTGGCGGGAAGTGTAACTAACACTTCGGGCATTATCGCTAATCGCCGAAGATTGCCGATCTATTGCGGTATGCATTCTCCAGGTTCAATGCATTTTATTGAAGTTGATATTTCAGTGAACGTCAAAACGTAAACGCGTTCTGGAAACTTAGAGCGAAATGTCTAGAGCTTATCATTGTAGATGCGTAGCAACATAGTATAATTTTCATCCCGTGATCTGACAGTGTTTTCGCGGCAGTCTCCCTTCCAAAACGAAGCTGTGAAAGCGTTGCGCCTGTACTTGACTATAATACCGAGATGCAGCCTCCCTCGTTCGAGAGAAAGTCCATCGATTGTCCAGCGACCCAGTTACTTTTCAGGGACGAGGGGGCCTAAATGGCCGTCTTGCAGAGCACTCCGTTGTCTGCACAGCTCCTCCTGTTTACACACTTGCTTCCGGCTCAACAGGAGGCCTCCCACCACTCTTTCATCCCACTCCAGAGTACCGTCCGTGCCTTTGTGGCGAATCCCACTAATAAAAGGAACGAGGCGGCAGCCTTTTGTCTCTTCGTTTGCGAGTGCTTGAATGGAACGTCAGATTACCTTGTCAAAAGTAAGAAGAGTGGGAATGCGAAATGAGTTTTCTGTGCGTTCTTTCTTCGTTTTCTGTCTGGACAGACATGCTTGCCTCTTTCTGTGGCTTAAAAGAAGAGGAACTGGTAAGCTTGAGTGAGTACGCTCCACTGCTTCCGGGTACATTCGTTGGCGAAGGCGAGCACTCAAGACTTTTCAAAGATTATTTTCCTTAGTTTCCAATAAAAAATTCCCCTCCCAGAGTCTGCACTCTACACAGTTCATCTCCGAGAAGCAATCTTCCACTCGCTTTAAAAAGAATGCCTCATTAACTTACTCTAAAAGTTTTCATAATATTTATACATTCTCAAATCTGTATCTGACAGTGTCTGTCTGTTTCTTTGCTCCAGAATAATATAAAAACTATCGAACCGATTTGGATGTGTTTTTCACAATTTAAAAGTTTACGGCACAGCTTAAAATCTGCGGTACATCTTATCACTCCACGTGACCGAGGAATGTACAGACAATTGCTGCTCATAACCTGAAAAGATAGGCGCCAAAGTTTCTCAATACAATTTAAGCCAGAGTGTGTATACACCAAAGATAAAAACCTTCAATATGACTATAAAGTTTAAGATCCAACTTAAAATCGGCTCAACGATTTTCTACCATTAATATTAGTTTATTATTGTCCTACTACGGTAAATGGAAAGTGTCAACAAAAAAAGAACTTGTTAGTGAAAAATTGAAGTTTTGCGGGCATAACTTCACGAAATTTTGATTTATTTGCAGCTACAAAATGAGAGACCAAAGAATTTGCAGCAACAATTCACGCACTTTTTATGGTGTTATCATTCGTTGTTTGAGGCATTTCAATGGAATTTTAAGTTTTTAAATTTTCTGTTTTGACTTAAAATCTGTGACGGTAATTCGCACATTAATATTTTTCCGTTTCTAATAACGTAATACTTACTTTGAGGTAATTGCTAGTAAGATGCTATCCAACACACCACACATTAAATCCTTACCCACCGAGAGTTGATCAAATGTTATTTCCTTTATTGAAAATTGATTTTAATAAGTAAACGTTCCACTATACCCTCGTTAAATAGATTTAATCTACCGGCTTCAATTAACACGATATTGTGGTTTTTTTCTTTACGGTAAAATTACAAAAATACTACATTACAAACTTCATATAGAATCCCAACCAAAGAGCTTGAAGTTACCCCAAATAAGAGTAGCTAAAAGAAAGAACTACTTACATAACTTTCAGGTTTTTTGGTAGAATTGGTATTCGAAGAAAAAAAGCTATCGCACACGCATGCATTAGTCCACACACCTAGGTCCGTGCGGAAAAAAACGCGGGCAAATGCAAATTATTACATCAATATCGGCTGGTTTCATGATGCTACGATTATTCTCATCACCACTGCTAAGCCTTGGAAACCTTCAAGATTCTTGGCTCTGACCTCACTCCTAAGATGATGCCATCATGTCTAGGCGGCGTTATTAGTGTGTGCTAATTCACTGGTCTTCCCCAAAAATCCGTCTCTCTCTCTCTCTCACACACACACACACACACACACACACACACACACACACACACAGAGAGAGAGAGAGAGAGAGAGAGAGAGAGAGAAGGTGGGGGGGGGGGTGTTACTGCTTGTGGATCGGGAACTCCACTTTTCGTCTATATGAATACTGAAAAATCAATTATGAACCGTGATCAAGATATATTGTCGTTAAGATGGTGGCAGAATCTGAGCCCTCACTGGTTGCCTGTTTCTTAAAACTATCATAACCAGCCGTTCTCTCAGTTACGCTTATAATCGAGGGCAACTTGGGCCGAAGTTCGTATTTTATATATATATATATATATATATATATAGGGTGTTACAAAAAGGTAAGGCCAAACTTTCAGGAAACATTCCTCACACACAAACAAAGAAAATATGTTATGTGGACATGTGTCCGGAAACGCTTACTTTCCATGTTAGAGCTCATTTTATTACTTCTCTTCAAATCACATTAAGGGGACACAGTCGCGAAGGACCTCCCATAAGAAATCAATGTTAAAACAATCAAATTTCAGGTACAATTTCTGAAGAAACTAATGGAGATACAGACATGAAACTTTCGGAGTATACAGATAAAACATCTGCAAATCACAAAGATTTGTTACTGTATTTTATATAGTTTATGAATAATGAGTTTTTGTTCTAAAAGATAAAAAATTATTACCTTTATAAATACCTTGGAGCTTGTAAATTTGCTCTTGTTGTTACGACAGGTACCATTTTATATTAGATTAATCATCGTTTTATTAACAAGAGATGCTGAAAGTCTGATGTCTTTATCAGTCTTAGTTTTTGAGAAAAGTGTACCAGAAGATCAAAAAATGTAGTTTTGAGAAAAAACTGTACTAAAAGTTTTACATACAAGAAACTAACATGCATTACAATACAGATACACTATTACCACGCATCACGAAAAAATTAATACCTCCGAATCTAATAGTCAAATTTGTGTGAAACAAACGGCATTTTGTAGCTAAATAATAGAAGCATTGAACAAGTCGAAAAATAAAAAACCAATTTTTTTGAGCCTGTTCGCGACTGTCTCCCCTTAAACATGGAATGGAAACACACAACAACAGAACGTACCAGCGTGACTTCAAACACTTTGTTACAGGAAATGTTCAAATGTCCTCCGTTAGCGAGGATACATGCATCCACCCTCCGTCGCATGGAATCCCTGATGCGCTGATGCAGCCCTGGAGAATGGCGTATTGTATCACAGCCGTCCACAATATGAGCTCTAACATAGAAAGTACGCGTTTCCGGACACATGTCCACATAACATATTTTCTTTGTTTGTGTGTGAGCAATGTTTCCTGAAAGTTTGGCCGTACCTTTTTGTAACACCCTATATATATATATATATATATATATATACACACACACACACACACACACACACACACACACACTCAATGTTTACTTTTTTTTTTTTTTTTTGCTTCTGGCTTTATGCCTCATCGACGTAAGGCGGCAAGGGCCTGGGAGTGATTCCGTAAAACCATGGAAAAACCGAAATCTGGATAACCGGGTAGGCATCGAACCCGCGCCCTCGCGAATGCGAGGCCAGTGCATTATCGCTGACCCACCACGCTCAACAGATCTGATAGAAGCAGATGTACCAATTCAAAGGCCAATGCGATATGATGCGTGCACGTATGATTGCATTTTCATTAAAACTCTTGTAAGGCCACTACTTATCGCCCCAAATTGTGTTTTGATGAATGTAAGTAAACTATCACCAACTCGTTGGAACCTCATTATGTGTGGTTGAGAAGCAGCGACAGTAATCTCGTTTGTGAGTTGATAAGTAACAGGTCACTGATATTGTTAACGAGCAAGGTGGACCAGTAAGTACTTAACGCATACCTACCTAATAGTTTAGACCAGGGGTCCCCAAACTTTTTATCACGTCGACCCCCTCACAGAACATTTGTCTTCTCATCGACCCCCAGATTAAACGTTTAATAAAAACCAGTGCTGGATCTGGGGGGGGGGGGGGGGTGTACACCGGGGTGCTAACTTCAAGGAGGCGGCAAAATCATGTTTGAAGGGCGGCGATTTAAGTCACGGAATTTTTTTTTTAGCTCTACTAGTACACTGGGCGCCGGGCGGCGACAACAATGTGTTTGGCCGACAATCGAGGTGGCGACACTTGGGGCCAGACGGCAAAAATGGGAGTTGCAAATAATGTTGCAAGGGGCGGCATTCCTACAGTTTTTGCCCCGGCTCGAAAAATTCCTGGATCCGCCACTGATGAAAATTTTAAATCATTTTTAGCATTTTTGATGCTAAGCGATAAGGAGACTTGCATAACAACCCAAAGAAAGTATTTATAGTTCCCACACCTTAAAAAATCCACCCAACAACACTAACAGAAAAAGGTATATTTTACACTGTTATTATAATCGTAAAAATAATTAAAAAATTATAGATAGATGGAAACTAGCCTATAACCGTAAGTGTCATAAAATGTAAAACACAAAATAATCATTGAAAATTTAAATAAATCATATTCGATGAAAAAACATCTGCCATTTTACGACTACTGTTGAATACATTAAAAACATGTTAACATACCTTTTTATTAAAGTAGCTGATATTAGTGAGATGGATGGGTCTGAAGGGCAGCATCAAGATTACTGATGTTCGGTTGAAAATTGGTAAGTTTTAGTCGCAAATCACCACGGTTTTCCAAGTTCAGTCTGTTTCTCTGTTTTGTTAAAATAGCGTTCGCGTGGCTAAAGCCAGCTTCAACGAAATTGGAATGCAAGTAAGAAAGATTCGTCTTCTGCTCTGAGCTTGGGGTATTTTGTAGCAATATTGTTATTGCTCCAAATTCGCTGAGGTTTTTATTTTTCAACAACGCTTTAGTTTCCAAATCTACGCATATTTCAATCAGTTCATCTTCTAAGCCACGTTCATTATCTTCATTATGTTAACATCAAATGGAGAAGCAAACCATTCCGGAACATGCATGTTCTCCAAGTCTTCGAAACGTGCTTTGAAGTCTTCTCTTAATTTATCGAGATGTTTAATATATATCTCCAAATCACGGTCAGGTATCTCTTCATTTTCTTTTAGTAGTCGAAAGTTTGAAAAATATTTTAAAATTTTACGTGCCAGTGAAGATTTTAACAGGTTTATTTTTAGTTGAAAGGCCATTATAATTGTTCGAGCTTGAACAATTGTAACATTTTTTCCTTGCAAACGCTTCTGTACTTTGTTAAATTTCGAATAAAGATCTGCCAAATAGAACAAGATGGTTCTTGCACTGTTTTAACTCGTCACATAGTAATGGATTCACATTCTTCAGAAACTCTGCAGAAGAGTCGTACAAGTCAACAAGCCTCTGCAAACTATTAGCTCTTGTCAACCACCTTACCTCAGTGTGCAAAAGTAATTGATTGAAAGGTTCATCATTTTCTTCACATAACTTCGCAAACAATCGGGAATTGAGAGGATGAGCTTTAATTTTATTAATTGACGTAATGCACACTTTCAGAGTATCATGCAGGTCGCCACTCAATTTTTTGGCTACAAGATGCTGCCTGTGTAGGACACAGTGAACGGTACGTACATTAGGAACCTTTTCCTTCAGAAAGACGAAAAAATCCTCTAAAACGGCCTACCATAGCAGGTGCACCGTCAGTAGCTACTGCAGTAATATTCCCGAAAGGAATGTTGTGCTTGTTCAAATAATCTTGCAAACATAAAAAAATTGTCTCACCTTTTGAAACAGTTTGAAGATATTTAGCAAACAGAAATTCATCAACAGTGTCATTCAGGGATGGACTATGGAACCTAACATAAACCATGAGAAGATTTGAACTTCCTAAAGTTGATTCGTCAAGTTGAATAGCAAACTTAAAATGCTCGAGCTCAGAGGTCAAAGTTCTTTCCACATCATCGGCCATTTCCTCTATACGTCGCTGCATAGTATTTGCACTCAATGGTATGCACTTCAAAAATAGTTGAGAGTCTTTCTTCATAATATTTTCAATTACATCTTTTATAGCTGGTACTATAATCTCTTCACCAATTGTGTACGGTTTGCCTTTCTTTGCTATGTTAAGAGAGATGCTGTTGGTTGTCCTCAGTCCTCCTTCACTATCAGCGCTAGCAGATGACTTCAAATATGTACTTAAATTTGGCCGAACTCTCAATTTCTCTTTTAGCATTTTGAAATACTCAAAATCTCTGTTTTTCTTATCAGAATGGATCCTTTCCAAGTGGTCTTTTATTTTCGCCGGCTTCTTAGCATCATTGATGAAAGTTTTTCACATAACAAGCACATAGGAATAGTTTCATTAGCAGAAGATGGCACAAAACCATATTTCAAATACTCGTGTGAATATTGTCTGCATTTTTTCTTAGCACTGGTAGACGACATCGTAGGTATTAAACTCAGATTTATAATATGAACAACACGATACGATCGCAGCACAACAAAACAGCAGCAGTAAGAGATGCAACTTATTACCGCACGAGCTATAAAGAACTGCCTGTTCTTGCTCAGAGTGCATTGTTGCTACTTTTTGCTAACAATAGATATCTAGACTTGAAGGAATAATAATTACATCTAAAAGTAACCTATTCAATAGAATTAGACAGGAAAAAGATAAAAAAGAAGTATCTAAATTTAATGGTTTTCGGTATATTACGATATCTTCTATTTAAAGGACAAAATCTACATTTAGATATACAATACATAAGAGTGGAAACCATACTACAATTTAACAGTGCAACTTGTGTATAATGAACCAGCAGCGTTCTCTCTCTCTTTCTCTCTCTCTCTCTCCCCCCCCCCCTTGTGGCTTTACGTCTCGTCGACAGCGCGGTGACTAGAGGCGGGATGGAACTGCGGAGAAGGAACTGGAAGGAATTCGACCATGGCTTTTTGGAGGAAGCATCCCGGCATTAGCCTTGAGTGATTTGGGGAAACCATGGAAAACCCAAATCCGGATGCCTGGACGGTGATTCGAACCAGCGTCCTCCCGAATATAAAATGCTTAAATACCCGAAGTAAATAAAAAATAAAGTTTTAATACTTGTTGAGTTCATCACGTAGCTTAGCTAAAATAAAATAATTGTGATGTTGAACTTCTTTCTTACCCCAAAGACGGACCATAGAAGAGACACAATTCGTAAATTGGTCTACATTCGTTCCTCACAGGAACAACCACTAACAAACCAGCAATGCGAGTAAAGAGTAAAGCGGCGAAATCAAACAGTTTGAACGATAAGCTTTGCTCCATTATTACCTCACCCGCTTTGCGCCCCAGTAAAGAGTCACCGCAACAATCCAATTGGTTTGTTTGTTTTCTCTGCTTTGTACTTCGCTCTCATCGTTGCTATGCTCTCCGCTCCAGTATGTTTTCTCCTTAACACATACCTAAAGCGACGCAGGCTTCCGTAAAACTCAAGTTATAACGGGGCTAGTCAGTTATTTTGGATTTTTGTTGGAATATTCCCATTTTTTCCTAGACCATTTAACTGATCCTCTTTTTATCAATCGACCCCCTTTCGACCCCCGGGTATTAATCGACCCCCGGAGAACTCTTATCGACCCCCAGGGGTCGATACCGACCACTTTGGGGACCCCTGGTTTAGACTGATAACATGTTTGTTTCACGTGTAGTAGTCTCTTTGAACTTCTAGGTAATTTAACCGACAAGGAGTGTGTCAGTCATTTATGTAACATATTTTAATAGTATTACGCTAGGTAACATTGCAGCATTAAATAAATATATCCTGTGTAGTTTTACAACTAGACAAGCAGTGTTTAAGAGAAAATGAATTTTCCCGTGTTTCAATTTCCACTCAAATAGTAGTAGCTAAAATGTAAATAAGAATATTTGGTAGCGGAGTGAAATCCCTCGAATAATACTGAATGTTCTTGATTCGTGGTTTCGCGTGTGTGTGTGTGTGTGTGTGTGTGTGTGTGTGTGTGTGTGTGCGTGTAAATAATCATATCAAAACTCATACAACTTTATTCTTATTTGCAAGTTTTCTGCCGAACATTGCAGCGATATTGGAAACCAATATGATTTCCGGGAACATTTTTTATGTAGGCGAAGTCCAAGAAACTTTTCTACTGCTGATTATAACATTATTACCATGAAGTTAATTGACAGATATATTCAAGGATAATTCAAATCAACCTTTACAAAATTGATTTAAGATTGTCGACAATAGGATTTTCAGAGTCGCAAGACGTAAGGAAAGGAAATTAGTTACGGACTATAACAGAAAAACAATCCCTCCATCTCCAAAAAGTGACTCCAGGACGAAGAAACTCGAAATATTCACTGTCAAATTGGTCATCCAAATGTCCGGGCCATTCCCCATTCAAGACTCATTTTTCACCAAGTGATCCCTGAAGGAAGGGCGAACCGGAGATCGAGGTCCAAACGTTAAACACTTGCTCAGCCGGTTTAGTCCCTTAACAGCACCTCCATGGAAAAAATTAAGTGTGGTGTTTCTACGCTGCCTTCCAAAATGCTGTTAATGTTAAATGCGTGTGTCTGATTTGTTTATGTGGAAAGGGGGTGAGTAAAAATCAACTAGTATTGGAAAGTGTCACTACCGCCACAATATTCCACCAGGGACACCTGACGAGGTATTAGACTCTTCAATTTCTCTGTGGTAATTCGTTCCAAGGTCTCAGTCTCTCGATAAAAATCTGTTACGGTACAGATAGCGGTGGCCGTCACGCGAAAGCAGCATTAATAATTTGGCCCCCATAATATTTCCATACACGTAGCACCTAGGAGACTTTAATACTTTAATAAATATTCAAAATTCAAGACAGCCGAGCACCATCTTTAGTTCAAATTCGCTAAAAACATGGAATAACCCACCCATGCCTTATTTTCATTCATAAATGCTACGAAACTGTAGATCGAAATGGTATGATTGTTATAAAATGTGGACTGGACAAAAAAAAATCATAAATCCTATGAAATGATTTTTTGTTGTTTCAAGGTTATTAGAGGCGGGAAAGGACTAGAGGTATGGAACGGGAAGGAACCATCACCGCATTCACCTGGAGTGATTTGGGGAAACCTTGGAAAACCCAAATCTGAATGAACTGACAGGGATTCGAATCCGTATATTCCCGAATGCGAGGCCAGAGCGTTACCGTCCATCCACCACGTTCGGTTTTTAGATAATGTATTTCATTTTCTATCCATTTGTTGGAAATCCCAACTTACAGGACATGAAATTACTATACAAAAAGCTAATTATAATTAGTTTCTAATTACAGCAGACAGTACTGTGTGTGTAATCAGAGTGAGAAGTACAGTATGTACTTCAGCAATGAAGCAACGTATTACACCCTCCCCCTCAAGCGCAACCAACAATCTCGGCGACTTCTCACGCAAACCTACATTCGGGTCGGAAAAAAATGTCAGTGCGGCGTGTAAACCGCGCCCGCGGCATACACCAATATGAATACATTAGTCCGCGTGCATGCATTATTCAACAGCTTCAGCGCCTTCCACAAAAATCACGTACTCGGCCGTATACCGCGTGACAGGACACGAGAGGAAAACAAAAGCAGTTTAGATTAACACCGAAGAGTGGCGTGTTGACTGCATGAATATCCGAGATCAGCCGAAAGGGAGAGCGAACAGTCATATGCCGAGAAGTAACGAGATTACGAAGTGCTCCCAACCCTTCTCGGCAAATACATTATGCATTCTGCATCGTTTACTTCTCACCAAGGATATTGCGGAACGGAAAAGCACAGTTTTCCTCTCTCTAACACACAGTAAAAAAAAATATATGAATGGAACAGAAATATCTTTGCAAGATTGATTTAAAATTGTGTCTGAGATTTAAACTCGTAAAGACAGGTAAGGCTATCTTTGGCTTCAGGAAATGAAATGGCGTCTATCTGGCAATGAAGCTTGTAAGGGGGCATTTAGAAATTACGTGAGGTGTTTTTCCGGATTTCCGGACCACTCCCCCCCCCCCCCCCCCGCTCTGGTGATACTTCGTGAGATCTGGTCGGCCCCCCCCCCCCCTCTCTCTGATGATATCTGGTCCGTGAGACCCCCCCCCCCCCCCGAAATCGCCCTCGCAACTTTTTGATACCTTTTTTTTGTTAGCTCTACAGTCCAACAAAAATTTCCAAAACCTCACGCGTGATTTCCGTTGACCCCCTCTTCCCCTTGGTGAGATTTCGGTGGACCCCCCCCCCATTTCACCTCACGTAATTTATGGACACCCCCTAAGCTTTATAGTATGTTTCGGGTTATTCGTTTGTGAAATATGTATTTCTGATTCGAAGCTTTGCACCATCCGTTACTCTCCTGCGATTGTCAGCACGCAGTCGGCTGATAAATCTGAAAACTCGTCTGCCTTACTCCTGGCAGACAGTGTAAGGGAAGATGTTAACCTCTTACCTCCTTTAATCTTCCTTCCGAGATTACCGTAATACCTACACCACCAATATTTGTTGTTGTTTTTTATAAGATTTACACACATTAGAAAAAGTTTAAGAAACACGTTCGCTAGAGCTGTGGTTTCCAATAGGAGCGGTACCGTCCACAGGTAGGCGTTGAAGAAATCATAAGTGGCGTTTCTGGTCGAAGCTATATTTTGGGGGAGTTGAGGACCACCCCCTGATTTCCAGTATTATATCCGGCATAAAAGACTGCATCAAAGAAGTTTTTAATTGCTTTCCCATAATCATACATAGCTAAAATAGAATTTATCTTAGTCTACAATTAGCTAAGAAACAGATAGCCAAAAGTGGAACGCGGCAATTTAAGGATCCTGATGACGAATAAAGCAACAGATATCGAAAAATATTGTTAATATCTTTTAATAAAGTAATTTTAGAAATCTGTTCTTGTTTTTCTATGTATGATATAGTACAATTCGCCTAAGAAAGGTGAATCGAATCATTGTTTCAAAAAGTGGGTTAATAGCCAAAACCGTTCGAACATTGTGTTAAATTATTTCCAGAAGGGAAATCGGTATGGTTTTTTTTTCTGAAAAGGGGACAGTGAGTAGTTTTTTTCTCGAAAAGGGGAGCCGTAGGATAAAAAATGTTGTGAACCTACATGTTAGATGAACGTTCTGATAATATTTTCAGCGAAGTTCCTAGAAAAATAAAAATTCTAAACCTTAATATCTATGTTCTGCGCATAAAAAATGTGGGTTGATATAAATGGGGGCTGGTACAAGTTAGAGGCAATTTATACTGAAAGAAGTAAGAGAAGACCCGTAAGTTTTCATTATAAACTTTATAGTATTTTTCTAGCGCGTCCCAGCATTTAAATAGTCACACTAAATTTAGTACTAAAATCTAAAATCAATAATTACATCTTTGATGTTGTCCTCTCAACAGCAAAATAGTTCAGTTACTGATAAGAGTAACTACGTTGCTAGTATGTGACACGTTATAGGCAGTATGTATGTAGAATCAGTACATTTATCTGTACTAAGGAGTTTATACCAAATACTGCAATTCAATAACATGTGTTTTTTTTAAAAAAACAGCTCACGTCCTAACAGAATTTATATTGCAGGAACATCCATGTTAATTATAGGATATACAAAAATTCGTGTGGTGGCGACTTTACATTTTATCCAAATACAACATAAAGCAAACAGACATGTCTAATCACACCTTCTCCCACTGATAAAATGAAAGGCTACACACACTGCGAACAGTGCCTGGCTTGTAATTTTTCATCACTGACGTTGGATTAAATTTCGCAGCTATGCCATCAACACACGCAATCTCTCTCCCGAAAGTCGTCCCCAATTATGCACTAATGAACGTCTTTCCCTTCCTTGCCTTTAATAAGTCAGCTCCTACATCTTCACAAACTACGCAACAGCGTTGTTTCATGGCGTCCTGCTTTAAGAGGCAGCCTTCTCGATCAAAAAAATGACATCTCAAAAAAAGTACCAATCACGCCATGGTAACAGAAGAGCTCTGGAGGAAAATAACAGCGATTGACGAAAACTTATAAGGGCGTATCGGAAGAAATTATACAACAGATTCGGAAGAAATTATACAACAGATAAATCACTGAAACATACAAGTGCCTTTTGTTTTACTTATGTCTTTACGTCTCGTCGACATCGAGGTCATTAGAGGCGGGTATACAAGTGTGAATAAACCAGTACACAAACAGCAATTCCTTATATCACACTGCAAATTACATTGTTGTTAAATTGTTAATTTCAAAATGGAGATTGACACTTTACATAGTATTTTTGACAAAAAAATACATATATACTATGTCAGGCTAATGTTGTACACTACAGCCTCCAAGGAGTATTCGCAGACATGTAGACACAAAATAAAAATCTATTTCAAGAACTTTTAACCCTCTCGCAAACAAATCAAATCTTGATTAGCTGATAGATTCAACTATTTCCTTTACATATACCAAGCAATATTGCACGTTTACTGCACGAAGAAGTAGTCGTAATACGGCTTTCATAAAATTTACAAGGATTTTTCTTGTCCCGATATTTCTTCATGCCGGTTGACAAAAAAAAAAGCAGAATGATCATTTGTGTTGAGCTTATTGAATTGTATATAGTCACTTTAAAGTTACACAGATGTAACATGAAGCGGCAACAAATTTCTACAAAATAATAAGACGATGCCAACTAATTTTAACCACGATCAAGGTTATTAAATAAATAAACGGCCATTCGATATTGAGGAAATTTAAAATTTCTTTTTAAATCAAATTCGCGGTAAAATCGAAGTGATTACAGCCTTACTAACAGCATAGTTTTTAGTTGCCTAATAACCAGTCACATAAATCAGTAGGCATAAATGTTAGAGTTATACAGTTGTAAGCAACATCTTAGTCTAATAAGCACAGTATCCGTTTCGGTAAACTCTCTTCGGTAAACTCTCTTCGGTAAACTCTCTTCGGTAAACTCTCTTCGGTAAACTCTCTTCGGTAAACTCTCTTCGGTAAACTCTCTTCGGTAAACTCTCTTCGGTAAACTCCCTTCATGATCATACGGAGATGCGCAAAATATTACCCAAGTGATCAAAAATCTACTTTATTGACCAAATACCAACTTCTAGAATCTTAGTTTCATTGAAATTATATCAGATAAAACGATGTTTGGAACAGAAGAAATAACTCCTGTTGCGAAGATATGGATGAAAACGGGTTTTACCCCCTCGTCTTCGCGCAAAACGCTGCAGTAAGCAATGTCATGATGAGACCAGTGACAGCTTTCATTTTCTCTAATCCCCATCAATCAACGCAGTGAGCAAGCACTTACAAGAAACTTCACTCTCAATCCATTCCTTTTGCTCTTACACTTAAAGCTTTAAGTCAACGATGATGATGCATTATGTATTTATCTTCGTTTTGTTACGAAAGAACGGAGAAAAATAAAGGATGGCCTACGAGTGGAATTCCTGGAATAAATTCGTAGGGAAATAAACGAAAAATGAGAAGTACAAAGTGAGCAGCTCAATTGTTGATACGGTTGATTTTGTGAAGTATTTGAGCGTAATTGCACAAAGCGACGTTTAATGGGACCTAAACCTAACTTCCGTTATGGGTAAAGCTAATTCTAGGTTAAGATTCATAGGTCGTATTTTGAAGAATTGCAACGCTCATACAAAGGAAATAGCTTATAAAACTTTCGCGCGTCCACATTTGGATTACTGTTGATGTTGTGGAGTTTTGGATCCTTATCGTAAGGGATTGATTGAAGTGTTAACGTAAAGATCTGCTCTATCTGCGACTGCTTGCTGCAGCCCTTACGAAAGCGTCACAGAATTGAAACTAGACTGGGTTGGGATGACGACGTCGGTTTCGTCTGAGTTTGTTGGTGAATATGCGTAATTCTTCTTTTATTTACGAATCCAATGCAATACTTCATCCAACCAATTTAGGTCGTAATGTCAGGAGAGGTAAGATGAGAGAAATAAGATGCCGTACTGATGCTTATATGTAGTTTTCTTTCCTCGGGCTATTCGAGATTGGAATGCCCAGAGTTAGTTTTGGTGCAAAGTACCCTCCACCAATCACAATATTAGCGAACTGCAGAGTATGGATGTAGCTTGGGATGACCAGATCCTGACCAAGGCATTGCCAGATGCGGGGCTAAAAGAAGTAACAGCTGTAAGGGCTATCTTTAGAGGGACCGTCACCAGGCTCCCACAGTCGACCTGTTGGCCCACTGACTTGGCTGTTGATGCTATCTGGGAGAAAGGTTGAGAGACGGAAGTAACAAGATTCTCACGCTCTGGACGTCTACCAAAACTGACAATGAGGCACAATCCGCTGGTGCCTTGTTCGAATTTTATCAAGGCCATACTACGCTAAACTGCCGAGACCCACAGAGTATTCACATGAAGTGTCCCAGCTACCGAGATCATTTTTTCGAGCGTTATAGGCTGTAAGAATAGCGAAGTTGAAAAGTAAAGAAAAATAAATTTGGCGTGGCCTGTAATTAGAAAACTGTACAGTCTTTCTTTTGGCGTTGTATCTGTATCTCTATACCTAAGACAAATGTTCCACCACCTCTCTAGCGCCAGGTCCAAAAACTGTTTTTTTCATTATTATTTTGGGATTTACGCCTCGTCAACGTCGAGGTAATTAGAGGCGGGAGAGGGTAGAGGTTACGGAACGAAAAAGAATTTGACCATGGTCGTTCGAAGGAACTATCCCGGAATTAACCTGGTGTGATTTCTGAAAACCTTACAAAACCGAAATCTGAAAGGAACCACTCACCCACCGGACTCCTTGAGATTAGGGAGCATCCATAAATTACGTGAGGTGTTTTTCCGGAATTCCCCCCCCCCACTGGTGAGATCTGGTCCGCGAGACCCCCCCCCCTAGAAATCACCGTCGCATCTTTTTGAGACCTTTTCCGACGAAATACCCCCCTACAATCGGTTTTCGCGTGTTTTTTAGACTTTTTTTTTTCAGCTCTACAGTCCAACAAAAATTTCCAAAACCTCACGTGAGATTTCAGTTGACCCCCCCTTCCCCCCTTAGTGAGACTTGGTGAGATTTCGCCGAACCCCCCCCCCCCCTCTATTTCACCTCACATAATTTAAGGACGCTCCCTAGAAGAGAAGCTCACACAGTGTCTACGACGATGTGTGAAAAAACAAAGTTTCATATTCAAATCAGTTTTGCACATGTTCGTGTTCTCGTTCACTAGCTTATAATAACTGCAGTTTTTAACTAAATAACCAAAGACGCCATCAGAATAAAACTAGTATTAGTAACGCCATTATAGTATTGATGTGTTCATACTTAAAGCAATACCTCACAGAAATAGAGGGAGATAAACTGTAAAAAGGAACGATTTTTAAAAATGAACACCTTGCAATGAAAAGCTTAATAAATCGTTTACATAAACACTGATCGCAACACTGATACTTAAGTGTACCTCCGATTTCCGTCGAAAACACCGATTCACGGACCTCAATTCTGAACGACAACCAAGTGCTGAACAGTTTAATTTTCTATTTCTTCACTATCAATAGCAAATATTTAGTTTTAAGGTAATGTGCCAAAAATTTTGATATGAAAAAAAAAAGCTGTAGTCTTTCCCAAACCTAAAAAACTGTTCATATGTTTTGAAAATTAATATACGATACGTTTGAAAATACCTTTAGCAAATAGTGAAGAAATACTTTTCCACCATGACGCAACAACTTGAACATATCCTTATGATTTACTATCACTTGTTCTAAAATGAGTTATTTCGTAGTAAAAAGAACTATTTTATTTCCTAGACAGACCACGTAGTTTCCGATTGAATTGCTTCGCTACCGTAGTTTGGTTGCAATGGAAAGATTGATATGATCAGAGAAATAGGTGCCGTATGGGCCTGTAATTGCTATTGGAGGTTTAACTAAACAGAGAAGATCAGGGCACCCTCCATCATGTAACTAAATCGATTCTTGAATACAGGTTACAGTTTGTATGGTCACTATAAAACTTTCAGTATCGTTAGATAGTAATAACACTATACCACGCACAATATATCTGTGCAAAAAAAAATCACGTATCCATCATCACACAGCCCCGCTTGTAATGATCGTGACCTTACGATATTTTACTGCGTCAGGTAACACCTGTGTCTCACTAAGCTCATAAGCAATACCAGGTACAGAAAATGCCTCTGGCCGCTGCAGGAATCCCCTGTCTCGGGAAATCCCGTTGACGTCAGACAAGAGAGTCAAATGTGGTTCTTCCCGCGAAATCTGATAATTAAGGATCCGATCAGACAGGCTTCCAATAACGAGAAACAGTAAACGAGCAAAACGATTAACTTCTGGGTAACTGATGCCATCGAGCACTGGAAGACTGAGTAAATTTAATATCAAGCGTTAGGTACTGAATGAAAATGTTTCAGCTCTAAGAAATCGAATTTATCAGAAGCATTTTCTTTTTTTTTTTTTTTTTTTTTTTTGCTTATGGCTTTACGCCTCGTCAGCGTCGTGGTCATTAGAGGCGAGAAAGAGTGGGGGCAAGGAGCGGGAAGAAATTCGGACGTGGAGTTTTAAAGGAAGCAGCCCAGAATTTGCCTGGAGTGATTCGGAGAAACCATTGAAAACCTAAAACTGGATGACTGGACAGCGATTCAAACCCGCGTCCTCCCGAATGCGAGGCCAGAGCGTTACCGCTCAGCTACCACGCTCGGTAGATGCATTTTCTACTAACCCAAAGATGAAAAAAGAAACAGTTATATTAACACAGTTTATATAGATTCTGGATTTTTTTTTAGTTAAAACTTCGGTTAAACTAATACGGTCTCAGAAACATATGACAGTATCCTAATGCCATCTAGTGGTTTTTGACTAACTGTAGGATATTGTGTATTTAAACACTATAGGTACCGCAACAGTTGTAAGATGGCAGCCTTCAATTGTGAGTAACGAAGTTACAGAGAATAATAATAATAATAATACAGGAGAAAATCATTGAGGTCGAGATAAAATAAAGTATGAGTAAAATAATAGCCGCCGGAAAGCCATGCCATAAAATTCGGGAAGTGTAATAAATCGACCATTTTTTTTTTTTTTTTTTTTACTTATTGATTTACGCCTCGTCGAAGGTTAAGGTCATTAGAGGCGGGATGGGACTGGGGACAAGGAACGGGAAGGAATTCGGTCATGGTCTTTTTGAAGGAAGCATCCCGGCATTCGCCTGGAGTGATTTGGGGAAACCATGGGAAACCCAAATCTGGATGCCCGGACGGGGATTCGAACCCGCGTCCTCCCGAATGTCAGGCCAGAACGTTAACCGTTCACCCACCACTCTCGGTCATAAATTCGTCGTTGCTTTCGGTATCTATTAGTCATATAATGTAATTCATTCAAAACGATTACTACACAGGGTTCCTTTAATATTTGTAATAACCATTCTGTCATCCCCAATAATAGGAAAATAGCGTGATCTAGCTAAGAAAAAAAAGGAACTTGTAACTATGTCACGAATATATGGCACGCAAAAGAATGTAGAAGATAATGGTAAGAGGAATTTACATCAAGTTGTAATAATGAAAAACCGATGCGATTATTGAAAATGAAAGTGCTGAAATGTACAGAAATTACTCAGAGAACAAAAAACAGAACGAAGTTTCACTTCCAACGTGCGGGTGCCATGTAATACCCGCACGTCCTAGAAGTGCTTTTCTTTCATCAATCAACTTCGTCAATATCACATAATACTAATTCTGCAGTATTTTGGATCGGATATTCCATACCGACTTAGTTTCCTTATCCGTGTCAGATTGCGAACCAGTAGCCTTGAACGGCGGCAGCCAATCCGCCACACCTGTCGCACATTGTTGCCTATCTGCCAGCTGGGAGGCGGCTGGCTGCTCCAGTTTTCTAACGAGTGAAACCGCTCGCCTTCCAACCGGCCCAGACAGTACGCACGGTGCTCGCTCGGTACCTTGCCCAACAACGAGCCGCCAGCCTCCGTTATGCAACAAAGGCACGCGGAGATCCACTTATAACGAACACGCTAGGGAGCCATCAACATCCTCAATAATACACAATCCACAACTAACAGGGATTCGCAGGACGTAAGCACTTCCTATATATCCACATTGTTCTATTACATAAGAGGAAAACCACAAGAACCACATTTTTCTCTTATTTTGTTGACTATAGCTCTGACAGAACGCCGGTACATTAAATACTTTATGTTTGTACGGTTCTTTTACGTCGACTTCAGAAGAGGAATATACCAAGTAACGGGAAGTAATTCGACCATGACCACTTTCTGAAGGCGCCATTTTCATATTCACCTTAAAGTATTAGGGGAACATCGGAAGACAGGATAGGACCGATAATACAACACGCGTTCTCTACAATTTTCAGGCACAAACTTTATTGCTCATCCAAGTTCTGTCCAATATATTCAATCCGTCTACAGATAGCAGGTGATTCGTGGGATTATTGAACGCAGCTTTGCATACCTAAACATATTTAGCTTAGTGAAAGGTATCGAATACTACCCCTCATTTCCAAAGGCAGAACTCAAAGACGACGAGGTGGTGGAAAAAAAAGAAAAAAAAAACTCTTTTACACGTAAGAAAATGTTAAATTACATGGATAAAAGAACAAGGAATAAAATATCGTTCCGTCGTTTTTTACTTGTAGCTGATACAAACTGGATGACAGTCAAACCACCAGGTGTGTGTGTGTGTGTGTGTGTGTGTGTGTGTGTGTGTGTGTGTCAGTCACAATGAAGGGAGGCAAACAAACTGCAACTCTTGTTCCTTTTTATGCATTAAGGGCGAACCGGTATCCTTTGCAGGAAAAAAGTTTACAACAAATGAAACTGCTTGGTACGATTGTAAGTGCGATAATGTCAAATGAAAATTTTAAAAGGGGATAGAACTTCTATTTTGTCTCAAACACCCAGGAGAAACATCCAAAGAAAACAAATTGTTGGCTACCTGCAAAAAAGGGCAGCAAGCCAATAACAAAATCAGTCACCCGGTTATAGGTAGGAGCCCTAACAACAGAAAAAAAGCTTCAAATATCTCCTACATTATTCGGCGCACTATATGTAGTAAATGACAGTTCACTAAGCTAATAATTGCTCAAAATGAACATAAAATCGATAAAAAGTGAGCGTATTGTATCAGCATCACAGTACACAGTTTTAATAGTAATTCCCCTTAAATGGCCAGACATTGCATTAATATCTTCCCTCCATTTCGTACTGTCGAGATTGACGTCCAATATTCTGACGGTGCGACATTCAGCAATGAGGTATGTAGCTTTTCTCACGTTAGTTTCCCAACTTCACCGTCACAACTTAAATAAAATGTAAGTTGTGACGGTGACTGCATTTTTAATATTTATCCCAGCACCAATTACTTCACACTTATGTTTTACTTGCTATCTTTACTGAGAATATTAACGGCTTTATTAATTAAAAACGGACAACGAAAAGAAAGAACCTGAATGTGAAGAGACATCCAAATTTGTTAGTGAAAAATGAGACTAAACATCATACTCGAGAAGGCTAATAGCCGACTGTCGATATGAACCCTCGGGAGTCCTCCGCCACTTCAGCTTCTAGCCAACATGACATAAACGTCAACATTTTGTAATTTAAACATCAATGTTAGTAACATGCGACGGAGCACGATCAATAATGTAAAACTATACCATAAGCGCCGTTATACTAGTCGTACGGAAATATATCTTACGCTCATTGTAAATTAGCATGCGTCGGTACACGCAATCATGTATTCGTTTATTAGCGGATTTTTCATTGTCACTTTTCCGAAGGCTGCGATTGTTTCCCACCATTCACCTTTTGACAGGAGAAACGAAACAACGCAAGACATCCGCGTAATGTTTAAAGGTTACACTCGCTTTCTAATACCAGTAGGCTATAAATAGTCATTCATGGTGGGAGATAATAGGAAGTGAAATCCCAGACAGCAGCGACACTTGAATATGTCCGTAATCCATTTATGCCGTGGAATGTCACTATGATCGTCCTCAAATGAAACAGGTAGTCAAAACTACACATTCCCGTTAGAAATGCACTGCAGGATTTCTTAACTATTCATATTAACGTAGATAAGCAAAGCAAGGAAACGTACAGTAGTTCTCATACTATTTTTTCCCCTTTGTCTCACAACCGTTGTTTACAAATCCACACTAATGAAACCGGAGTAATCAAATGTGATTGGTGTATAAGTAAAAAAAAAAAAAAATCGGTAGCGCTGAAAGCAAATGGGCCGAATATTACCGCAGAAACATAATATACATTATTATTCACACTACCTTCACCGAAATTTTAATTTCTTTGAACTCGATACAACCAACAGTCAGTATCCTTAAATATGTAAGCGAACTGATTCTGTCGCTATTTTCTCCGGGCATCACGGAAAAAAAATGCTGAACCAAATTGAAAGCTTATAGTCTAACGAAAAATCTACCCGTCAGTGTGGCTGAGCGCACTGAGGAGCCGGGGAGTTACAACGGGGCTAGCCACGAGCCCAGGTTTCCGTGTACCGGCTTTCCTGACTGCGGTTTGTGGGCGGTTTTATGCAGCCATCAAGGCTAATGCCGGAACGGCCATCTGTAACAGCCAATAAATCTAAAATTAAACGGAATTGTATTTTATGAAGCATTTGTAGTGAGCTATTGTTTGGTTGAATATGATCTTGTATGTTTGTTTTTCAATTAACTGTAAATCAGTGTAAATAGACTTTTAAAAAAATTTAGAGGCCATTTAATACGTTAAAGGACAGAATTTGTCAAGAGAATTGCTTAAATGTTTGTAATTCCAAATATTAATGATAGTTACGACAATTTGCTACAGTTTAAAATGATTTCTGTGGATAATTTTGTGTTTAAGTATCTTTGATTTCAATTTCTGATCATTTTGTAATGATTGTAAGTGATTATGTATTAATTCTGTTTGTTTCAATTGTTTAAGTCTTGTTAATGTTCGAGAAATATCTGTCGGAATCCTTTGAAGTGTTCTAGAAATTTCGATATAGCTTATATAAAGCGAACATCCGAGACTGAGAAACAGTTTATACAGATTCAATATACGACGGCGAAGGACTGTATTGTCTGTGGAAGGAGTGTTGTATGCAATCTCTGGATTGTATGTATGCATGTAACCAGTATCTTTGACGTCGTGTTTATGAAAATAAAAGGAAGTTTAAAGTGAACTGTATGGTGGACTGGTTATTTATCATATTAATTAAATCACGAACAATTTAATACACCTATCTCCGCCTCATAAACTACGAATTTCACCTCCAAAAATACACTCATCACACACAGGACATAGTTACATGTTTCACAGACAGATGACAACACTTCATTTCCTCTACTAGAACGTAGTATGATCTGGCAATAGGTACAGGGCGCCAGGAAGGGAATGCAGCCGTAAAACCGTAGCTTCAAATTTGACCAGGCCAATGATGAATGAAATTCTTCAAAGGCCGCCGGCTCGAAAATGTTGAAAAAAGGTGGCAAAGGAGTCTAGCGTAAAATCTGCGGTATAATTTATGACTACGCGGCTGAGGAATGGAGTAAGAAATCATAACCATTTCGTACCGATAACAGGAAGGCGCCACACATCACTCCTTGGCGATACACCCACCAAATATCATACACACTACAACACAGATAAACACAGCAACCTTTGAACTCTTAATATTGTTTTGACTATGCGTTTTTATTTATTATTTTAGTTTCCTGACCTACATTACAATAAGCGCAACGAAATTATGGAATTTAATCTTCGGTACAAGTTAATAAAATACCACATTACAAACGTTTATGCTTTGATACGTGACCAAAAAAAGGTTAAAACATTATTACGTGCACCAAGGTCGACGTAGGCAAAGCAGTTATTTATTTATCGTATGATTATTTAACAAGTTACACAATAGGAAATGTACATATCACAAGCTTGTCTCATTTTCATAATGTTTCAATCCAGTCAACTGCACTGATCGACGCATTATGTTTCCGCTATTGTTCCCTGTTAGCTCAGTGGTTAAGGCGCTTGCTTTCAAAACATTCGCTGCTCCGGTCCCGGTAGGCGCAGGATGATAGCGGCAGTGAAAGTCGCCGAAAGCTTGACAGTAGAAAATGTAATTCGGCGGCAAACCCGAGAAGAATTCATATCGAAGATACGCCGAGAAAGACTTATATATCATATTTGAGAGTTGTGTTTGATCATATGAGATACGCCAAGACGCTCCGTGGTTCGGATTCCACGTTAAACTGTAGGTCCCAGATGAAAGGAACTGGCCGTCCTACCTCTGACATAATGGCTTAGTATGCCTCCTTCGGGAGGATCCAACCAACTTTCGGGTTGTGGACTAAGTTAAGGCCCGAAGGGGACAGTCGGAAACGATGTGATTGATTGTCTGTAAGGTGGCTCCACAGTCACAATTTGCAGAAAGTACCCAGCCCCATTTTTGTAATAAGTAGGCGCATCTGCCTTGTCCTGTTCGAATCCGATTGATGATTCTCCACTGCCGCCTGGGTAGATCGAAACCTTGTAACCTTACTGAGGGATCCTCAACTAGATTTTTATTGGCTACTGACGACTGTTCCCATTGAGTTGTCCACAGCTTGTTGATGTTGGGTAGTTTTCTTGATTTCAAGCGTTGGTGTTTTGCTTGAATAATGTCTTGATGTATATGCAGCTGAGGGTTCTTCAGGATATTTTTTCCAGATTTTTAAGAGAGCTACTGATCTTCTTAGTGCTGGGGGTGAGATGTTGCATAGTACTGGAAGCCATATGGTGTTCGTACTATGAATACATCCCGTAATTATCCTCATTGCCTGATTGAGTTGCATATCTATCTTCTTTGTGTGGGCACTATTGATCCAGGATGGGCAACAGTATTCAGCGACAGAATATGACAGAGCTAAGGCTGTGGATCTTAGAACATGAGCACTTGCTCCCCATGAAGTACCTGCAAGCTTTTGGAGAATATTATTTCTCGTTTTGACTTTGGCAGCCACGTTTGAGAGATGGTGTTTGAAAGTTAAAGTTCTGTCCAGTGTTATACCCAGATATTTTGGTGTGCCGCAATACGGCAAGAGTTGGCCTCTGAATTTAACTTCTGGTTTATAGGTTTCATTTGTCAACTGAATATCGAAGGAATAAGTCGAGAAAAATGTGAATATCTTTCCAGACTTGCACAGAAATATGCAGTCGATGTCACTGTATTCCAAGAAAACCACACAGCAGACGAACAACAGATACAACGCAAAGGGAGAATACAAGGTTTTAAATTAATAGCCTCTAATTTTCATCCCAAGTACAGCAAAGCAGTGGGAAAATGCTAGTCTTAGATAAACCGAAAAAGAAAGTGAAAGAAAGTAAAGTGCCGAAGAAGTTACGGCGAAAGGGAAAATAAGAGGAAATCGTTAAGACTCCACAAGCAGGTGATATGGGGAGAGAGGCGCCCAGCCGTTCCAGCAGAATGACCACATGCCGCAACTCGTCCATGCGCACGGGAGAAAGGCGTTGCAGTGAATGCGATCTCATTGGATAATAAACGAGAGTATGTTACCTAACTCGAGCCTATTGGCCAGAGTCACAATGGCGGCAACAGGTAAAGAGGTACATTGAGAGCAAGCACTGACACACTAAGTATAACATGGACGCAATGGTCGACTCGAAAGGAAACGTTCACGTCTTTTCCATCCAGCAGTCAACTTTAGTCACGAAATAGGTGGTTGTCAAGAAAACTTATTACGGAATACAAGAAGTAAGTTTTTCCCTTTTTTGCTTCCGACTCTATAGCAAAGGAATGGGAAGGAATTCGGCCATGGCCTTTTTAAGGAACCATCCCGGCATTTATCTCGAGTGATCTGGGGAAACCATGAAACCCAATCAATTAAAAATTTCTATTCTACTAAATTATTGTTGTTATGTGTTGCTGCCTTTCAGTAAGGGTGATAAGCTGTATTGATCATTTATTCTAACCACGTGTTTGCGCACTCACGGTTTTTTTTTCTTTCTTTCTTTCTTATAAGTATTTGTTTCTCCTCTTTTTTTTTTTTAACCTTAAAGTCTTGCTGGCATAAATCGCTATGTATGATCTATATATCAGATAGTTTTTATTTTTAATTGGAGCGTTACGTGCAGTCAACTCGGCGCATTAGTTGGAGATATTCTAACAACGGAGACAGTATAGAGAGTTGTCTTCTATCTACGAACAGTTTAATGTTTGTTCTAAAGTTTTAGTTTTGTAGTTTCTGTAATAAGAAATCTCGGTCACAGCTTCTGTTAAACCCACAACGCAAAAAAAAAAAACTAAAACCTTGATTTGGACGACATCTTTGCAAGCAGATCTGTAACAACACCGGTAGCATCTTATCGTATCCAATCGTCATACACGATCGGCCAAACTGGTGATCGGAGAATTTGTATCATCAGTTGGTGAATCCGTAAAACTGTTATGTTGTTCTGTAGGTCAAACGAGTTTTTTTACGGAGGAAATGAATAATCTCATCAATCCAACAGCAACATTAGCTTGCAGTTACGGAGAAAAATTTTCAAAAGTGCAGAACAAAAATACAAGTTCTGTTCACGGACTATCGTGTTTAATACGTCTCTAAGGAAACAAACGACATTCTGGCAAGTAGCACAAAATCCTCTTCCGTATCCATCCCACTCTCCCCCCCCCCCCAAACACACACACACACACACACACACACACACACACACACACACACACACACACACACACACACACACACACACACACACACACACACACACACACACACACACACACACACACACGAGGAGCTTCATCCGCTGGAATTCTTGAGTCGTTTTTTTTGTGCATCGAGTGCACAATAGGTTTTCAATTTTCAGTTTCCAAGAAGTGATTGAACAGCTTGGCCAGCAAACTATTGCGAAGAGTAGTTTATGGCCAACACTTCCTACGATGTGTCACAAGGAATCAGACCTGTGCGCCACGTGCCAATGCACTCTCCGATCTTTCGCATCCAATTCGTAGTACTTTGAAAAATAAAGGAACGACTTCGTACAAATTTAATGTCAGAAAACATTCATTCACGCTTCATACTGGAACACAGCGCGCTTAAGTGCTTGCAGAACCGTAAACGAGGTAATAGCAAGTTTGATCCAATTCTTTAGAGGGGGAGCAACAGCACAATTATGCAGCAGCCTCGTATTCTCAACAAATTCTATACTGTTTTAAGAAGAGATGATAAAGTTTACAAAATGTCATAAGAAATATTTTTTCTCAAAAATTAATTTTCTTAGTTTCCCTATAATATCGGCTTCAAGGACCAAAGGCCAGAAGTTTTCAGACCACCCCGTTATGCTCGATTCTTGATTTAAACTTTCCTTCTTTCGTCCTCGCAGAACAAACTAAGTCACCAGTTGAAAGAAACTCATTTTGTCGGTCCCGCGAGAATTTTGTTACTAAAGTTACTGAACTCAGCTTCAGTCGGAAGACATCCAATGACGTTGGCAATGTTTAAGTGCAGCTTCACGTTACTCTTGGTTTATGCTAAGTTCACAGTAATAGCTACACGATTAAATCATTTTGAGGAGAAGAAACATTTTTCAAGGGCACATTTCTGTCGAAAAATGAGTACAAGATTTCCAAGGCTTCATGGATTAAGTGTTGACAAGAACCATCTTCAAAATACAAAATCGACATTACTACAGAAAATTTAAATAGTATCAAGTAAAACACCGAATTGCTTTATTTTTACTCAATTGGTCTAGGAAAGAAAATCTCATCTGAACTTCAAAAGCGTACAAATTAACGACCCATCTAAAAATCCAAATTACCGTATGTGGTAGGTGTGCATCAACGCTTGGGCAAAGTATTCTGGAGGCCGTGGGTTCAAAACCCCGTTCGGACATGCAGTTTTCGTTTTTCCAAGGTTTCCCGAGATTACTCAAAACGAAGGTCGGGATAGTTCTACATCTACATATATACTATGCAATTCACAAAATTGTGGGTGGCAGAGGGTGCTCAGCACCGAAGCTAATCTCTTTGTTGTGCATTCCAATCCCTAATGGTACGAGGGAAAAAGAATTCATATAAGAATCATTGCAGCACCTTATTTCTCTAATCTTATCTTTCCTGTCATTCCGGCTCAAATAGGTTGGTGGACGAAGTATTTCACTACACTCGTGAGTGAAAGTGGGAGTACACATGTTTACCAATAAGTTTAAACGAAACGTGCGTCGTTTATCTACTACTAGAGACTCCCAGCCTAGTCTACTAATCAGTTCTGTGACGCTTTCATAAGGACTGTAGCAAGCGGTCACGAATCGAGCGGATCTTCTCTGTACTTTCTCTATACTTTCGATCAACCCCTTACGAAACGGATCCTAAATGGCACAACAAGAGTCCAAATGTGGACGCACAAGAGATTTGTACGCCATTTCCTTTGTTTGTTCATTAAAATTTTTCAAGATTCGACCTACGAATCGCAGCCTAGAATTAGCTCTACCTACTAACGAATTAATGTTTAAGTCCCATTTCATGTTCCTTCGTACTGTTACTCCCAAATATTTCATAGAATCAACCATATCAATAACTGAATTGTTTAACTCATATTTCTGAACAATTGGATTCTTTTTGTTAGTTATGCTGATTGTCTTGCACTTTTTACAGTTTAGCGTAAGTTGCCACTCAGCGCACCATGCCAAAATAATATCTAGATCACACTGAATTTCTAAGCAATCGGCCAAATTCCTTACTTCCCTATAAATAACCGCATAGATCCTTCAAAAGCATGGTATAATTTATTCCTCGTACTCTCCCGCCACTAATGACCTCTACGTCTACGATCCATAAAGCCCTAAGTAAAAACTTTCACTCCTGTTTAAGTATTTAATCGTTATTTTTCTTGAAGGAGACGCAGGACTAATTCTTATTTACCTCAATTGTGAACAATTAAATCAGCGAGACCTACTGAAAAAAATTATCATTTCGGTCATCAAATCATAAAAATTCGAAAAAAGGCGATTTTAACAAGGTACCTTCCCATTCTCTGCGCTGTTGTTGAGAGGCAGGATGTCCACAAATGAGCAACCTCGCAACAGTTCCACATCATTCGTCCGAACGACCGTAACATGTACATACGCGGAGCAAATGATGCGGCGTCCATTCAGCTGGAGTAATCATGCGAACTTGACAGCTTGCAGAGCACGCACCGCTGAGTGTGTGGAACGGATGACACGGATTATTCAATCAGAGCACACCATCGGCAAATGGCCGCACTCCACGGACGAGCACTTTCGCTACACAGGTACCAACTCCTATTGAAGATCCCCAATAAGCGACAAAATAGATAAAATACTGTAATCACTTCCTGGCAGTAAAACCGAACAACAAAAACTAATGCTGTACCACCGCATACAACCTAGTCGAGTGTATATTCCTTTTTTTTTTTTTTTACTTATGGCTTTACGCCTCGTCGACGTCGAGGTCATTAAGGGCGGAATGGGACAGGGGACAAGGAACGGGAAGGAATTCGGCCATGGCTTTTTGAAGGAAGCATCCCGGCGAATGCCTGGAGTGATTTGGGGAAACCATGGAAAACCCAAATCTATGCCCGGACGAGGAGTCGAACCGCCGTCCTTCCGAATGCGAGGCCAGAACGATAACCACACACCCAACACGCTCGGTGTGTATATTCTAAATTCAATAGTTGTAACTCGGTTCAAGACAAAATATTTTTTAGCTATTGCTTATGACATAAATTACATTAATCTGAATTCTGTTTAAAAAGGGTGGGGAAAAAGGTGTAGTTTATTCCCATTAGTATTCAACTTGTAAGTAGGGAAAGCAATAAATGAAGTAAAAGAGAAATTCATATGTGGCAAATCGATAATCTGGAGTTTGCTGATTACATTGTCTTGTTAGCAGAACAGGCCGAGGATATTGAGAAGTTACTGAATGGATTGAACAAAATACTGAGGGGAGATTTTGGAATAAATATAAAACGAAACAAGATAAACGTGATGAAATGTAGCAGAAATGATGGCAATAATAGTAAATTAAATACAAAAGTAGGATCGAATGCAATAAGACAAGTGAATTCTGTTATCAGGAAGAAAAATTACAATTGATGGTCGAAGCAAGAATGAACTTAAAAATAGAATGACATTAGCGAAACGTGCCTTCTTGAAAAAGGGAAATCTTTTAGTTTCAAAAATTAAATTGGGACTCTAAATGAATTTTTCAAAACCATGTATGGCCACAGCACTTTATGGTAATGAAGCATGAGCTTTATGAATATCAGGAAAAAGGAAAACTGAAGCATTTGAAATGTGGTGCTATAGAAGGATGCTGAAAATTAGGTGGACAGATAAAGTACGAAATTAACGTGTTTTGGAGATGACGATTCCGACTGTTACAAAAATAAAAATAAAGGTTATAAAAATTACCCTGAAAAAAATGCTTGCTTTCAGCACGGTATAGTTGCTGTTACTTCCCTCTCACATTTTAAAATTAGACGATATGACTGCACTACCTCATACAAAGTTCCAAAAGCCGATACACGAAAACAAAGTTGAGCGTTATATCTGATCATAAAACTGATGCCTTACAGAATCATGTCTGGTGCTAATAGACCAAAGGCTGATAAAAATCTACCACACATGCTTTAAAATTACTGAACACTAAATTTCAAGAAGATTGGAGTAAAGTAGAAAGATATTAATCTGTTATCACTTTGCGTTCAGGAAAAAACTAGGGTAAAAAATCAATCATATTGTTACGATTAATACTGAAAGGACGATTAAAGTTAAAGAAGGATACTTTTATGTTTTATGGCATTTTTTTGAGTCTGAAAAATAAATTCTTATTGCTTTACGCCTCGTCGACAACGATGTCATTAGAGAAGGTGGACTGGGGACAATGAACGGAAGGAATTCGGCCATGGCCTGTTCAAGGAACTACCCCGGCAATCGTCTGTACAGATTCCGGGAAACCACGGAAAGACCGAAATCTGGATGGCTGGACGGGAGCTGAAAGGGTTGAACCCACGCACTCTTGAACGCCAGGCCCGAGTATAATTTACGATGAGACGTCTTAAAAATGTGCGCCTCAAATAGAGATCCACTTACAAATCATGTGGTTGGGATAAAATACAGAAAAATGAGAGGCAAGATTTTAGTTTATCCCCACAACTTCTAAGTGAAGAACACAACTAAGCTAGTGAAAGATGTAATGTTCTGATAATTAGCCTGAACAAAATACTGGGAATTGGATTTCGATTTTATTTTAAATCAAAAAAAAATTGAATTACGGTCAAATTTAGTAGTAGTATTATTATTATTCTGCTATTGAATCAAAATTAAAATTGATGGGCAAAACGAGAACGATGTCAAGTCGAACAGCAATAAAGAATAGAATTTTCTTTGAAAAAGAGAAATCTTTTAATTTAAAATATTGACCTAGGACTGAAGGGAAGTGAAGCTTGGACTCCATGAATAAAAGATAAATTATTAAAATTGAAGCATTTATTATGTGGTGCTACAGTAAGTTGAAAATTTGAAAGATGAACGTAATTGACGCATTTTGGAAACGACGAGTAGGGGAAGAAGTTTGTGATAAAATTTCGCAGAAAGGAGAGAAAGGATGGAGGGTCATTTTTTAGGACAAGTAGGATAGGTTAATCTTGCATTGGAGGAGAGAATCGAAGTTAAGATTTTTAATGGTCTATAACCAAGATTAAAGAATTGTAATGATAGGTAAAGATTAGAATATATAAAACGAAACAGGTGTAGAATGTGAAGAGTAACTCGGGAAGGAAATATATTGATGACTGAAAGAAACTAGAAGGTACAAGACAGGGGAAAAAAATCGTCTATGACGATCTAATTAACGTTCAGCAGTAAACTGGGATATAGCTATAAAATATACGCTGGCTGATAAATAGCAAACACGCATTTAGATATAGCAATGACGCATTGATCTAAAACGTGAAGGATTGCAAAAATCACTCATAACGTAGTTTTAGAACAGGCTGCAAACATTACTTTCTTTCGACTGCAGTAAATTCCAAGCCTTACCCAATATCAATTTTTTACTTCCTGAATAAGCAGATTGCTTGGCGCCAACGTGCTTCCTATTTCACGTTAAGCTGCAAGTCTCTCCTGTAGGACACCATACACCACGCAGGGTAACTACAAACTCAATTCGAAACGTTAAGGGTAAAGGGTAAAAATACCCTAACTTCCTTTAAAATTGTTAAGTGTTCTGAATCCGTCAAACATTTATCACGGACAGTATTTCATACCTCACTGTTAAAACTCTTTAAATTCAAATCTTTAACGGGACACCTGGTTTAACACTTAACGACGCTTTTGACTCTAGAGTTAATGAATATATTTTTTTTATTACAGCTAGGTAATAACTATTTTAGTTATGAAGACACTATAGCTTGCACAGTAAGCTATCCTTAAATGATAGATGTGAGGAGAGACCGTAGGAGGGGAAAAAAAAGTGTTTAGCGAAGTTAAAATTTTTGAAGGTCTCAGCTCAACTGCGTAGCCTGTAGTGTTGGCTCATGCGCGATGATTACAGAGCTTCAGCAGCGTCTACGTAAACACGCTGTGCTAACAAACACAAGCAAGTTGTCCCTAAAAACTTGCTATTAACTGAGTGCATGGAGAAGAAGCGTATGCTGACGTGACAAGAGAGACTGAAGTGCTGAGTGCTGACAAGAGATGCGTCAGAAATATGCATAACTGAGCGTATGTAAGAACTATCGTTTGGGGAGATTATGTCACGTTAACTACACTCTGTCTATTACAATAAATCGACCGTGAATCGAATACGGTTAAAGGTTGCAACTTCGCTGGTAAGCAAAGCTGATCACTATGCTGGAAGCAAAGTTTCTTTTTCGGGTTTAGTTGCAACTTTATCTCCTCCGTATTTAGTCCTAAGACTAATAAACGACAAACTACTTTTAATCACAATTTATATGAGACTTCAACACAATATTTTGAAAACTGACATACTCTCCCACGTCAACCTCCAAGAACGAAAAAAATAATCTGGTGTCATCATCCATAGATAATTTCAGCGAACTGATATTAACAGTGAAACTGGAAATATTTGGGATGGTAGACTTGAAGGATTCCAGAATTAGATCCTATGAAATCCTAAGGGTTTCAGTTCAGGTAAGTACTCAGTGTGGCCAATTTTATTTTATTCTCATCAGTTTTTCCAGCTTTTACTTCCAATCGAGTGCATTTAGAATAAATAGCATCCTTTTGCCTAAATATAAAAGAAATGAGTTTATGTTTAATGTACTCTTAAAAATTCTGAATGATCCTACAGTATAACTAGTCACAAAATAATGTTTACTCTCCGAGGCTAAAGATGCCCGTGTTTTCAAATCTAAGAAACAGTATTTATCTATTACAATGTTCAGCAGTTTAAGCAAACTTCAGAACGTGTTAAAACTATTTTCTACTTCAAACATGGAAATCCAAAATTATGTTCAATTCGTTACTTGTTACTCAGTAATGGATTATTTTTCTGTCACCATTATCATTTATCCTCTCCGCACATTGTCAAATCACCAGCTGAAGTCCCTATTCACATCTCAATTACCCTTTCACCCCAATACTTCAGTCTGCAAACAGTTCTTCCAGTTGTCACTTTGGATTCGAGGAATTTAAATTTTTCTTTGTATCCGAGATGGAGATAGAATAATAAAACTAAGCGTCTTTACAGTTTCACAGATAACGGTGTGACCGTAATGTGCTTGTTGCCGAATCAAATTGCTTTAATTTACGCCTCTATGGTGGCTAGAACTGGCAAGGTAATTCCAAAGCGTAAAGCAAATTTATCTTAAAATTCCTTGCATACAAAAGGAGTACATTATCAGCTTTGAACTGGGAACCACTGAGTCTTTTTTCCTTAGGGGTTGGTCTTGTCGACGCAGAGATCATTAGAGGCGGGAAAAAATTGGGGGCAGGGGACAGGTAGTAATTTGGTCATGGCCTTTTGAAGGAACTATCCCGGCATTCGCCAGGATAAGAGACACCATGGAAAATCGAAATCTGGAATTCGAACCCGCGTCCTCCCGAATGTGAGGCCAGTAAGTTCCCTCTCACCCAACACGCTCGATTACACCACCGAGTCTGAAGAAAGAAACCTTTAAAGTTTGCTCACCGCACCTGTTACGATCATTGATGCTAAGGTGGGCTTGTTATGAAAAACGTCCTCGATTCCACTCTATAGAACCAATAAGGACTATTTTCCCGATTACCAGTCTCGATTTGTTTTGAATCAATCCTTCGCATATTACTGAGCTATTTTACTCCATCTAAACATACAAATCACGACCTACGTCCTCAATTATGTGTGTCATTTTTTTCTCAGATATTTATAGAATCACAGGATGTGGATTATTTTGGTTGGATGCTGTGCATTTTCGAATACAATCTTCCTGTATACACCAAAATTATAACCAACATTGCAGGTAGCTGCAGCGCTAGGCGAGTACGTGGGTATTACCTCACTACTTCGCAGAATCCCACTTATTGTTACGCTGTTATGTGGAAGCAAAAAAAGAAAGAAGTTATTAGAAGCACGCGAAGATGATGCGGGAGTTCCGCAGGTTCTAGATTGCGAAACGATAAGGTTCCAGAGGTTATCTGATAATATGACTTACGAGTAATAATGATTATCATTTCGGAAAAGCGATATCTGTATGGCTGAATCGGGAGTTGATAGTCGGACCTCAGAATGCCAAGCCTGAGAGTTTCCGCTTACCTATTATGCACGACCAATGAACACGTAACTTTCTAATGACAGCCATCTAAAAGATAATACTGCTCGCTTTGAATCGGTTGTAAGAAGAGAAAAAACTTGTGCACAGCCTGAATATCATTTTATTAAACGTATAAAGGAAAATTAAGACAGCTACCAGACTTAACAATTTCATTTTGCAATACGTTAAGCGAATACATAGCGCAGGACTACGTTGCAATAATTATATCAATGGGATTGCTCAGCATTTAGACAGCTATTTTTTTTTTCTTCTTCTGATATGTAGTACACCTCAATTCCAACGTACCTAATAAAGTGACAGAGGCAATTTAAAAACTCATTCATGGCATGCATGGAATCTAAAATCATTTATAACGAATTTAAATCATTAGTGAGAAAAGTTACATTTACCGCTTCACTGATTGGGGTTGTCATTATTTTCGACTAAGATGATTTTACTACTAGTTGAGAGATTTACTATGTAAACGTCTATGAAGATCATTGAAGTTTATTTTTACCATTTGGACTGAGGTGAATGATCAGTTGCTTCGAAACAACACGTAAACAAATCACAACCACACCAAATGTGTATCACAATGCTTCACACAAACAGTGAATTTTACTGTTATAATATGTAGCTCGAAATAACTCTTGAAACTTTAAATCACAAGACGATGAGGCAAAAATGTTTGGCTATGACAAGATAAAATACATTTAAGGCCAGAAAATCAGCCCTCGTGGAATTTTTTCGAAAATCAGTTGCCTTATGCAGTCCTGTCTTGTCCATATAAAATACGCATTATCTTCCAACTTAAATCGATAGAGAAGGTGAAGTCAATACCTGTCTTGTCATTAATTTTAAGTTTCGAAAATAATTTTAAATTCAAGTGGAGATTCAGTGCGATAGGCAAAATACAGGTAAGGCAACTACCAAGATATGAATCGCCAGCCTCTAATCTGACGCTGTACAGTGATACATCGACCCAGGGAGGAAAAAAAGGGTGTTCGCTTTGACTTGATATCTTATCGTAAATCACTTGAGAAGCGAAGGTAAGTCACGTCTGATTTATATGCAAGTTATGCATACCGCAGACCAGAAACCACCACTCCACGGAGCCTATTATTATTCTGAATATTATAAGCGGATAATTCCCCAATCCTCTAAATTATTGGACTGCAGATGTCCTTAAGGGCACATTCCTTTTCGATACGTTACGAAATCCTCATAAATTACTATTTAGATTTTAAATCTGATTACATTCGGAACTTTGGTGGGTTTTAGATACTTATTTAGAGTTAATAATTACTGGAGAACCTTCCAAGCTGGGAAAATTAAAATGACCAGATGCGATGTCTAGAGAAAAAACATTTTAAGTATTTTTACTGGGTTTTGTGGCACACTAGCTCTGCCTGAATCCCTGGTGACATTTACATTAAAAATTAAAGTTAAAACGCTATATCTTATTTCCTTCACAACAAATTTAGGAAAATTTTACATACGTATTTAATTTACAAGGCTTAATTTTGTAATAGTGGCTGTAACCTTTATTTCCCAGTTTCCTGCGTAATTCGCAACTGACAAATTTTCTCGGGAAATTCTGTTTCAGTATAATTTTTGCAGCATAGGGCATCCCTGTTTAGTGTGAGATCCGAGCTGGTGGAACAGATCTGAAATTATGAAAGCGGCCATTACAGTAAGAAGGAGCGAATAAGATTTTCGGTAATATTGATAGAGAATAAACTTATGCTTCTGTGCAAAACATTATATGAAATATTTCTGAATTCGGCTGCAATTGGTAAAAAGTAAAAACATTTTAATGTTGCCTCAAATCTGTATGCCGGAGAATGTGCAGGGAAAATTCTGAATAAATATGCTGTTTTTCAATGGCTTTTTAGAATTGAATTTGTGTTTTTCTCTTTTTATTCCAAAACGGATAATGCAGCTGGCGAGTCAATTATAGCACAGTCAGTGCTGAAAATTACTTGTTAAGTGGTTGACGCAAAATAATCTTGCCATAACAGTACGCACTAAACCAGTAAGCAGTTTGCAGACAGTGCAACGGAAAGTTCCTTTCCACATCGTTACGAGTGACATAAATCATGTAACTCCGCGTTCATCATCACGTACGGCCAATTGGCAACTCACTTGTTACGGGATGCTCTGTTTAACGGAAGTGAGAGGGCTGCCTTACACGATGAGAGGAGAAAGTTGCGAGGAAATCGAAGACACCGTCCACTAAGGCAACTGTTGTGGGAACGGGATTTCACCGGTGGTACTGGCGGTGACAATACTATCAGTTTGCATGCGTAATTACTGCCTGGAGCACAGTAAACAGCATACATCACAGCTCCAGCGACAGGCAAAAGAATGGAACTCTAAAGAGAGATTATCCTTTTGTAATGAAATCAGCGTCTAAGGAGTTTGTCGTCCAACTGAAACAAAAATTACTAAATAAACTATCTAGAAAGCCTGGATTTAAGTGAACAGTAATGGCAGCTATAGTAATGCCATCACCAACTGGTGAAGGAGAAAAGACAGATTAGGAATTCCAATGGAACCAAGTTTAAAATTTCGCCTTCTCTTTTATGAGTTTTAGAATTTTCGTTTTTACTGTACGGCGTTTAACAGGACTAGTTCTAGCAAATTCATGTATTGGTACTGTTCTTCACGATACATATTGTGGTTGCCCAGTTCCACTATGTATTATCTATATGTGCAGTTTTTGCAGTTGAATGAGGAATCATTCAATAGTACCCACTGTTTACAGAATTAACAATAATTGTTGTTTAAAGTGAACCTGGATACCGGTTTAGAAACTTCTGTAATAATGGATTATGTACAAAGTAAAATTGTTATTTACGTATTGCGGAATAACGCATGGTCGAAGAGCAAAAATTTTAGACATTACTGAGCTCCTCAAATGAGTTTCGGGATGAGATCGAAAGAATACATTCAAAATCAGATATAGTCTCAATTTTTACCACAAAAAATTGTATCAGTCAAATACAACTCCAATTTGCACAAACACGCTTTCCATGACTTACAGATGCAAGCTACTATTCAAATGTTTCTTTTTACGGAAACTGAGTGAGCAGTCCATTCAGATGTCGCCACTGGAAAAGGAGTAATTATGGAGATAAATATTTTCATATATTATTATCTAAAAACGACTTCCGCGGATTTTTAGTGGTATATTTATTATTGCGAGAATACAACAATTTTCAAGTAATACTAGGCACAAATACTCCCACATCCATACTAGCTCATACACGGATAACTATTACACAAGATTCTTTTTGAGAAGAGCATCGAATCTTACAGGGCTCTTTATCCTCTCATAATCAAACTGCACATTTATCCGCGTTTGGTTTTTATTAACATTATTGTAAGCAAAACAATTTATGTTACAAAATTGTGAAGTCAGAAAGCCCAGTTGGAGCATTTGAAATATGGTACCACATAACGATACAGAAAATAAAATAGCTGAAGTACCAAAGAGCACGTTGTGAAAAAAATGGTGAAGGAACTGTTCAAGAATCTTACAAACATAAAGAAAAGAATTGTGAGTAGCATTTTAAGACATGTAGTGCCCAATTTACCAGCAGCCCGAAGAACTAAAAACAATTATTAGGGCGATTGCCAAAATATTATACAAAATATCTTGCTTTGCTATAAGCAACCAAAGAAACTGATAGGAATCGTACATAACTTTAGTAAGGCAACTTACTTTTTTTTGTTTACACATTTTAAAAAATTCCTACGGCCAGGAGCGTTACCAGAGTTTGAGCAATGCACTCCGTAGCCTCGACCTTGGCATCGAATAGGAGACCGATGCAAGGGAAGTCGATGATGCGTGCACTGACTGACAAAAAGCTGTCGCCTCGCTTATCTGCTTAGTAATCGCAGCACAGAGAGAACGAGGTGCTCACAGGCATTAAATTATCAGGGCGTAAAAGCGTTGGGTGAAGCACGGAATTCAGCCGCAAAGAATACACATACACGAGGATCTAACAATTTGATTCTCGCAGTTAAAATGTAATATGGATATAGCATTATATGATGATGCTCAATAGTGATGACCTTATACCGACTTTTTTACTTTTGATAGACACGAGAGCACTCTGTTCAACCCGTTACGGAGCAATCCCAATTGTCTTTACCTATTCTTAAAAATAAGGAGGCAAAGTTATTGTGATTTGTATGTTTGATATTTCAAGCGTTAGTGAAATAACAAATCCAAGAAAAGGATCAAGGAGGAAGTAAACTTCTAGCTGTCCACCTGAGACGATTTTAGTATTCCATATTCATAAACGTTCCGTTTAACACACATTTAGCTTCAGTCATAACTAAAAGACTACTTTTTCAGATAGTATGCTCTGACATTTAAAACCTTACCAGACAAACACATCAATATTCTAAAGAGGACAGTGATGCCAATTTGTCTTCTCAACTTTTAATACCGTTACCCGTGTTTATTTTTTTCTACGAGGATTGAGGACGCGTGGTAATAAGGTACATATTATGTATATCTTACAGTCAGGTATATGCAATGTATTTGTTACACACACACACACACACACACACACACACACACACACACATATATATATATATATACACCTGACTGTAAGATATACATACGTACCTTATTACCACGCGCGCGCGTGTGTGTGTGTGTGTGTGTGTGTGTGTGTGTGTGTGTGTGTGTGTGTGTGTGTACAGGTTGCTGCGTGCGCGCCAGTAGGTATATTTTATATAAAAGTATAATCTACACTTTCACTGCTTCCAAGCTCAACACGTCATACTTACAGCTACAGATATACTGCTATTACAGCATGTTGGTAACGCAAACTCATACGATTTTACCCATCCAAAATGCGTTCAACGTGCATATCATACGGGCAACATGTCATAGCGTATCGTTGACGCGAACTCAGATTTACCCCCGTCCGAAAGTGTCCAACGCACCTATAGATGTTTTCACTTCAAAAATCCGTCTCTGAGAGGGTGCCACTAACCTCCTTCGTGCCAGGCGGGACAGTGTCGACGGGTCCATGGCAGGACGACATCATGCCACTAGCCCCCCCCCTCCCCCCCAGTTGTGTGTGTGTGTGTGGTTTTTTTTTTTTTACTTATTGCTTTACGCCTCGTCGACGTCGAGGTTCGAGGCGGGATGGGACTAGGTACAAGGAGCGGTAAGGAATTCGGCCATGGCCTTTAAGTAAGCATCCCGGCACTCACCTGGAGTGATTTGGGGAAACCATGGAAAACTCAAGCCGGATGCCCGGAGCCCAAGAGTGGTCCAAGCGGTACATTGTACCTCACACCCAAGTAGCGCCATGGGGGATAGTCTTTGACGGCGACGCTGATTTTTGATTGGTGCTATGTTTGCAGGAGATATCTGGGTTGAGATAATGCGGCATACCACGACCATCGGAAATTCCGCAAGTAGCACTAGGAGACAGTAGGAAGCTTGAGGGAAGAAAAATGGAGCACTGATCTGAGAAGTTGATTTGGGAGGGAGGGTGAATAACAATTACAACCGTGTGCGTAGTGAGAAGCAGGTGACGTTTAACACTTTACTTGGCATTGAGAGGATGGTACATTACATTGCTTGTGTTTGTGAACTGAAAACGCAAGAGGGTAGAGTCAAACGATATGGAGCGAGACGAAAGTAAGTTGTCGGCGGCGAGAGGCGATAAGAGGGAATTCTTAGTGGGGTGAGGCTGCTCGAAGACAAGATTAAGAAGAGGAAAGAGGGAGTCAAAGACGCGAATGGAACATTATAGCGGACATGGAAGGAATGGCGAAGCAGTGCCCATGGCAGCCATGGGGTGCAAGTTTTAAGGTTCAAAGCTGTAAGGGATACGTTTTTGGGCAGGTATTATGGAGTGGATGTAAGGTAGGGAAGACAGGAGTTTAAGACAGAAAAATGAGTGATGGTATCTTGGTATCAAACCGTCAAGGAGGTTTGTGGTTTATACCAGGCAATTCATTACGAGGAAGGGTTGTAACCCACATCTTTCCACCTCTAAAGACAGTTATGGTACGAAACTGAAAAATAGTCTTGTTAAGACCAGTGCTGAAGAAGAGTTGCGTTAGTACGAAATTAAACTCTCATTTCCTTGATCGTATGTTTCACTTTGGACATTCGTAGCGAATCGATTTATATTTAGCAAAAAAGTATCCCTATCACAGTTTCTATTTGATAATGGCCACACGAATTTATTTATCGACGTTTCTGCTGCTATATGCACTTGAAGTCTATTTTATATTTGACTTACCCTGTAGTCACATATAGAAATGAAGAAACTGTTTTTCGTTTCATGTAATCACATTTAAAAAATACTGGTTTTCAAGGTCGCCTCTGAAGACCTATTCACAGACGGGTTTACAGAGTTTATGGTTCCAACGACCTGCCTCAAGACAGCTGGCACAACTCATTGAGCAGCTCCATTGGGGCACTACTACCGTAAATAACATCTGGCGTTGCTGCACTGTGTGACAACAAAAGACGCGCAAATATATCGGGGGTCATTCACCTAGCGACCTTCCTTGGCTTCTCGGCCCAGGTCCAAGCAGGAAGCAGGGAAGAAATAGACACTACAGGTCCCTGCTCCCGTCCGGCGAATCTAGTAGATAGTGGACGTGTGTACCGAGCGTGGTGGGTGAACGGTTAACGTTCTGGCCTCACATTCGGGAGGACGCAGGTTCGAATCCCCGTCCGGGCATCCAGATTTGGGTTTTCCATGGTTTCCCCAAATCACTCAAGGCGAATGCCGGGATGCTTCCTCCAAAAAGCCATGGCCGAATTCCTTCCCGCTTCTTGTCCCCAATCCCACCCCGCCTCTAATGACCTTAGCCGTCGACGAGGCGTAAAGCCGTAAATTAAAAAAAGGTGGACGTGTACATCAATAAGGTTTCCGATTATAGTTCAACCCAGAATGGTCCATAAATATTTAACCTATTCAGTATTCTAAAAAAAAATTAAAAAAAAATGTAAATGTGTCCTAAGTACAATCAAGTGCTCGACGTACAAAGGCTTATCCCACACGATAGCGGTGGTTATTGAGCTCTCCAACTTCCGATGAATTTCTTGCATGTTACAGAATTAACGTACATTAAAGAATTATATTCATCTTGACTCGTCGAAGTATTGGAAAATGAGAAGCCATACCAAAATTAACAGCCAGGGATGGGAATTAACATCAAGGAAACTTTGGAATCGCAGATGCTCTAATAAATTCACAAAAAAAATATTGTGTGTTCAATGCGATTGAAATTCGCGATTCAGAAAAGCCGAGGTGTGGTTATGCATAAGGAACTATGTAGTTACCTGCTATTGTTTTGGATTTAAAATAAATACTAGCAAAAGATTGTGAATACTTACTCAATTCTCCGGTTAATATGGATTACAGTTTTGCAACCGACAATTCCGGAACCAATCTGCAAGTTCGTAAGTTCAATGGCCAACCGCAAATACAATTCAAATTAATTCACTTAAAGCCCAATTCAAAGTAATATAATTCTAAAGAAATAAAACTCTCAGCTGCATTAAGAAACAAACAAACCATCCAAACAAAGTCCACGAAAAAAGTGTTGTTTTACCAATTCATAAAAAAACTGTTTTACACAAAATTTCACGCTGAATCGTTTCTCTAAATTACTAATCTAAAATAAACTAGACATATTCAACGTAATATGTTGTTTTATGTTGTGGACCCAAATCAGGCACACTTGTACTTTCCGATAACACTGTTGCAGGTTCAGATTTCGGGACAAACGTATCATCATCATCATGAGTTATGGTCGATTTTTCGTAACCAACAAGACGGTCCTACTTACCACCTCAAAGCTAGAGGTTAAAAAAAGGAATAACATAAAATAATAACATAGTGCTTACATAAACAACAGATCTATGACTGCACTTGCTATCCTCGATCATGTAACAATGTCCTTAACTACTTAAGCTTTGACAGAAAAAGCCAACCCCCACCCCCTCTCAAACTAATGGAACTCGCTCATTTAATTAGTAGATCAAATCTAACATACCCATCTAACGATGTCCACCACGCACAGTTTAAACACCAGTTACCGATAATATAAGCTATGTAGTTTCTATGGTTTAAGTCAGGGGTGGCCAACCCGCGGCTCGCCTTGAAGATTTTTGCGTCCCGCGAGATTCATCACAATTTTACAATATATATTTATTTTATAATGTCCAAAGTAGTGAGAAACAATGGATCAAAAAAATATTCAAAAATTAACAGTGCAAATAATGAGAAAAAATTTACTTTGATTTAAAAATAATTATCTTGCAAATATATGACTGATATTGCCTATTTTTTTCCGAGTTTACAGTTATGAGTTCACAGAGTAATTAAATTATACTCACTCCAAAATAATGTCTATAGTGGGTCTAAATCTAATATGGGGATATATAATTTTATATGCGGCGCGCGGAGTTATGATGCGTTTCGAAAGTGGCCCGCAAGATCATTTGGGTTTAAGTTAAATCGTACTAATCCTCGACATCGACTTTAACTTTGATAACTAATTCAATAGACAAAGTTCTAAAAAAAAGAAGTCCTTGCAAATATCTTTTGCGTTGCACAGTACAGTGGTAAACATGTTTGGCGCAAGATTTATGCCTCGCCTAGTCAATTCTGTACGGCAGTGTGAAATCTCACTGTCACATTTATATTTATACATATGTTTCAGAGAAAGACTCCGAAGAGGAATACATTTACCTGAAGATCTGAAACACTTTTCTCCTTGGATGGATGCATCTCTCGCAGCTTGCGAGCCTTTGAAGCTATCGGGTGTACCTAGCGTTACCACTATCAATTTCCATTCTCTGAAACTTCGGTATATCATGTTCTGGATAAACTCCTCTACGTCTGATAATAGGGATTCTAAACCTACACTTAAACTTGAGTTACCGAACAGTAGCACTGATCGAACTACGTGGGTGAGCGGCAACGTACTAGCCTCATATTTTGTATGACGTAGGTTCGAATCCCCGTCCAGCCATCCAATCCCCCCCCCCCCTTTTTGCTGACATCACTCCAGGCAAATGCCGAGATGGTTCCTACACAATGCCGAATTCCTTCACTTCCTTGTCCAGTTCTTTACCACCTTTTGTAACAGAGAATTCAACGAGGCGTGAAACAACATTGGGGGGGGGGGTAAACGAAGCATCAACAGTTTTTCTAATCATTGTCATAGGTTGTGTAGCATCTTTTAGTGAAATTCATCTATCAATTAATAAACTCTACTACATAGTATCTGAAAATGCCATTTATTTGATGCAATGAACTTGTTATAATGAATGCAGTTGGCGATGATCCAAGAACCAAAAGAGTAACGTTCATGTCCCAAAGATTTTTCTTTTCGTAAATTTTATACATTGAACACACATAAGTTAGGACTACAATTAATAAGCCACTACCGATTTCTTTCATATTCCTCAACCATAAGCCTCTAAAAATTTTGATAACGATAGGAAAAAATTCTGCGTATTTGGCGGTGGTTCTTCGTTAGTCGAAGGTTTGACATGAGCAATTAAATTTCAATATCGATATCAAAATCATTAATTTAGAAGTGTGATTGAAAAAGAGCAGCATTTTTAAAAGAGGAAAGAACTAGCACATCAATATAAAATAAATTCTGCGCGCAGTATGGAGGAAGAAAGCAAATCTCAATGCCTAGAATCATTGAACCGAAGTGCTCCAAGCCAAGCACAATAAGAAAAATCCAATAGTAATAGGACATAAGTCAGCTATCATTAAAATGACAGCCAGGTTTTTGAAGTAAGCTCTGTCATACTGGCTGCAGAGATACATACAATTTGAGCCCCACCCGCCTTCATTTTCCACAATACTTTGCACCAATAACTGGCCAGCCGATACCTGTCAGCATTCTAATCGACCGCCAACAGGTATATTTTCCCGTCCTTTAATTTGGTGCGGAAATTTACCGCAGGATGTTTATTCGCAGGAAGTGAACCATTAGCCACGGTGGCCGCGCACGAACTACAAATAAGGGCTTAACATCACTCCCCCATCCCCGGCTTACCCAGCCGGCTGAGCGCGTATTCAAAACAAATTAATGTTCTCGGAACAGTGAACGAATAAAAATTCGTTCAGCTTAATTGGCTACCGCATACGTAAACACTGGAACATCCGCGTCCTGCGGAGACCGCGAAAATTAGCAATCAAGAGCCATCGGCCGGAACAAGAGCGCACCTCAACCCCGCACCCTCCCCCCCACCTCCCCCCCTCTGCCACATTGGACGCGAAATAATTGTTTTCAATATTCGCTGCAACATCATATTAAAACTAAATATTTTAATACCGGAGGCACAGCGGCAATGGGGTGGTCGTATTAATACGTCACAGGCAGCTGCCCTAACTGTCAAATGCAAAAACTAATAATTCCGACAGCTGATGAGTGGCACATTAAAAAATGAATTCGCTGTACTCGCGTGACGAGCGAGAGTGAATGACTGTCCATTTGGACGTTTCTTTAGCAGTGGTCGCATTCTGATGGGCTATTCAGCCAGCAGAGTGACGTATGTCGATCCAATGCGATCGGACTGCCTCCGCCAATGCATCAGCAAGTGTTGAATATTACGCGGCGGCACTCCGTGAAATCCCATTAGCGTCTAGCGTGACGGCTCTACGAGGATCGATAGCTACTAGCACAACGTGGCTAGTAGAGATATAGGAGGTAGGTAGTCACCACGCCACTAACTCGAGGCTGACCTAACCGCGAACAGGTCGAAGCTGTCAAGCAGTATGCGACTAGCACTGCAAACATCAACTGTAGAGTCAATACCTCGGTAGAAGTCACATCTAGTGAAGTTTAGCGCACCAGACTCCAGTACTATCCGCCTCAGAAATATCAGATTTGATGCTAAACATCGCGATTATTCATCACCAGACCGAAAAGTTGGATGTCTGTTCATAATTTAACTGGTCGGCCACAGTATGTCGATGACGGAGAAGCCTCTTCTAAAGGCGCGTTCCCACGATCCCCTGTAACGAAGGGGACACGGGACGGGACCTAATTAGCCGAAGTGTAGGAACGACCGCGGGCCGCAGGTTAGTCCTAGCTTACCTCGCCGACACCTCCGCACCACGTTGCCTAGTGTCGTTTGGCACAGATCACTTTACAGCAACAGAGGTGCGCACCGCTGCTGCAAACCGATGGCAACAGCGCACCGCTACACACACCTGTGATGTTTACCGACAGAGAGTGGGTAGCTGCGTCTCGTCCCCGCTAACAGGGGCAGTCCTGTTCCCATGGCGTGTGGTTGAGTATTCGTCCCGTCCCGTCTCGCCTTCGCTACAAGGGATCGTGGGAACGCGCCTTAAAGTTAGACGTTACTTTGGGCGTTCCTCAAGGAAGTGGAATAGGACCACTTCTTTTCTTAATTTTTTAAACGATCTCTGTGACAACGTTAATTGCAGGATGCGATTTTTTCCTGATGATGCACTTATTTATAGGGAAGTGAGGTGCTCTGACGATTTCTTAGAAATTCAGCGCGATCTGGATGTTATTGCGGAATGGTGCAGTAAATGACAGCTTACACTTAACTGCAAAAAGTGGAAGGCAATGCAAATAAGTAATAAAAAGACCCCGCTTGCTCAGGAGTACAAAGTTAACAATTCAGTTGTTGACACTGTAGGATTCCCTGAAGTATCTAGGCGTAACAGTACAAAGCAACATGAAATGGGACTTGCACATAACTTCCGTCGTAGGCAAAGCTAATTCTAAACTACGATTTATAGGTCGTATTTTGAGAAGTTGTAATGCTCATACAAAGGATACAGCGTACAAAACACTAGTGCGTCCGCATTTGGAATACTGTTGTGGAATTTGGGATATCGTATCGCAAGGGATTGATTGACACGTTAGAGAAAGTACATGAGGAGAGCCGCTCGATTCGTGACTGCTTAGTTACAGTCCTTACGTGTCACAGAGCATGATACGCTGGGTTGGGCTGGGATTGTTTGGCGGATAGACGACGTCGTTTTCGTTTGAATTTGTTGGAGAATATGCGAAAATCTTTAATTTGACGAGTGCAACGAAATACTTCTCCGCCAACCCATTTAGGTCGCAATGACAGGAGGGAATAAGATTCGAGAAATAAGATGCCGTACTGATACATTTATGTATTCCTTCTTTCCTCGTTCTGTTCGGGATTGGAATGCACATGAATTAGGATTGGTGTTTAGCACCCTCTGCCACCCACAGTATTTGTGATTTGCAGAGTACAGATGTAGATAATTTACCTAAAGTGGTAAACCTCGCTTTCGGAAGGATTGCGGGTTCGAGTCCCCATCCGGCTATTCAGATTTCTGTTTTCTATGGTTTCCCGGATCATTCCAGGTGAATGACGCGACGGTTCTTTTAAACCTTGTGACTAAATTCTTTCCCTTTTCTTTCCGCCAGTCTTTTCCTCGACGTCGACGAGGTGTAAAGCCATAGCAAAAAGTAGCATAAAAAACAAGTTATTTGCATAGTACCTCATGAACCAATTCACTGATCCCTTTCGCGCCTTGGGAAGGAGAAAATATTCGAAAATAACTTACCTACCACCTTTTATTTGCTTATCCAGTCTGGAAATTTCTATCTTTGCGCAATGGTTGAAAAGTGGCATTCTCAATCAGTATGATCTTGGAACCGTAGCCAGTTTCAGTCCGAATTTTAGTTGTGAAACAGTCTGTGGTCAGTTTCCTTTCTGATGGTTAGTAAGAACTCCTGCCCTCATAAGCTTCACCGTCGAATAGCTTTTTGAAGTGAAAATTTCTATAGCTGCTATAGGCGATGTTTGGACGGGGATAAAGACGAAGACTTCGCGACTTCCCGTCAACTACCTGCTATGACGTGTTGGGCGTATGCTACGTGTTGGACGCTTTTTGGATGGATGAAATCTTATGACTTCACGTCACCGACATGTTTATGTTAACAGTATATCTGTAGCGGTTTGGTGGCTCAGTGGTTAAGGTGTCTGACTGGGGAGCGAAAGGTCTCCGCTTCGAATCCCTTTCTCGGTGGAGATTTCCACATACCCTTAACCCGACCTTCAACTCTGGCACAGAACGTTTCCATGGTTCGGATTTTACATTAAACTGTAATTCCCCTGTACCCGATAGCACTACTGTGTTAGGTTAACGGCCTACGACAGGGGCGGGATAAGCAGCCGAAAGAAACCTTGCCACCAGGTCATTACGACCACACTGAATTATTATTATTTAGTATATCTGTAGCTATTAGTATGACGTGTTGAGCGAATGATATTCTTAGTTTTAAGTTTTAACTTCTGCCGGCAGTTCCCCAATGACTGTTAATCTTTTTATTTTCTTTTTGTTTAGGGTCATTAGAGGAGGGAAGGAACAGGAAGGAATTTGGCCATGGCCTCTTGAAGGAACCATCGCGCCATTCGCCTGGAAAGACTTCGAGAACCATGGAAAATGGAAATCTGGATGACTGCAGGAGAGCATAGTACGCCCGTGTTAGCTTTAAGTGTTAACAAGAGCATGCTTGAAATACTGGCAAATTATTTGAACGGTTGGAATGGATGGATGACTCACGACTTACCAAGAAAATTTTCCACATCGTCAACGGTCCCCGACAAAACAAAGCACGCAGGTTTGTAGAAACCCAGAAGGACCTCGCAGAAGCCAGCCTTGACCCATTGACATCCACACGCAGTAAATACAGACAATTGATCACCTCACATAAATTTGCCCCTAAGAACCCAACATCAAAAAATCAAACTCAGAAATGAATGGACACAAGAGAGACGTCAAGCCCAGAGCGAAAGGATGAGGTGGTTTTGGGAAAATAACAAGAACAGCAAGAAGAATAATTCAAATTAATGGTTCCACGCGCTCCTTAGCGGGCTAAACGATATAATAAATAAATCATAAATTTGAACGGTTTAGTGTGTTTGTGTGTTTCAAATGTAGTCTTTGATTTTGTTGTTCTATTTCTTTCCTACTTCTTTAATTGCTTTTGTATTTCATTTCTTTATCTATAAATATTAATTTTTTATTTTCTACGAAAGACTATGATTTGACACATGCCACGTTAAATCAGAAGTTTGATCCAGAACCTTTGTGTAAAATTTACATTTTATAAGTTCAACCTTTTAGTTCTCTATCGCGAACAAATTCACTATTATTAATAAAGAGATGACAATATACGTACAGGGTGATTATAATTAACGTTTCAAAACGCTGTAAAAAACGAACCACTGATTAGAATGACGTCAAAATTGAACGGCGTATTATTGAAGAAGGTGGAAAGAACATTAATGCAAGATGGCGCTCCTCCACACATTGCAAATCGAGCGAAGCAGTTGCTGAGGCGGCATTTCGGAAATGCTAGAAATATCAGTCGTCATTTCCCTACAGCCTGGCCGGCCCGATCACCTGATCTTAATCCGTGTGATTTCTGGCTGTTGGGTTATCTGAAAGATGTTGTGTTCAGTACTCCGATTGCCAACGTAGCTGAATTGAAGACACGCATTGCGCAACACATTCTGAACTTGACCCCGGTGACACTTCGATCGGTTGTGGAACATGCCGTTTTCCGATTTAATCTTTTTGCTCACAACAGTGGAAAGCATTTTGAACATGTTTTGCGCCAGTCTCGCGAAACTTAAAAACCGACTAGATGGATACTTTTTTGGTTTATGTTCTTTCCCCCTTCTTCAATAATGCGCCGTTCAAGTTTGACGTCATTCTAATCAGTGGTTCGTTTTTTAGAGCGTTTTGAAACTTAAACTTTAATTATAATCACCCTGTATATCTACCACCAAAAATCTGAACACCGTTGCGCTGCGACACGTATTTCGCTGCGACACGTATTTCGCTGCAGTAAATAACCAGCAAGGAATGCGCGCGTTGTGTATGTGTAAAGTCTATTCAGGTACGTTTCTTGCCGGAGATAAGACACTGTTCTGTGCGACGTGAAAGTGCGAAGTAGTCGCCGCCGAGTCTCGTGCGACCTAGAAAGCGGCGCACAGCACGTTTTCTTGCGCTGCGACAGATACCACGTCATGGCACGCCGGGAGCGAAAAAGAGCAGTGTTCCAGGACCCGTGCGCCAGCAAGCTTTGCAACACCTAGCTACACGAAAAATTACAAGCTCTAAACCCAGCGGAATGCATCTGATCCTGCAAACAGTGTCATGTATCCGCCAATGTGGCAGTGCGTATTAATATTTTATAGAGTTTATCTACTTTGACTAGAAGACCTCCGATTGGGTTATTCGGCAGAACAGTGGTAGAGTTTTGAGCCGTGAGCACTATCCCAGTGGGGAAAGTAAAGTGTCACCAACTCAGCTATTTCCCAACCCCTTTCAACCAACAAGAATTGTATCTACCAGAATTTTTTCTTGGATACGTGAATTTTTAAACAACCTTCTACTAAGCCTGAATGTTTAAAAGATAGATTCCCCCATATTAATGACGTCTAATAGAGGGGTGTCGCACTGTTCATAACAACAGACCCGAACTCCTGGCGGTCAAACACTTGGCGCGTGACAGTGGATTGACATGTCTATTGTTAATTCACGACATATATGTTTGAAAATAAACAGTATGAGCAAATTGCGGTGAATCTTATAAAGCATGTGTCAGCTATAAACTTTGTCAACGTAACAGTTAGGAATTAGTTTTTTCTGCGAATCGATGTTTTAAGATTATTGCTCTACCGCATGTATGGAATACATTACGCAAGTTTAATCGTTTTATTTCGATTTTGGACTACTTTGGAACACGGGAAACAATTTGATAACTCGTTTGCTTTTTATTCTCGTCCTAATTTTTTTCATTCTTTCACGAAGGTTCCTCCTCCTTTCTTCATACTAGATGGCTTTGGCGTTTGTACATTTTTGCTGGAACTCCTTAAACTTATTAAATTCGAAATAATCTGATTCTCTATCTCATCTGGACAGATACCAACTTTTTTCGATATCTTTTTTCGTCTCCTCAACCCATTTCCTTGTCACCTTTAACTTCGTGATGTAATTGAAAATGCTTTTTGTCAACCTACCCTCACTTATTCTCATACGGTGTCGATAAAATTTTAGCCTTCTCTTGTGCACTGTGTCGGAGATTAATATTATAGCCGTTTGGTTCCATATTGATTCAGAAGTTAAATTATATTTATTTCATTACCTTCTGATCACAGAATATTGTCTCGTAACTGCTCATTCGACATATCGTCCTACATGATACAGTAATAACTTACTGAATTATAAAGTCAATCTCCTTTTTGAGACGGAAGGGCGACAAGCACTTTAAAAAACATCACTGTTGACTCAATATGGTAGGTGTGTTGGACTACCTTGCTGTATACCAATTTTGAATTAGCTCAATGTAAAATATTTCATAGCTAATATTTAGAACCACAGATCGGGCTGTTGCCTACCATCCATCGTGAAAGAATACTAGTTAGGCGTAGCTTAGAATGTTCACAGGACAAAAAGCGTTCTATATTTCGGAATTTAATGTGGTATTTAACACCGACACTCTTCGTGGTTCGGATATTTGGTTAATTTGTACGTAAAGTGGTCGGGTAGAACTCTACTAGAGCAATGTAGTGCTCGATGCTTATGTTCAAGGAGAAAGCTATCAGTATGCTGCGATTTACTGAGGACATTATCCTATTAGCAGAACAGCACTAACGAAAAGAGCCTTTTTGCAAAATAAGAAATGTTTTAGTTTCAAATATCTGTCTAGGATTCGGAAAGAACTTGGAGTACAGCAATTAACGGTAGTAAGGCATGGAATCGAAGAATACCAGAAAGAAGAAAATTGAACTATTTGAAATATCATGCTGTACAAGATGCTGAAAAGTGGACTGCGAAATGAACGTGTTTTGGAAATGGTGCAGGAGGAAAGAAGTTCGTAGAAAAATCTCACTATTGAAAATCAGGGTGATGGGTCACATTTGAAGATATCTGGGATTGGTTAATATGTTAGTGAAAGGCATTTTGTGCTTTGTCACCAATACCAACTGATATCAAAATTTATTATCGACTACAGTTCGGTATAGTAACTAACACAGAGCTAAAAGACAGAATAAAAATATTTCGTTATGAAAACTTGAAAGTGAACCAAACTGATAATGTACCATCCTGTTCATAACAGACTAGTTAGGGCACCAGGAAACCAGCATGTCATTAGTTAAAAGTGTACCCAGCCACACACTTTCAGTGATCAGCAACCAGCTTTCAGACTCGTTCTAATTAGCCCGTGGCATGACAGCGACCCACAAAGTTAAACGGTCCGGCTGTGGTCGCTCCGGCGCTCAAGTCGGCCACCAGGTGTAGCAACGTGACGGAAATAACTACACTGCCCGACAACCGGATTCAGATATCGATGAATTCACCGTTACTCAAGGATACTTGACGTCCGAAGTCTGTTAAACATCGTAAATCCAGGTGTTTAACTTTGCTATCATCATCCGCAGTACTCTTCAAGTTATAGCGAAAATTCGCCTAAAAACAACACTCAGTATGGCCGATACGAGGGTGCCTGGACTCGAAAACTGGTCTCGTTGCTCCCCTATCTAGGGTGACGACGCCTTCACACGCGCATTCACACTGGCTGATAAGTAATGGATTAATTACAATATAAGTAGAGCCCTTAATAAATATTCATGAGTTTCTGGGTATAAATGTCGAAAAATCATCGAAATTCCGTCGCCTGGATTCGAACCGACGACTCTCTGAGCACTTGATACTATAATCCTACCTTAGGGTACTAGAGGAAAATATCCGTCAGTTATTATTATAATTATCACTTAACAGGTAAATAACTACGTAATCCTCAAGTGGCCAGCTGACTGCATGCAGCTGCAAAAAATCGTAACATGCTGATTTCGTAACATGTTTGGCGTGATCTGTTACACGTGCAGAGGCAGTGGGTAGGTTAAGTGCAGCTGCGTGACCTTTAACAAGTTAATAATTGTAGGTCGTTACGATAAGCATCTGCAGTTGCCATGATGACTATGGCACCGAAGATATGGCTCTTAATATCCAGGGTGGTACTACTGCGTAATATTGAAGCCTAGATATGTCGCTGCTCTGGTTAGATAAACGCATTGTCATTTATGTTATTAGAAAATTGATTGAAAAGTAAAAAAAATAAGAAATTTGAAGCTAGTAGCAGTAGCTAAAGACATACACATGTCAAAAAGTATAAAGTGAATCTATGCGTCTAGTTTCCAACATATATTTTGAGGTCGTATTTCTCAATCTCATCTGGCTGAATCAGGCAGAAGATAAAAAGTTAAAACCAGAGCCGACATTCGACCTGCGGCCTGTATCATTCTCCTTGCAAACGAAACCCATCAGTTCACTTAAATCTGAGGTCAGGCTGGCGCGCTCAGATACTGGTATTGCATGCGTAGCATTAACTAACTGCTGCTTACGCTGGCCAATGATAAATGTCCTCAGAAACTAGTGGAAATAATTCATCTGCATTACGTAAATCTACCCTTGCCCTCGAGAAACTAGAGAGATATTTTTACTGCGCTGTTCAATATGGTAATTAGAAGTTTCAGAAGATTCAGATAAATCCCACAGTAAATTCAATTAAGCTATTTTGTATCAGAAATTTTATGCCAAACAAACGAGCAAGCATGAATTTTCTGAGGCAATACGATTTGGCTTAAAAGGATAGACTAGACAGTAAATGCCTCGTCAAAAATATATATAGCGAGCTCAAACTTTTTTAACAGCGATTTTCATACCAATCTGATTACCAAATGTGTTCCACACAAATTACAGCTAATCATCTATACAATGACTGAATTTCCCCCCCCCTCACCCCTCCTTGCGGAGAAGTTTAGTATTTTACTTTGGTATACAATATGGCGCTGAGGAATTGAACGATACCACCATCTTTCCTATCGTGCTAGTCAGTCCATCACGGAAATTCCTTCCATCACCCATGCTCCAACCAGGTAACAGTGTCCAGAGCTAGACAGCGTATATGCATCTCAGCTGTCAACGAGGCAGGTCACTAATCGTAAGCCGAATTCAGTTAAAGACCTAAATTTATCACGTAGACGTAACTAATAAATTATGCAACTCAGCAGAAGGATTTTCGCTCTAAATCTAATTTCTTATTACAATTTTGGTGAGAAACACTTCTAGCTGAATAAAGGTTTTTTTGCTACCATTTTCTTAATGCGACAAATACTTCTTGCAGCTATTCTGACATCAGCTTTGAAAAATCAATTCTACATGTAACAACGTCCGTCCAGTAATAATGTTCAATGATACTCACAAGCAGGAACCAGGGTTAACTGTTGCTTACCTGTAAAATAAACACAATAGATTAGTTAAGATGGACAAAATACCGAAAAAGGAGAAAAATAAAGCATAAAAAACTAACGTCATACTAACTGAGTAAATCATCTGACTGGGTAGTTATTAAAAGCTACAATCAATATTAAAAATTTGGTTTCTACGTATTAAATAATTTTTTTTCTGCTACATTTGCTGAAAATTAATATCAAAAATAGAAAAATGTTTAGTATTTGGGTTGATATTGAAAGCAGCAACCAGTCACAATTTGTTGTTATTATGATTATTTAACCATTACCGATTTCGATCAAGATGCTCATCATCAGATGGTTTGCATTTTTAATGTATTTAAATATGCAGATGCAAATTGCGAGCGTACGTCGTTAGATATCTGAATATTTTTGAAATTGAGCTCTTCTTAATGGCGAAAGAATATGATTTATTTCTGTGGAGGCTCGTTATTAAGCAAACACACACTGATTCAGAGTCTCATAATAGTGAAGTTATCATCAGTGTTAATTTAATTTAATTTAATTTAATTGCAATGGAGCACAGGCTCCGGTGGCAATTTCCCTACACAGCTATCTTCCCCCTATCCTGCACCCACCTACATTTGCCCTCTACAAATTTTTTCTTTAAATTCCTTCAAAGTTTTCGGTAAATTATTCATCGTTTCTCTTGGTAACTCATTCCAATCCCTGACACCCTTACCTAAAAAAGAGAATCTTCCTACACCCTTGTGCCTGAAATCGAGTGCCAGCTTGTGGTCATGGTCATCTTTTCCCTTCCATGCACTACTTTTCATACCTACTGCAATATCTTTCCATGCCTCATCACCAGTATATGCCCTGTACACTCCCATGACCCTCCTCATCCTCCTCCTGTCTTGCAATGAATCCCATTCCAGCTCCTTTATCATATCCGTCACTGATTGCATTCTGCGATAATTTCCAGAAACAAATCTAGCAGCCCTTCTTTGCACCCTCTCCAACTCCTGTATTTGATACGTAAAATGAGGGTCCCATACTACACTACCATATTCGAGCAATGGTCTGACCAAAGTTTTGTAACCCAATTCCTTGACTTCTCTCGTACATCCCCTCATAACTCTCTCCAACAAGTGCAGAACTCTGAAACCTTTTCCTACCACCTGTCCTATGTGTCCTGCCCAGTTAAGTTTGTTATCAAAAGTAATTCCAAGATATTTGCATTTCAAGTCTTCAGCAAGCAATTCTTTCCCCACCTTATATTCATAATTAACCTTTTGTTTTTTATTTGTGTATCTAATAAGCTGACTCTTCTTTGCATTTATCTTCATTCCATGTTTACTAACCCAATTAGATATCCTGTCCAGATCACCCTGCTGTGTGTTTGATTAATAATGAGCCTCCACAGAAATACATCACATCCTTTCGCCATTAAGAAGAGTAAATTTCTAAAATATTCAAATATCTAACAACGCACGCTCGCATTTTGCATCTGCCTATTTAAATACATTAAAAATGCAAACCATCTGATGAGCATCTTGCTCGAAACCGGTAATGGTTAAATAAACATAACAACAAATTGTGACTGGTTGCTGCTTTCAATATCAACCCAAATTTGATATCACAGTCGCGGATTTCCGCCAATCCATCATGGACAAAATATTAGAAAAAAAATTTGTGCAAAAGATGTTGCTTTTTTCCTACTTGGGAATTTCTATTACAGCGCACAAAGACTATAAACATAAACCCACAAATTTTAACTATTTGGCTTCTCAATACAGCATATTTTATCATCCATTTGAGAATAACGAATGGCACAGAGGAAGTTCGTGCGAGAACTGCCAATTAGAGTTACGTGGCAGCACTCTTGCCGAGCTGGTTGCATAATTAACAGGTAACCATGAGAGAGTAACTGTCCCTCCAAGAAAAATGTACAAAGCCGCAATACGTTGTCTGCTCTAAAACCCAATGTTTGAGGTAATAAAGCGTTACATCTTCTAGTCAAAAACACTTCCGAGAAGCTGGAGAACAAATTGTAATTCAAGTTAAAAAGAATTTTGACACTCATTTCCCGAATTCTGGCGGAAGCCACTGCACATATGCGGATGTAATAAATATCCTGTTAGTCAACGATAGCAATGTATTATTAAATATGCATGTCAGTAGGATGAAGTTATATCCCTACTGTTAAAACTACAAATACCTTTATCTTAAGCCAACGATTTTTTCTGTTTCAAACTAATAGTAAAAACTATATCCACACTAGAAACAAACTGAATTTAAGACTTTTAAAATAACTAAAGCTAATAATAGATGGTTTACGGGGGTAGATACAGTTATCAGGTTTCAAAAAAATTATATTTTTCTTTCGATTCACAAAAATAGTTTTTGCCTTTGACTTCATGTTGGTGAAAAAATTATTTAAATATCTTTTACAGTGTGAGAATGATGCGTGATTAAGCGAAGACCTGCACGATTGACAGCCATTTAAATCTTACTGCACTTGAAAGTAATTCAAATCTTTACCTTAAATATCTCAAAACAGCAATTCATCAATTGATTTTAAAGATAACTTTTTTTTCCACATTCATAGATCTATTTCAAATTTGCAGGACATGTTCTACATACTAATTACTACAGTCCCTACCATTATTGTATATGCAGCTTTCCACAAATGGAAAATATGCCTATATGCTTAAAAAAAAAGAATTTTAATTTCTTGATTTTTTTTAACAAGAAATATAAGGTTAAATGTGTTATATTATTGGTTTAACTAATTGCCTCGATATTAGTTTATAACATTAAAAAAAAGACTTCTGCAAAATTTCAAATAATATGCTTTCGACCTTAATGACGACATATTATGCTTTCGACCTTAATGACGACATATTTTTAACTGTCAATTTGGATGGTACATTAACATACTGTTAAATAATATTTTCATTTTAAAAATCAATTTGTATATATAACTATAACAGTTCTATGGTGCTACGAAATTTCAACCCTCAAATTTAAATAGATTTGGAGAAAATTAAATTTCAATTTCTACAAATATTTGTACGAGATGTGTTAGCTGTATCTACCCCCTTAAATGTTCAAGTACCCATATTTTCAACAATCTATCACTAAAGATGAAATATTTGGTGTAAGATCGCTAAAAATTTATAAAGAGATTGGAGAAGTTTTACTTGACGATTAGTCTCAAATTATTAACAGACACTACACGCTTTTTTTGTAAAAAAAAAATCTTGATATTCCTGCAGTATTTTCAATAACTGTGGACCTGTATTAATTAATATGAAATATCTTCACGTTTCAGATACTTACAGAACAAAACCTCATTTTAATCAATGAGAGAGAATTCATGTATGTCCAGACATTTATCTCATTTACACAGTTAGGAAATTCAGAGTAAATAGTTTAATCGCGTTTCTACCGAAGCAACAATTCCGTGACCGTCCCCACCCATGAGGAAGTAAATTATCAGTTTCCATGACGTATAGTTCTAGTGGAAACGTGGCTAAGGTAGACTCCGAAGTAAAGAAAGGTCCCAGATACTAATTGTGGACACAGCCGGAATTTACTAAACGGTCTTAATCCGATATCAATCTTTGTACAAACTTTTTTTCATGTGAAGTGTACTGTAAAGCTTCCATCGCTCGGATTCCGAGTAAAACAGAGGATTCCATTTACACATCAGGATCACTGTGTTATGTAAGAAGACTTAAAAAGGGGGGTTGCGCAGTCAGTAGAAATTTTGGCTATAGGTAATTAAGATTCAACGTAATAATAATAATAATGTGTTCGTAATTATTAATTACAATCACGCATAGCAGTAAATAATACCACTTGTTGGACATACTTTTGCGATGTTATTCAGATATATTTACGTTAGCCGAGGTCGACGATACCATGTTTTAGTCTTATTACTGCAGTTCTGCAGTTGAATTCAAGATCTTATAGAGCAAAGGTTATTATGTAATCGAGAATTCATACATGCTAACTAGTTTTTGAAATTCCTTGAAAATCGGTAAAAAAATATTCCGCTTAGAACATTTTATCACTTATATCTAACTAAAAAATGGTAGAAACTGCTACAGATAACCCCATAATATAATATCCGTAAAGACTATATCACTGAATATCCTGAAATAACATCTAACGTTAGCATCCATTAAATCCAAAGAACATTTTTCTTTTTACGTAAAATTCTTTTAAATTAATTTCTATTACCTATGTTCAGATTCAAAATATTTTGCTACACGAAGAAGCATTTTGGCTAATAAGATTAAATATGTTCAATGGCTTGTGTCAGTAGCCAGGTTTGTGCGAACTTGGCGCAGTCTCGGAACCAATCTAAGTTTCACCCTTTATTAGAAAGACAGCACTAATTTCCCCGAGGACTGGAGAGCTCGGAAAGTGGATTATTTTCACTGGCGTCTTGGCGCCACCCCAGTTCCTCTCAAACACTCCCGCGGCTCCATGTCTCCCCATCTTAGTGAATACTTGACATAGTTTGTCAGTAGCAAAACAACTGGAGGGGCGGGTTTGCCATCTCTCGTTTTCACGGCGAAACAAGGTTAATTTAACGCGACGAAGGTCGCCGTTAAATTTTCACTTCAATATTCTAAATGAATGAGGAGCTCAAGTTTCGCGCCGGAAGGATCTCATATTACATGAAACACTAATGAAACAACTTTCTTCGCTGGAAATGTTCCCACAAAATGAAAAAACTTCCAAATCTTTAGATGAAAGCTTAAGATCGTGATTTTTGTTTGTGAAAATTAAGGCATTTTCAAAAACTTTTATTTTTATTAATCAGCTACTTTATCACATGTAAGGGCTTTGGTTGAGTGTAATGACGTAAGGGGGAACGAGAAGCACAGATAAGTTATCTTTACAAAAATTTAAGTATTCAAAATATACAAAATTAATGTAAAAGATTCTTAAACATTAAAATACCGTAAAAATAAAATCTTAAAATGTGCAGAATAAGAACAGTCGTTAGATAGTTGCTAAAATAAATCCGTTAAACGGCAGACCACCCCAAGGTCTTCAGCTTAGAGAATACACATTAAGAATAAAAGGTAGCAGCCCTAGAAGCGAATTACTGGAAACTATTAAAATTGTGAGAATGTTTCTCCGATTTTGTCAGAAGGTAACTACAACTCATGCGAAATTCTTGTTTCAACTGTAAAATGTGCACTTTCGATGTAAGTTATGCGCGAAATTCATAAAACTAGTGCTCAATTTGAAAACAAATTAACATCTTAAGAAGACGGTAAACAGTAGGACCTACTGCTTAATCCGTTGACTCAATTCAGGATAGAATATTGTCACGAATGCTCCAACTCTGCTGCTGCATTCGCTATTTCGCTATTACCTTACAAAAATTTAGGAAGCACTGGAAGGTAAAATTGTAATCACTATTACCTTCTTCGTCACTTAGCTTTAAATCCTCACCAACATTCTCACCATGTTCTGTTTCGTCTCATTATATCAGAAAGCCCTCAAATAATGTTTAACTGACGAATGAGTAGAAACAGTATTCTACTGATGTACTTTAACATGGTACGAGAAGAGTCATTTGCGATAAGCTATTAACAGAACGATTTCCAGCTCCCCGTACCAAATTCAAGTTTCTACCGCCTGTGAGTTCATATCACCATAAGAACAAAAAATTCAGCACCAAGTTTTCAATTAAAAGCGCTGTAAAAGGGGAATGGACATTGAACAGCGCAATTCGGAACACCCACTCACAAGCCGACGAAACTGTCAAAAAATGTTAAAGGCACAATTTCACGAGTATAGCATACTATCAGATCAAACCTGTTAGAGACACGGTACTGAGCTGTCAATACTTGTTGTTATTAATACCCATTTAGTCACACAGTTTTACTCAGATTTGAAGAAACCGACAGTCAAAGATTATGACTGAGTGAAACAGACTAATCGCATGGAAAATTCTGATCTGTGGAATGAAATTCCCAATTCCTGTCACAGTCTTTCGACTGGTTTGATGCAATCCTCCATCCCTTCCTAATTTGAGCTAACCTCTTCATCCTACATATCCCTTACAACCCACATCCTCAATTATCTGCTTCATATATTCTGTCTTCCTCTTTTGTACTTTTTAGAATGGTAGCAAGTCTGTGCTGCCTTGGAGTACAAAGTTGTGAAGGAAGCGTTTTGTAGAACATTTCTAAGCAATTCGGACTAAAGTTCCTACAGGAACTAACGATGTGTAGGAATTAGTTTGTTGTAGTGATGGTTGGTGTGGTGTTGGCAAAATCATAGTGTGGTGAGAATCTGTAAACATTAGAAATGAAGTCTTGGCCTTACCTTATCTATGGTCAGATTGGCTAATTTATATGTTGGTGGTGATGTGGAACTTATATGTGGTCAGTTAATAAAACCAAAAGTGAAGTTTAAGGCATTATGTGTGATAATTCAGTAGAATAGAAGAACTTGCAAAATGAACAATGAACCATGCAATAAGCTCCGAGCTGAAGTCTGCCAATTGTTTCATGACATGGCACAAGCAGCATTTACGTGCCATTAAACAATTCCACGACACGATCCTCAAGGAAGGTGAGACAAATAGAGTTGAAAATTAGAGACCAATTTGTCTAACATCAGTGATGGGGAAGTTAATGGACAGATCGTTATGCTATCCCACGTCCTCAATGATCTGCTTCATGTATTTTAATCTCTGTCTTCCTCTACAGTTCTTACCTTCGACTGTTCCCTCCACTAACAAATTAACCAATCCAGCATGTCTCAAAATATGACCTCCTTTCTGTAAGCTTCTTCCACAAACTTCTTTCCTCACCCAAAGGCGAAACCTTCAAAAACCTGTGAGAGAATTCTGTGAAGTAACGTTGTGATAAAACGTAGATAAATTTTCCTACATGACTGAAATCTTGTCAAGAGTAAACAGTTTTCTCAAATTTTGTAAATATTTGCAGCCAAAATACGAAAGTGAACGTAAAATACCACTAGTAAAATGAAAATGAGGAAGATTTTTTTTCTAAAAATAACATTCTGCATATTTAATTAGGCAATTAGGTAACTTTTTAAAAAACACTGTATCCCGCATTATTTTGTCATTTTCGCAAGGGAAATCACCGTAAGACATGCTTAGGTTTAAATAGTAATCAAAAGTTGAGGAGTGACCAAAAGCTGATAGTTTTAGTATCTAAATTCATCGATCTATTATCTAAAAGAAAGGTCAATAGGGAAATTGTGGGATTGTTGTTATAATATAATTCGACAACGATAAATGAATTTGAATCTAAATTCTGTCTTATCATGCTGTGGAATACATAGCAACGTTCCGTAACATTTACACGACTTGCAACATTGTTTATTTTTAACTGTCGTGTAGTCCGATCATTAAACAGCTAACGAAGGTTGAATTTTCATAATTTATTATTACTACTAACTTCTAAGCACGTCCACAATGACTCGTTTAACGCAGTGCTCTGAAAATTCATTTCTCCGCGGTTGGCTAACAACATACAGCTATAATTCTTACTGAATAACGCTTGTGACCACGAGTTTGTAATTATATAATGTTGTACGTGTCTCGGCTCCACCTAGCTCAATTACACAATACTCTTCATAATTTAGATGTAGATTTAAACTACATGCCTTTCTCTATTGTTGGATTCAGATTGCAGAAGGAAAATACACTGATAAGCCAAAACATTATGACCACTGCCCACCGCGATGCTGTATGCAGTCTGCTTACGTTGCGAGTAAGGAAAGTATAAAAGCGGAGCGGAGACGCATGGGTAATCGTTCCAATGACGATACGTGTGGGAAATGGAGAAATCCACTGTCGAATTACTGATGAAGTGCTGATTGTTATGGTCCGGCGCCTGGGAATGAATTATCTGAAACAACGAAGCTGTCGGCGTGCTACTGTAGTGAGCATTTACGGAATGTGATTGAAAGACGGTGAAAACAAGAGTAGACGCCAAGGTGATGGACGTCCACCCCTCAACGTGGAGGACGGGAGCTCACATGCTCTGTAAATTAGGATAGGGGACGATCTGGTGGCAGATCTGACGGCAGAGTACAATGCTGGTGCTGACAAGTATTTCGGAGCACACCGTTCAGCGCACATTGTTGAACACGGAGCTCGGCAGCAGATGGCCCCCACATGTTCCCATGTTGACACAAAATCATTAATTACCACAGCAGTGGGTACGACATCGAGACCTTGGATCAATCGAAACGTGTCACCTCATCGGATAAATTACGTTTCTTGTGACGCCATGTTGATAGTTGTGTCTCGATACGCCGTTTTTTAGGCGAAGGGCTGCTCGAAATATTCACCGACGAATACCGTGGGGGCAGTATTATACCATGATGGTCATTCACCTGTTGTGATCGAAGGCACCACGACAACTGTGGACTGGGTGAAAATTATTACGGGACCACCTAGATCCCTTCCCGGTTAGTATTTTCCATGAAGGCGATATCATCTTCCAGCAGGATAATTGTTCATGGAACAAGGACAGAATCGCGCTACAGTGATTTCCCGAGCACGGTAGTGAACTCGCGTTGGTATATTGGCCCCAAGATTGGCCTGATCTCAACCCCATAGAATACATATGAGTCACTATCGTGTGCCAGCACCGCACCCACATACCAGGTTAAAATAGGGGGGGGGGGCGGCCGGCGGCCGGCGATATCTCACGAAATCTCACGAAATCTCACCAAGGTGGAGAGGGTGTCAACGGAAATCTCACGCGAGGTTTTGAAATTCTTGTAGCATAATAACGCGAAAGTCGACTTTAGAGGGGGTATTTCGTTAAAAAAACGGAAAAACACATCACGTAGTTTATGGACGGCCCCTAAGGCAAGGAACTGCGTGGCCAGTAGGTGTACATCTGGTGCCAGGTACCTCCGGAGACCTATCAAGGACATGTTGAATCAATGCCATGTCGAAACGCTGCGGAATTGCATTCTAAAGGAGGTCCGACGCGCTATTAAGCTATAACATTTTTAGTCATCAGTGTATATTGAGTCCCTACAACATTAATAGGCAACCTAAATTCTTAGCTTGCTGTAACAGCCACATCAATGGAGAGCTAATATAACGAAATCATCTGTCTCGATCTAATATAAACAAAAAGCAACTAATAAGTAATATGTGGATTTAAGCGAAATTTTGGCTAGTTTGAAATTTAAAACATATTTTAGCTTGATATAATAGAGTCACTACGGATAGGAAGCGAAAACATTTCTGGCAGCCATTGGCCCGCCGAAGAAAGCCGGCCTTGTGACTTCGAAGCATTGCAGACATGATCAAGCTGGCTTCTAGTTAATACTGATTCCGTATAAAGTTTTAAGTTAAAAATTGAACTATTCAAAATCCAACTACAGTATGAGCAAATAAGCTGGACTTCGTTATTTTTTCAAGTTCATGACTACCTGGAATTACATTTATAATACAAACAGCTTGAAACTAAAATATCAGAACAATATTTAATAAACACAAAGCCACCACGTAAAAAAAAAGACCAAATTGAACAAGTTGTATGATACCTACAAAAACACTAATATTTTAACTTCGTAATTTTCATAAGTATTGTTGAATTTTCTTGAAATAAGACGCATCCCCTATGATTTTTACAAGTTACTGAAGAATTATACTCGGCGAAAGCACTTGGAAAAAGAAAAACATAGCCAATAAAATAACAGAATGATGTAGTTTATAATCTGCTATTACATATTGTACGCCAATGAAAGAGAATCGTAAACACCGGTAACACTAAAAATAAAGGGTATATACCTATGAAGTAATAACTTTACTTGTGTTGATATATTGATTGTGAAACCTGAAGTATGACTATTGACCGTATCTGACAAAATGCTGTATACAGTCATTCAGCAGAACTTAAAAACACTTCAGATGTTTGAGAGCAGAATGTTTATTAATTACCATATCTAGGAAGTTAGAGGAAAACTGATTACATATATTGGAGGAATGAAAGTGTTCTGCGACAAATTTTTATAGATAAGGGGGGCGTGCACAAACTACGTGGCTCCGCCCAAGGGAGGGGGGGAGAGGGGTTGGCTGGAAGGCTACGCTGGGCTACGTGGGGGGGGGGGGGGGGGTTCCGAGCCAGGCCACGTAGCTTTCCTTTCATAACATTTTTTACAGTTAAAATGAGGTACAGAACACACAAAAGCATGTGAATATTTATTTCCCTCAGTTAATTATCTCCATACGTAATTCTCTGACAAGAGAAAACAGTACAAACTGTCTTCTGGAATCAAAAGGAAAAAAAGCTACGTGCTACGGGGGGGGGGGCTACGTATGGAGGTACGTGGTTTATGCACGCTCCCTAAAGAATAACTCTACACGAGTGGTCTAGTAGCTTTATACAAAGGCTCCTACACTGAAAATCTAAGGTTGCTGGGTCGAACCCCCAATTCGTCCAGGAATTTTCGCCGACATAATCTGTTGTGTATATGAAGAATGCAAAGTCTCTCCACAACAAATGCGGTATGAGCGTCAACATAGTTCTCGATAGGTTTATTTCTTGCACCCCACATACACCACTGTACAACATTTGGGCGAAAAAGATGGGGAAAGGCGCCGTTGACTGCAACAGGTGTAACCGAGGTCAGTAGCGCGGCTAGAGGTGGTTCAGGGAACACTCTCACGGGGCGCTAGAATCGCCGCGTATTTCCGGCAAGAGCGGCCCCATTCAGTGAAATTCATTGTTGGAGAATTTGGAACTGGAACACAACTCTTTCAAGTTACAGTCTCACAAGGCGGTCAACTAACCGGCTGCCTAATGATGTAATAGTTTCAAGGACGGAGAAGGGAGTAACGGACAAACCACTCGTGTGTTTTGCGACCTCCATCGGGAATGGAAATGTAAACAGCCAGTAGACTTTAGTTTTAAGAGTGTAACTCTCAACTTTTGATATAGACAGAGAGCAGCGATTACAGCGAAGCACAAAGAAGCAATAGAAAAAAAGTCTTCAAATTCAAAGCACAGTAAGTTTCACTACCCACTATCCTCCTAGTAGGAGGCTTTGTTGTGTTTATGTATAAATGATGAATCATTGCTATACGTCTTTTGTCTTCAAACGTTGTAGAAAATGCAGTGTAAAATAGTGGAAAACGTCATACTCATAAATGCTTTCCTCGCATCCCAAACAAAATAATTCTAAAACAGTGCCCTCAGAAAAATTACATTTGTTCTAATTTTCTTAAGCGACAATGCGAAAATGAAAAATTCAATAACAAAACATTTCTCGGATTTTACTGATGGCTTGTCAAAAAAAGCAGCTCTTGAGATTAGAATTTTCCATGTCTGTAACAAGTTTCAGAAAATACAGTACGAACTTCTCGCAGATACTAATGACTGAACTTTTCATCTAGTTCGATACTTCGTAACTAGTCTGTGTAGTTTGACTTATCAGTCATCACGTGTAGAAGCAAACTAAGTTGAAAATGGTCGTTTTGTATACCTTCGCCATCAATGTTACTATCCACCGGTGTTGGGAACAGGAAGACTGTAATCATTAAGGAACATCCAGGCTAAAGTAAACAGAACGATCTCTCTCAGTTCGAAGGTCCCTGCTATTCTAGAGATTGTATGTGACCTTCCTGCTAATCTAATCAAAAAGCAGTGTTTCCTAGTGGCTGGAAAAATTCAAAAGAACGGCGAAAAATAACAGTGTAACACACTCTGATTAAATCGACATTAATTCTGGAGCCTGAAATATAACTTTATATTAACAGCCTAGTCCATTTTTTGTTTCTAGTGTGTAGCTCATGAAGTGACTCAGATCACAGTATCACCAAAACAACTTTACTATTCTGATATTAGTTTACATAAAATAATGTAATGAACATAGGAACATTCTGTAGATATTCTGAAAATCTTAATCGAGGCAGAGAGACAGGTTCGAATTCCCCTTCGGCCAGGAACTACACGTGTTTTGAGTTGTTCATGTAAGATATACCAGAACGCTCTTCGGTTCGGTTTCCAAATTAAACTCTCTCTTGGAAGAAAAAACAGGCCATCTTATGTCTACCATTGGCTTAGAACGCTTCATTCGAGAAAAACCAATCAATCGAGTTTTTATTTGTATGCTAAATAAGGTAATACTAGTTCGGATTTTCAACCATTCTTTTGAATGTTTTTCTTTCACTGGGAAGTTAACTTAACTAAGGCAGTTGGCTATTTCTTAAATGAAATTTTTCCGTATTTTCTTTTTGTATACTTTTTTTTTAAATTACACACATTTTCGGCCAATCCACGTTCTCTCCTAACATCTACGGGTGGCAAATAATATTAATTGTTCTAAACACATACAAACAATCACGAAAACCCTTTTCTAATTTTGATCTTCTAGTGGTATGAAATATTCTCGTCTTTGAGCGTACATTTGTTGTTTAGTGATAAATGGGTAGCATGCATAGGAAATATTTATAGTCTTTAGTAACTTTCTCCAAATTTGTGGATATTTTCATTATTCTATCTAGTATCGGCATCTATTTTCAAGGGGAAAAATTTTTTCAAAGTAAAAAAGTATCGCTTAACATAGAATTTCTGTATTTAAAGAGGAGAAAGCTATATTCATTAACTGTTCCAGTTTGCTATAAAAACAAGCCCAAAAAGCTAAAAAGCGAAACAAATGAAACATTAGTTATTTTTGATTTGGGCTTAACTGCATTTAGAGACTGAACAAACGATTTTAAATTTAGCCTCGCTTTACATTTCTTCTCTAAAACAGTTAACAAACTCAGTTACAGAGGCTGCGAAATTCTGAGCACTAAATTTCGACAAAGTTGTTTGCGAATTATATCGTAATCTAAACACCAGTAACGTATAAAAACGGTCGGTATAATAAACACTATGGATACTCTACTTTGTACATAATGATTTACGGCTGTCAAACAAAATCTATGGCTGAGCAATAAAAATGTCGGTACCGCATCAGGAATGGTCCAGCTTTTTTTTTGTCTTCGCTTGAACTCGGTTCGGCAGCGGGAGCATTTGTGCTTCTTCTGAGACCCCCTTTTTTTCCTTCCCTTGCTCGGCGGCAAAGTTGGAATGCCCTCGTCTGTGGAAGAACCTTCGAAAAACGAAAGAAGTTGGTGGCAGTTTAGTATCGCTCTTCTTTTTGCAACTCTTCGCAGGGGCAATTCACACGCCAGTGGTAGGGCAGGCGCCTGTTCTACGATGTTGGAAAGGAGGTAGACTGTAAATTTTAACATGCATTACCATATAACGCCGAAGAGAAGCTGAAATAAAATGTATTCGATTTAAATTTTCCACCAATTTCGATAAGACCGTTGGACCTAAAGATTTTATACAACCTACATGAAGTAAAGAATTAACGTGTTTTACGGTTAATTTGATAAAAGAAACAGATGGTAAACGTTTCACTATATTCCCAACAGGTTTCTTATATGAATTCATATTCTGTATACTGTTATCATGCTAATCTTTTACTTCGTTGAATTTTTTTTTTTTTCACCCTTCACAGTTCCTAGACATCAAGGCCAAACTGGAAAGTGTTGGGCACAATGAACGAGAAGGAAATTGGTCAAGGCCTTTTGATGGAATTATCTCGACATTCGCATCAAGCGATTTAAAAAATAAAAAAATTGAAAATTGAAATCTGTAAGGTGGGACGGGGATTTAAACTCGCGTCCTTCCACATACCAGGGCCGAAAGGTACCCCTCTTCCTCCAGACTGTAACAGATTCATATTCGAAGCAAAATTAATGTTCTGAAAAGTTCTCGATCGATCAATGTTCTGTTTACGGAAACTCGTATAAACATTTGTGTGTTAAGTGTGATGATCACCAAATTAGAAAAATATTATGTTTCCTAGCTTGTCGATGGCACCTTTATATTAGGTAAAGAAGACACCCGGATCTCAGAACCTTGTCCGTGTCCGGTAATCTCGTCCTTTCAATTGAACGTGCTGCATCGTAAATGTAATACCGAGATTTGTAGCTTTGTTACTTAGACATAGAAACTACAGTTCTGTACTTCTTGTGCAATATTTAAAGTCAAATGGACAGCATGTATAACGTAGTTCCAAGTAAAATCACCGTTCTTAAAATTTCACTTACCTCTTTTATTTAATTTATAAAATTAACACATCCTATATTAAACCCAACAACCCACATTAACTTGAATGCACTTGTGTCATTGCTTACACCAGAGAATTACGAACGGTATGGTGGGTCAGTGAGGTAAAGGGCGTGACTGGGGAACGGAAGGTTCCAGATTCGAATTCGTCTCGGCTGGAATTTTTACGGGCCTCAAAACTGACCAACTGCGGCAAAGCTTACCTTGTTCATTTGAAGTGCGCTAGGATTCTCTGTAGTTCGGATTCCACGTAAAGCTGTAGGGTCCCTGTACCCGGTAGGATTACTGGGTTAGAGCAGCCATTACAAGTGCATGCGTGGCTAATCAAAACTGGTAGCAGCGACCGAATTCCCCGGCCAACATGCTAAACGCATTTACACTTTTACCAGAGCATTGATGGTTCTTTCATGAAAAGATTTAAGTTAAATAATCTGTCGAGTTGTTTTAAAAAAATGCAATCTGTAGCGAAGTAACCTGGAGAATTATCAGAAGTTCAACCTTTTGGTTCTGCTAGTTCCTTGCAGGCTTCTTTGAAACGTGCGGCTTTGCACTGTCAACAGTATTCTATGTCTGCTTAATAGTACAGGCTGTTGATGGCGTGAACTTGTCCTGTATAACTAACCATGGGCGTAGCTACTATGGGGCTAGGCGGTGCAGTGCACCGGGGCCCCTACGCTCAGGGGGCCCCCAAGCGCGGTTGAGAGGGACCCACGGGCCTTCATGGGCAAACTGGCGACCTTTTTTTTTTTTAGCTCTACAGTAGTCTAAGGGGGCCTCTGAGACACAGGAAGCACCTCACTAAGGGCCCTCACTGCTCAGGGGGCCCCCAACAACTGCTCAGAGTCCCATAAGCACAACTTAAGGGCCCCCATACTCAGCTCAGGGGGCCCCTACCAGCAACACAAAACAAAAAAAAGGACGTCCATCTGGCCCGAGGGCCCAAATAAATTTTTTGCACCGGGGCCCTTGTTGACCTAGCTACGCCACTGTAACTAACACACGATTCCCCCAAATTCACTTTCTACAGACCCCTTAATCTTCTTTGCATGAAAATCAGGTTAAGGTAGCCGTTTTGTAGCTCATTTGTATCCTTCCACTGCCTACGTCATCAGGAATTGAGACGGGATCTACTTTTGAACACATTGGGTGGTTCTCTGTCACTCAATCATTTTCTTGTCAACAAAGCTTTTTATTTTCTTTTTTGGCTTTAGGCCTTGTCGACGTAAGGGTCATTAGAGGCAGGTAAGGGCTGGGGGCAAGGAAAAGGGAGGAATTCTGCCATGGCCTTTTGAATGAACCATCCCGGCATTCAGCTTGAAGTGATTTAGGGAAATTCAAATCTGAAGTGCTGGATGGGGATTCGAACCCGCGTCATCAAAGCAAAGAACTTGTGATTTCCAAATGTCTCGTCCAATTCCTACCTTTCATTACACGAGGATCCAATCTGCACAGCATTTCATTTTTACAATCCATTTCAATATCACAATAATGTTAAAATGAGGACATCGGGTTTTCCAGCAATTTTTCAAAACTGACGAGCTTGGAATCTGTTCAGTAATCTCCTTTAAAACAGTCAACAACGAAACGAGAACGATCGCACGGCAAATTACCAAGATTTGTATCTCTGTCTTCTAAAATCGGCCCCTCATTTTTTCACTTACAAAACCATACTGCCTCTTCCGAGCTAAGGCCTAGTAAACGCGAACAAGAAATTTTTTTTTCAATTTCTCTAATTTTCATTGTGGAAGGAAGTCTAACGTAAGAAGTAAATTTGGTGATAGATATGTTGAATATACACATCGATTCTTCTTAAATATGGTTTTCGAAGGAAACGCACACGGTTCAGCTGTATGAGGCAAAAGAAAATATGGAGAACGGAAAATGTGAAATGTGTATACAGCATTTTAACCAACATGTGTCAAGCTCCAGTGGTAACCTTCACGCCTCAAGGCACGCTCGACAACTTTGCCGGTCACATTTTCCTGTTGAAACCGGAGGTGGTAAAAATTCTGTTGTCTTCTAAATGGTAGAACTGAAAGTGCCAGATCGTCAGGAACACATTACAAAAAAGTCATTCAACATCAAATTTAGGAGTATTAGAGTACATGAAAATCCACGGTCAGAGTACATTGTAACCGACTGTAATGTAACTGAATGTTGATCAGCTGCTTTTTTTATTTTATTTTTTAAATCACTCAATATTAGTAGGCAGCCAAAGCGGTTGCCAGACTAATATGAGTACTGATAATGTCAGACAACCACTTGTTCTACCTTGCTTGAAATTTTTCCCGGTAGAACTATTCAGTTACTATGTTGTCTGTCGCCAAGAAACAAAGGATTTACTGAGGACCTGAACTCGCGTCCTTTGTATCCTATCGAAAATGTTCTGGACGAGTATTAAACTAATGTTAAGTACTAACTGCTAGGGTGAAATATTAGAGTGGGTTTGACAAGACAAACTGAACGGGACATGGCGTGAGCAAAACTATGCGGGTCTATACTCTAATATCATTTGGACCTTATGGTATGTCCTGGACACGAAAAATAAATAAATTTGGACCTTGGTATACTGTGAAAGGTGACTTTCTGAATATAACATAAGTTACTGTGCGCCATGCTATTAAAAGAGCTTTTGCCTTGATAATAATTAAGGCAAGGTGGCAAATGTACCTGACGTGTCTTTCGGGTGCAGTATGGTAGAGAGAAGATGTATATGCTGACACACTTTGTTTACACAACTGAGTCTGAACGGCCGGCGCGGGTCCGAAGGTCAGTTTTGACAAAACCTAGTCACGAGCTTGTCGCAGCCTGTTATGTATCAAATTGTAAAAAGCCCAACGTTTGTATAATGGTATACTCCTGATGCGTTATCTGACAACAGAGGCAGTTACGCACAAGTTAATACCGTACAATGCGAAGGTAAATAATTGAGAATTTTAACTAAAATTATAGATTACGCAGACACGGAGAGTCAATTTTTGCGATGCCAGACACCGAGAATTACATTTTAAAAAAATCAAAGATTATATTTGGCAATTACACTTCTGACATTATGACGATTGCGACGGATAATTTTATCTCCAAAATGTCATGTGGAAACATCATGTCTACTGGGCTTGATACAAAAGAATCTTAGATTAATACTAGAGGCCAGTGAAGACTTCGATCTTGAACAATCATTTGCCTTGCGTGTTATGTATGATGAACTACCCCAGTTCTTTGAGTAACAAATAAATTTAAGTTCATGTTCGCTGTCCAGCCTGTAGAAATTCCCCCACTTTGCTACTGCCTACGCCGCTCTAACTTTCTTCCAGATTAACCGGTAGCTCTGCCGTCGGGGATGGAGTGCAAAAGACGAACGACTTCGCTGGCGCTCCCCTATATATCACCTGCCGACCAGACCAGATCCGACATGGCTGGAATTAAAAAATCTCTCGTAGGCTTCAAGAGAGTACGATGGGTAAAGTCTGATCGCAAAACAAAGTAACTCGTCAGCAAATTGAGTCCGTCAATGGCCGAGGCCGAAAACTTTTCTAACGCAGTAGTAAATTGTCTCTCCGGTTCCCCGGTCATATTTCTGTGACGTTCAAATGTTACTTCGGGGGTTCAATCCTTACATACTTAAAAAAAGGCTACAATATATTCAGTTTTCTTCATTTGTAAATCGATTGTCCAGTTAAGTTTTTTTAGTGTCATTTATAACGCTAGATAAAGCAGGTATTTATCCGTCAGCCCAACTGACGCTTTCCTGTCATGTGCTATCCTATCTAAATCGTATTGATGATTTCGCTGTAGCATATCTGCCACAGATCTAGAACAAACTTCGACATCCGAAAAACTAAACGGTAATATAGTTTCTGAGAGTGGACCCAGGGCCTGCGCTAGGATTCTCGGACCCCAGATAAACGTTCTAAGGGCCCCCTCCACCTGACAAATTTTTTTTCTTTAATCTTTGATTTTTTGATAAAGTCAGAATGCAAGAAAACGCCTTTTTTTAAAAAGTTTTTGAAGTTTATTTCTATTTAGTTAGTAACCCTGGACGGAGGGCCCCCTTAGGAGGCTCGGGCTCCCTTAGGAGGCTCGGCTCCCTTAGGAGGCTCGGGCCCCGGGTACTTTTGCCCCGCATACCCCCTCCCTTACGCCGGGCCTGAGTGGAGTCCACAAAAAAGCTGCTAATTCATCCAGACTATAAACTTCGAAAAGAAAGGAAATACTAAATATTATCGTGTTCTCAATTCAAACGGGAAAATTATGGCATAAACAGCTGAAAGTAGTTCCAAAAGCAAATCAGTTATAAAAAATATCTAAAGAAGTAATGTCAACCTGCCCGATTAACAAAAAGAAGTGTTATTGGCGTAATAATATTTCAAGAAGAGAGTATGGAGACTCTTGGGTTATTACGTAGTTTGTCTGTAAAAACGCCATCCATCTAGTTAGATTTGACTATGTACCCCGAAAATAATAAGTCTGTACACGGAAATACGTCAGCAGTGTAGTATCTTTAATTAGGTAAATCGCAGATTAAAACTACATAATATTACATCTCTTCCTAAACAGCCGGAAAACGGTTTGCGTGTTTTCCACACAGTACGTAGTGAAACATTTACATACCGGTAAATGAAAGTGACCAAAATTATTAAGCATGTAAATACAAGAGAAAATAAACTACCCACGATTAAGAGGCAGGTGTAAGGAATAAAACATTCGGAGAAATTACATATCGCAGCCCTCAAAAATATGAAAGGAGTGTCGTATACAAGAAACAATGTATGGGAACGAATTTGAATTGATAAACATAACCGATGTCCCACATCTGTGTTACAAATTTGGTCTTCGAAACGTCACTACATTCGGTGGAAAGTGCGACTAAATTTCGCTACGATTTATCAATTCACTAGTCCAATTAAAAAAAAAAAACCCATTTGTAATGGAACGTTCGGGAAGGACTTGAAGCTTAATTTTACTCGTTGGTGAAACGAGTCAATAAATATACACTGTCCACGAGCAATATAAACTTCGGCGGAATGCGCACCAGACACTATATGGTACTATACGCTAGCCGCGACACTTGCGCTCCAAGAATCAGTTCAGAGAATCACGCAGTGACATCACCTACGAGTGGGACTTTGAAACTTTTACTACGGTTTATATCTATATTGTTTTTTCTTTACTTTTCATTTTGTTTATTTCATTTAAAAAAAATGAAGAAGGAAAATTGGAAGGAATGAAGGGAAACCGAAATAAAAATTGTTAATTTTATTAGTTTTTAACTTTTATTAATTAATCGAAATAAAAACTTTAATTGAAAAAGAAATAATAATAACAATTATAACTATAACAATTATAAACTCTAAAACTGTAGAGGATATTTAGAGTCTAATACATTAATATACATGCATTACATTTTTGAAATGGTTTATAAAATCCATGAAAAGATACAAAGTTCCATTACGACGTATTCTACACAAATCAAAACCAGATGGACCAACATTTTGAACAAAGAAATGCATGTTTCTCCTATACTCAAAAGAAGCTAAAAAAAATTTGCTAGTAGAGAGACCTAGTAGGTCGTGTTGTTGGGAAGGTGGAGGGCGTGGTCGGTGGTACTGTAGGTCGCGGAACAGAGCGCCGCCCGACTGACTGCCTGCCTGCCTGCTTCTTGCGCAACCGGCGACATTTGCAAGTAGTCCAGCCTCCAACGAGCTTCCGCTTAGTACTCGAAACCCAAGCCCGGGATCAGCGCGAGGGCGGAAATGTATGCTACCGTGCCAACCGCAACAGTTGCGCTGCGTTAGATACGACTGTTACAGCCTTGGTTACCACACAGTGCAGTGAAACGCACTCCTAGTAAACATGGGCCGTTAATTGTACTGCAGCTGCTGGTGCTTTACTAATTACCAAATATACTACCTTAAGTATTTCATGTTCTAACTGGAAAACTAGACCTCGCGTACCAGATGACAAAAATAACTTTTGTAACAGGGTGATGAATATTGGAGCGTGGTTGTTAACGCGAAAGTTTATACAGGACGATTCAAGAGGAATGGTACATACTGAAGGAGGTGGTAGTGTGAACAATATCGAGTAAAAAAGTTAATGTAAACATGTGTCCGATTTCAATTCGTTTTGGAAATACGGGTGATGGAATGTTATGGAAAAAATAAACCTCAAAAATAATCAAGAGCACACAAATAACTTATTGAAGTACTTTACACAAGATACGAATTACTTGTTCGCACTGTAATCACTGCTGCCTTAAAAAAAAAAAAAAAAAAAAAAAAAAAAAAAAAAAAAAAAAACTCAGAAAAGCTACCTGTACTGTTGCGAAGAGAGCTGCAAAGTGCATTTAAGTTGATGGTGAGATTTTCGAACATTAAGGGGACAAGTCGTGAACAGGATTATTTTTAGACTTTTTCAATGCTCCAATTATTTAGCTACAAAATGCCGTTTGTTTCATGCAAATTTGACGATTAGATTCGGAGTTATTAATTTTTTCGTGATGCGTGGTAATAGTGTGTCTGTATTGTACTGTACATTAATTTCTCGTATGTAAACGTTTAGTACAGATTTTTCTCAAAACTACATTTTTTGATCTTTTGGTACAATTTTCTCAAAAACTAAGACTGCTAAAGACACTAGACTTTCAGCATCTCTTGTAAATAAAATGATGATTAATAAGATAAAAATGGGACCTGTCATAACAACAAGAACAAACTAACAAGGTCCAAGGTATTTATAAGAAGTTAGATTTTTTTTTACTTTTAGAACAAAAAAATCATTACTCATAAACTATATAAAATATATTAACAAATCTTTATGTAATTTGCAGATGATGTTTTATCTGTATACTGCAAAAGTTTCAGGCCTGTATCTCCATTAGTTTCTTCAGAAAGTGTACCTGAAGTTTGCTTGTTTTAACATTGATTTCTTATGGGAGGTCCTTCGCGACTGTGTCCCCTTAAAAAACACATATTTTACAGTAGTTTAAAAGTACTTCAATAAGTCATTTGTGTGCTCTTGATAGTTTTCCGAGGTTTATTTTATGCATAACATTCAAGCATCTGTATCTCCAAATCGAATGGAAATCGGAGACACGTTTATATGAACTTTTTTACTCAATATTGCTCGTACTACCATCTCCTCCAATATTTACCATTCCTCCTTAATCACCCTGTTTGTTACTGATACTTGTGAACCGACAGGTTCTAAAAGACCATTTGATAACGAGAACACAGATTATTAAGATTTTAGGCAACAATTGATGAGTCTGATATCTAATCTAGAATTTTACGGGGAGTAACAATTAACAAAGCGAAACGATTTCTTTTCACGCGCTGATCCTCAGAAAAAATTATGACTGAATCACCCAGAAGATCTGAGGTTTTACTGAATGAAAAGTGACAAGACATAGCTCGATTCAGAACTTTGAAAATGAAACCAGAGAGGTTATTAGAGATGATAAAATCTACATGAAATTCAGACGGACAGCCACCAGCTATACGTTTTGAAACGCCGACCCCAGCAGCGTAGAGGTAGTGTGCTTGCTTCGCGTTGCAGGGGTCGCCGATTCGAGTCCGGCTGAGGACATGGATGGTTTTAATTAAATGTTGTGTTCGTCTTGTGTCGTCCTTACAGAAGATGGAAAATAATCACACTGAAATGAATAAATTGTAAGAGAAACACATACGTTGAGCTGGCTGTATAGCTAACATGGCCAAATGCCTTTTTTAAATTTTTTTTAAGTTTTTAAGCGCATCCAGAACCCAGAAATCGGAGAGGACCTCTTTCGGAAGGTAGGATGACACTATTCTGTGGGTTCAAAAAACAGTAGCAGGATGTCAAAACTGGAAAAAGAACATTAAGAGATGAGAGGATCTTGCCACGCGATGCTTAGTGGATAGCTGGGATTAAAATAAATCCGTCAAGGAAAAAAAATCTGTGTTTACTTCTGAACTTATATTTAAATTTAAACATGACGTGGTGATATTTAAATTCCAAATTTCCAACACTTCTCAGAAATAATATACCTTCCAGCTTCTAACACTTATTAAAAAGTCTACGATAGTAATATTCAGTCACACTGTGTCATACAGTCGGTAATTCATGTTAAAATCTGAGCAAATGAAATCACGTGGCAAATATACGAACAGGGTAATCAGCATGTGGATCAATCTGTCTCCTGGAGGGTTGTTTTATGTTACGCTGAACTACTGAAATAGAACCAACACAAGTTTGAGTATTTTAATCATATAGGAATAACACGTTCTGGGAGACACGATTTTAAATACCAGCCTAACCATCCTGTTTTCGGGAATATTCTAGAATTTAGAAACAACTGGGGTTCTGTAAAGTAGTATCATCAGGTAGAAGAGTTTATTCCACTTTTGCGGGATTCGTGCTGCTTTCAACGATGTTTTGATTCCTAACGTTTCGGTGCCCATCCTGGGGCCTTCATCAGGACTGTTTAGAGTCGATGTATCCCTTTTCAAGGCTGATCTCATCAACTCTAAACAGTCCTGATGAAGGTCCCAGGTTGGACGCCGAAACGTTAGAAATAAAACATTGTTGAAATCAGCGTGAATCCCCAAAAAGTGGAATATTTTACTAATATGAGACGAGGCCTGCTAAAAGTGTAAAATATTAAATGAATATATTTTGTTAAATCTAAAATATTAATCATTCTCGTTAACAATGAAAAATAGGTAAAAAGTATTATATTCTTACAAAATTTAGTTCTTCTATATCTGTTTTTACACAGTAAAATTCTTTTAAAATCGTATTTCCATGTAGTAGATAATTGCCTGAACCGTTATCTGTAATTTAGAATTACAAATATTTTCGCTCATTCATTCTACCAAATTCTAATCATAACAGATACATATCAGTAAGAATGAAGGAAAACGAGCTAGTGACAAAGTACCAACATTAAAGAGCACAGCGGTTCAGTGTACCATTAGAGGATCATTTCCGTAAACTGCTGAGAGTTTCACAATATTAGTCTCACATGTATCACGCTATTGCTGAGCATTCTGTCGTATAACCGGGAGAATGGTCAAGCAGTGCTGGTTTCTGAAGTGAGAGGGCGTCCTTTCACCCAGCTCTGGATCACGTATCATGTCTCGCCCAACTGTCTGGCCTTCCCTCCACAAGGTTGTATACAGCATGGCGGCTCGTGTTAAAAATCTACTTCCTTTACGACAGGCGATGACTTTTCTCCGAGTTTCAATTTGTTCCAAAGAGACAATTGAAGTAATGCCAAACACATTTTTTGTCTAAGGAGTAAGGTGTCCCCCTGCGAATCGAATTTCCAGAGTTTCTTTATTTCTTTCTCAAGTGATAATGCTCGTATTTCGCATTCGACGTTAACGTTCGGTTCGTTTTTAGAGAATAGTTTCGCAAGACAAGCAGGAAACGCGGCGACAAAACTGTCACTGAACCGAACTAAATATACTCTGTGGCCTCACTGTCAACGCCAAACAGCCAAAAAAACTAAGTGGCAAAGGTTTTATCATCCATTGTTGCAATGTTCTATTATTTCGAGTATTCTCAGTCGACGATAATGAACGAAAAACGTTCGATACTAATCAAATTTACTATTTTATTACCTATTATATGGTACTGTAAGTAACCACTAGGATGCAGTATGCACCACAGATCACAATGCATATCAGATGAACAAACCGTTACGAAATACCCATCAAAGATCACGCTAAAACATAGATACACACCACCCTATGCGGTACTTTTTTAATTTCTTCATTTTTCTGAAGTATAATATGTTAGAATAAATTAAAAACGTTAAACCACTACATCAAAGATAAACACTAAGACAAGAGTCACAAAATTCTGAAATTTAATTTACGGTAGAGCTTACAACGATACTACGTTATAAAAGTTTACGCTTTGCTACAACAAAAAAAAGGTGAAGAAAGATCTTTACCAAGGCCAGCGCGGGTGAAGCAGCGGAAAAATGGTAGTCTTGAATAAAATAACAATATATGGAAAAGAAAACGCAAAAGAAAACTTTCACGTGGTTTGTGAAATCATGGTCCTTTCCATGACGATCTCTTAGCAATGCTTACACAACATATCAAGTTTCATATTGATTATAAATATACAGTGGCGGATCCAGGATTTTTTTTTGGGGGGGGGGCTAGGATTTGGTTGGGGGGGGGGGCTTGACTAGGGGGAGGAGGGGTTCGCCGACAGAAATTTCATTATTCCAGATTGCCGATTGCCACCTTATTAAAACTGTAGAGAGAGAGGAGAGAAAAAAAAAAAAGTCCCCAAAATCCATGTCGTCAGGGGTGACCTTGGTGCTTTGGGGGGGGGGGGGGAGCTTCAGCCCCCTAGCCCCCCCCCGGATCCGCCACTGTAAATATATATACATTAATTTCAACTCTCTTATTCGTACCGAGCGTGGTGGTTGAGCGGTAAAACTCTGGCCTCGCATTCACGAGATCGCAGGTTCTATCCCCTGTCCGGCCATGCAGATATCGGTTTGCGATTGTTTTTAGAAATCACTCCAGTTGAATGCCGGGATAGTTCCTCAGAAAGGCCACGGCCGAATTCCTTCCCTCATTTCCTTTTCCACCTTTAATATCCTACACGTCGACTAGGCGTAAAAAAAGGAAGACAACTTTTATTCGCCATTACCTTAAGAGATGACCCACGCTTCTACTGTGCGCGAAACAGTGTCCAAACTTGCAGTGTACTCGCATCTAGAACTTAGCAGCATGTGACCGTAGCTGTTTTTAGCTCTACTGATTCCGGGTTAAACGAGTTGACACACGGTTGACTAGCTCCACTTGCTGCGAAAGACCTGTAAATGACGCGAACAATTCTTTCCAGCCGATTGTAATTTCCGATCGGAAATTGAGGTCTGCTCAGTTGGACTAGCAAGTGCAGTCTTTTCTGGCTACAGTTCAGCTGGCCCGGTGACAAAAGCAACTGCAACACAGTGCAAGTAGCGCTCGCAGCGAGAGACAGAGCAATTAGTACAACAGATTTCACTTTCAGCGGCGTTCTTACATGCGGAAGGTGGCGAGCAGAAACTTTCTTGCAACAATCTTTTCGGACGGTAACGGACGTATTTTCTTATCTTCCCCCTTTGAGCACGAAGGTGCAGAACTTTTTCTTCCAGTGTCAGTAATCTTAATTGAAGCACGCTTAAATCTCTGCTCGTAGTAACTTTTTGTTTACCACCTGATGTTGACCGAACCGCATCGGAACTTACGAAATCTTTAAGTAAAAAGCACGAAAGCTTAGGGAAAATTAATCTCCGCCTTAATTTTAATTTCTTTTTCCAATCACTTTTTCTGAATAATCCCTGCAACAATTGTTTGAAATAAGACATTAGTCTCCTAGCTCACTTGCTTTCAAGGAACAATACGAAGTCGCAAAAATACCAAGTCGCAAAAATACCAAGTCGCAAAAATACCAAGTCGCAAAAATACCAAGTCGCAAAAATACCAAGTCGCAAAAATACCAAGTCGCAAAAATACCAAGTCGCAAAAATACCAAGTCGCAAAAATACCAAGTCGCAAAAATACCAAGTCGCAAAAATACCAAGTCGCAAAAATACCAAGTCGCAAAAATACCAAGTCGCAAAAATACCAAGTCGCAAAAATACCAAGTCGCAAAAATACCAAGTCGCAAAAATACCAAGTCGCAAAAATACCAAGTCGCAAAAATACGAAGTCGCAAAAATACGAAGTCGCAAAAATACGAAGTCGCAAAAATACGAAGTCGCAAAAATACGAAGTCGCAAAAATATTAAGTTGGAAAAATTCTGTTACGCATTCTTTAATTGATTGAAAACGTTAATAATAGATCTAGGATCACTGAAATCTAAAAAATAAAACAAAATCGCTTTACACAGTTTAAAATAACAGATTCATGGAAATTAAACTTTAAAATCTCAATTGATTACTGTTCTTAGATTTTGTGTACTGTAAAAGCTATTTCAACAGAAAACCTTCAGACAAAACGCGCTTAAATACCGTCGTATTGCTCGACATCAAAAGCCAAGGTCGCAAAAGTATCGACATACGATGGCTATTGTTTCAAGTTATTACCTACAGATAAAGAGCAGGAGTAATAACAGATTTGTGATACATAAAAAGCTATTCTAGTCCAAACACAGAGACCAGGAACAGACAAAAGCATAACATTACAACTTTCAACAATGAATTATTTATAAAAAACAATAAATCAATAAATCTGTGGTATTTTAAATACTCTAGTAAGATCGCACGACAAGGAGCTCATGATGGCTTCTTGCCCTTTAATCACCACCGGACTAATTATTTTTGAGGGACAAAGCGAACAGCATTTTAATGCTTTTAATATTAACTCATTATTCGAGACTGTAGGGACTAACACAAGAAGCTTCAATATGATGTTTCTAATCAATTGTATTAACAATTGTAATGACTAAAGGTTTTTAATTATTATTATTTCTCCTATCTTTACAGGCACTGTCATCGTCGAGATCGTTAGAAATCATGCCGGCATTCGCCTGTAAAGATTTCGGGAAACCATGGAAAAACCGAAATCTAGGAGATCGGATGGGGATTTGAATCCGCGTCCTCTTGTATGTTACCATTCACCCAACAGGATCGGTATGATATAACTTACATAGATTACGCAATAATAATTGCATTTTCAGCGCAACATGTTTAGTTTTACGAACACTATACTGAATACAGAATACAACAGACTTTAAAATAACTTACTTCAATATTTGACTTTCAATTTCACTTAATATTCGTAATTCCTAAATTGTAAAACTCTTCACCAGTTTGGAAGTGTTCAGTTTGTTCCTGAGCGGTTATTAAAATTCTTGATTTCTTTATGAAGTACTGCACTGTGATTGGATGACATACTTGTGTCAGCGGTCCGGTGGTTCTGTGGTTAAGGTGTCTGACTTAAAATCGGAAGGCCCCCTGTTCGAATCCCTGTTTCGGCGGGAATTTTCATAGGCTCTTAACAGGACCTTGCTGTGTAACGAAGTATGCCAGAACGCTTCCGTGGTTAGGATTCCACGTTAAACTGTAGGTTCGCCAGCTGGTCCAGGGAGCAATAGGCTACCTGTGTATTTCAGTGCATTATAACGGACGTCAATGTGGCTTGGGAATGTCTTCGACCCCATGTCATGACAGCGTCGCCGCCACGAGGTTCCCCGTGGGCACCCGCAAGGTTGGCTAAAGGCGTTTCTTCCGAGAAGCATACCTTCCCTCTAATGGATATGGTGGAGTGAGGGTGATTCTTTCAAGTCCTAATCCCGCGGTGGGGGGGGGGGGGGACTGCCGGGGGGGGGTAGTTCTGGCTTGGTTCTTGAGGGGGGGCATGAGCTTGCTCGAGTACCCCCGAGGACCGATCCTAGCGCTGATGAGGCGGTCAGGGGTGAGGCGCAATGCTGATCCTACAAACTACATATAGGTTCCCTGTAGGTAAAGGCGATTACGACAGGGGCGTAATGCGCAGCCCACAGAAATCCTGGCACCAGGTCATTGCGACCACATGAAATTATAATTATCATTACCGCTTGAGGGCGTGAGCACAGAATTCTTGCTGCTGTCATGAGATGTGTTTTGATTCAAGGTTCATGACATTTGGAATGTGTAACCGTTTTTTCTTCATTTTAGGCTCTAAAAATACCGAAGCTTCTCTTTTTACAATTCTGTTTTCAGTGTATACAGCATTCGAAAGTTTTGAATCCTAGGCGAACATCTGACATCAAAAGGTTTCCGCCTCTCTTCATGAAGGATAACTGTTAGTAATAGAAGTTCTACTGACAACAACCTGATTTCAGCTCTGATCGTAATTTACAAAACAATGGTAAAGGCACTCAAGCATCTGTTATAGCCAAAACATAATTTAACCTTACCATACTTAGTGACATATACTTCTCCCCATTTCCAACCCGGCGAAAAAGTTTCTTACCACGAGTACGGAAAGCGATAATGAAAGTAGTTGCAGTTGGGTTGTAATGGATACCCGCAGGAAGTATTGCTACAGACTTCAATGCTGGGAGTAATTAAAGAGAATTATTTCTGCTTCTGCAGCAGAGAAAGCAGTGAGCGGCGACGTGAGACGTGCAGTTGCAACGTAAAGGAGGGACTTTATTTCAAAGTCAGTTTCCTTCACATCCTCGCGCAACATACTAGGTTAGCGATAGGTAGTCGAGGTACTACTTATGCTTTGACGTTTCTGCTAACAGGGATTCTGTTTACAAAATCACTAGCATAGCAATAAATTTCCGTAAAACAACATAGGCTTGCTGCAAGAAACATAAATTTCCAGAAATAATGTTACTACAGTAATGTAATAAGTTTTTAACTCATTTCAAATGTTTAGTAAATAAACAAGCATACTTTCAATGAACATGGCAACATGCCAACGTACAATTTGGCACAATATCAAAAGACAAGAGAATGTTTAATCCACTTCCTTTTATAAGCAAGTGTTATTGATTTAGGTTGTTCGCTGAACTATCTGGAATGCACATAGTGCTCAAAGTACTGCGAAGGGTTGATCGGCCTCCTAGTAACATTTTTAATTTGCCTCTGTCGTCGTTACCGTAACATTACCTTAGAATCCCACCAAATAAAAGTAGTAGTTATCGTTTTACACGGAATCCGAACCAGGAGGCATCCTAATCTAAAAAAACGGCCGCACAACACCAAACACACGCCCGCACAACACCAAACACACGCCCGCACAACACCAAACACACGCCCGCACAACACCAAACACACGCTCGCACAACACCAAAAACACGCCCACACAACATCAAAAACACGTCCATAACACACACAGTATGTACAGAACGGTAGGACCAAGTAATAACATCGGTTGATACTTTAGTATCAATACTTTTTACATCAATGTTTTAACACATTAGTCCTAACATGATCAGTATTAATCATAATAATAAAAACAGACGGATAAATTTTGAACATATCTTAGACTATATAAAATTGTTAACCAAGAAACAACCTTCAGACGTTCGCCTTTTGCTGCAGATTGTTCTGTTCTGATGCATCCCGGGGAATGGATGTTGGGTAATAATTCCTTGTGTACAACTTCCTTCTCTTGCCATGAAGTGAAGTAGCTCCTTTGTTAATTATGACTGTTCCGGAGTAGCGTTCGCCAGTGATCTCACTAGCCTTTCCACTGTTCTTACAGTGCATACAAAACCCGTTTACGACTTTTTATGGAAAAGTATGCACAATCCACCCGAACAAAGATTCTCTACTAATCTAAATTCCCTCATACGATAGTAGGCCTATATGCTCTGTCAGGCAGTAGCGACTTAACGATTCCGACAGTAAAAATGTACAGAGGCAAATTTTTATAGACATATTCTGCATACACCGAGAAATTTCAATGTGTAGCGGTGACAAAGTGAGTTTCCGTTAACTCATAAAAGCTGGCAAAGACAGGAGACTACGTGAAATTGATCTAAAAAGCTTTTTCAGATTAGTCGGTATCGGTTATACCTCTTTTATGCTATCAACCAAATCACTAGTTAAACATCTGCCCTCCACCCCATCTCCAACACCTTGAGTTGTAAGAATAATTCACAAAGTTCGATAAAGAAAAAAAGCAATCTCGAGAAATAAATTTACCATCGATACTAACTTTCATTCTAATGTTTTTGTTACCATTGCAATTACATTATTTCTTAAGCAAATTTACTTTAATTTTCCATAATTAGTCTGACTTATAATCATCTTATATATAAAAATAAATGTATGTTTGTATGTTCGTCTTATACGTTCCTATACCACTCATCCGATTACGATGAAACTTTGTCGAGTTATTTTGTGCACGAGAGCGAAGGTATCCGATAGAAAAAAAAATCACCCCCTCTCTCCCCCTTTCGATGGAGCTTTGCACACGCATACTTTAAAATGAATAGAAAAATACTGTCAATATTTGGTTTTCAGAAACCCAAACTCTCTCCCACTTTCAACCCCCATAATTTTTGCCAATGTTTTTTTATGCACAACTACAATTTTTATCGGATATCGACGGAGCTTCTAACACATGTATTTTAAAACAGAAAAATACTGTATACATTTTATTTGCGAAAACCCAACCCCTCTCCCACTCTCCACGCCTTTAATTTGTGTCAATATTCTTTACACATACCCACAGATTTTATCCACTATCGACGGATTTGCATATGTATACTTTAAAACCAACAAAAAAAAAAAAAAAATAGTCTACATTTGGTTTTCAGATCGTCTACCCCTCTCTCCTATCCACCCTCTTAATTTTTGTAAGCGTTCTTTATACATACTCACAGATTTCATCCGATTTCAATGGTCCTTTGCACACATACATTAAAAAAACAAAACAGAAAAATACTGTCTAAATTTGATTTTCAGGAACCCCCCCCCCCTTTCTCTTTCCACCCCATTAATTTTTGTCAATGTGCTTTATACAAAGCTACAGTTTCTATTAGATTTTGAAGGAAGTTTGCACAGGTATACTTTAAAGCTAACTGGAAAGTACTAAATGTCTATATTTTGTTTACGAAAAACCCACCCACTCTCACCCATAACCTCTTGAACAAAATTTACACATGTAGCCATTCAGTTTTTCGCGAATATCTCGAAAATGGATGGTGATGCAGAATGTTTACGACATTCCGATCAAATGGGACAACATATCAGAACTTTCATATCTACCTGCCGAGTACCGCTGGGTACTCGGCTTTTGCAGAAGACGGAAGACCAAAAATATTGTATAACCCAAAGGACCAGAATAAACTTTTTAAATTTTAATTTAATGGATAAAAATCATTGTCTTTCAGTTATTTGGTACATGTTAATGTGTGTTTTCTATATGCGTACCCACTTGAGAAATAAAAATAGGTATTGCAACACATGCCGGGCAAAGCTAGTCATCAATATTAATAAAAGGCCATTTTGGTCAGTGTGTGTCGTCCACACTATGACATCACGCGCCTGGCTTACGTTTGAGGACTAACAACGGCCAGAGATGTTACTATAAAATGGAGATTATACGCGTTATTTAATAACAATTCTATTCAGTTTCAACCAAACGCTAAGAAATGAATTGCCAGAATGCTGAAAGAAAAGTACATCTATTTAGTTTAAATCAACATATTTATTAGTAGTTGCTTTGTTTATATTCGTTCGATGTGATGTCTTGAACACACTTCAGAGATACCGCTGTTATAGTCAGCTAAGAAATATCTACAACATTATATCATTTTAAAGGTTATGAGTGTTATTTAATCACGCAAAAGCGAAAAAATGTACTGCCAAAATACTGCGTTCAACATATCAATGTAGAAGCTTAGAAGCTAGAATTCTATGATTTTGATAGAGACAATTGCCAAAATGAATACCTCATTGTTTAAATGCACATAAATTTGTGGTGTACAAGTTTTTACATCTAACAACATTCCAACACCAACTTGCGACGTTTTATGCACCGCCACAGAATAGTTATTCAGGTTATGCAGTGGCGATGAATAACATTAAACAATTTGCTTAGTTGGCGCTTGTTTAACCCACCGAAGAGAACACCTTAGAAGTTGACACTTGTAATCTTTGTTGAAAGTAGAAACTTCAGATCCCCGGAACACTGGTCCTATATAAAACGAGTTACAATGATATCCGGAAACCGACCAGGGCAACTTTCCCAACAAGCATACTGTCTCGTAAAGCTTAGCTCCTCCGTTAACAGACCCGGAAATTTAAAGACATTCGTATGGCATGTACAGCAGGCCACTTCGAAAAATATTAGGCACGATCTATGAACAACCCAATTCCACTACCCGATGGTTCGCTGCAGCCTCAAAGGATACTAATAACTTTCTCAGAGTGGGGAAATTTACCCACTTGCAATTCTGCAATGAATCAACAGAAGATATAAATCACCTTTTGTTTCAGTGCAGCGAATCCCGGACACATTAACAGAATCCGCTATCGGTTTTGGTGTATGCAAAGCTCTAGCTACCAACGTGTGTTTCTTCTATATGACATAGCAACTACAAAGCACTTTATAGGATATTGGCAGCCTTTATTAAAAGATGGTGGAATGAGGAATTATTAACTAAAAAAGTGTATAGTAGTAGCCAGAAAACTATCTGTTTAATTTATTCATGTTTTACCGTCAGCTATCTTTTAAGAACGTGTATTTATCAGAATGTAGGCCTATGCTAGTGAGATCTGCAGGAAGAATGCCTCCCCGCCCCCCCCCCCCCCCCCCACTCCCCAAAAAAGATCCTTTGTACGGATGTAGGTTTACTAAACAACCACCAATAATTACAACTTGCATGAAGCGTACCATTTCACTGACAGGCCATCGTGCATCTAGTTAGCTGCTTTCCTTCATGCCCTACAGTTCAGTAAATACCCAAACGGAACGTCTGTCGCGTACAAAAAACAACTTTCCACGAGATGAAGCCCTGGAGAAAGGGCGGTAAAAATACCTGCAGCTACCGAGATTTGAAACGGAGACAATACGAGTAAAAACACCTCCCCTCCGTATTCTACCTGCTTTATAATCTGCTATCGAACGGTTCCATTCCCTGACGGAATCTGGAAACCAAGTAACTAAAGAGCATTGTATTACCCCACCATTCCTTTTCCTCCACATCCCAATTCAATTCTATACATTGCACACACACCCGCAAACCCGTATCACGTCACGCTTCATGGACGACTTTCAATCCGCTTTCTAATTTCAGACAGTATATTTCTATTGGCAATTTTTGTTATTTATCCTTCTCTAGTTCCCGAGCCACTGGATTCCGGATCTTCCTATTATATTCTCTTTCGGTTCCTCATCAGTGTTATAAGATTATTTTGATCGGGTGTCCATATATATGTTATATATGGATATCAGTAGCAAAATTCCAATGAAAGTTTTTTTTTTTTTTTTTTTTTTTTTGCACTATTCATAAGTAACACCTATCGAAATTTCCTAGCGCTGAAATTGCATGTAATTCCATTTCAGAGGTTGTGCGATTCTTCGCTGCAGATCAGATAACACTTATTGTTACCAATTCCAAATGTAAATCACTCATTTTCTGACAATTAGAGCCAAATAAGTAGATATGGCACACTGGTCCGGGACCAATCTGATCTCTGGAAACTGTGAAGATAATCCACTCACTCCCGTGACGTTACATGCTTAAGTTCGCTGGGTTACATGTCCCACACAAAATGGCGAAAACTTATCCCGGGTTGCGATTTAAACGTCAGGTGACAACATCCATACGTAACATCCACCTCTCCTCAAGCACGCTCCACGTAGCCAACGCTTCTAACAACTTTACCCTTGACATGACGCAAAAACCATACTACCGATTATACACTCACCCAGCGATTTATTCCTGCGTTAATTCATGAAGATAAATCACCCCCTGGTAATTAAAACTTCGTTGGAAAATAATGTGACTCCTGAGGTTTTCCAAACGCTGGTGCTTGTCGGTTCAAAATCTGTCCCCATGCCATTTCATCTTTATGACCTACCACAATGACTTTACACACATTGTGCCCTTATAAACTTGCACTATGACACACTTAGAATCACTGACAGACATCGCGCCATTAAATAATTGCACGATGACGTGACAGTAACAACGGCATAACCTCGTCATACCGCCATTCCACACGTTTAAAACACGATGACCTCATCGGCGACAATTCATATTTCCCTTATACCAAATTCGCGATGCTCTCAAACAATGGTCGCATTGTCACAAGAAAACACGTATTAATGTTTCTACTATAAATTTCAATTACCGAATAAATTAGAATTTAAGCGATTACAAAGACGTTCCTTTGAAAAATATAAAGTACCGCCTTGGATTCCACAAAACTTCGTATGGTCAGAACCTTCGATACACACATCTGAATTCACAGCGCATTTGTAGTCAGTAAACAATTTCTTTCTAAAGCCGAAATTGTTTGAACACATCTTAATTTGGCAGCACGGATAGAGTGGTTGTGTTTCTTGATTACAAACAGGATTACAGTCGAAAGTTAACTGTAATATCTTTGGTTGCTTGTTCGCCATCAGTTGCCAAGTAATTTGAATTTCATGAATGCTATTGTTTAGCTAATTTCTCGACATCTGAGATATTAAAACGTAATAAACTCCTGAAAATGAAAATTCCCGAGGATGAACCTCGGCAGATCGAGATCTAGATCCGAAAAACCATATTTGGTGATTTTCATCAAAATCCTTAGAATCATTTCGACAAAGCCGGTACATATACACAAGACTTTCTAGAATAAGATGTACAATCTTCTATAGACGACGCAAAAAAAACTTCTCGAATATTAGGCCTACTCATAAATACTGTAATACCAATTAGAATGGGAAGACAAAACTGCGTAGTTATAGAAGATTGACCCTGCAGTAACTATTCGTAACTAATCCATTTCTAATTCCACACGCCGCGGAAAAATGGGTATGTTATCCAAAGTATTACGAGTGAAGGAATTTCTAAATTCCGAATTAAGTACGTTAGCCCTGCCTCAGATTTCATTATTCACACATATTAGTGCTGACAGTGTTGTACGCACAATTGACTTTTCTTACGTACAACAAAAATTCTTTGGAGTTTTAAATAGCAAATTGCAACGGAAGTCATTAAAGGCATGACGCATCCCATTTCTAAGAAGTCCGCTTAACTCAGCTAAGTTTCCCTACTCACTAAGTACCCCGTCCTTCTTAAGCGAACATGTATCATTCCTTGTTTTCAGAGCAACCTTTTATATTCTTAATTCCCTGCTGTGATTGTCCGTTTCGGTATATGTATGTACACATATTTCCCGACTATACTTATAAATCGATGCCACATCTATACGGAGTCTCTTGTTACTTTCAAGGTGTGGTAATTATTTCCAATGTATGTTTTTTTCTTATTTGTAAACAACCCTTTTTTTCTTTCTTTTTGCACTCAATTATTGATTTTACGATCGCGATTACCGCTTTGTGATAACTTATTCGTGTGGTTGTTGAAGTGTCACATGGCGATATTTGTTGTGCCGTTACATTAATTATCTGATTTTGACTGGCCATATTTTACTAAAGACGCAATCAAATGTGTTTGAAAGAGAGGACTTGAATGTTGATACAAATTAATACGAACTGATGATATATCAGCTAAACTTGAGACTAACCTGGAACCAACCAGATTACAATGAGGTGGTAAAAGTTTTCAGAAACAGGATGCCAACGTCTGAATGTCAAATCAAATAGGTTGAGTTTTCAAATTTATTTTTTGTTATGGATGGAGGAGATTCGTGGTCTCTCTTTGACAGCTGAATCATTCTTTCTGGTAATAAACTGAAAAGAACGCACGGTTTACCGCGTCTGCCTTGGTTTCTGGATGGCCTAGCGGAAATTAAATTTTCACCTCCCTAATTACCATACCGATTTTGACTTCCCAAAAAGTCTGAAGCTAATGCTAAGCGATGGTAAATTAGAAATTCTGGTCATGAAATATTTAATTCGGTATATATATATATATATATATACCGAATTAAATATTATATATATAAAATATGGGCTATGTACGTATGTTCTTCTGAGAACAGAAAATCTTTTTGTTAAACAATAGCTGTAAATGAAATTGAATTGATTCAGATCCATTGCTCAAGTACGCCCTCAATATTTGCTACGGTCTCAAATTCATTTGAAAAATTACAATTTATATTAGTTGCTCGCCGTTTATGTTAACTTCACTTAGTTATAATCTTTTGGGTTAATCTTTTTTAACTGCATTTTATATTTTGGAGAGATCTCAACTATCAGACAATGCGGAAAGCAAACAATTGTGAAGCAGAAATATTAGAAACCACTAATAAGTTTCAGATTAGTGTATTCGTTGTGTATTTGTATATGGTGCTGGAGATTTTCGAGATATGTGCAAACTGAACGTCTGCAATTTTTGATCAGAGATTGAATTCAAAACTGTAGTGGCGTCTCGTCCAGTGAATATATTGGCCAATTTCGTGTTAATTTTGACTTAAGTAAAGATAACAATCACATTCTACGTATCACTGCAGGTATTTCAGTTAGTTATCACCGCCTTTAAAACTCCGGTTGTAAATAAAATGAAGAAAAGGAATTTAATTACTTCTTAGTATGCAATAGGCACAGAAATTCATCGCCAACAATGAATCGTGACATACATAATTGACTTCTGACGACAGCTAAATGTTACGTACAATTCGAGACACGTGGACACTGCAAATGAAGCAGTTAGATATTTCACTGCGACCTGCTTGTAATGAAACTGCAGACCCGTAGCAGCATTTTTTATAATAATCCTTTCGTTTTTATCACCAGCCCCTGACAAAGTTTCCACTCAGCTGACAGCTGGTGTTAAATGGTAGCGAGGCAAAAAAGGATTGAATTCAAGTGGGCGCGTATTGTCTCCGAGAGTGCGCCCCCGATTTTTTTTTTTTTTTTTTTTTTTTTTTTTCTTTTTTTATGTACGGGAGACTAACATGTTATCTTTGCCGCTGCTGCGTAATATTAATGTTTTCTTTTCGCTCGGTTAAGTTCTGCCTTCTGTGGTCTTTTTCATTTGGCAATGTTACGAACGGGTACAATATTTTATTATACTTTAAATATTTTTTTATAACTACAAAAAAAGATATCAGGTATTCAAGCGTTATTTAACCTTGCTGAATACACGAATAGTGCTTCAAGGACAACGCATCTTACGGAGGTTCCGGAAGTTTGACGTGATATATCTGTATACAAAGTAGTTGCTACATAGAGCAAACTTTCTATGCTAGGCACGTTTCCTTTACGAAAAACACGTGCCTTGACGTATGACCATGGGTGTGTTATAAACTGTTGATTCAATCTGCGTTGAACTGATCTATTCGAGAAAGGCGAATCTTAAATGCGTTTTGGTAGAATATTCTACTATATCGTTTTTGCTGTGATATCTAACTGAAATAATACGAAAATGACTTCCCTAGATAACTGCATGTATATATTAAGGCCTATTTTATCACATCCACAGCAGAAGAATGTAAAAAATTTAAATCTGTGAAACTAAGGGCTAATAGCCGAAGAATCAAATATCAAACTGAAAGTTCCATCATATTTTCTCTAATGACAGTTTGTAGATAAACTGATAGGCTGTTTGAATTAACAGTGAATGATATAATGTATCTTCTTTCACGATGTGGTGTGTCGTTTAGTTTTCGAATCGTGGATTCCTGTCAACAATGTAAAGCAAACCAAATTGGTTCACTTATATGGAACTGCCTAACAAACAGAATGAAACGTTCCACTAAAGAACTTGTATATCCAAATCTGCTTAAATCATATGAAGCAATTTCTCATTTTTAAACAAAAATACCGGTCGTTTTGATACCGATAAATGTGAGACCCAACAAAAGGACCAACAGAATAAATGCCGTTGGTAACGACGGATACACATCTCACATTTACTTCACTTGGACTCAAAACTAATTAAGATAAGAATAAGTTGGTTGGTTGTCCATAATTATCTAGAATAAAAGCTAACATCGACCTTTACGTTTAGTGTCTAAGATAACGAGGCATAAAGACAAGTCATAATCACAGCATTTGGTAATGAATTCTTGCATCGTCTATGCATCATGATACAGTAGCTTGAGTTAATACCGAAAATAAAAACAATCTCCAAACTCACTAGCAAATAGGATGTTGTGAAAGGTGATGAAAAGCGTAAGAATGAAACCAAAAAAAGACAAAACTTTTTTCCGTAATTTTCATGTAACTGGAAATAATTACTACAAAACTTAATTCACTGATCCGTTTCAGCTTGAAATACAATACCACTTAATGAAACGCATTTTGCATATTTCGCCTTCGAAAGGAACGATGATTTTTTGTTTGGTCATTGTCTTCATTGACCAAAAATGCACTAAATCGACGACAAATTTAGCTCATCATCAAAGAACTCCGCTTCTCAAAATATCTTTATTCTAATTTCAAACACTATTCCAGTATTTTAAAAGAAATTAATCAAAAGAAAATGAATTTGAAATTAGAGATCGAGAGACACAGAAGGATAGTCTGGCAGCCTAAATGCTATCTAATCCTGTAATTCTAAATAGTTTAACTTTACTGATCTTGGTGTGGCCTCGAATTCTGGAGGAAGCGCGTTTACTCCCCGTTCCGACGATCTTGATTTCGGTTTCACGATTCCGCTAAATCACTCCCGAAAATGCCGCGATAGTTCCTTTAAAATACCACGGCTGATTTTCTTTCCGTTTCTTGCCCCCCCCCCCCTCCCCCTCATTCTTTCCCCGCTTTAGTCATCTCGGTTTAGGAGCTGCAGAATCCTAAAATAAAGTAGCGTGATATTCAAATCACACAGGAGTTTAGCCTGACACCCAAGAACAAAGCAACGTTTGCCAGGGGGAGGAGGACTTCAGCAGATGGGCCCATACAAATTCCGACTGAAGTTCCTAATGAAAGTATAATCTACTATATAATTTCGTAAGGTCACTCATCTCAATAGCTATTGGCTGGAGAACGGTGTCACGTGTCAGCCTTCGCTCGCAAATCAGCGACTAGAGATATCATTAGAAGAAATTCGTGGTTATTTCCACAATTTAATAGCTAAGCAACTGCTACCAAATTAATTGCCATAAGACATTCATTAAGTCTGCTATTCGTAGCGTTACATAGTTTTAAAAAAATATAAATTTTGAGGCTGAAAAAAGGTGGATCTGATTTTCGGTAACCTGTTGTTAATGAAAACAACTTAAAAGAAACTTTTAAAAAATTAATTACTCTTGGTCTCTCGTGTAACCATGATACCAATTGCCATTCCTGCTTACAATAAATTTCAATTTAATTATAGCTTTCACTATGTTGTTGCTTGACCAAAGTTTGTACATTAAAGTTTATTTGCTTTTTAGGTATTTTTCTGACCACTTTCATTAATGGTCTTTGTTCATGTTCGCTTTACCCGAGTTATTACGTTATTTTAAGTAGACATCAGACCAAATATGTTACCGAATCGACAATTCAATTCATTTCTTTGGAGTTCCTCAACTGTTTAATAATATGTAATGTGTATTAAGTTCTGTGGCCATTACAGATACTATGGCCAATGATTACGAGTGTTTGCCCAGTCTCAATAATAATAAAAAAAAACAATGTTATGCTTTCGAAGCAAACGGGAATTTTTTTAATTTTGCAGACTGAACTTTAAGGGTCATATAAAAGTCAAGTTTATACTTAAGCAAGTTCGAGTCTATGACCTTTGAAACAATTATACGACTGCGCTATCGTCCCTAATCGTGTTTAATACCTACCTCTATTATTGCTTCTTAGTTCTTCAAGCTCAAGAGATTTTATATGCCCTGAAACACAGGTTAAGTTTATATTTGCTTAAATCAGGTAACCTGGTCAATCTTTCATCCTAAAAACGAACTATTCTAGACGCGTGACGATACGAAAAAACGGCCACGGGCTTACACTAGTTATAATAATAATTCTGTGTGGACGTAATGACCTGGTGACAAGGTTTCTACAGGCTGCGCATTCAGTCCCTAATGTAGCTGCCATAACCTAACCCGGCAATCCTACCGGTTACAGAGGACCTACAGTTTAAGGTTGAATCCGAACCTCTGAAGCGTTCTGGCGTATTTCACAGCAGACTGTGTCAGAGGTGAACCTAGGATTAAGCGCCTTTGTAAATCCCGCCGAGACAGAGATTCGAACCGGGGACCTTTCGATCTCCAGTCAGACGCCTTAACCACTGAGCAAACCAGACAGTTCCTAATAAAAGTGAAAGTTTATGCCACAAGACTACTTGAAGGACGCAAGATGGTCGGATCAACTGAAGATCACGGGCTTACATTTGGGATCAGTCCTCTGTTACGCCACGAATGGCATCGTTAAGACAATGACGTAATGATATAACAACAAACCTAACTTTCTCAGGCTTCCGCGGCCGTCTTTGTTAAGGATTACTATATTTTCGAGGTACGCTGCATTGTTTATTTGATAATCTAAGCGTTCGGCTGCCATTCTACATGCTTGGCACTCGTTATGTCAACATAAATAGTATATCTGACGAAAGCTGTAGAATGGCAGCCTAAAGCTCGTATCATCAAATACCTCGAAAATCTAGTAATCATTAAACCTAATGGTGTTGTGACACTGAGGTAACTTTATCCAAAATAATTAAGAAAGGCGGTCCAATTCAATTTTAGGTTATATAACATTGTGAACGGTCTGGTAGCTCAATGGTGGAGCTAGAAATTTTTAAGAGTTGCGTTTGATCATATCAGCCAGGACGTTTCGTTGTTGGGAGACGACGTAAAACTATGAGTATATATCCCAGACGAAAGGAAATTGTTTTGTATGTCTCCTTCGGCAGGTCCCAACCAACCTTAATGTTGTGCACCAAGTTTTTAACATAAAATTGATTAAGAATCAAACTGAGTGAAGGACCTACACATTCACACCTCAGTTAAGACCTTCTGAACCTTCCTTCGATAAAGACTTAACACGCATTATTCCGTTATAAAGAAAACAAAATTTTGTTAGGGTACTACAATGTGACTCTTCGACTCATTACGTCAAGCATGAAACAGATGTTTCACAAAGCTGTGTGCTTAAATAGATATTGGTACTGGGAAGTAGCTTTTGTAACAGAATTCCGTAACTTTGAGAAAAAGCAACCTACAACCCACGCGCAACCTTTTGCTGTGGAGAAATTACAAACCATCAATTTTTTTCCCCCTGCACACAGTTATGCGAAGAGATTTTAGTCTAACAAAAGATCTAATTCGAGAACATTTTTCGCTCTATGACATCTGACTAGTCGATTTTGTGAACTTGGGAGATATATACGTAATCTCAAACTAAAGGACGAAATTCCGATTTTTTATTTTTGTTTCTCGGTTTTTTAGATCCACTAGTTTAGACAATTCCGTTCTAAACTGCTCTTAGATAACTAGTTTTTTACTAATATAAACTAGACACGGCCCGGATGAGAACAATAGTTTTGATACCAATCGGACAATAGTTTCGATACAATGCAGGACGCTTAATGCACCTATGCTCACAAGAGAAGCGATAGTGATCACACTGCGATGGTACTTCTGTTTGACGCGTTTAGACTTTTAGGGATGAAATTTGGCTAATTTGCGTCCAACAGTTTTTGTACATGTTTCTAATGGTTCTGCTGCTAATTTAGATATTCACAGTAATTTCAACCGTAATAAATTGTGTGTGTGTGTGTGTGTGTGAGAGAGAGAGAGAGAGAGAGAGAGAGAGAGAGAGAGAGAGGAGGGGGGGAGAGGAGCGTTTTTAGTCGGAATAATGAAGTACTACAAGTGACCAAATGTGAAACACTTTGTGCAAGGTTGTCCCCCAATTTGTAGCTTTCTCTCTCAGTCGCAGACAATCGCATAATTTAGGGACAAGCGAAGATAGCGATTAGCAATAAGCAGGACCGCTTACGATACTGTGTCTAAACATTAAACCAGGTCACGGTGACCAACTGAACACCAAAGGCGTGTCAGTTCCGAAGCCGGCACTCAGCGACGCCAGTAACTTAAGTGCTGTCATCAGAATATAGTAGTTAACGAGCTCGCAACGACACACTTCTTTCTGTCCTGAGATTTTATGCGCTGTCACTAGCGCGTGGGTGTCACCATCTTTCTGCGAACCGTGTAAACACTGTGAACATGGTCGGCCATTTTTCCACAGTTGTTTTTCAAAGTTTTTTTTAAGTAAGTGTGTGTAGCAAATAGTTCCAATAATGTAATCACACTACACTGAAGATTTATAATCTTTACGAACTCTAGCATTGAATCAGGGCTGAAGTTTATGTAACAAATGTACTTCTGGCCAACAAATAAGCATTGTTAGTAATCATTTGTATGAATAATTAGTATCACGCCAGTGCAAATTTCTAAACAGAAAAGTGGTTGATCAGAAATAATTTCAGAAAATTCAGCGACTTTAATAAGCAACTAGATGAATTAACACCACAAAAGCTAAAGCGTTCAAACGGAGGAAACAAGTGTCCCTTCTAATCTGTAAACAATCCTCACTCGCTTCCTGCGACCTAGAGATTCGTCTGCAATGAATGTCAAGTCTGTTGAGCAAAACTGATGCCACGGTTTAATAATCCTATTTGTTGGCTGGAGAATTTTATAACTGTGTGGTACAGCTCGGTTATGTCGCAATATTAATTTCTTTCTCAAACAGAAAGAAATGTTTGAAAATTGTGATTATTAACTAACCTTTAACAACGGGTTTTTCTTTTCCAGTCGCCTCCCAAACAATTGTCTTTTACTGCTCCCTTTAACGGCGGCAATAAACGCCTTGGAACTTCCGTTACAGTGTTACGTAAAAAAAGGCGATCATTGACGCTTTACGTCCTGTCGACACGGGCAGAAATTATCTTAAATACAGCCACGTAAAGGGGGCACCCATAAATTACGTGAGGTCAAATAGGGGGGGGGTACAGCGAAATCTCAACAAATCTCACCAGGGGGGGGGGGAGGGGGTCTACGGAAATCTCACGTGAGGTTTTGTGAAAAAAGTTTGGACTGTAGAGCTAAAAAAAAAGTCTACAAATTGCATGAAAGTCGATTTTAGTGGGGTTTTTCGTCGAAAAGTGGGGGTGTAACCGGATTTTGAAGGGTGAGACCTAAAAAAAAAGTCTCCAAAAGTTTCGAGGGCGATTTCTAGGGGGTGGAGGGGCTCTCACGGACCATATCTCACCAGGGAGAGGGGGGGGGGGGGGTCCGGCCAGATCTCACGATATCTCACCAGAGGGGATGCCGACAAAAGTGCGTACACACACGGCCAACGAACAACGGCCAATGTTGGTCGTCAAGGCATTGGCGTTCGGTCTCTCGTCCTCATCAAACCAAGGAATTTACGTCAAGGGATTGAGCCATGTGGAGTCGCAGTTGGTTCTGAAACCTCGTCCAACTTGCTAGCGTTTTATAGCGTTAATAAAGCAATAAGTGACTTTTTAATTACAATTTAACCAGCCGATATTATGGGGGAAGAAGAGTATTCCATTGTCGCATGTGCAGTCTTTATTTTACAAGAAGGAGCTGGTCAGAAAAAGAAGGAAAACTGACGCTGGTGGTTGATCTCTTTTAAAGTAGGAAGGGGTGCGGTATTCACTGTTTTTTTTTATTGCGAATTTATCCTGCATGAAGTCCATACTGCTAAAAGCAAAACATGTTGATTTGACACTTCAACAGTACCACTACCAGTTTTGCGTTTGATTTCTTCTCTTTGTCTTTCACGGCGAAAGGATATCAACAAAGATTCCATTTTCTTCTTTGCATCTTGCACATTAACATCTAAAACCTTACTTATATCTCTCCAAGCGTCTAATCTCTTCAATTTGTTTTTGTATTTACAGATCGTAGGGTCCCATAAACATTTCCGTTCACGATAAAAATTGATCAATTTTAATGCGGTCTCATTATTCAACTCCATACTCAAATACACATTAGACAAGGCGACAACGAAATAGTGAACCAACGTTGGTTCAGCGTCCACACCAGCAGAGTATCCTAAGGCCAACACAGCGCCAACCCTTTGATGTTACCACCAGTAGTCCGAACCGCAACCAAGGCCAACGGATTCGTTGGCTGCGATTTGCCTCCCGTACACACTAAGTAAATATCTACCAACGAAGCGGTTAGTCGCCATTCGTTGGCCGTGATTTGTCTTGTGTGTACGCACCTTTAGACACGCGAGTAAGCAGAAATAATGTAGCCTACGTATTTGTTTTCTTTATGTTAGTCAAGTCTTGTTTGTTTCTTGGTTGTTACTGAATATCTCAGGTGGAAACTGTTACGTTCGTATTTAGAGCTACAGAACGACCAACCAAGCACAAAAATATCGACTTGAAATAATGGCACGAAGACCACAAAATTAAATAAAACGTAGCCTTGCTAAATAAAAGAGGAAGCTAAACTAAAACACTTTAAAACGTCCGGTTGAACATAACAGCTAGAGAACTAGGTACCTATTTGGACTACTGAGAAAGTTTTACCCTTGACTGAAACCGAGGACAATAGACTTTGGTTTCACGAATTCGTCTCTGGTTACGTCCTGACAATCGGCGTACCAGGGACAAAACATACGGATTACGAACACTCGAGCGAATTCAAGGGAGTAACCAGATCATGACTCCGGTGAAGTTACTTCAGATTTTCACGTGTCACTCACACCAAGAGTTGATGGTCAGTGAATGGAGTAGCAACAGGTGTGGTGGCTGATAGGCGAAATTCGGGCCTCGCATTTGGGAATACACTGATTCGATCCAGGTCCGGCCATCCAGATTTCTGTTTCTATAGTCCAGGTATGGTGCCAGTCCAAAACGCCGGAATGGTTCCTTAAATAAGGCATGGTCCATATCATTCCACGTTTCTGTCAACCATTCTCTCTCGCCACTAATAATTATCTCATCGTTATATCGTCAAGCTTCAAGGAAACAGCAGCATATACAAGAGCTCATATCGTGGGAGTAAAAGATCTGGGTGACATTGAAAATGCATGCACATTAAGGAAGATAGCGACAGTTCTTCATGCGCCCAGTGTATCTGCGAAGGTCAGTGTCAACACTGCTGTCTAACCGTCAACTGTAGGAAATGGTATAACGGAAAGGCGTGTTAGTGTCCATAATCTCAAATCTCTGGTATGTAGGCCTACAGCTTCAAAAATTTGCTTGTGTTGCAGAGAAATCCTGTAGACCACGGCGCCAATTTTCTTTGATTCGCCATGAATATAATTTTCGAACTTAACTAAGATAAATTCTCATTGCCATCAGTCTTTCTTCAAGATGTTCCATCGTTTTATATATATATATATATATATATATATATATATATATAATTCTGATCGACAAGTGTGATATTAAAACACTGTAACAGTCAGTTTCTAATGCGAAGACATAAGGGAGCTCTGTTATAAACGTCAAGCGGTGTGCGTCAAATTGTGGGAATAGTCTCAGAAGTACTGCGCCAAACAATGAGCTCATGATTTAAGTAACGTGCGTTTTCCAGCAGCCCACAAATTAAGATCAGTACAGGTATTCCAACGAAGTTCCAATTCTGTTATCCAGGTCCTCAAGTGGCTTCCCGAAATGTTTGCAAACCGACAACTTTTTAGATTACCATCCCTCGGCACCAATAAAACTTGGGCAAGTTTATGTCGATGAGCTTAGAAAATTGTTGGAGGATGGAGAGGAGAGGAGGTAGGTAGACACAAGTGCTTAATAAGTAATTAAGCTGCAGCACGTCCGTCCTGGTAACGTAGGTGTTAAGAGTGTTAGCTTCACTTACTCATGACCATCGAGTCGAATCGGGCCTAGGGAGTAGGTATTACACGCTTTATATTAGCTTGACATGCATGCATGCATGCATGCATGCATGCATGCATGCATGCATGCATGCATGCATGCATGCATGCATGCATGCATGCATGTATGTATGTATGTATGTATGTATGTATGTATGTATGTATGTATGTATGTATGTATGTATGTATGTATGTATGTATGTATGTATGTATGTATGTATGTATGTATGTATGTATGTATGTATGTATGTATGTATGTATGTATGTATGTATGTATGTATGTATGTATGTATGTATGTATGTATGTATGTATGTATGTATGTATGTATGTATGTATGTATGTATGTATGTATGTATGTATGTATGTATGTATGTAACGGAATTTTACAACTCCATTTTGACCCACTTCCCGATGTCCGAGCGGTTTGAAATTTGGCACACATATTAAGAACCGGTGACAATACAACAATTTCATAGCTATATCCTGCTATGCTCATTACTTTGACAGTAACAACAGAAAAATGGTTGAATGTCGTGGAATTTTGCAATATAATTTTAACCCAATTCCAGATGTCCGAGTTGTTTGAAATTTTGCTCATGTATTGATAACTGATTACAATACAATAATTTCATAGCTATGTCTTGATATTCTTATTACGTTGACAGTAAAAACATAAAAATTTTGCACACGTTTTAAGAACCGTTGACAATACAGTAGTCTCTTAGCAACGTCCTGCTATTCTCGTTACTCTGACGGTAACAATAGAAAAATGGTTGCCATGTAATGGAATCTTTCATTTCAGTGTTTACCCGCTTCCTGACGTCCGAATAGTTTTAAATTTTGCACACTTATTAAGAACCGATAAAAATTCAATAATTTCATTCTCACCACGTTGTCAGTGTATCCTATACTTGATGGGATTACTGAGTTAGGCAAATGCAGCCGCGACATTAGTGCACAGGTGCGATTCGAGAAATCTTCGTCATTTGGCGGCCACACCCTTCGGATAGCCATCATCATCATCATCATCATCGTTCTCCAGTTTCCCGGGTGTGATTTACGAGCATTGGTTGCTGTAGACGATCGTCTTCTGCTGTCTCCTATCCAGAAAGGTTTCTCTGTCTGAAGTCGCTTAACGTGATGTTGAATAGTAAGTATTCGAAATATTACTTCGTACTATTATAGAAAAGTAGCCTTCCTCGTTTACCGTGCTATTGGATCTCTTGTTGAGTTGACCATTTAATTGTATTTTACTCGTGGAAATAATAATTAATAATGAAACTACAACTCAAAGAAAAAGAGAGATTGGCGAAGAAAAGCCAACAGTAAGAAACATACTTTTTAAACTATCTGAACTAAAAAGTTAATCACGCTTTCGTAGTAATGTGAACTAAAAGGTTAAAAATAATATTTAAATATAAACATTTTGTTTAACAGTGATAGGACGTCCCACAATTCAGGATAAATTAATTTTTTTGAATAAGCTCAAAGTATAAAGTCACTGATTACAAAATTAAATTTAATGTTAAAAAAGCGTGGGGAGCGCTCTACATAACTTTTGACAATGACTCTGTCTTTACAAACAGCCAACGACAAAAAATATAAGACAACTGAAATAGCACCCCATGCTTTTTTACATCAAAGTTAAATTTGTAATTAGTGACTTTATTCTTTAAACTTATTCAAAAAAATTAATTTATCCTGAATTGTGGGACGTCCTATCACTGTTAAACAAAATGTTTATATTTAAATATTATTTTTAACCTTTTAGTTCACATTACTACGAAAGCGTGATTTTAGTTTTTTTAAACTACAATTTTATTTTTTACCAAGTTTACTAAGAATACATCTTGTGTTGTCCATTCTGCAAAATACGTACTGCTAAAGATATATATACACAGCGTATTAAATAGAGACAAGTGCTTTACGGCTGACATTGCCGAATGTTGCAGCATCACGTTTTAATAATTTTGCGACATTATATCAAAGTATAATCTAATTTTTTTTCTGTACTGAATGTTGCTACCACAACTCTCAAGAAAGAGATCATCTCAAAAACCAGCTGGGAACTTAACAGCTCACGAATATGCACACGACAAGCCCACGTTTAAAAACAGGATACGTGCTGTAACTAGAGGCTAAGTTGCTCCTCTTAAGCTGAATTTGCTCCAAAAAGTGAAAATTTGTTATGATGTCAGAGGAACTTGTTAGTACAAAGAAAAGGTTCTTGGTTCCCGGCAAAGCAGTCCCCAACTGTTGTGAGGTTTTATTTAGGTTACTGTTTTACTGATATTGTGGAATACATTTGCACTGGATTATTTAGTCTCTAAAATCTTACTCGACAAGCCTACATTATTTGAGTTTTTTTTCCAACTGCTTAACGTCTCCTATAACAACTAGGTCTTTAGAGACGGGAAAGGATGGGGGGGAGGCAAGGAATGGGAAGGAATTCGGCCGTGGCCTTTTGAAGGAAGCATCCCGGCATTCACCTAGAGTGATTTGGGGAAACCATGGAAAACCCAAATCTGGTTGCCCGGACGGGGATTCGAACCGCCGTCCTCCCGAATGCGAGGCCAGAACGCTAGCCGTTACACCACCACGCTCGGTCATTATTGGAGTAAAAAGGTATGTGTTAGCTCTATTATATCGGATAATTGAACCTAAAAAATATCCGGTCTCATTAATTTTAATATTTTTCTGATGGTAGATAAAAAGAAAAGGTAGAGATAACTATCCACTTTGCGGGAGGGGGGGGGGGGGGAGGAGGTTTGCTCCACACGTTTTCCATCGTGTTGGTGATGAAGCCAATTGATAATGAAACACCAGGTTCTTACGTCATTGCGAAGTATGATAATACCCCATACCCAGGTGTCATATGCGATTGTGGCGATGAGACGGCTAAAGTGTCAACACTGAAAAGTGTGGAAAATCATGGAAGTGGCCTGAACCTATTGACATACTTTATTACTAATTGGAGGACGTGATTGGAGAAATCAGCGAGCCTAAACTCTTGTCTAAAACCAGATCACTTTATAAAGTTCAAGAACTGGATGTTCTTCAGTCATCACTTAAGTCTTTCACTTTGTTTGACTTTTTTAATCTTAATTATTTAATGTTCAGAATTCGAGTTGGATTTGGCCGCTGCAAAGACACTTCAGGAGATACCTCGGAGAACAACCAGATAACACATGCTGTTGCGGCGAGATCGAATCTATGGTACGTTTATTGTCATGCCCACAACTCTGAATAAATGTATCTCAGTCAGACCTTCAATCAGCTCTTGACAAAGCCATCGTGTTGACGGCTAAACTACCTTGTATGTGACGCTGCCATCGACACGAAAGAATAAAGGTTTGATTTGAAAATGTGTTCAATTTCTAAAATGTAATACAAAAATTATGGAAGTTCGCAGTTCGATGATATAGAGTTTAACCATAGTTTTTTGGACAAATTAAATTTTTATGGGTTTCATGCATAGTTCTTGGATCACTATCACCCTAGACCTGGTTATATTGAGCCAGCCATGTGTTCTGATGAAATTAAGGGCTTTCTGGACACATGGATTGCTTTGATTAAAATATAGAAAGCATAAAAACTATTGGTCATTACTTTTAAAATGCGTATTAAAGTCACATCATAAAATCTGTATATTATTATTAACGCCCAGAAAAATGTTTTCTGAAAACTCAAAAATATGGTCCAAAGTAGCCCCTACCTAAGGGCAAACTTCAGCTTTCTTAATTAATTGCGGGGTGCAGATACCAACATCACTGAAACAAATCCGAGGAAACGAGTCCCGCATTAGACTGGCAGGGCAGACTAGCTTCAAAGTGAATTTCAAGCCCTAAGCGTTGGCGAGTTAGCGTATGGTACGGCTCGGGGCCGACTAGGTTGGGTTGCATTTGCACTTTCTCCGCAGCCTGACGCTTGTGTCCCGTTACAACACCGGCAACTCCACACCGACCTTGCTGTTACCCGACACAAGGACACTAGACAACGGTTCCGTCACCATCAACGAACTTGATATGAAAAGCCAATGAGCAAGCACAAAGGATAAAACAAAAGGGAGACAGCTGGAGCCAGTACCGGATTTAACTCAGTTTATTTTTGGTACAGGAATTACCGTGACGTAACATGAAGTAGTGCAGTTTACCAAGTTTTCTTTGTTGTCCTAACTTTACGCCTCGTCGACGTCGTGGCCATTAGAGGCAGGTAAGAACTGGGGACAAAGAACGGGAAGCAATTCGGCAATGGCCTTTGTAAAGGAACCATCCCAACAATCACCTAGAGCGATTTGGGGTTTCCGTTGAAACCCAAATCTGGATGGCCGGACGAGGATTCGAAGCCGCATCCATCCGAAAGCGAGGACACAGCGTCATCACTCAGTCACCATGTTCGGCAGCTAAAAAAGCATTTTCTCCGTTAAGGACACCAGACAAGAAATTTTTTAATACCACCAACCATCCAGTCCTGACTGACTCGTCACTTTTTTTTTTACTATTGCTTTACGCATCGTCGACGGCTAAGGTCATATGAGGCGCGATGAGACTCGGGACAAAGAACGGGAAGGAATTCGGCCATGGCCTTATTGAAGGAAGCGTCGCGGCATTCGCTTGGAGTGACTTGGGGAAACCATGGAAAACCCAAATCTGGTTGCCCGGACGGGGATTCGAACCCGCGTCCTCCTGAATGAGAGGCCAGAACGTTAACCATTCACTCGCCACGTTCGGTGACAGCCTCGTCACTTTTTTTTTTTTTAGTTCTCAGGAATTCATAAGCCTTTGCTATTTACAGTATATCGCAAATTACAATGCGTACCAAAAATACTGCCACACGATGTTTAAATGTTGGAAAAGATACAAGTAGAAACCATAGTTGGCAAAATACATATAAGCGAACAAATTTTATATTAACAAAGGCTATCAGAACATGTAATCGCGTTCAATATAATTTCTTTATGCAACGAAACTTAGTCTTCTGCTAATGCAAGCGTTCGTGGATCGTCCACCCACTAGTGAAAGCGAGTTTTCATACGACGACAAAGGAAGTCATCAAGAAACTAGTTTCCATTTTACAGGGGAACCTGTTTCAACCCAAAGCCCAGAGAGTGTCTTTCAGGAAGTTCAGAAAACTGGCAGTGGAGTGTATTGGTGATTCCTCATGTTTTAACCACAATTACGTAAAATACTTGCAAGAACTCGAATTAAAAATTGTTGGTTAGGGGGCATCCATTAATGACGTCAGGTGAAATGGGGGGGGGGTCCCGGTGAAATCTCACGAAACGTCACCAAGGGGAAAAGGGGGGGGGGGGTCAACGGATATCTGATGTGAGATTTTGAAATTCTTGTAAAACTGTAGAGCTAAAAAAAAATAAAAAATATATATATATTTACAAATGAAGCGAAAGTCGATTTTAGGGGGGGGGGGGTATTTTTTGTCCAAAAACCGACCTAAGGGGGATATAACCGACCGGCCTTCGGAGCATGAAACCTTAAAAAAAAGTCTCAAAAAGTTGCGAGGTCGATTGGTAGGGAGAGGTCCGACGAAATCTCACGAAGTCGTCTCACCAGAGGGGGGGGGGGGGGGAGGTGCGCAATCCCGGAACAACACCTCATGTCATTACTGGAGCAAATCCTGATCACCTATAACTGACTTTTTCTTTTTTTTGCTTGTGGCCTTACGCCTCGTCTACGTCGAGGTCATTAGAGGCGGGATAGGTCTGGGGGCAAGGAATGGGAAGGAATTCGGCCATGGTATTTCGAAGAAAGCATCCCGGCATTCGCCTGGGGCTTTGGGGAAATCATGGAAAACCCACATCTGAATGCCTGGACCTCCAGAAACGGATTCATATAGGTTAATCACAGATATTAGTTGAATCCCACCAGTGTGGTGGCTGTAGGCGTCGAGGCGCCACTACACTGGGTCAGGGAGTTACAATGGGACAAGAATCGAGTCCCGCCTCCTCCTCCTCCTACCGTACCGGCAGTACAGATTGCGGTTTGGGGACATCCATAAATTACGTGAGGTGTTTTTTCCAGATTTCAGGACCCCCCCCCACCCCTCTGGTGAGATCTGGTCCGTGAGAAACCCCCCCCCCCTCCTAGTAATCGACCTCGAAACTTTTGGAGACCCTTTTTTTTAGCTCTACAGTACAAACAATTTTTCGCAAAACCTCACGTGAGATTTCCGTAGCCCCCCCCCCTTAGTGATATTTTGCCGGACCATCCCCCCTATTTCACCTCTTGTAATTTATGGATGCCCCCTTTTGAGCCGGTGGCCCGCAATCCTTAAGGCGAATGCTGGGACGGTCTCTAATCTCAGTCTCAAACTACATATTTAACAAACAAAACTACACATATTACACACAGGACATAGTTAGACGTTTCGCAGATAGATGGCAATATTTCTCCAATAATGTACCTGTAAATGCTTCGGATCTGACAAATCCGGTTCTTTCGCGGGTCCTCCCATTCTCGTATTACTACACACAGGAAGGCTGTGCACAGGTGCCAGTGCCTCGTGTTCCGCCAAGGCCGTAACGAAAAAAATATACTAGTTTAATAATCCAATAAGTTTTTGCAATGTTTAACTAACCTTTAGGAGGGCAGTGCTTCAGAATTATTTTGGAGAACATTCTAAGTGCCTCATTTCCTTTTCTAAGCCTTCCACACATTGCATAAAAACAGCAGCAACTGTTCAGTCGAGCGTAGTGGGCCGGGGATGACATTCAGACCTGCCTTTCGGTATTGTCCACTGTCCAGTTATTACGATTTACATTTTCTGTATTTCTCTAAATCAGTTCTGAAATATTTGTTTACTCTCTAAGTCTCAATAATAGCAATAATAATAATAATAATAATAAAAACTTTAGTAGGTCAACAACTGGCATGACATACATTTACCCAAAAAAATAGTTACTACCTTCCTCCAAATATTCTGTAGAATGAAGAGGTATTTTTCTCGAGCTTTGCACGAAGCCTAAACATACCTAATGTTTAATGGCCAACTAAAAGGCGATGCTACTACTTTGGAACTGTGGAGAAAGGTTGCACATCATGATTCTTCGAGATCTAAGACAGAGAACAGTTAGGAATGAAACAGAAATGTACTATTCTATTAAACCTTTCCCAATTCATCTGTATAGTGCACCAACCTATGACTCATAAGTACAAGGTTTGAATTCGGTCCTTTAGAATTGAAGTAACACTGAAATTCCACATTTTCCTTGTTTCGAATTACGCGCTATATCTAAATGAAGTAATGACGAAAAGCACTTAAACAACAGGGACAGTATTTTCAGAAGAAAAAAATGCTGGTGATAATTTCAACCACTCTAAGTTCACTACTTTTGGCGATTCTGTTCTGTATGGTAGTAAACAAGAGACGAAGAAATTAGCTCATGGTAGCATGTTGCATAATGAGATAGTATCTCTATCAAATGAAACATTCAAAATTACTTATCGAATGTGTTTCAAAATTTTGCTCACATTATCGTGCAATGTAATTATTAATGTGGCAAGCCATGCGTGAAATACTTTTACGAAATTATTACATTAGAAGCTCCAAGCTTACCCCCACCCTCAAGTATTACTCAACAAAAATTAGCCATGAAATAAACTGGGAAAAATATGAATGTAGTATAAAAATTGGATTTGAGGAAGTAGCTTGGTTTTTTCATTCCTATTACACAGCGCTAATGGCAGCGACATTCGCCAAAAGCTTTTCCCTGTTAGCACCAAGCGAAATTTTTGTACAGTAACGAGGTTTTTTCGGTACTTACTGCTTTAATGTATCAGATAAAGTTCTACGAGCTTATCCCCCACTACAGAACACTGAGCTATTGCACTTAATATAATTAAATTTTTCACTGCTTTTTCATTTGGCTTAAATTTTAGAGCCCATATCCTCCATTTGATGGTCGGTATAACGACGTAAATAGCAGTACCGGAAAAGGGTAACCTCAACTTGCACTAACACTAACCAGCTTTCAGTCTGGAGATTCTTCACTCCGCCTCCCAACGGACTAATACCGCTGTACTTGGAGAAATGAAATCAAGCAAAACACAAGCGAACAACTACGTTCTGAATATCAATAGCGAATTTGGTGCTTGTAATTATTTTCAAAGATTTTTCATACAGCCTATGTTTAGCCTTATTTTTCACATTTTCTGAACCAATTACAAAAATCTACCAATTTATACAAATTTTAACACTATGATTAACACACGTAACGTATTGCCAATCAATCGGGTTCTTGATGGTTAGTGACATTTAGAAATGCCTTGTGCATAATGTAGTAAACATTAATCCGTTTGAAGGTACGAGTTTGAAAGAAATAGTATACAAGCATACACGGAACATAAGAATTAACACAAGAAATAATTGCTAAGATTTGTAGGTTTGGGAGTGTAAGGGCTTTGGAAAGACTATACTACTCTTTCGACCTAAAGTCCACCTCTTCTTCACGTGGCGCATCCTGTTTGTACGGACGACGTTCAGGCCAATAAACCCAGGTATAAGAAGTTACCCATTGATGGAGTGGTCCAGGACACCCTCTTGCCCTTAAGGATGGAAATGGAACCTAAAGGCGGATGAATCAGAAATGATTGTTCACGGGATACAGAAGGCAACGGTCAGATACTGCATTATCTAGAGTCCACGTAATCCTCTCTAAATACATGTCGAATGATGGCCTCTTCCTGGGTAAAATATTCCAGATGTAAAATAATCTCCCAATCGGTGGGAATGGTGGGAATTGCTTAGCGAGGCGTGATAAAAATGGATATAAGAGAGTCGGAGCGTGAAATTTTAGAGGTCTTAATAGGACAGGCAGATTAGAAAACTTAAAAATGGAGATGGGCTTGGGCTTAGTGAGATAAAGTGGAAGGATGCATATCGTTTCTAGCAAACAAACTGTCAGTGAAGTTATTGGTGTGGGATTTGTAATAAACAAGAGTAGGGAAAAAGAGATTATGGACAGTTCAGTGACATGATTATTTTCATGAGGGTAGAAATATCGAATTTGTCGATTCTCAGGAGATTCAATACGAAGCGAACTGTTGTAATGACAACAGTGAATAGTGAATGAGGAATGAGGAAACTAATGTACAAAAATAACTTACGCCGCTGATAAATCACATAATTCGTACCAGATGTTAGTAAATACTGACAATTTAGAAATCGACAAAAATAGACGAAAGACTGCTTTGGTTCACGTGGACGAAGTCACTGGGAAAAATAGCAAAGAAGTTCATTTCAACAATATTTCAACTTGTTGGCAGATCTACCTCAGCCCTAGAGTGTTAGCGTATTTATACATTATTGAAATTTGATGAGGAAAGAAGTTTGTTGAAGAAGCTTACAGAAAGAAGAGAGAGGCTAGTAGGTCATATTTTGAGACACGCTCGATTGGTTAACTTGTTAGTGGAGGGAACAGTCGAAAGTAAGAACTGTAGAGGAAGACGGAGATCGGAATAATGAAGCAGATAATTGAGGACGTGGGCTGTAATGGGTATGTAGAAATGAAGAGAGCACAGGATAGGAAAGGATGGAGGATTGCATCAAACCAGTCGAAATACTGAAGACAGAAAAAAAACCTGCAAAAACATGGAAAATCTAAAGCAACCTCCCATGTCCTGTAATTAAGAATTATAGACCAGAGGCAAAATAACTGGTGTTACAGATGCATGGTACATGAATGAGGACCATTTTAAAAACATGTAATTAACTTTACATAAATTGTACACTTTTCGCCTGTTCTATCTGATCATTTCACTTAAATACAGAAAAGATACTTACATACCGACAACATAAAAAGGTACCAACAAAACGTTGCAGCAAATTCTGTATTCGCTCAAGAAAAGCGCAACACTTTAATGTAGAATTTAATTAAAAAAAAAAAAAAAGTTCACATTTTTTAACATTTGTGTTCTGCCTGCATGATCTTAGCACCGAATATCATTAAAAATATTCACCTTATTACATCTCTATTTCTCTGGACTAATATATTCAAAGAATGTTTTCAGATTCGTCCTTTTCACCCTTCCGTTGCAATGAGAATATTTAATAAGTTGGCAGAATTTAATAGCCTAACTCAACTTCCTCAGACCAACATTGCCAACCAAAACTGTTCTGTTAGCTAAACTGCATAATATGAATATACAATTTTATAATTACTGTTTTTACGAGGTCCAAACAAAGAATAAGGAACTCAAGTTTTGTGAAGTCCCTTTAGTAACTGTTCCATCGATTTTTTTTTTTTAAAAAAGCAAAGTTTATGGCATTAGAATAGTTTAAATCTTAAAAGGGTTAATCGAAATTCACTTAAAACATCTCAAACAACACCTAGTTACGTCTGAAGATATTTATGCTTTCTTAAAAACATTCTAAGTAAAAAGAACTAGAGTACCGGCAGTTCAAATTCGCAGCATAGTCTGCTGATTTTTATACACGTATGTGGTGAAAAATGCGTGGTGATAAGCATCACGGAGAGACTGTGTATCCAACTGCTGAATTATATTCGCAACTACTCCTTAAGAGCAAGTAGTAAGAGGATACGATAATTCATTTATTTTGCCGTTGTTACTCTGGAAGATTGCACATTTAGGAAAAATAATTACTAAGCCAACACATTTATTTTAGTCTTTTCTGACTATAATGTTCTACGCAATGTCACTGTCAAATTCAAAGCCAGAGGCAAAAAAAAATCTTTCGTTATGTTTGTGTAAACTTAAATCCCTACTATCTGAATGGCAAACATTGTAAGCAACGTCTTCGAAGCTGTAAGTAAACGTCCTTGTAACTTTCTACTCACCAGCCGGTCGCATCGCAGAAGAAAAACAGTTTGGTTCTGCTGCATCCCTGGTTTCTGCGGCGAGCGAAAGTGAAAACAAGCGCCTGCTCGCTTTAAAGGAAAGTCTTGTTCTCTTCAGCTTAAATTTTTCTCCATCATGTTCTCTTAAATCAATTTTAATTTAAACTCAACTAGGAAAGAAAGTTTGCGAAACTTAATCCGAGAAGCAGTGGGAGAAATTCGCCACTTTAATAGGAAAAAACTGAAGACAGTTTTGACTGGTCGATATCAGTGCTGCCAGAACACGTTCGGGGTAAGCCTACCGGGTTGCAGAAGCTAAGGCGCTTCCGCAAGGCTGCGTCATCAAGTCCTTCCGTTTTGTCGTGAGTCAGGCACTCAAGCAAGTTGGGTTCTCCCCTCACCTATTTTAGCAACTCAAACATTAAGGCACAAACTGGTTTCGTTGTGTACTCTCAGTGTCAATCAAGATTCGCATGACCACGTGCGCCCTGGGAACGCGCTCAGTGAAAGGCGCAACTTTCACAAGACAACGCGCCAAGTTTTATACGTGGGTGTACAGTCTGCTATCTCATTTAAGACAAGAGCCTTCTTTCCACGGTTTGCGATCTTGCCCATCTATTTCTAAAAACAGAATTACATAGCGGCTGCATCAATATTAGGGTTCTGTAAATGTGCATAAAAGACAATGGTTGCGGTATCATTTTTTTGCAAGTCTGTTAAAGCCTCCAAACTTCTGAACCTTTTAATTTAGAAATCCCGCACTGTTTAAGTTCTTACAACCCCAAAAATAATTATAAAATGAAAATTTGAAAAAAGCAATTTAAATTTATAGGGTGTTTTTTGTAGACAAAAACCTCTCGGAATAATTATACTTTGGACTTAATGTTTGAAGAATTACAAGATAGTCTTGGTCGCACAGTGTGTAACTACCCACTATTGTACTTAAAATGTCTCCCATAAATACGGAACGCCGCTTACTGAACAACGTCGCTTACCATAACTTAGTTTTATTTTACCACAAAAACACACAATAATTCAGAATTCTCCGAAGAATAATGAAGCACAAACTAACACAGAATCTGTTATTATTCCGAGATACAGTACAATAGGTCTGTTTTTGATGTCTTCATGTGTATATAACGAAAGCTGGAAACACACCGATTCTGGAAACTCTTGATCTTTATTTATTCCACAATTTGTACGAATTTTTAAAGAAAAATCAAACATTTAATTTCCCTATATTTCAGACTACTGATCCGATTTGTTTTCAAACTTTACGGTGGTATGTAGCTTCCTGAAGATTACAGGAAAACTATAAAGACCCATTCACACTAGCGGTCAGCTCGGCTCAAAAATCGCTATACACGCAATCCAATGGGAGCATTCACACTACGCGGTCCGCGCAGGTCAGGACAAGGCAAGGCAGGTCTAACCGAAGATCGCGCCGCTACCGATCAACAACGGTCAAGACCTGAGCTGAGCTGAGCGCTACTGTGAACGTGCAACGATCAGGTCAGATCAGATCAGAATGTGCGACGAACGTCTAAAAAATTCTGCTCATAAGCAATAAGAGTATTAAATTTTAAAAAATGTTTTAGCAGTATGTTACTTCTGATTATTAGAAAGTTGAGAAATTTTTAATATAAATTCAAATATTATTACATGTTTTCGTATTGCCAAGGTACAGATTCTGCTGCCAAATTAAAAAAATATATATGGAAACATGGAAAGTAAGCGTTTCCGGACACATGTCCACATAACATATTTTCTTTGTTTGTGTGTGAGGAATGTTTCCTGAAAGTTTGGCCGTACCTTTTTGTAACACCCTGTATAACACTAATATTGAAACCCAAAAAATATTTTGTAAAAGTGTGATGAATCTCGCGGGCCGTTTGGCCACACCTGCTATAGTCATTACATGACCCTAGGAATTAAACCTAAACGGAGTGTATATTGTCCCAAGAGGTATATTGTATTTGTACTGCAATATCTAGGAGACTACTGCTCTTATATCACAGCGTACATTAAGTAAAACGCTCTGAATTCTACCTAGTTACGATCAAACATGTACAAGAAATAAATTTAACTGCATTTCCTATATTCCTTTCCAACTGAAAATTAAATCCACTCCAACACGTACAAGTTTGTTGCCAGCTTGAAGTGAACTGAATGGTTCATTTGTAATAATATGTGTAAACAAAAAGTGAATTCACCTTCACTTTCACTGCGAGTGATTCTTCCAGAGTGATAACGAAAAGTGAACCGTGTAACCCCGCCTTTACATTACATGCAAGTTCAAACTTGTAAATTCGTCGCTTAGGTAATAACACCGTTCAGTTCATTGTTACTTTCATTGCAAGATCGTCAGACAAACAACCACTTTTCTTGTTAGCAGAATCTCGAATAAAGAGAAAAGAATAATGTAGAGTAGAAAACGGTAATGTAAACAAAACATCCGCTATACATCCGCTTTGAAAGTCGCGGATGTAAGATTTCACGCGAAAGTTCCGCACTTGCGAATGTGGATATCCGTTACATCCCCAATACAAACTCTCCACCCTTCATATTGTGTTATTGTTTTGTTAACTATAAGATCACGTTACAATACAAACTCTCCACTCTTCGTATCCTGTTATTGTTTTTTAACTATTTAACTTTGATAATTTCTTCGGTTTTCTGATATAAAGTTAATTAGAATATATGGAAAACATTAATCAAACTTCTAAATCAAAGATTAACGCTGTAATAACAGAACCGAATTTACTACACAACATTACAAACTTTATGCTTTGCTACTAGAAGAAAAACTAAAGGTAAACCGATTACTACGCACGACGTAAGGGGTCATCCACAAATTACGTCACACCTTTAGGAAGAGGGGGCCAACAAAGTGTGACAAGGGGGGGGGGGAGGGGGGCACGTGTCAAACTTTGTGACATCACATGCATAATTTGTGTCACTTTTTGGCTAGTATTGCCCCAGTGTCGAAGTATACTTATTTAAACGATCATGTGGCATATGTTGACTATAGTTTTCATCGTACAAAGCCAGTAACCAACATAAGCAATTACATAAAAGGCAACTAGAGGTTTTCCCCATCATGAAGATTCGTCCACAAAGCATTGACGCTAGACAAAACAGGGAAGTTCTTTGCTTATTAAACGATGACGATGCTTTATGGTTGGATGAAGATGACACATCGAATGTTCCCATCATTTTGGAAGTGCTGTTTTAATTTATAAATTTAAAATTGCAAAATATGTGACGTCACACCAGGGGAAAATGGGGGTCCCACAAATGTGATAACCTGTGACATGAGAGGGGGGAGGGGTGCAAATATCACGAAATTCATGTGACGTAATTTTTGGATGGCCCCTAAGAGCGAATCAGCGAGGGGAGGGGGGGGGGAGAGCTAGGGATTAACAGCACATTTGAATCTGAGCACTAAATATTCGAAACCAACCCTATTATCCACTACTTGCTGGCGGTAGGAGATCTTATCTGAAATAATCAACAAAACGATTGCCGTAATTTAAAATTTTACAGAGAATAAAGCAGGGGTGGCCAACCCGCGGCCCGCCTTGAATATTTTTCTGGTCCACGAGATTCATCACACTTTTACAAAATATATTTATTTTATAATGGTCACAGTAGAGAAAACCAATGTATTAAAAAAATACATTATTTGTGCATCCATATTTTCAAAATTTATTTCATTTATATTTCAATATTTTATATATCATTTTTAGTGTTATATATTTCTTTAAAATGTGCGTGTAGTGTCATTATTAATATATTATTTATGTTTACATGTAAGAATAACAGTAAACAATAATAACAACAACTCATTATGTTTCAACTTTTCACTCCAAAAAAATGTCTGTAGTGGGTCTAAATCTAATATGGAGATATATAATGCTCTATGCGGCCCGCGGAGTTGTGATGCATTTCCAAAGTGGCCCGCAAGATCATTTGGGTTGGCCATCCCTGGAATAAACACTCACGAGTCACAAAGCTGTGATCTAAAAGGAAATATTTAAATATTTTCAGACCTTATTAATTCTGATATGCCTATATTATTCGACTGAAAGCGATCCAACGCTATAACTTTTGACTCTGATCTTTTCAACAACTATTTAGTGTTGACCCCAGCCTTTTCTACGGGGAACACTATTGGTTGGTAGTCTAAGATCATGCTAAATTTCGTTGAAATCGGAGGGACGTTCACGGATTACCACCGGGGAGTTCCGAATAGCTTCACTCATTGGCCTTGAATATGCTCTGCATGCGGAACGCACTTCACACGTCGTGGCCTTGACTTCGCCCAACACATGGATGCAGCAGTCAGCATTTTCGCAACAACTGCTAGCTTGACCTCCAATTAGCACAACAAGCAAACTGGCATAATTCCTACTGGCCGATTTTGAATGTTAGGTTTTTATTTTGGCAGATTTCTTTTTCAATATTATAATTAGCATATACCCCGCCTAGAGGCCTAGCTGCGGCTTTTGAAAATATTTTACCATCCCGTACTTGAAGCGGGATAGAATATCGCCATCAATATATATTGTTGTATACCTAACCTCTTTGCAACGCGCATGGAACGATGCTGATTTTTCTGTCGGATAGGGTTCATTAAAATTCTCAACCTTTTTGGAGTCTTTCTGAAGAGCGAGAACCGAATTACTGTCTCTTCTTTGTTGTTGTTATTTGGGCTTTAGGGCGCGTCAATGTCGGGGTTATTAGCGCCCTAAAGTCTCTTCTTTCGTCTCGTGCAAAACACACACTGCCTTTGCCAAGTACCATGAATCTCTCCCTGTCTACAAATTCCGCTGCTGGATGACTTTCCTCGAGCTTTTTTGACAATCTTAAAATTTTTGTTTAACGCCTCGTCGACGGCTAGGGTCATTAGAGGCGGGATGGGAATGGGACAAGGAACGGGAAGGAATTCATCCATGGCCTATTTGAAGGAAGCATTCGCCTGGAGTGATTTGGGGAAACCATGGATAACCCAAATCTGGATGTCCGGACGGATATTCGAACCCGCGTCCTCCCGAATGTGAGGCCAGAACGTTTAACCGTTCACCCACCCACGCACGGTGACAATCTTAGAGCAGTCACCGATAACAATACGCAGAAGTCAGAAACCAGCCAAATTTTGCAATGTATAGAAGTGCCTGACGTCAGTCTTGTTACAATTTTTGGATATTAATTAGTTCACGAGCGGTACAGTGCTGAACAATACGAACTATTTAAAATCAGTTGTTTTGTTGATTATTTCAAGCAAGACCTCTCACCACTAGCAGAATTCATCAGTGAATTAGTCAAGAAATTGTCCTTTTATGTTAGGTGGAATTGGGGAAAGGGAGTGGGGGGAGGATGACGATAATATGGTCAGCATGCTAGACTGTCTCGCGAAGAACAGATTAAAACTTGGATCTAGTACTCCTTCACTATTGCAAGTAACACGTCTTCTCACATGGACGGAAAACATAACGCCCATGGTTCTCTTCCAGCCATTGAAAATCGAACTGTAAGATATAGAGATAAAAGCGATAGCATAAAAATACTTGATAAAATGGTTAGAACTGAAACTGACTAATCAGTAAAGAAAAATAACGTGGAAGACTGCAAATTGTCTAACATATAAAAGTAAAAAATAAAAATATTGTAGCTTAGATTCAAGTTAGGGGGCATCCATAAATTAAGTGAGGTGTTTTTCCGGATTTCCAAACCTTCTCCCCCTGCTTATGGTGAGACTGTGAGATCTGGTCCGACCCTCTCCCCCCTCTGGTGAGATCAAGTCCGTGAGACTCCCTCCCTCCCCCCCCCCTAGAAATCACCGTCACAACTTTTTGAGACCATTTTTTTTAGGTCTCACCCTACCAAAGCCGGTTACACCCCACTTTTCGTACAGTCCAACGAAAATTTCCAAAACCTCACGCGAGATTTCCGTTGACCCCCTCCCCCTGGTGAGATTTCGCCGTACTCCCCCCCCCCCCCCCCGAATTTCAGCTCACGTAATTTAGGATGCTAAAGGTTAGAAATCTGTAATGATCCGCTTTACCGCACCTTTTTAATGAAATGAACAAAACATCTTCGAGGCCGAGAAATCACTGCCTGGAAGCAGACGATTCTCTTGACACCTGCAATGTATGCTCTCAGCATTATGTCGAACGGAAGGTCACTCTTCCCTTTACATAGAAAAAAACTTTCCCTACGACTCAATGATAAAAAGTTTCCTGCTGTTTTAGTATTTGTGGATATCCACCCAGGCTCGTATCTACGGTCAGATCCTTTGTGGAAATTGCTTTCACATATACTGTATTTTGTACACATTTGCGAGCGGAACCGTGCGCGAATCGCTTGTGAACGGCTCTTTTATACGAGTCGAACGAGGTTTCCAGCGCCGAACTAACCGTTCGCGAACCACTTGTGGCGATCCAGACAAGGGCGGTTGTCCAGCTGCATATGCATTTGCAAGCGGAATCCCACATAAAATTCTCGTGAACTGTCCGTTGAAACTATTTCTCACAATGAACTTCCAACGATCCAAGGGAAAGTTAAAGCAACGCCGGTAGCATAGCTCAGCTCCTGTCGTTGCGTGATGTTGGTGAGGCCTTGGTGTTAGAGGTGGCTTAGTTGGTCGAAGATGAAGAGAAAACAACGTTAGTGGTGGACTCACGTATATAAAAAGGTACCGGCATTCAGTTTAAATCGGACTCGAAGTCGCAGCAAATAAGAGACCCTTATCAACATTTCTCAAGAATATCGCTTGCTCAATTTTAGAGAGAAGCAGTCAACTGGATCTCACTTTTCCAAACAGGAATTATTTCTGCACTCCAATAACTGTTCAAGACAGTTTTACTATTTATATTCGCCTACAATATTGAAGTGAGTTCACAAACTCTCATTCTCCTGTTCCTTTTCCGCTATTTATTTTGGTCTTGTCACGCCAGTAAGAGGCCAACCAGCAGACCATCTTTTTACAATTGTCTGTACATGTCTTCATCCGGCAACCATTTCCCGACAAGAGTATTTTATTTTTTTGGAATCATCAAAGTGAACAAAATTGGAGACTTGATTTTATAAATATCGATTAATTTAATAATAAAATTACAAAAACTGAAAATCGAAATAAAGTCTGGAGATGGTGGGTAGAAAACACGATCCTGCCACAGTACAATGTGAAGTGAGAAAGTCTTCGAGTACGCGGAAAAATCCGTGGGAACGCCACTGACGGTTATGGAAGGACTCGTTCAGAGCTACAAACCCAGTACTTATGTGAACTATTACGTCACAACCAGCATTCCAATGGCTCCGTTCACTAATGTATAAGAACCTTTCCGCGAATAGAAAGAGTTAGTTCTCAGTCCACAGTTGTACGGCGTGGTGGCAAGTTCGTGTTCTGCTTGCGAACCTCTAAGCTTTGTATTAACTGTCTACTTTTTATTTAATTTCCGTTTTTTGTAATTGTGTACCGGTCAGAGCAATGTAATTAAAGTAATCGAAATTTATTAAAAATGAAATCTTTAACATGGGATCCTAAACACAAGTGTAATTACAAATGAAATTAAGGTGTTATAATGAAGACGTGGACACGAATGTAAGAAGATGGTACGCTTTTTGGATTTTTTTTTTTTTACTTATGGCTTTACGCTTTCGTCGACGTCATTAGAGACAGGATGGGACTGGGAACAAGTGCGGGAAGGAATTCGGCCTAGGCCTTTTTGAAGGAAGCATTCCGCATTTCGCCTGAGTGATTCGGGTAAACCATGGAAAACACAAATCTGGATGCTCGGACGGGGATTCGAACCGGCGTCCGCCCGAATGCGAGGTCAGAGCGTTAACCAGCTTGTTGGCTGCTTACCTAAGTTGAGAAAACCAAAGTAAAAGATATCAACAGTAAAAGATGAATTTATTTGTAAACTAGTAAAAATTAAAAATGACACAAACTTTGTATATTTAAGTCAAATAGGTGCACATTTCATTTCTTTATAATCATATAATTACATCGTTCATATATATATATATATGAGTCATAATGGAGAGTAGAAACTAAAACATTAAGGAAAATTTTGATTGTTACTCATTCAAATGAGTTTCCGTATAAATTTACAATTATTACCCACTAGTGTGGCTGCGTAAAACCGCCACCACAATGGTAAGGTCCCCATCTCCACAAAATGAACGTCACAAACAAAATACATTTCTACGATCGGATACGCTTAAAACTACACTTATAAGTTACACGTTTCGCAAACAGATGGTTACACAAACATTTCACCCTTAAACCCTAGATCTAACAAGTTTGCCCCTTGCCTCTCTTCATTCTAGCTATCTGTGCAAACAGGTAGCTTATGCCTATGTAGTCCGAAGTGGATGTAACGAGAGGATATATATATATATATATATATATATATATATATATACATATAATCCCTACCATTGCATATATATATATATATATATATTACATCATCGTTTTCTCTTCATCTTCAACAACTATCCATCCCTAAAGTCACACAACTCATCACCAACATCACGTAACTTACCGCGTACAAATGTTATTTGCGAAAATTATAACACCAAATATGAGACATGAGATGACTATGAAATTTATTCCACGGATTAAGGACATGACAATACACAAATGTTTAGGGTGCTCTTTGACAGTGACAAGTCACCATGTGCTGTATTCAGAGCCTCTAGACGTCGTCGCATCGAATCAAATACAGCCTGGGTACAAACACGTTGAAGCGAGACTCGTCCGAAAACACATTTTGCCTCTGAGCACGCTAGTGTCGGAGCTCGCGTGCCCATTGCAGTCTGAAGCATTTGTGGTATGTAAAACCAATGAAATGACATGCGTAGCAAGAGTCCAGCCCTCAGCAGACGGCGTAGAAATATCGACGCAGGTATGTTTACATCCGATGCAGTGCTACAACGTCGAGTCAACATTGGACGAAGCTGTTCTGTCGGTTACGGCCATGCGGACAAGATGGCGGTATCCCACGCTTCAGTCACACTGTGTGGTCCAGTGTACGCTCATCACTGTATAAGACCTTCTATTCACTCGTTCCACACACGCATTACTGTCGTAGCAGTGTGCACTGTACAAACCGCAATGTTACAATACGAAGAACTAGTTTCCGGGAGATCAATCCTTCTGACACATTCGAAGTCAATCACATGCTGATATTGCGACCTTTGACGACAAGGAGACATACCGCCATACACTTACGTTTCCTCTTCGATAGACGGCTCTGCACACTGAGCGTGTCCTAACATTGGCCTGTCCGGTCGCACAAAAGAGTGTGCTGCTGACAATACGTCTGCAATATTAATCACTTATTATTCAGATCATTTCGTCTGGGGAGTTGCAATTTTCATAAACAGTAGTGCACGTGATGTCAAAACGGGATGTGATACGAACTAGTGGTGGTTTGGGGTTGGTTCATATTTCACTTGGATCGAAGAAAGTTCGCTGTGAGAAAAATCTAACGACCGGCTCATGAGCGATTCATGAGCGCTATCGCTAATAAATGCATTATGAGCTTAATATTTTGTTTAGAAAGAAACCCGAAGTCTAGACAAGTTAGTTGCGGTGATCAGATAAATTAGTTTATTTATGCTAGTCGACGTAGAGATATTCTTGTCGGAGTAGATTGGAAGCTAAGATCGGGAAGGAATTAAGACTATAGGCTTTTGTTCAAAAGACTGCTTATCTATCAGCTACCATTATTGCAGTTTGAGATAGGAATGTAACGAAAATGCGGAACATTCGCGTGAAATCCTACATCCGCTTCCGCAATTTTTTAATGCGGATGTGTAACGGAGGTTTTGTTTATATTGTAATATACATTATTCTTTTCTCTTTATATCAGAGTCGGCCCATGGTCACTTAGCTGACAACGTGGCTGTTTTTTTTTCCTTAAGGCGCGTTTCCACTGAGGCAACAACAAGCAACTTGTAGCATGCTACATGAGTTATTTTGTTGCTACATGTCGTCGGGCGTCATCATACTTTGTCGAAAGTCAAATGTCGCCCAAGAATCTGTTGCCAGTTGTCGCTTGCTACTTGTCGCCGTTGTTTGTAGCATGCGGCAAAAGCATTTCACGTTATGCGGCCAGTAGTGTGCGTCATGGCATCAGAAGCAGTGGCAGCTGCTGCTTATTTGATCCTCGCAAATGGCAATAAAAGAAGAAAACGGAAAAAACCTAGGTGGTGGATCAGATATTTATTTGTTAAAAGTAGTGCGAATCGCAAAGTACTTTGTGCCAAAAGAAGGAAAAGTATCTTGGCAAGACAAATACTAAGACAAAAACATAAACTATGTATTCGTACGTAAAATAATGTATTTAGCTACGTTACCATTATATGACAATTTATCCCTATCATACACAACTGTATGAGTGAAAGGTCGATTCAAGAAAAGATTTTTACTATTATTTACCACAATCTAAATTTGGAAACACTTTTCTACATAGGCTGTAAACACAGCCTGTCTTAATTATATGTAAGTCCCTTTGTAAAGTTTTAATTAAGACAATTTTTAAAATATATATATATATTTTAACCCACCATAAAACTACTTTTATTTACTTGTATAACTAAAAAGATTGTAAATCCCCTATTCCGTCTCTGGATCTGTCATTGGTAAACTCTTCTGTCAAAAATAATTAGTTACATATATTAATTAACGTACCTCATAATTTTCTGCTGTTGAAAAAGTTTGTCTTGGAATGTCAACATCTATAAAAAAAAAATGTCAGGAGTTTATAAGCAAACCATTTCTCTTCTTTAGGAGAGGAGCCACTCTTTGGTTTAGTAATCCTTTTATGTTCACGATGAAAAGCAGACCTCAAATTCTCGATTTTCTTTTTTATTTCATCTAATGAACATTCGTACTTGTTAGCAAGTAGTATTAATTTGTCACTTTTCGCTTTCCTGTCTTCTTTACATGATGCACTTTGTTATTCCACAACTCCGGTGAAGTATGGTAATCTTCAATAAATAAGGTTGTTTTCTGCACATTCCACTCCATGTCGCCCGTTTTCTGTCGCACTCATCCACCACCGCTTGGATACTGGCGACACCGTGCGACACGCTATATTTTTGTCGCACAGTGGCCCATACGACCGGCGACAAGGCCCAACCTGTAGCATGCGTCATTGTTGCTTACTACATGTCGCAGCGTGTCGCTTCGCTTGAAATACTCCTTGTGGCATGCGTCAGTGCCGCATGCCACATGTTGCCCAGAAGTTGCCTCAGTGGAAACGCACCTTTACGATCTTGCAGTAATAGTAACAATGAAGTGAACGGTGTTTTTAACTTATTACCTAAGCGACGAAATTACAAGTTTGAACTTTAACTACTGTTGAAGGAGCACACCTATTCACAATACTAGCTACTAAATGTTCCAAGCATTCCTTTCCACTCGTACTTTCTCGCAGCACACCAGCGACCTTATCGTATGTCGTAGGACGTTTCCTCCAACCATGACTCAACGCCATAGCTTGTTGGAAGACGAGGGCTGGTGTTTGTCTGGAAGTCCAGAAACATCCAACGCTTCTTACATTTAGTCCTGAAACCCCGTTCACGGCCCATCAAGATTATTGGAAGATCGGATCATTGGAGGTCCTACAAGTTGGACTGCGAATGGGCCTCTAGAGTAATGGAAAGGCGGAGATGTGCGGTGGTGTTTCCCTGTGCTTGACGCTTTAATCAGGCGAGTCTCGAACTCCACAAAGTTCATATGACAGATTGTTATTTGACGCCTACGCAGTTATATAAATAATTCACTTATGAAATCCTCACCCATTTCTTGTTGTTGAAAGATGAGGCTAAAAATAAATCAATATGCAAGTATTTCATGAAAATATACTAGGATAACGAAAAAAATTGTAGAACTAGGGATAAAAAAAAATATACTTATTTTGATTTTAAGTTTATTTTTGATAAAATATTAAAATCTAAATAATTATGCGCTTTTCCACCTCCGCATCCGTCGATGTCAAGCACTGAACATCCGCACCTGCAAAGACGACTTTCGTTACAACCCTAGTTTGAGACCACCTATAACGGCTACGCAAATTCTGGGATAGTCAGTACATTCTGCCGAAGAAATGTATTCAACAAATAACTTTTTTTTTTTTTTACTTGTGGCTTTACGCCTCGTCGACGTCGAGGTCATTAGAAGCGGTATGGGACTGGGAACAAGGAACGGGAAGGAATTCGGCCTTGGCCTTTTGAACGAAGCATCCCGGCATTCGCTTGGAGTGATCTGGGGAAACCATGGAAAACCCAAATCCAGATTCCCGGACGGGAATTCGAACAGGCGTCCTCTCGAATGCGAGACTAGAGCGTTAATCTCTCAACCGACACGCTCGTTGACGTAACTCTAGTACCTCCAAACGTTCATTTTGAAAGCGATTTAAAGAACGCAGCCAAACTTCCCTAGAAATGGTCAAGCGTTATGTCAGTCACAAGGGTAGCATCACTCAAGTCTCAATAACAAAAGAGATCTTTAGCGTGTAACTCTAGAACTAAATTTTCAGTAGTAAGCTGAAGGGAACTAACTGCCCACCAGATTTTTCTCTCGCCGTAAGCAAGAATTAAAGATTGGAGTTTTATTGTTGTCTATCCTGGTAATACGCATTAAATCGGAAACAGACTAAGTTGCAGACTTCACACTGTGCATGTTGTGTGTTAAGTTGAATCATTTTTTATGGCTTTACGGGAAGGAATTCGGCTTTGGCCTTTTAAAGGAAGCATCCCGGCATTCGCTAGGAGTGATTTGGGGAAACCATGGAAAAAATCTGGATGCCCGGATGGAGATTCGAACCGGCGTCCATCCGAATGAGAGGCCAGAGCGTTAACCGCTCACCCACCAGATTCGGTACCTTGAAGCAAAACTATTTAAGAGTAAAGTGGGTCGAAACGTAAGCTTTGGTTGCAAAACGTATCCCAGCCACTGCTGGGGGGATTAGAAATAACAGCCGTATCACATCAGCAAGTTGTTCCATCTTATTCTTGAGGCTTTACAACTAATTGATATCGATACCATTTGACATGAGAGCATTGAGTAGGAATTCGGTTATAGCCTTTTGAAGGAACCATCCTGGCATTCGCCTGGGGTAATTCGGGGAAACTGTGGCTGGACGGAGATTTGAATCTGGTTCTTCCAGAATGTCAGGCACTAGCGTTACCGCTAACCCAACAGCTCTGTATGTGGAATGAATGACAAAATATCTTGTACCTCCCGATATACAACAATCTTAAAACGGCATTTAATCCCGACTAACAGCTTCACGTTTGTCATTTACTTCAGCTACTAGAAGACAAACATGTTCTTTATAATGTATGCGGCAACAATAGAGGAGCTGGATCAAACTATCAGTGATTTTTTCTCTGTAGTACGGACTGTAATTTTAATTTTACACAATACCTCAAATTATGATGAGATTAGGAACGTCAACTGCCTGTACAAAGTTTAGTTTTCAGATTTTAACATTTGGGTAAACAATCTAATTTATGTGCAAATTTCATAGACTTTATAAAACATTTTTATGTGGAAAAAAAATTAACCACGTCTTCTCAATGTTTTTAACAGACTGAGGACAGAGTCTTGCATAATTCTTACGATAGCCCGCAATACTTAGTATCTCTACAACAGTTGTAAAAAAAAAAAAAAAAACCTACATGAATAAAAAAGTTCAATTTTTATTAGACGTTTATTTTGAAAATAAGGAAGTAACATTTCGAAGCCAAGGTAAGTAATTTTTGATTACTCTACGAGATATAGGAAGTGTTATTAAACCTAATATTACTGTAAGACAACAATTTTTCCACCGCCTACTGTTTGCTTCATTATTAAATATCCAGAATCTACAGTGGATTAAAGGAGATAAAATTTCCTCTATAGCTCACATAATTGTTCAGTGATTTCACGAAACAAAGTTACGAATATATTCGTACGCTTAAAAACTGCCAGTTTTGGCTGCGTACCAGCAGTTTTAAAGAGACGTCAATGGACATCTATCTGGTAGTGTAGACCCAAGTAGTCATCCAACAGAATACCAAACCACACTCCAATGCTAAAATGTTAAATGATGCACGCACGATTTGTGTCTTAAAATTACTTGTCACATGAATGATATAGTTTGATGCAACTAAACTTCGGTTTTAATTTTCTTTTTTAAACTACCAATGAAATTTCCAACGTTATTTTTAACGTTTGACTCGTGTAGAGACAAATTCACCAGTGACAAACAAAGGTATAATACATCGAAAGAACTATTCTATCACTCAAGTGCAAAATATCTGGTGTAGTATCTTGAAGTAAGACACATGATTTACATGCCGTTCTACGAAAGTTACCAAAATTTATGTTCTAAATGAATAGTTATTTTCAACTAGCCGAATTTACACATTTCAGACAAAGGTTACCACCAAGCAAAATACAGAACTCTAAGTACGTTTCTGATACTTCTCTTCAGGTTAGTTTATCCACCAAGTTAACAATTTATTTTAAAAGTTTATGAAATAGTTGTCAAACTACCTACCTGTCCCAAATTCCTAAAACCGTGTTTCTCTGCAATCCTGTCTGCCGTTTCTGATCCCTCTAGTACGTGTACAGCAAACTGGTTCATATACACAGGTGGCTGACGGCATAGTGTAAATGAAAAGCTAGTCACACAGCACAAACACAGAATACACCACTGAAACTTCATGCCGATGATCTAGATGGTTTAACGTAGTAATATGGTCCTTTAACAGGTTGTAACTGTAAAAATAAAACGTTTGACGTAAATGACAGAACTCCAACTGTCAAAAACAAAACATTGCAGATAAAACAACAAATTTACTTATTTCTACAATTTGACATATCGAACTAAGCACCAAATACTTTATTTACTTACGTGCTATCTGTGTTACACGTAAAAATTTCGAAAGCCAAATATGAGAATCAGCTGTTCACCGTCCTTAAATTCAAGTGCTCTACTTTTAGATAATGAAAACACAAACATGTGGTTGTGCAGTGACAGCTTAACAGAATTCGTTATCTCTTTGTCCTCACTAACATGTTGTCATAAACGCTCTGAATACAGTCACACGAATACACAAATCCACTTGATGTTAACAATTTCTACCAACCGAACTCACCAACCTCCACAACCCAACTGCATCAGCTCTCACTTCACCAGAGCAATGAACAAATGCTTGTAGAATCTTGGCAGTTGTGCCAACACGAGGACTGCTGCTATAGGAAGTGGAACATTTTACAGGAAGAATTAAACTTTGTTATTAAAATTCTTATGTTTTGAAGAGTTTTGAAGCAATGTAATTTATTTAAACATTTCTCTAAAAATTAATACTTAAATTGAGGTTATGGTTTTTAGAAGAGTAAAAGAGAGGAGCCTGATGAAAGTTTGTATGAAAACTTGTTAGCTATATCAGAAAGATCTGTGTACTGCAACGATTCTTACCGACTGCAATAACGTGAAAATTTGCAGGTTATTTACAATTAATATTTTAAAAAATCTTTGGTGTTGTGAACATCTGATCTATGGAAGTGAGTTTCAATAATATCTTTGACTTCTCTTTCTTGAGGAGCGGATACGTTGTCAGCCATTGAAGTTCGCGTGGCTTCCGGATAAGTTGGAAATATGGTAGGCTTAAAATTTTGTTGCCTGTACATTATCCCATTGATTGTGTTAACATCCTTACCGTAACATTGTTACGGATGTGTAATTTTTTATCTGTGGTTATAGTGTTTTTCTTTTGTTGTGATATTTAAAATATGTATCAATAGGGCAGCATGGTTATTTCTTTCATGTGAAACTTTGGTTACAGGGTCGTGTTAGAACGAAAACAGTGAAAAAAGCTGCTCGTCTCATTATTGAAAAATATTACACTAAACTCACTCTTGACTTCCATACAAACAAGCGAATATGTGAAGAGATAGCGGTCATTCCTAGCAAACCTCTCAGGAATAAAATTGCAGGGTAAGTATTCTGACTTAACCTTTTTGTGTATGGTTCAGTGTCAATAGTTTTTGGTGAATGCATTCCAGAGGTAGCGTATAAGCTGCAAAACATTTTTCTTTTCAGGATGAATGTGAATTTGATTATTTTTTTATTCAATTCGTTGTATATCGCGATATACATCGTCATTAACATGGAGCTCATGAAAACAACTTATTAATTATAAATAACTATATTCCTCACACCTAATGCGGTAACAAGATAATTCTGGTCCGGGTTGCATTTCAACCTAACTACAATGTATACTGACAAAACTGTGCAGATACACCTGAACATATGAAATCTATCACGAGCTACATTTTGTGTAATGAGGGAGTGTCCATAAACTACATGGCTCGGTGGAGGGGAGGGTTTGGCTGGAAAGCTATGAGCTACATGGGGGAAGGTGGTTTCAAGCCAAGCCATATAGCTTTTCATTCATATTATTTGTCACAGTTAAAATGAGGAACAGAACTCTCAACAGCATGTAAATATTTATTTCCACCATTTAATTATTTCTGTATGTTATTTACGATAGTCTGACACTAGAAAAAATAATACAAAATGTCTTCTGGAATCAATAAGAAAAAAAGCTATGGGAAGGGTTAGGGTATAGAGGATAAGCCACATCAGGCTATGAGGGAGCAAGGGGGGGGGGGTTAATTCACAGGAGGCCAAAATGGAGCTGCATGGTTTGACACTCCCCAACAATGGGGTCTACTGAAGATCACGATTCCGCTGCAACAACATTCACTAATAATGTCATAATACTGCTACAGTCAATTGCAAGCCATATTATTTTCAAGCTGAAATTGGGTTGTAATACATCCTGGACCAGCATGACACTATTAAATATACTTTGGAAAGTATTATCTAGCTGTGTCTTGCATTTGACTACTGCAGAATTATGGCACCAATTCCTTGTGAAATCTCAACCTTCAGTAATCCCTAGCAACATTGTTGACATCTGGATTCCTAGTGTTTAAACATAAATCACACTTTCAGAATCAACTGCAACTGGACTAAAACATGCAATGATACACTGATTGGATCATGATGCAAACGTGATTCCAAAATACGTTTATTTTTTAAATAAACAATAATACTGAAATTCAGGTTGGCTATACAATGAAAAACACCTTAGAAAGAACTGTCCTCTTCGAATGAAAATTATTCACACATTTCTAGGTTGAAATTGTTTAAGAATCTGTACATTATATTCACCAAACATATGCCAATCAAGTTGTCTGAAGTATGGACAATTAAGGAATAAGGAAACGGCAATATAAATAAAAAGGATAGGGAAAATTACTCGTCACTCACCAAAGTTGAAAGCTGTGACTAGTGAAACACAAGAGACAAAAAAAAAATTGGTTCTACACCCTAGCACATGAAAAGTTGTAAAACCTATTTATTGTTTTTGTTTGTCTCATGTGTTTCACTCGTCGCAGTCTTCAGCTTTGGTTAGTGATGAGTCATTTTCCCCATCTTTTGTTATTTTGATGAGTCATTTTCCCTATCTTTTGTTATTTATACTACTATTAATATTTCACTTGCTTTAGGCATCAATTGTAATTTTTCTTCCCAAATTGCAGTATTCTGTTAATTCCTCCGATACATCTAATCCTATTTTAATACTGAATCAATTGGTATAATTTCTGCCATATTTCATGAATTTGTCTAGCTGTGACTTGGGTACCTTCCAGTATTTTGTTAATTCTGTGTAGTGATTTTTCAGTACTATTACTTTTACATGCTAACAGAGCGGGTGTACTGGAGATCGCGATTCCGGTACAATAACATTGTGTCTGCGCGGAGGAATTCGATCTGAGATTTTCGATATATATTGGATGTCGATACATATTGTGGGTATTTATAGGCGGTCAGTGTTTGGTCGGATTGCGGATGTGTTTATGTTATGATGGAGTGTCGTGACTTGTGTTGGGTGGTGGAATTGTGAATCGATGGTATTGGTGTTGAAGATTTTTCAAATGGGTTTCCGTTATGTGATTGAAGAGACATTGTTTGTGTATTTAGGATGAATGTAGTGAAAGTGTATGTTTGTAGTTGGTTCTTTATAGTTATTGGTGTGTTTTCGGTCTTGTGTTTGTGGGAAGTTTTAGTGGTGGATTGTGGGGTATTTTATGTTGGTGAGTGTTTTGATATAAGTGTCGGTGGTTAATGAGACATTGTGGGTTATGTGTTGTAGTTGCTTTTTTGTTTTTTAATTAGTAAGGTTAGTTGGCTACTGATACGGTAAGTGTTCATGTGTTTGTAAGAGTTAATACGTTTTTTGTTTAGTGAATTGGTAATTTTTTTCTCGTTCGTTTCTTGCGACAACGTTTTCGCGAATTTTTAATTTTTCTGGCGGAAGAAAGTTTGGTATTATTGGACATCTTAATTGTTCTAGGATTTGGCATTATTATTTTATAATGGTCTAACGGAAGATTTATTTAGTAATTATTTACGAAGTAGATTTATCTGTTTTGTATTGGTGTACGTTTTATTCGTGCGTAATTTTGCAGTCGGAAAAAATGGTTTAGGGTTTATTATAAAGTAATTATTCTTTGATGATAATTCGTGTGTAGAAGTATTACAAGTATGTTATTTAATGTTGATGTAGCGGAATCGCGTTTCCAATGGAACGGATGGTTGAAAGTGCTTAGGATATCATGATTTTGGTGTAAAATTTTATTAGATTGCATGTGTTCTAATTTAGTTTTCAAGTGATGTTTGATTTCAAGATTGTGGTATCGTGTTATACAGTTGGGCGGGTGGGGGTTTATTGGAGATGACGATACCATTTTTTGGTTTTTACCCTTTATATCGGTTAATATATTGACTGTCTTTGTTCCCCGCCCAGATAACCCCCTAGTTCCCGTGCTGTCCCGTTAGTTACATTTGTTGCTGCGTTGGATGGTGTTTACGTCATAGGCGCCATGTTGTGACGTCATTGTTTTGCGCGGCGGAAAGTAGTTCTACCGGTATCGCGTTCTCCAGTAATCCCAACAGAGCAAAGTCAAATCGCAGAATACTGATTGTTTTCCTTGAATCCTTAAATCATATTCAATTTTTTTCCCTCTATGTTTAAGTTGAATATTAGTGATTATTGGATATTACGATTCCGCTAGGAATTGACGTTCTCATACTGCAGTAGACAAACTCAAGACACTGCTGAAATACTTTCCGAAATATATTTAACAGTATCATGCTGGTCCAGACTCTATTGCAACTTAATATTCTGCTTAAAAATAATGGTCCAGGCTGTGTTACAATGGAATACCCACTTGAAAATAATACGTCTTGCGTTTTACCACAATGGTATTATGACATCATTAATGAATGTTGTTGTAGTGGAATTGCGATCTTCAAGACCCGAATATCAGTGGTAATGATCTGCAACCCTTTCTTATGAGATTTTTAAATGTCGCTCACGATTCTCATTATTAGTCTCTAATCAAGTGAGCTATAAATATCCTCGCTGATCTTGATTCCTTATTATTCACCATAAAAACTGATAGGTTCAATTAACATGGATAGTGATTTTTAAAAAAAGAAGAAATTATCATCATGATAGTAATATACAAGCTCATCAGAAGCATTATTTAAAAAAAATTGCTTACTGAAGCACCAAAGAGTGTAGGCCTATAGTACAAATTCAGTATTTCAGAATTTAAAGGACGGGAAACATAATGGTCTGTAAAATAAATGTGGTACTGGATTCCCCCCTCCCCCCCTCCACAAAAATTTGACAGGCATAGGTTGAAGTATCAAGAAGCTTTTCAGGGTGAGTACTTCCTAAGAGGTAGTAAGTAAAGATCCATTGTTAAAAATGTAACTTCAAAAGCTGTATTGAATGTGTTCATTAGGCTGTAATGTGCAATTGTCGGAAAGCTCATGTAGAGTGTACAAACTTGATGTATTTCACTGCAGATAGCTTTATGGTACATCATTGAAAAATCTTTTTACAGCTGTTTCTCGGAATTTTGTAACAAATAAAATCATTCTGATTAAACAAAGATGTTTTCAGAATGCCTTATTCAACAAACCAATTTGCACTCACTATGTTAGGGGAATTGAATGACAATCATTTCCTACAGAAGTGTTTCTCAACCGTTTTCACCACAAGGACCCGGGGACATGCGAGATACCTCCACATGAGCAGTTATTATGCCTTCGAAAGCCGATTCACTTAAGTGTTCTTTGTTTATATTTAGCATACAATGATGATAATAACAAGGACCAGTAAATTAAAAAAAATACTGTGACTGACCACAGACTTACGTGGACCTAATTTTTTTATCTATGCGTATGTTATTAACAGCTGGGACATTTATTGTTATGAAACTGGAAGTGAACTGTGTAGCGCTAGTATGATACAAAAATTTAAACTTTTCATTATAGCTCCATAACCATATGAAACAGTCAAGTAAAAAATTGAGATGTACTTTCAAATGCTTCAAACATTTAAGATAGTACAAAGAATATAATTAGTAGCTTCAGTAAAAGAAAAATTAACTGTATCATATTAGCTCATTGATGAGGCTAATATGATACACAAAGTAGGCTAAACTGATTCGCCCTTCTCCTAATAATATTAAATTAAATTGTGATTGAGTGCATGCTCCAGTGGCAATTTCCCCACAGAATCTTCCTACACCCTTGTGCCTGAAATCAAGTGCCAGCTTGTGGTCATGGTCATCTTTTCCCTTCCATGCATTACTTTTAATTCTTACACAAATTTCTTTCCATGCCTCATCACCAAAATATGACTTGTACACTCCCATTACTCTCTTCACCCTCCTCCTGTCTTCCAATTAATACCGTTCCAGCTAGAGATTGCAATCCAGCAAAGCAGGATCCCGCTATCCCACGGGATCCCACATCATTAGACAGTCTGGCGGATCCCGCACAAAATTAAGCGGATCCGCAAAATCCGGCGGAAACGCGTGTCAGTCTGTGTGACTCGCTGCCCCGCTTGATCTCTATCGGATGTATTGCACTGTTTGCCTCTACCCTTGCATTTGGCATTTGACTCATGTGAACAAGCGTTTGTTTTTGTCAACCTTCGTCATTCGTAAGTAAATAAATACACTTTTACGTATTCATCAAAACTTATGTTTGTTTCGAGTACACATTTATGTAATTTGAGTTATGGTGCCTATTTAGTACGATTTTCTAAGTATATAATTATTTTTTAAGTGTCGCAAATGTTATCTGAACTACACGGTTACAGCTTTTTATTCACGGTTTCATTATTCCCATTTTCTGTATTTGCAGATAGAGTAATTGTGACAATTTCCTAATTTTCGGCTGAAAATTTGATTATTCGTTGATATGAAACTAATGTTATCGTAATTTTAACGATCGTGTACCTATTTATTTAACAGCTATTAAAAGGAAATTGTATATCCTTTGACTTATTGTTGTTTTGGCCGCTGCCTTAATGCGTTTCTTTGACGAAAGCCACCTGCTTACATGTGCCGCTCAGGCTTTCGATTAATCCCTCTTCTCCTTGTTATTATTTCGACTAAAAGTAAAAAGAGTTATAATGAAATTTTCATGGGTGTATCGACGAATTGTGTTGTAGGAACATCATACTTCGATGGCTGCCTCTGCCGTCTTCCTCACGTGTGTAATTTCGTGTGTTTGCAATGAAATCCGGAGATACAACCTTTGAGGACTTCACTGCAATCATTCGCCGAGAAAGTCTCCTTTCTTACTAAAAAATAATAATTTCCACTCTAAAAATGTCGTTACGCCACATAAGTAAACCTAAAATACTTGAGTTTACATGCTGGCGAGTAGTTTCTTTTAATAACATTGAATCAATAAAAGAATCAGGAGATATAATAATGAATCACGTAAAAAAAAGGCCAAGTCTCGTGCTTGTGCACTGATAAAAAGTTATAAGATCTTGTTCTGAGCCAAGTCTACACTTTAAAGCGTATATTCACTTCACTTTTCTCGGTGTTATGGAACGTTTATTTAGAATTTTTTTTTTTTAATAAAACCTTTGGTAATTTGGCCATTAAGCAAACCATATTTTTAAACTTATGTGATGTATTGTAAGGCACATAATATGACCTAAGACTCAATATTTTCCATTTTTATTATTTATTTAAAAATTGGTATAGATTAAAAAACAAAAATGTAAAACCTGGAAATACACTTAAGACACGCAAAAAAGTTTTAATGTCATTTTGCCAATCAAAATATTGTTAACTGTTAATTTTTATCATTTAATATTAAAAATTATTTATTAATTTGATTATTATTTAATTTATTAACGTTTTAAGTAACTATGTTTTAAACATATGTGTTAAAAAACTGTTAGTACCAATCCCGCGGGATTGAAAACACTGCAGGATTGCAATCCTTAGTTCCAGCTCTTTAATCATATCTGTTACTGATTGCATTCTGTAGTAATTTTTCAGAAACAAATCTAGCAGCCCTTTTTTGCACCCTCTCCAACTCCTGTATTCGCATAATGTGGGTCTCATACGACACTACCATATTCAGGCAACGGTCTGACCAGAGTTTTGTAACCCAATTCCTTTACTTCCCTCGTACAACCCATTTATTACTCTCCAACTAGTACAGAAGTTTGAAACCTTTTCCTACTGCCTGACCAATGTGACCTGCCCAGTTAAGCTTGTTATCAAATGTAATGCCAAGATATTTACATTTCAAGTCTTCAACAAGGAATTCTTTACCCACCTTATAATCGTAATCAACCTTTAGTTTTTTATTTGTGTATCTAATAAGCTGACTCTTCTTTGCATTTATCTTCATCCCGTGTTTACCAATCAAACCAGATATCGTGTCCAGATCACCCTGCAGCTGTTTACAGTCCTCTACCATTTTGATCCTTTTATATCATCTGCAAACAATCTAATTTCTTTAGTAAACAATCAACACAATTATTAATTAGAATAATTAATAGCAATGGTGCCAATATGCTACCCTGTGGCACTCACATTTTTACTTCCACTTCTTATGATACTGTATTTCCTACCCAAACTTTGTTTTCTACCTTTTAAAAATTCTACCCAGTAAATCACTTTCTCATCCCCTCCAATAGTTTTTATGTTATTTAATACTATTACGTGGCTCACTCTGTCAGAAGCCTTTGACAGATCTAGTGCTACACTATAAATTTGGCCTCCCTTGTCCATTTCATCTGAAATATCTTGCATATTACCCACCAACTGAGATTCACATGAATATCCTTGTCTAAAGCCATGTTGCCTACTTTCGCTTGTCCCATATATTTCTGATACGGTTGTTATCAGTATCTCAGTTTATCTACCACTGATGTTAGACTGATGGGCCTGTAATTTTTTACTCTTATTTCTTACCGTTCCATTATGTACTGGCACTACTATCACACTTTTCTAGTCCTGTGGTAAGCAGCAAGTATCCAGAAAGAACATGTCAAGTGGATGGACCCAACAAGAAAAGTGAGTTTATGACTGGAAAAAGAACTGAAGGATAAAAGACTAAGAGGCCAGCCCAGGAGGAGATGGTTTGATCTCGTGAAACTGTACCTACAGGAGAAAGACCAAATATCCACTTTCGTGCTTACAAAATCAATTGCATTTAAGCCATTTTTATATGTTCTTTGAATTCCATAGATTCTTCTGCAGATTTTTTTATTGCAAATGTGGCGACAAACAATTTTTGGTAGTTTTGATAATTACAGAATGACACCTGCAATTATCGTCCAAATTTAATCATTTTCCACAGTCCATTTTGCATTTTTACCACTAACTTGTCAAAATTTATTTAATTCTCTAAGAAAGTTTCAAGAATGGGATGTTTAATTTTTTCGAAGTGCTAAGAACAATACAGTTCCTGTTGTTTATATGTTGAGATTTAATTTTCTCTTACTCCTGTAAAAGTTTGCACGAGTTTCTCCAAAAATAGATATATAATACTAGTTGACCCGATAGACATTGTCTTATCTAAATTTAAATAAATTGCCTGTGATTGTTTTGTGAATTTGTGAAAAGTCGCTGAATAAATGTAAACAAAATAAAAACGAGGGGGGAGGAACATTTCTCGGTGATCATTATGTATATTCCTAGCAGGGGACAGTTGATCAAAAAGTTCATTAATCGTTAATCCGCTACTTAAAAAGTTAACTTTGATAATCCGTAAGGCATTACATTTTTGCAAGTTTGATGGTTTCCCCAAATCACTCTAGGCGAATGGCGGGACGCTTTCTTCAAAAAGGCCATGGACGAGTTCCTTCCTGTTCCTTGTCCCCAGTCCTATCCTGCCTCTCCGTCTCTAATGACCTTAGCCATCAATGGGGTGCAAAGCAACAAGTAAAAATAAAAAAAAAGAGAGGTTGCTTGGTGGTGTTTCATTGGTTTGCATATTCAACTGCAATCTGAATGCTGAATGAGCTGTTTGACTGCCTTCCAACAATGTAGCTGTAATTCTTGATGAACCTGCAATTTCATTCTGCGATCGAATCCTTACCAAAATCAATGAGATCAAAAATGTATTTCCAGTTCCACCAGGAGAGTCCTAGAATAAAATCCTTCTAGTATTATCATTCACAACTTAAATGAGCATATTTTTATTACCGATTCATTTGTGGAACTTCAGTTCGAACTGGTTCTCTCAATGCATCACAATCATATTTTAACTCTTCATTAAATGTGGCGTCCATCAGAAGATTGGGTGCTGTTATGACTAATTGAGGTATTACATTGTTCACTATCATCAAGCTCTTCTCCTTAGTTAATATCAATGTAATGGAAATAAAATGACTACATCTGTTGTATAGATCGCAAAACAATACAAAAAGAGTTAATTTCTATTTATTTTGGCTGGAATGCGTTTTTCAAGATTTTTCTCCAGATCATATTTTTTTTTTTTCAAATTGTAAATGTTTGAGTTACTTCCATCCCGGGGACATAAGGAACAAAAAAAAAAAGTATTACTCATATCCATCATTCGAACCATGAGTTTTGGTCATGAGTTCATACAAAAATCCATTAGAAAAATCGCTTTCTTTTTTCCAAATTTCCCAGCAACTTTTCCAGTTTTTCTTTCTTTGAACATCTTACTTGTACTATCATGAACATTTTTAAGAGAATAATAAATTCGATCCATAGAAAAGAAACACTTTGTTTTTTCATGATTATACCGGACAACTTTTCCAGTTTTTGTTTCTCTAAACCCCTTATTCGAACTACTATGAACATAAAAAAAAATTAGCGAAATTGGTCCTGCCGTTTTCAAATGATGTGGTTACCATTGAACAGCATTTAATTTTTATACATAACTAGTGGAGTTTCCGGCGTTGCCCGGTATAGTTGCCGTAGATTTACCCCTATGCTATTTTTATTCAAGCAATGAGAAACATGTCTACCAAGTTTCATAAACTTTGCGCCATCCATTTCCGGATTTAAAGCAAATCTAGATTCACCCACCACCTTCGAAGAAAGGGGTGGATTGAAGTTGATTTACCCTACACTATTTTTATTCTTCCAAGATTATTCATACGTACCAAGCTTCATTAATTTGGTTCCAGCCATTTCCGGTACTAAACTTAATGGTGATTTAGCTGCACAATTCTAAAAATGGGGTGGGTTGGATGCTTTGATACGGAATGGCTGTTTCATTTAGGTCCAGGCTACGTTTCAACCTAATTACAAAATCTGCAAATGTTGCTGCTCGAAGATCGAAACATGAACTGCACCAGCATTAATACATACCACATACATAAAAATGGTGCTTGTGTGTATCTGTTCATTCAGCATTATGCAAAAACTACAGTTTTTAAATGGATTTTCAGAATTTTAAAGCTTAAAGTTAAAATTTGACAGACGGCTTAAGACATAACGACACATTTATTTTGCGAATGCCTTAGCATTATCTGAAAACTGCTGAATATATTTAGACTGAGTTTTCATTTTCTTTATCTCTATACCGTTTGATTTACCCTCAGATCTGAACAACACATTTCAGTCGTTTTCTCAGGAAATCAAATTCCACGTCGATTTACTGCTACAACATTAAATGTCCAATCAGAAACTTGCATAAACTTTTATGAAAAATCATTCAACAATAAGTGCATCATCTATGCCATTAAGATCAAAATAGCTCGTGTGCATATGCAAATATATAGGATTCTATGATAACCGTGATGCCTCAATTTCATCGTGGATTCCCATTTAACTTCATAAGACAAATCGAAATTGAAGATTATTGTATATTTACTTATACTTCTCGGTAAATCGTCTCTCACAGCTGAGATGGTTAGGTTGAAATGCGACCTAGCTGTGATTTCTGTTAGATTATGAATTCTTATCTAACTTCAACGTTGCAATATCGTATCCCTAAATTGAGGTGGTTAGTTTGAAAAAATATGGACAGTCACAGGGAACTATATGCTGAACATGTACAATGGGTGCTTTAATTTCTTACTAGTGGTTAGGTTGAATCGAGGCCTGGACCAGAAAAAATCTGAGAGTAGTTTACATTGCACTATACGTCGTCAATAACCTAGCATTTATGAAATTACTAATATTAATTACAAATAATAATTCTTCGTGCCTTATTCTATAACGAGGTCATACGGGTACAGGTTGCATTTCAACCGAACAAAAACCTCAAATAATATTACCTCTAAAAAATCAAACTATGCAGAAATGCATTGCAAAATACATTTCGGGTAATAACAACGTTGTTCACACGAGGATTCCTGGTTCGTGTAGTATAAATGAACAAAATTAATTTCATCATAAACTTAGTGTGTACTGCAACTGGTATAATGCACTCGCATTTAAACATTCACCTCATTGCGATACAAACTTGACCCTAAGATAGTCGCCAAAAATACAAGGAACTAAACCTGTGACTAATTTTTGACATTCGATACCTCTAAAACTTATGAGTCTGATATAAAAAGAAAAAATTTTCCACTTTCATCAGCCTAAGCATTAATTACTGTGAATAGAATGAGTCTACTTTCAACTCCAAATGCCAGATATTTTAGCTGACATACAATATCTTGAACTTAAGTAGATTATAATAAAAGATAGATTTTGTCAGAAACTCACATGTATAGTGCAAAATGTAATTAAAAAAAAATGTTTAGTTTTCCTAAATTGTATACTTCCAACACTAAAGGTGTAATACAAGGTTCTATTAATCATTGTGAAGTGAATGAATACACTTTGTGCTCCAAATGTCAAATATTCAGCCTTTTATTGAAATACCGAAAATGAATTACTGAAAAATTTAATCTATTGTAAAAGAATAAAAGCTATATTAGTCATCATTACAGTACTATCTCAAGTGCCAGGATAATTCTAGTATTAGTGTCACCGGTATGATTGAATATAACCTATCTTGAATAATATTATCATAAATAAATTGTTGTTTTTATTGTAACAGTAAAGAGGAGAGGCAAAGACATTATAATTGTGCTGCCAGTAAGTCTATTTTTGGCTTTTAAAAACTAAATCTCCTGAATTAAAGGAAGGGATATTTGAAGTTTTATTTAGCATGGAGTATGTAACATAGGTATTACTATTAATTTCTTTTGAGGCTATGGTCAAAGTCATTGTAGCTGCATGTCAAGTACAAAGCATGGAGTGTGGTAAGAAGTATATCACATCTAGTGGTTCCATCTTTGGTATTTATCACCACACCTTTAGAATTTTATTTTATGCTCCAGCGTCATGTAATGCTGAAACATAAGACATTCCAAACAACTGAATTGAGAATCTAAGCTTTAAAACTGTGAAAACCCCATCGAAATCTGCTCAGTAGTTTGAGTTTTTCTAGTTCAAGTTTTATAGATAGAAATAGATGTCTTTTGCATATCAGTCAATTCAAGAGATAGGGCCTGAAATACATCTTGGCACAGTTTCTGGTGTGTTCATTTACTTCATTTATAAATCTGTAAGTAGGCTGTCGGTCCCTTACAAATCTACTGAATTGATTTGGGTGGGTTTCACAGTTTGAAAGCATACACTACTGTTTAAAAACTGTGATTTATATCCCCACCCTATTTGACACAAGGGATTGAGCTAGAATTGATTATGTGTTTGTAACCTGAACAGGTAGGTGTCAGACATGGTTCATATAGCATAAAAACTCTTTTCTGCTTTTCTTGGATTTGTTTTTGATTATATAACTTTGGTTATTTATGTATTAAGTTTTATTATTGCATGTTAGTTGAAATCTAAACATTTTTCTATGTTATCTCTAAATAGATTTAAACTGTTGGCTTCAACTATGCAAAATTGTGATCCTTTTTCCTGATAGTAAAGGTTACTAGGATACTACCTTACAGACTAACACCCAGGATGTGGAAAGACAGTACATTTGGCAAACTGTACGATGCATAAGCTAAAGGTGCACTGAACACGCATGTAATGACGGTCTGGTTCAAACTGACAAGTCAGAATTTGCCGAGCACTGCATCAACACGGGACACTGCTTCAATTTTAAAGCTAAAGAAATTCTCACTTGCATGAGAGGATTCTGCGACAGCATTTTCTCAGAACCTTTTGAAATCCGTATTTTGGATAATCTAGTAAATAGATGCTGGTTTTCAACTAACTGAAGCCGTTGATCCAGAAAATAAGGTTACTTTGGAACTGTGAATAACCTCTTTATCTGCCCCACCAACAGTCAATGCCAAAAGTCAGTGCCAACAATTCCACCAGTGTTTAATGGTTCCACATGATATATAAGCAACCCCATCACTCACAGGCATCAGTCATTTGACAATGGCGGCAGAAAATATGACTGCCTAAATGTCATCCTATACTAACGTTCTTACTCTGCTGGTTTCCTGAGAAAATTTCATCTATAGTGCCTACATTGACTGTTGCCTTCCCGTCCAGACCAAATGTTCCTTTTCGTACAGCCTTGCAATCCATGACAGAGGTATCTGTTACATGTGTCACAATGAAGATATCCCCACTGCTACCTGCTATCCCTCCCTTCCCTGATCTTATGTGAAAGCAAATCTCTTGTACTACTACTACTACTACTACTACAAAAAAAAAAAAAAAAAAAAAAAACAGTTCTCCTGCCCTTGAATCCATTAACCAGAACCATTACCATGGTCATGACTTTCTACGTTCTTTCCCCAAATTGTGCATCCTCCTTCCAAATATCTATGCACTGCCCCTCATACTTCTTAGTTCAGCAGACGTAATCTGAACAACATTTTGGTCCTCACAAGCATGTACGTACGTCCTGACTCTAGACTTCCACATGAATCTTTCCCCTGCGATAGACCCTACTGCAATACATGCAACATGTATGCACTACTACCTGTTCTAATCCTATCACGGGATCTTTTCCTATTATTGGACATGCCACCTGCACTACCACTAATTTACTAGAGAGTGCATTATTTGAAGTACATGTATTTCAAATGCAAACTACCTATTTTTATTTTGTGTTTAAAATACTTTCATTTAAAAGGCATTTTGTATTTTATTTGAAGTACTTTTCCAAATATATTTTCTACTTGAAAAATACAAAATACTTAGTTTTTCATAATTTTTAATTTCATTTTGATAGTATATTTCATTAATATTGATTTATTAACTCGTGCAGACTATTGGAAACATTAACAAACAAACGTTAGATAAGAACTTGATCTTACACAAATAACAATGGGTTTGACAATATTGACTCATCTGATGATGCCGTCTCCGACTTGCATGATGTGATTTTTTTTTTTTGTCGTTTTTATGCCGGTTTTGTTCACTTTTCTGCATTTTGTAAGATATGTAGAAAAACTCTCAAGGAAAGTGTTAGTGCTACTACAAACTTTTTGAATAATATAATAGCAATTAAATAGGTTATATTAATTTGTTATTCTTGTTTTGTAGCACCAGTACCAAAAGTTATTCTGGTCTGAGAACCAAGTGCCAAACATGTTAAAAAATTTATTTTATTCATTTAATACGTTGTGCTGGTAGTAAAAAACAAGTTAGACGAGAAAGTACAAATTATGCATTTTTGTTGTAAAGATCATGCTGACATTTCAGAAAAGTATGATAATCTCTGATCTCAACATACAAAGAAGAGAAATTGTTTTGTTGGCACTTTGAAAAAATGAAACATACACCCCTCTTGCAACTATCTTACCAAATTCAATTGACAAGTTAGTTTGGAATTTTGTAGTTGATACTCTTCACACACATGGACTGTGGAAAATGATTCATTTAGGGCTCTATTTGCAGGTGTCATTCACCAGTTACCAAGCCCACCAAAAAGGTGCAGTGCAGTTTTGCTTGAAATAATAATAATAATAAAAATTCTGAAGAATCTATGGAACACAAGAAAAACATAAAACTAGCTGTAGAAGTGACTGACTTATTTGTTATGCACAATGGCAGATATTTGGTGTGTCTGTTTAACATATTTGAAAGAAAAAGAACCTACACTTTCTTGCTGGAGAATTAAAAGAATCTTGTACATTTAATAAAGTAGCAAACCGATTGTTGACATTCCAAACTATCGAAAATTGTGAAATAAAAATCCAAAAGTAAAATGGGTGTTCCTAAAAAAAATAATTCAGGTTTGGCAAGTTCTGTTCTAGTAGAGCATGGGATTATATTGAGGTCTCATAGACTGAGCATGAAGATTGCCTTGTCTGAATATGTAGTGGCGTTAGAATCTATGAATTAAGTGAAATAAATTACATGCCTAATAAATGAACAAAAAAGTATTTTATTATAATAAAAGTATTTTTAAATACCTATTTTGCATTTTATATTTAACTACCAACATTCGAAACCATTTTATATTTTGTATTCGAAATAGAAAACGAGGAAGTATTTGCATTTTGTATTTAAATGCTTTATAAAAAGTTTGTTGTACATCGCTGTAATTTACCAACTTGCCTTACATTGGTCTCACATCTCAACATTGTTCTGCAGGATGTATGACATAGGCAAAAAGTTTATACTGCCAACCAATACCATCCATGCCAGCTCACACTGTTCCAACAGTCTTAACACTTGTTTGACAGTTAGAGATGTCAGAGTTTTTCTCAATAGCGCTACCTCTTCGGAACTCTGCGGATGGGAAGTGGCCTATAATACATCCTAGACACCAGACATACCGCTGGTCTCAATCCATGCTAAGACCCGTCCATTAAATTTGTCACATTATTAAAAAATACAGTAAATTGCATATATTTTAATATTTCTCATTTTATGTTTTTTTATCTTGACCGGTTGTCAGATTATTCTTACCCACAATTATCATTGCTCATCTTTCTTCCCCCACTACCTGTTCAACCCCCACCTTTCTTGTGTTTTTTTTTTTTTCATTTACAGTAGAACTCCAATTATCCAAACTCCGATTATCCGAATCGCGTTTTTAATTAAAACTGAAGCGTACTGTGATCAAAAAAATAATGATTCTGCCTACATACTACATGAAACTTCTCACTGTCAAGCGGATGAGTGACTTTGCCGCTAGAAAACAGACGAATACAGTCAAACAGCTTATTTTGACCTAGATGTTCAGCAAGCAATGACTTTTATTTACAGTGTGGTACATGCTGTACTTACTGTGCTAACGTACAGCACTTTGAACTACGCTTAACATGTAAAAGTGTTGCCTTTCCATTCAATAAATTAAAAACTCTTTTCCTTTAAATATAGTTTTCTTCCCATTTTCAACATACATGCAGTAATTAATTTTCCAATTATCCGAATTTTCGATTATCCTAATGGGGTCCAGACCTAATTGATTCAGATAATTGGAGTTCTACTGTATGTTGTAGATCTTGGTGTCAACACTTCTTTCCCCTTACCATGTCTTGCCTCGTACATGAGTAAGGTTATTAAATATTGTGAAGTGTGTTTGTGTTTTGCGTTTGTCTGCCCATCCTGCCTTCATCTGTGGAAAATATTGTTTTAGGTTTGTTACACATCTTATGAAGCGACTACGGCACAGTCAGGTGCGAGGCATTTCCATAAAACTTCAGGAAGAGGAGCGTGAGAGGCGTGATAACTATGTTCCTGAAGTATCAGCTTTGGAGCAAGATATCATTGAAGTTGATCCAGAAACAAAGGATATGTTGAAAATGCTGGTATGTAAAAGCTCATTGTTGCATGTTTGCTCACAATTTAAACCAAATGTAACACACTGGCCTCACATTCTGAAGGGTGCCAGTTTGAATCTCCGTCTGGACTTACAGATTTGCATTTTCTACAGTTTCCCCAGATCACTCCAAATGAATGCCGGGCTTCAAAAGGCCCTGGCTAAATCCCTTCCTTCCTTCTTTGTTCCCAGTCCTTTCATGCCCTAATGACATCGACAAGGTGTAAAAAGACCTGTAGAAAATGAATTGATTGTTTCAACAATTTTTTTTGTTTGCCCCTCTGGATGAAAAGGATTCACACAAAAACCACACTTTGGGTTTAGATAATGTCTTAAATAATGTAGTCCCTGGTCCGGGGGGTAACTTACAGTATGTTTCATTTTGATGTGAAATTAGGAATTTGGGATAAAAGGGTAAACAAATGAATATCAAATTTATATCACACAAAACACATTCGTCAGATTTTGATGTTGCTTTGAATACTGTACAGCCCATGGTCGTGGGAGTAAAGTAATGCATATTTAAGACAAGTGTCCAAAATTAGTATCCGTTTTTTCATTGAACCCCATTTGCACAAGAACTACTGGTTGGATTTCTTTAATTCTTGCAGTCAAAATCCATAAAATGATTTCTACCTAGATCGGCATTGTATTATTTGGAGAAAGTGTTACTTCTTCCTCCTCCCCCACTCCCCCACTGGTCATACAACTATGACATAAAGGCTTAATGCGTACATTAACAATCCATGTAAACGATGTTGCAGACAATAGCTAGTTGGCAACATGCTAATGGATCCAGGCAAATGTGAACCTTCTCTTTACATGATCTAGTTCTGTTGAAGCTAAACATTACTTTATAATTCACATTTTGGTATTTTTGCTATTTTATAACTATAATGAAAGACTTAAAAAACAGATTTGAAGCTGGAGCTTTGTACTTGGCCTCCTATGTTTCTGCTGTTTCTTATTTGACAATTAAAATAAGTATTCTTTTGCCTGTGTAAGTCATATTATTATGCCTATTGTAAGACAATAACCTTCCTTAAACAAAATATATATTGAAACTAAAAATTGTATTATTTTTTTTTACAGGATTTTAACAACATTAGTGGTCTTCAGCTTACACAGCCTGCTACTCAAAGCTTTGGAAGGCGCCCTTAATTTCTGTTTGGACTTTTACATATGTATAAATAAAATAACTTCTCCTGATCTATTGTTCTTTGATAATTGCCTCACAATTAGTATGTTATTTGCCTGGGTAAATGGTTTAAATATCATTGACATCTGTTCCTTTAAGCACAATCCCATTTTTACAGTTCCAACCGAGTGAGGTTACTGCTTCTGGGGAAATGTAAAAGATTGTCTGGTTCATGAAAGGATTTTCCACATGCTGATAAAGATATCTGGTGTATGAATTGTGAAAATATAAATACCTCCCGTTTCTGAAATAGTTCAGCCTGCCTATGTACATTCAAATTTCCTTTTTTTAAAACAGGTCTTCAGTTAGCTGTTGCTATTAGGCCTACTGTGATTGCTTCTGAAGATGATTTTAGTCAGTTGTAAACAGAATTCATTAATGGCTTCTAAGCGAGTGATTGGTCCATGTTATCTACTTAGTCTCATTGTTTTCCTGAAGAAATCAGTTTAAAGAATAATTTTTGCTCTAGTTAAGCCATTACTGCAGAATTGTTATTTACTGATCGCAAATATATTTTCTTGTACAGTCTGACAACCATGATGTCTACTGTTAATGATCACAATTCTTGAAAAATTCATCCAAGTGAAATAAATTAATATTACAGAATGTACTTTGCTAGCAGAAGCTTCCATTCTCAAGATGACATTTAAGCAAAGATTGCTATATAATTTAGATGTAAAAACGGAGGATGGGGAAATTAAGTCTATCACTTTATAAACCCAAAGACAGGAGTTACACAAAAAAGTGCATTTTAGAACATTTTGAATTACTCTTATACGTGGCTGAATTGCCCTCCTGGGATCTCCCAGTGAATAATGCTATAAATATTATGTATGTGTTACTGAAAGAACACTGGATTTTGCTTTCATAAGTCTGACTAAAATAAGTGGTTACCTATATAGACTTGAAATGCATTAAGAAATGGTTTACAATTCAGAAAGCAATACATTTGTAGTAGTAGTAAATTTTAAGTATTCTTCAAGAAGGAAATGAATGTGCTATTCAAAGTTTACTATCCACATTGTATTGAAAATAGTCGATAATTTCCTGTAAGTAATACATTTCACACTGATGAAGTAGCCAAACACAGGTGTTGACGTAATACTGGTTATAAATTGTCAATGGAGCACCACTGTTCTAGATGAAATAGTGTTACTTTTTACCTCTTACTAACAACGAAGTAAGAAACCAATCAAATCTTGTTTTGTGAGGATAAAACTTGTAATGTTTAAAGGGAATTTATGAACTAAAACATTTGGTATTGGCAATGATAATTAAGTGGACAGATAAAGTACAAAATGTGAAAGTTTCTTTTTTTTTAATTATTGGCGAGGTAATAAGCCTTCTAGAATCTTGCAGAAAAAAGGGACATGACGAGTCAGATTTTAAGACGTGTGGCATCAGTTAATTTTTTAATGGAGGGAACAATTAAAAGGTAACAATTGTAGTGGAAGACAAAGGTTAGAAAAGATTGAAGACATATAATCCTTAAATCTAAGTTTGATGAAGAGGTTAGTGCAAGATAGGAAAAGATGGAGGTTTGCAACAAAACAGTTGAGAGTGATGACAAAAAGGTATCAGAAACAATGGAGGTGAGAAAAAATGCAGCAAAATGATGTTTATATTGAAAGGAAAGATAAACTGCACACCAAATTTGAAGGGAGGTGGGAAACAGAAAAAAACTACACAAAAACAATATTTGCAGTCTTGTCCTTTTTCGGAAATATAGAAACATGATTGATATAGCACAATCCCCCCATGGTCAACGCAGGTTGTGTTACCTCTTACGTATTCTTGGAAAAGGGGATTGCTTTGAATATTGTGTTTTTCAATTTTGGTGAGTGGTCGGTGTATTTTATTTCCTTTCCATATAATTGTGTGTGAAAGTAAGATCACCATAGTCGATGGAAGGAGCAGCAACAATATATCTCTCACGCACGTGCCCATGTGTGTATAACAATGAGCAGGAAAATTCTTTAAGGCAGTAAAACTAATGAAGGATAGGGAAATACGATCCTACACTTTCCACAGATGAATTCATCTGTGGTAATTGTTGGGTCGTATTTCCCTATCCTTTCTTAGTTTTATATATGTGTACACAGGTGAGTAAAAAAGTACATTACAACTTTGGAATGATATAGAAATTTATTGAGAACTTACAGAGTCTGTAGATGTATCATTTTATAGCAAGCAGCCTAAAGTTTCACGTAAACTGATTGCTATGATCTGTGAACACCACTGAACTGTAGTAGTCTCTTTGATAACCAATGTGAATACTCATCCACTAATTGCTACTCTATCTGTGATATAGATGACTAAACGTTTTGCCACCAGAATGTAATCTCCATCGCAATTAAAAATTAATAATACTCTATAACCATCGGGGAATAACTTGCTGTCTAGCAGTCCTTTAACACATACTCTTCCCCTTGTATCCACTTGTGATTTGTGAAATTCATTAAGTTACCAAATTCTATTACGTTATTTGTTATATATGTAAATTGTTATAACTGGCTATGTAATATTTTCAGTTGAGACGCCATTTCTTATTGTTGCAACAGCTTGAACTAATTAGTGTATCAGTATCCCTTTTGCCAACTATTTTTATTCTCCCAGCAGCAGTATCTAACCTAAAAAAGACATAGTTCTGACCCCATCATAACTGGAAATTGGTTCTATTGCTGCTTTTAGCTAACAATTCAGAAATCTGCTATGTAGGTGTATGCCATGCCTAATGAAAACCTACCTACCAATGGTGTTACAGGGACGACATCTAATACAAAACTAATGCCTTTCCCAAGTAACGCCTCAATATTAAAGTCTACCCTCCTCATAGAGTGTTTCTACTAAGGCAACTTGAGAACTGCACAAGTTACACCCTGGTATGTTGTGCCTCAACCATCTTCCTCAGCTCATTCTCTATACAACTCACGTGTTTCTGTACTGTCACCACATTGCCCTACTTAATGAAAGACAAAGTAATCCTCTATTATATACCCTACTGATGCACTAGGTTTTGGAAACAATTATACCTGGTAACCTGTATCTGACTCAGCAATGAAACTATGCAGTTAAAAATGTGGGTGACAGAGAGAAACTTGCTGTGCTTGAAGAGTAAGAAGCAGTTGGGAGCTACTAGAAGATGTGGTCTGTTAAGATATCAACACAGAGAAACCCAGGTATGAGATTTCAGACAAACAGGAAATCCCAGGAAGAAATTATTGCTACTGTGACTCGTCACCAGTGGCATAATCTGCCTAAATTATGAACAATTTATAGTGTTAAATGCTGCTAAAAATGTAAATGAATAAAAAATATTTTAAATATAATTATCAATTACCTCTACCTGGCTTTAAGAGACGTATAGATTATTTGTACTCACACATAGTGAAATTCTTTTGTGTGAAAAGTTCTCTGACCTCCCACCAGGAGAGTGCATCAATCCGATGGAATACTTCGGGAACGCTCTCAGACACTCTTCTGGCGAAGCGTCGGGTGTCTGGAGCACTTGCTCTGATTAGCCCCCTTGGTCAATGGGTTCCGCCGATTGTCATAGGCACGTGCGCAGAGTGCTTCTCCTTGCCGTGGTGAGGGGGCCAGCAGCTTGATGATGAGATGTGAAGAACGGGGCGGAGATACATGCGATGGAGGAGGTTGGTTGTAGTTCGAAGTTTATTCTCACGCTTTGATTGCTAAGTCTTGTTACTCTTAGTTGGCTAATCACCAGTTACCAAACTGTGCTAAGTTGATAGCCAGTATATCTGTTTACATCACCTTTCGTGAGATCAATCTCCATAGCCTATCCCCATCTGGTTATCCAGATTTGGGTTTTCCATGGTTCCCCAAATTACTCCAGACGAATGCTGGGATGCTTCCTTCTAAAAGGCCATGGCCGAACTCCTTCCCTTTCCTTGTCCCCAGTCCCACCCCACCTCTAATTACCTTAGCCGTCGATGAGGTGTAAAAAAAAAATCCATAGCCTCTTTGATCATGCTGTCCAAGTATCGATTTGAGACTAATGTTCGTGTCAAGTTAAAACCGTGTCTCCTCTGTGTGTTGTGTAATGCCACAGCTGACTTCGTTACTGGTCCCAGGGCAGGCCCGCCGCTAGCTGTTTGAGCGCCCGCGTGCAATACTGATTATGCCGCCCCGTCTAACTACAGCCAGTGGTGGATCTCGAAAATTTCCGAACCCGGTCAAAAAACTGAGATTGCCGCCCCTTTGAACACTTTTTGCCGCCCCCATTGTTGTCATCCCCAATGTCGCCGGCCGCCCGAAGCAGCTGTTGAGCTTAAAAAGAAAAGAAAAAAAGTCGCCCGCTACATAATACACTGCAAATTTCGTCGTGGCGACAAGTGAGTGGCAACTACTATCCGCGGGGCGGCGACTGTCGATCACTCGTTTTGCCGCCCCCCTCGATGTGCCGCCGCGTGCGGTGCACGCCTTGCACGCCCGCTTACGGCGGCCCTGTCCCAGGGGTATGTATCTCTCATGTTCCATGCAGCGCTGAAACACGGAATGCACAGTCTGCCTAATATACTGTTGCCAATCCCCGTAAGGGAAGAAATAAATGCCAAACTCTCTTGAGACCCAAACCATCCTTTGTTCTGCATAATTCCTTTATCTTCTTGTGTGGATGGCAGAAAGTTTTCTCGTCAGCTTTTCCCAACAATAACACGCTTTTTACTGAAGTCGCTCCAGCATAAGGTAAAAATACCTGTAGTTCAGCCTCTTGCTGTCTTGCCTTTGTGCAGAATGCCCTGTTGATCTGGGCTTCACTGTGTATTAATTTATGTGGAAAGTGCGTCGAAGATAGTTTAACTCCGCTGATAGGCTTTCTGAATTACAAATGGATATGACCCTGTGTACTAGGTTTGATTACACTGAACTGCGCTGAGCAGGATGATGGTATCTATATGCACTGAGGTATAATTCGATGTGGTTTGATTTCCTATACACTCCGTGTCCCAGTGTGCAGTCTGTATGCCTACTAATCAAAATGTCCAGAAACGGACGGCTCAGCCTCCATCGTAAATTTGATACTTCTGTGCATTCCATTTAGATATTTTAGGTAATGGTCTAATTATTTTTCCATTCTGTGCGACCATACAGCGAAAGTGTCGTTTACATATCTGTAAAAGCAAGTAGGTCACAACTCCGCACTTTCCAGTGCCATGACCTCAAAATGTTCAATGAACATATTGGTGACAGTTGCGAACAGTGGGAACCCATGGCGATCCAGTTACATAGTTTGAAATAACCTCCTTTGAAGAGATAGTAAGTAGAAGTCAACTTGTGGCGGAAAAGTTCCACCACCTCACATTCAAAATGCTGTCTGAGCAAGTCGATTGTATCTTGCAGAGGTACCAATTGAAGAAGCGATACCACATTAAAACTGACCATGAAGTGATATAGTGCTATTCGTAACTGTATCAGCGTGCCAACAAATTGTCCGAATTCCACACGTGGTGAGCGCATCCTCCAATAGTGGGCTTAAATCCTCAGCGAGACATATATCTACCAGGTTCGCCAGTGATTCAATGCGCTTAGTATGGGTTGCAGTGGGACACCATTCTAGTGTGTCTGTGGCAGCCCATATAGCCTTGGTGGTACTGATACGTAGAGTTGAAGACGTTTGATGTTGTCCTGTGGAAGACCTGAAGCTTCAGAAGTGGGGTAATCTTCCTGCCTATTGACTTCATTGGATCAGGCTCCAGCCTCGTCTTTCAATATGGCGTTGATTTTTCACCTATAATCCTCTGAATTTCAAATAATGCAACTAAGGAAAATGGAAGCGGCTTCTAGGCGATATAAATAAGAAAAGAAAGGGAAATTAACCCACCACATGCCAAAGTGGACGGATGCAATGAGAGGGAACACTTATGCTGACAAACAACTACACAATATTTCGGCATCTGCCTTGTTCACAAGTAGAAAAACGGGTCATTAGGCTCGGAACGTGTGTACACAATGAACGTTACCTAATGTTCTCTCTCATCGCATCCGCCCACTTTGGTATGTGGTGGGTTAATTTCCCTTTGCTTTCTGAATTTTAAATAGACACACAGGTTCATGTTCAACTTGGTGACCATGATAGGCAAAATGCGCAACTTTCAGTACTGCAATTTTTTCACCTGGTCGTAAGACTACATAATGAGCCATAATTCTCTTTATCATATGATAAATCATGTTCTTTTACACTCCGGCTTAAAAGACTTCAAGTGTTCTTTAATCAAGCTCGAAAACTGCTGCTGAAATTGCCGAGGTAGGATATTTTTTTTTCACTATCAGTCACTGTTCGTAATTAATTGTTAAAAAAAAAATTTCGATCTTGCGAAACTTCAGTTCTAGTTGTATTTCTGGCTTTTGTGACGCCACGTTTAGTGGTTGCCGCCTTATTATTTTTAAGCTAACGGCTGTTTACTGTTTTATATCTGACTGTTGACTACAACTTCATTTGCGTGAACTTTTAAGGTACAGACTTTTATCTTGAAGCGAAATATCAAGAGTTACAAGATCCGCAACCTCTATGGCTCACGGATATGTTATTCACGGAAATTAACCGACCAAAAATGCTGATCTCACACAATATTTCAATTTCATAATCTTCAGAAGTAATGTGGAGAAGCAGGAGTACATGATGGTTATAGCTTGCCAATACTGCTTCGTTGATTGACTGACATGGCAACAGCAGTCATTGTGTAGCAGTAGTCTCAGATGTCATTCGCATCTCGAGGAATACAAAATATGGAACTTTTACTTCAAGCAATAATCGAAATTCAAGCGTCATGAGGTTGGAAACCACAATCCCGATTTACATTATTAGATGTGAGGCGAATTTCAAGTGCTTCCTCATGAATGCTGTCCGAAAAGCTTCTAGAATGCGATAGCAACCTGGTCGACTCGAAGCCATGACCTAGTTCTACACTATATTCTGCCACTGTAGTTTTGTCCCAGGTGAGCCTTTTTGGCATGTTTGAAATAACGTTAATATATCATTTGTTTGGCCGATGTACGTTTCCAACATTGACAAGGAATGTTATAAACTCTGGAAAGTTTACAGCATAGTTGTAGATACAGGGCTTTGATATCTATCTCTACCACATACCAAATGTATCTTGTTTGACTGACTTGTCAGTAGATGATTTGCCCCGATGGTGTAATTTTCAACAAGCAATGCCGCCTTTTTCCATTTGCATATCCAGTAAGATGACTCTCTGACATTTAGCTCCAATTCATGTTGACCTACCTAGATAGATATCCAGACAAAGAAATTTCCAGCACCTAATTATCCCTGTGGAGGCCCTGGGACTCTCAACCACCCTCTCAATTATCTTATGTTTTTGAATTTGGTTACCACTGATTACAGTAAACTAATTTCATCTTCCAAACAAACACCTTCAATTTTTTGGGAAATCTCTTAAAACATCCTTAACAAATTCTTTTGCAAACTATATTTAGTGGGCATCGTGAGCACTCTACGACGACAACTGTGTCTGCCTACTCGGCCTGCTGCAGCGCTGTACGGAGCTGGGAGCTGCTAGTGTTCGTCTAGCCAGAAGCAGACTACCTTAAAATCATCCCTTTCTTCCTGAGTGGAAGGTAGTAATCAGCAAGCTACAATAAGAAATACCCTTCCAGGACCTATTTCTACCTGCCAGCAATTAAAGATGCACAACAGCCACTAAAGGAAAGAAAAAACCTACGACTAAACAGATTAGTGCTTGAAGTACCAGAAGTTTAATCACTATGCACAGCAATACACTGACAGATGCGTTCGCTACCGGGGTGACCATTCTTTATCGTACTGCCAGTGACCTAAACTAGCCGGTACATTCTCCAGCTGCAGGGGATCCTACGCCGCCTGTTTTCGAAGATGTCGAGCAAAGAAACTAATGAGAAGCAGCGGACTGGTGAGAGGTCGCTACACTGAGCCAGAACTATTCAACAAGAAGATTCAGCTGTTCGGCCGGTCAACACTCGCCCACCATCTCAAGCAAATTATTGTCAGAACTCCAAACATGCATTAACGTCAGGCTAGAATCACCAAGCCAAGGGCTTCGTGCAACCTCATCATTACATGAGGAAACCTATTCATCAAGCCTCCCTAGTCCCACAAACATGTATCCCAGGTCGACCACATAATAGCGTCAACGATCCAGAAGAATTTCAAGGGGGCTCGAAACAGACTTCGATTGTCGATTCAATAACGCTACTAGTCATAAGATTCACCATCCCGCCTGTCAGCGTTCTATATCGTCTAGGTTCATCAAACGATGTCTGCAACAAGGCCAATAAGAAGAGCCACAGAAAAGACATATCTAACGAAAACCGACAATCCTCGTAATGCATCAAGGAAATATCAACCCACAGCCATCTTCGCCATAACCGCTCGCCAAAGGGCGAGAAGCAAATTCACTCTGATGATGATGATCCAGCTAATCTCTGGACAAACAGTTGATTCATTGATTCGCAATATACCCGGCAAAAATGACGCCGGTATGTTTCCGCTTCGCACTTCTGGCATAAAACTAAAATTATAATAATAGATGCTTAAAACTATTTCGTTAAAAATTTGTTACAATTCTTCAAACATCGATATACGAATCATAGTGTAGAAGTAACTTTTCCAACGACCGAAGTTATGCGCTGATCCCATTTTATATTGCTTTACAACGTTACATATTCTTCGAACATATGATGTGCTGAAAAATTAACTGCAAACAGATTTTAGAAATCTCAGTGGGTAATTGACGGGGTCTGTTCGATCTCTCTCCCTCTCTCTTTTTTGAAAACGGGAGTATCCTGGGTGATTTTACAGTCTGAATATACATTTTCCTCGTCTAACGATTTATGGTATATTTTAGTCAGAAAAGGTTCAATCTTTGCTGCAATATCTACAAATCGCACATTCTAAGGTAATTAAATCTTCAGTTGATTTACCGTACCTGCAGTGAATCCCCGTCTAACTCTACGCGACGTGGAAAAACCGGTTTGTTAAATATATTCTTTAAAAAAAAAATCGGTATTAAGAAAGTTTGCGTTGTCACGGCTTTCACTGAACTCACATCAGCTTTGTGTTAGTGACCGCGTACTGTTGGAATCGCAAATGATTATTTTACGTGAGATCAAAATACCCACGGGTCATCTGCAAGAATTTTGGAAAGCGAATTTCGACGGAAATCGTTAAATGTTTCATACATAGCATTTTTAACATCATCTTTACTCGGTTAAGACTGCTCAGTTCCAACCGTGCTCATTTCAAACGTGTGTATATATTTATGTTTTTTTCACCTTATGTGTGTATCTTTCCCTTCTATTTTCGCCCTCTATGGGCGGGTAACCGTAACGACAAGCCGACTCTATCCGCAGTGTTCGTTTGGAGCTCCGCTATGTCGGACGAAGTGTCTCTCGCTTGTGAAGCATACTTACTTGTAGATGCTTTACTGGATGATGGCGTATTCATGGAATGTATAGAGAAAGAAGTGATCTAATTCGTCTTTTAAGAAATCAATAAATGAGTGGTCATTACAAAAATTTCAGGAGAATCTCTCCAACTGATTTTGAATATCTAATGAATATAATTGGGCCCAAGATGGAACGAAGAAACACTTCGTTCTGAGAAGCAGTGTCGGTTCAAGACAAATTATCTGTGACGCTGAGATACTTAGCTACCATGGAGCAAAGAAAAGAGAGGAGACCACGTAAGGGACCTTCTCCATACAACGACGTGACGCCGAGTGGAAAGCGGTGGGGTAGGAGGTCGCCATATTGGTAGGGTCAAGAAACACAAGGAATGTATACAAAACGGAAGAATTTCTTCGTTTTTAATCATTGCATTACTAAAAATGAAGTCTTATGGAGTCACATTTATAAATTCCCTAATTGATATAACCTGCAAACATTAGAATTTAAGGAAAACAGACCAATGTTTTGAACTCACGAAGATGGCGGCTCCGGAGACAGGCTGCTTCACAGTTTAAGCGATACCTGGTCTCCCCTCTATTCCTACCTCCATGTTAGCTACTGGTGATGCTTTTACATGTTTACAATATCTTTTCCGCATTTCTAAACAAGCCACAAGCTCAATTGTCCCTGAAGTGTGCCAGGTGCTGATAGGAGCTTTGAAAGAATAAATCAAGGTAATCCTTTGTTCAATAATAATGAAATCATACATAATTTTCTAAACTCATATCTGATGAATACTCGCTATTGTTGCTGTACGGGGAGTATGGCGAATTGTGCAGAGGAGTTTGTTGGTTTTGATTTGGGGAAGAAGTGGAAGAGTGAGCTATATCTGGATTAAAGTGGAGGAAGAAGCTGAAGGGTGTGGAGCTTGCATAGTGGAGTAATAACTATATTTTGTGTGGAGTTATAATGTCCTTGATCAGCACGCGTAATTATTTGAAATATTTCATGTTGAATTGCATTTTTTATTTCCTTGGTATAGTTTTTCAATTTTTCCTGTATAAAAGAAAGACCGTAGTTCCGTATCCTGTTTCGGTTTATCTGTCGCATTTTTCAGTATTCGGAAAGCGTCTTTCAGCATTTGTAATTTCGGATCTGGTTTTAGCTTTTTATTGAATGGTTCACGTAGTGCAGCGTCACCATTGAGGTCCTCCACCTAAAAATATTTTTTTTTTTGTTTATCAATGATCAATAATAATAATTGAAATAATTTTATTTCTTTAAAGGTTTGTTTGGCCTTGCAAAATTAAGGCTGCCAATCCTCGGGATTCCTTAGGACACTGCTTTCGTGATATGCTTCTATCAGCTGAGGACATTTATCTTCTGTCCATTCACTCATGACGCTTGAGGATACTGGTAGGTTTGCAGCGTGCAACAACCTTCACTCTCGACGTCCACGAGCGCTCTGCGAGCGCCCTTTGATTCGCAGCAAAAACCGACAGTCGTCGGCTCGCTTGAAATGCAACGCGTTCCGCTCGCGGCAGGCTCGCGAGCCACGTACTCACTATAGTTCACGGTAACCGTAACGTGCAACGGTTACAGTTACAGAATGTGGACGTGTTTCTTGTCGGCTCGCTACGAATGCAACGCGTTCCGCCCCCGGCAGGCTCGCGAGTCACGTACTCACTATTGTATTTGGTAACAGTAACGTGCAACGGTTACAGTTACAGCTCACTTGTGAGTACGTGGCTTATGGTATATGTCCATCGATATCTTCCCTAATTGTGCAAATGAAACGTTGCCCACATCTTTTCACCGGTCTCCTCTTATTTTAAATGAACGGCGTTAATCTGTAAACAATCTTTTTTTTCTTTAATATAGAGACGAGATCTGTTATTACTATTACTAGCTGGTGCCCACGACTTCGTGTTTGTAGAGAATTTTGGTTTGTAGCTACCGATATCTAACCACCATAGTGCACGATGGGAGTCTCGATGCTATTACCACACAAACGCAAGTAGACTTCGCTATATAGTTGTGGCAACGAAGTGAAATATACGGACACATATGTCTTTGGTCGAAATACGAAAATATCCTTGATCGATCATTTTCAATCACCACACCCCCATAGGTACCGATATGACACCGCCATTGGTACACGATAGAAGACTCCACGCTACTACCACACACACAAACGCCCGTGGTCTGCACTTGGTAGTTCTGGCTGCGAGGTGATATAAAGGGTCACACACGTCTTTGGTGGAAATAGGAAAATGCCCTACGTCGACCACTTTCAACCACCATATGTCTCTCATCCCCATAATAACCGACATCTAACCACCATAGCGCGCGATGGGAGACTCGTTGCTACTACCACACACAAACACCAGTGATCTGCGTTATGTAGTTGTGGCAGCAAAGTGAAATATACGGACACATGTGTCTGTTGTCGAAATATGAAATTGTCCCTGATCGTCCACTTTCAACCACAGCTTTCGACAGTCGGCCAACGTTGTGCACGATCGGTGGCTCTATGCTACTACCACACACAAACTCCCGTGATCTACGCTAGATAGTTTTGGCTTAAAACTGAAATATAGGAACACACGTGTCTTCGGTCGAAATATGAAAGTTCCTCAGGTTGACCACTTTCAACCACAGTATGTATATACAGTATCTCTAGCTACCAATATCTAACCAATATAGTGCACAATGGGAGACTCGATGCTACTACCACACACAAACACCAATGGTCAGAGCTATATAGTTGTGGCAGGAAAGATAAGTAAAGGGACACACAAGTCTTTGGTCGAAATTTGAAAATGCCCTATATCGAGCACTTTTAACCACTATATCTCCCACACCTCCACAACTATCGACATTCGGCCAACGTTGTGCACGATAGGAAACTCCATGCTACTACCACACACAAACACCACTGATCTGTGCTAGATAGTGGTGGTCGAAAAGTGAAATATACGGAGACACACGTCTATCTATATAAATGAGAAAGTTTGGGTGTACTTCTGGCTTCAATCACTCCTTAATAATTCTACATATTTAAATGAAATTTGGTTTGAAGTTAGTTAATTGTGTGCGAAGTGACATAGGATAGTTTTTATTTCGCAAAAAACATATAGTTCTTTTAGAAATTGCCATTCATATCAATTCGAAAACAACAAAGAGTTTCCTTCTTTGTAGACAGCAGAGCCACGTTTACTCTTTGCTTTTCACATAAATCGCAAACACTATTTTTCAGAAATAAAAGCAAATAGCTTCTGATATATGCAAGTGTGTGTTTACTTTAAAGGCCATAAAACTGATGCACTTGACAAATAATAGTTTGGAAGCAGGAAATATAAATCTGTACTTAACCTTAAATTAAAAAATAATAATTTTGGTAGGTAATAAGTTCGGAAAGAGGTGTCTTCAGTTGCGTGTATAAACTAGTATGACATCTCAAATATTACAGCATAATTTCGTTCGTAATATATGAAAAATCAAAGCTTGAAGGAAAAAAAGAAAAGTAAAATGCTATGAGTACACCAGCACGAAGTCGATTCAAAAAGCGTACAAAATGGCCGGTTCAGTTTATTTCCTGTGTGACTTCTTTTTGTTACTATACAGTATCTGCAATCTTACAAATTATTTTGTCAAAATTTAAAAATTGAATAACCATTTTTTGTTCAAAATTTTTGTACAAATAGTAGACTATGATTCACGAAATAGTGCTTTTTACTTACTGTTCAGTGTGATGGACGAGCGAACTTTTTTTCTCTTGTCCACCGTGCCACTCCCGAGAAGGACGTATAAACTATGGGTAACCTTTAGTCATGTTAGCAGGAGTACTTATAAATAAAACTCTCAGTATTAGGATCTGTACAAATATATACACTTTATTACATCAGTTCTGTACAATAAGGCCTCTCCTAGCTCCCTCCAATCCTCCAAAGACCATCACTCCCAGCATGTTACTTTAATGATTGCCCTCTATATTATTTATGAATCACTGACTAGCTCCCACCTGTTTTACTGAAAGTGAAGTCGCCTCGCTACATCACTTCGTAGTCCTCTGGCTGCATAGCTGTGTAGGAAGCCTGTCCATCTTCCTAGACCTTCCCAAGCTCCATCTGCCGATGACGACCTGTCCCTAGACTCTCGCCATTAGACATTAGACTCCAGACCCGAGACATAAGACCTCTTCTCAGATCGTGCCTCCCAGCTTTGTTCAGCTCTCCCCTTCCTATCATCCCTAGTGGGCAGTCCTCTGTCCAATAGGAATAATTCATTCCCTATCATCTGTCTCCAAATGACGTATTGCTATCGCCTAATTTTGCTGACTATCTGGTCTACTTTGGTGTCGTTGCTGCTTGGATGCTTACACTTGAAAGCTTCTGGCTGTTTTGAATCTTGTAACTGTCCTGATTTCAACCACTGCTCCCTGCAGTCATTTTCATCCAACCTTAGTAACTGTAGCAACTTTTAGTACTAAATTCCTTGACCGTCCACCACATCACTATTCTAAAAATATCTATTGAATCGTTAAATTAAATCAAATGTATTCAATGGCCTAATGTAGAAAATTATTGTTTCATGAAGCAACATTGGAAGTTGTTTACAATACAATACGCCTCATTTACACGGAGCTTATTTAAGCTGCTTACTTATTACTAATAATAACTAAATTCCTTCTGCCTTATGCTGTAACTAAAACATTCTTGTCCAGGCACCATTTCAACCAAAACACTATCTCTGCTAATATTGCCGCTACAAAATAAAACGATACGAACATACCTAAACACATTATATGCATGGAACTACATTTCGAGTAGTAACAGAATTTTCTATATCAAGATTCCTAATTAGTGTAACATAAATTACTATCAAAATTAATTTAATTATACACCTACTAAACACGAGCAGTAACAGTCACCTTATCGAGATGTAAGCTTGACCAGCAATATTAACGAAAGTTGTTTTAGAGTTGTAGCTAATTATGGACTTTCCGTTGTACACTGTATGTTAAAAGCATTTTAGTATAAATGTTTAATTACGTTACTTCAATAATTGTCATGATTCTGACGACATAGTTCATGCGGCTGAATGTAGTTTCAGATGTATTAAGTATTTAATTTACTGCGCTTTTACGAGCCCCACATTACCAGCGTCATTATTCGGGTTTATTTAGTATCGCGATCTGAAATAATGAGTCAAGTTTATTTCGCCATTCATAACGTCGCTAGCAAAATAGGTCCTATAGTGAATGTATTAATGCGCGACTGATAGAAGCTTTGATTTTCTAGCGGTAATATTAGTTGAGTTTTTGACTTGGTTGAAATGCAGCCTGGGCCAGAATGAGAACTGGAAGATTATTAGTTATTTCATGAGCGCCATTTTAGTGACGTCGTGTATTGCTTTGTACCGATATTGTATCAAAAGATTTATAATAAACTTGGCTGATTTGGCAGAACACGCGTCGTTGCCCGAAGTAAATTTTTAAATTTTATAAATGTGTTATTCAGATAGTGGAATGGCGGACAAGCGGAGTGGTAATTTGCCGGTAGACATTCAATTCTGTTTGCAGATTGAGAAATCAATTATGAAGAAAGAATCAATTACTACTTTAACATTGAAATTTATATTTTAGCGCAGAATCAATGGATCGAACCGAACGAATTATAGTAAACTGGTCTACAGGCATTCAACTGTTTCCACATATAGAGAAACCAACAGTAACACTGATCATAATGAATAAAAGAATCAATTACTATTATAATACATAAATTTCTGTTTTAAAGCAGAATTAATTGATGAAACCAATATATCCTCAAAACAAAATCAATATTCAAAGAACAAATTAAATTTCTTTTTTAAAGATTTTTTCAAATATTTAGCGCAAATCAAAATATTCATTTTTAGTTTCGCATTTTTTTTTAACGGGAATGAATGTCTTTTGGCGACTTAAGTATTTATTTGCTTTTCGAATGTTAGTATTTTTTTGTTGTTGATATTTAGTCGATTCCATAAATGTATTGTATATATTTTGACGTTTTGAGTTTCCATTAATTAAAACTATATTCATTTTTATTCGCGAGACTTGAAATTAGTAATTTTAAAAGATGCCGGGTAAACGAAAGTCAAATCTTTCAAAAAAAAAAGTAAGAAAACTAGGGCTATGAAAATAACCAAAACCCAGGAGACAAATCCTCAAACAGAGCTGCGAAGTGTTGAGCACTTGCCACGTCTTGGGGCTTCTGCGGCTGCTGAATTGCCGGAGTGGTCGCAAGTTGGGCGACGACAGCAAACTGAACATTTGGCGTCGGGACGATCTGCCGAGACAACGGGAAAAAACGCGAGCTCGGTGCAAAGAGCAAGCCGAACGGCAATCGATTCGAGAACTGCTGAAACACAGAAACAAAGGAAAAGACGGCGACGACAGAACGCTCGATATTTGGCATCACAACTACCTGCAACCCCGCCTGGACTGAAATAACGGAAGAACTTGTGCCTGGACAAAGAGTGAACGACAGACACGATCTGATAGCTAGAGTTTTTAAAATAAAGGTCCAAAAATTAGTTGCTGTTCTCACTACAGGTAAATTATTTGGTGAGTATTTCATGTACTCGATTGAGTGGAAAAAGCGTGGATTGCCCCACGTGCATTTATTGCTGTGGCTCAAGGAAACGTTTCGTCCAAACCAGATCGATGAAATTGTAACTGCTGAGCTCCCTGATCCTTACACTGACAAAAGACTATAATTTAATTTAATTTAATTTAATTTAATTTAATTGCAATGGAGCACAGGCTCCTCGTGGCAATTTCCCTACACAGCTATCTTCCCCCTATCCTGCACCCACCTACATTTGCCCTCTACAAATTTTATCTTTAAATTCCTTCAAAGTTTTCGGTAAATTATTCATCGTTTCTCTTGGTAACTCATTCCAATCCCTGACACCCTTACCTAAAAAAGAAAATCTTCCCACACCCTTGTGCCTGAAATCGAGTGCCAGCTTGTGGTCATGGTCATCTTTTCCCTTCCATGCACTACTTTTCATACCTATTGCAATATCTTTCCATGCCTCATCACCAGTATATGCCCTGTACACTCCCATGACCCTCCTCATCCTCCTCCTGTCTTGCAATGAATCCCATTCCAGCTCCTTTATCATATCCGTCACTGATTGCATTCTGCGATAATTTCCAGAAACAAATCTAGCAGCCCTTCTTTGCACCCTCTCCAACTCCTGTATTTGATACGTAAAATGAGGGTCCCATACTACACTACCATATTCGAGCAATGGTCTGACCAAAGTTTTGTAACCCAATTCCTTGACTTCTCTCGTACATCCCCTCATCACTCTCTCCAACAAGTGCAGAACTTTGAAACCTTTTCCTACCACCTGTCCTATGTGTCCTGCCCAGTTAAGTTTGTTATCAAAAGTAATTCCAAGATATTTGCATTTCAAGTCTTCAGCAAGCAATTCTTTCCCCACCTTATATTCATAATTAACCTTTTGTTTTTTATTTGTGTATCTAATAAGCTGACTCTTCTTTGCATTTATCTTCATTCCATGTTTACCAACCCAATTAGATATCCTGTCCAGATCACCCTGCAACTGTTTACAATCCTCTATCGTTTTGATTCTTTTATACAGCATTATGTCATCTGCAAACAATCTAATTTCAGATAGTAAACAGTCAACACAATTATTCATTAGAATAATGAATAGCAATGGTCCCAATACGCTACCCTGTGGCACACCCATTTTTACTTCCACTTCTTTTGATACTACATTTCCTACCCTAACTTTCTGTTTTCTACCTTTTAAAAATTCTTCTACCCAGCAAATGACTTTCTTATCCACTCCAATGGTTTTTACCTTATTTACTAACATTTATGCTTACTCTGTCAAATGCCTTAGACAGATCTAGTGCTACACTATCAATTTGGCCTCCCTTGTCCATTTCATCTGAAATATCTTGCATATATCCCACCAACTGAGATGAATATCCTTGCCTGAAACCATGTTGCCTGCTTGAAAACCAATTTCGTTCCTCACATATATTTCTGATGTGGTTGCATATCAATCTTTCCATTAATTTACCTACCACTGATGTCAAACTGATTGGCCTGTAATTCTCAACTCTATTTCTCACCCCTCCCTTATGTACCGGTACTACTATTGCACTTTTCCAGTCCTGTGGTAAGCAGCAAGTGTCTAGACTCAATTTAAATAATATTTCAAGATAAGGTACAATGTCACATCCGGCTATCTTTAAGATATCTGTAGTAATATTATCTTCACCAGCCCCTTTATGTTTTTTCAGCTTTCTTATTTCCTTCATGATTTCCTCAGGATGGATATCAAATTTTTTACTATCGTCATTTCTAATTGTGTTGTTAAGCTCGTTCTCCGAATTAGACCCTCCTGTTTCTGATTCATTGTCCCTAATGCTTTCTCTGACATAGGAGTTATGTACATGATCGACGGACTCTGCGGTGTACAAAATTAAACATCACCTTGCATGAAGGACATGAAATGCACGAAAAGTATCCTCGAGTGATATTAAAACAAACACAAACAAATAACAATGGTATCCCGTGTAAAGACGGAAGGCACACTACCCAAATAAGAATCCGCGACAATCCCGAGGAAATTGTGGTGGACAATAGCTGGATTGTACCTTACTCCTCCTTACCTTCATAAATATTTAATGCCCACTTAAATGTAGAGTTTTGTAATCCAGTGCAGGAGATAAAATACATTTGCAAATATATTTACAAGGGGAATGATAAAGCTATTTTCACTGTTCAGAAAGGAAACGCAAATATTGACCCCAGAGACGAAGTGCAGTCGTTTAGGGCTGGCCGATATGTGAGCAGTAATGAAGCAGCGTGGCGGATCCTGAGTCTTCCGCTGCGAGAGACACCCCACCGTGATCCACGTGGCTGTACATTTGCCAAATGGTGAAAGAGTTTACTTCACAGAACAGAATTTATGCGAAAAAACTGGCGACACCTCCTAGGACGACAATAACAGCATTTTTAAGTTTTGCAAAGAGGGTCATTTTGCCAAAAACGCTACTATTCGCCAAAGTTCCTCGCTATTGTACGTGGAATCCTTCCAAGATAGAGTGGAAGCGCCGTGTACAGGGAACTCCTGTTCAGAACTGGCCAGAAGTGAAGCAGGATAAGCACTAAGCCGCATATACACCGTTCACGTTAGCAACTTCGAGTGTTACTGCTTGCAGATGTTGCTCAACCATGTGTGACGTCCGACGAGTTTCCATGAACTCAAGACAGTTAATGGACAAAAACAGACAATGTACATAGAAGAGTGTGAGAGGTTTGGCTACTGGAAGACGTTAACCACTAGAACGCTATGATGGAAGAAGCTGTGTTATGTCGCTCACCAGCAAAAGTGAGAGAGCTGTTTGTTATTTTAATAAGCACATGCGGATTATCCAACCCTATCTATTTATAGAGGAAGTATGAAAAAGCTTTGTCAGAAGATATCACTCACAGATTTAAATGAATAAATGAGACCAATAACAATTATATTTTTAATGAAACACTTATATCGATTGAAGACAAAATATTATCAACACAGGGGGAAACAATTAGCTGATTTTGGTATGCCTTCACCATAGCGCATAGGAGAATTATCAAGTGATATAATCAGAGAGGTCAACTATGACGCCGCATGTTTAGAGGTGTACGTGAAGGAATTGGAGCCCCGTTTATTGCCTGAGCAGAGTGAAATCTTCTACAAAACACTGCGAAGTGTCGAGAATAAGGATGGGCGAACCTTTTTTTTTAGACGCACCACGGGACACAGGCAAAACATTTCTGCTCAATCCGGTCACACAAGCACGCAGTTGAGGCCCTGAATCGAAGCCTGCAAGACATACGCGGCAACCGAACGTCGGTGGAAGGTGTAGTGGTTTTGCTCGCTGGCGATTTCCGCCAGATCCTTCCCGTTATTGAAAGAGGTACTCTGGCAGATGAAATAAACGCATGCCTCAAGGCGTCGCCACTTTGGGCTTACGGTAGAAAAGCTGCATCTAATCACCAACCTTCGAGTCCAGTTATATAACAATCTTGAATCAGATTCATACGCCAAAAGCTGCTGGAAATTGGAGATGGTCTCCTGCAAGCAGATGAGGAGGGAATGGTTCACTTCATATGTGATTTTTTACAATATTGTCAGCTCGAAACATGAGCTCATTACTAATGTTTTCCCGAGAGTACAACTAAATATCAATGACGAAAACTGGTTATGTGAGAGGACAATACTTGCTCCGAAAAATGACTCTGTTGCTAAACTAAATATAAAAATATTAGAGGAAATAGCCAGAGTCGTGACAACATACTCTTCCATCGATACAATAATGTCAACTGACAATGCTGCTGCCTACCCCGTCGAGTTTTAAACTTCTTGGAGTTATCTGGGGTGCTGTCCCACAAACTCGAGCCTAAGGTTGGCGCTCCAGGGAAAACCCAGAATAGGATTTTGGAGCGGTTTATTGAGACATAATACTATCATATTCTACGTTTTCTCGCTCGATAAATCCTTATTATTCCATTCCCTAATCGCCCGTGGACAAAGTGAGTGTAGAAATGAATCGGAACTTGGTCCTGATATCTCTGATCCTTTTTTCTCGGTCATTCCTAGATGTTGCTGTTTACTGTCATCCTGAAGTACGTCAGTAGTGAATTTTTCAATTAGCTTCTGCCTAGAGCAACGCCTTCAATGTGTCATATCTTCCCAACCTAATTCCTTCAACATCGCACTACGTTTTTCCCTCCAGCTACATATACTTGTCACGAATCGGGCGGCCTCTTCTTTGGACCTGCTCCAATGCCTTCATTAACCACTTTTGATGGCGGCCCCTTAAAGAACAACAATATTCTAAGTGAGGACGCACCAGAGTTTTGTATGTGATCGTTTAAATTCCAGTGTACACTGTTTTAAATATGACCTAGAATTTGGAGCATATGATTTGCTTTCCCAATTACCTTCGCCAATATGTTCATTCCTCAACAAATTATTACGAATTGTTACAGCTAGTTATTTAACGGAATCAAACGACAGTGCCATTAATTGTATTTAAATGGTGTCACATTTTTCTTATATACATGACTTCTCACTTTTTAGCGTATAACTCCAGCTGCCAGTCTTTGCACCACGCGATTATTTTCATAACATCGGTTTGTAACAAAGCGCACTCATCCGCGGTTTTATTTCACGATAAATAATAGCATCATTGACAAACAGTCTTTTTTCCCCTCTTATTACGCCGCACACATTCAGTTAATGTAATATGAGAAACAGCAGAGGCCCTATCACACTCTATTGGGGAACCTCAGACCTCACTTTGGTGAGTAATGAACATTCACCGTCCAGAAATACACACTATGTTCTACCCTTCAGAAAAGTCTGCAACCCAGTCACATATTTGTCTAGATATGCCATAACCACGATGTTTCATAAGTAATCTAGTGTGAGGGCACAGTGTCGAAAGCTTTTTTTTTTTTTTTTTTTTTTAAAAAAATCTAATAGAACTAACTCAACCTGAGATTGCATATATATAATACGGCACAAGTCGTGAACATAAAGTGCAAGTTGTGTCTCACAGCGTAGGCGTTTTCTGAATCCATGTTGACAGGGCCGCCGCTAGCTATTTGAACGACCTTGTGTAATATGGAGGACTATGAGATTGCCGCCCATTCCAACATTATTTTGCCGCCCCCACTGTAGCCACCACGAGTGTGAAGCAACAGTTGAGCTTCTCTTATATTTTTATTATTGTTATTTTTTTAAATGGTCAGTGCTACATGAATCCGGTACTGCAAAATTTATTTCACGGTTTTTTTTTTTTTTAGCCCTGCTACTGTCCCGTAGGCAACAAATGAGTGGAAACTATCGGGACTCGATTTGCCGCCCCCCTGGACGTGCCGCTTACGGCGGGCCGCATGTTGATTTGGGTTTAAAAATTCCCTTCCATCAAAAAACTGCATATAATTTGAGTAAATGATATGTTCTAAAATATTGAAGTTAATGAGATCGGTCTATAATTTTGAGGATACTTAACATTCTCGCTTTTTAAATACTGGATTGGATGGTGGTCTCCTACTCAGCTGGTATGTGTTCCTTGACTGAAGCAGGCTGTATATAATTTCGTCAAATATGCCTTAATTTCCTTTTCGTACTAGAGTAGATTCTAGTAGGAATACTGTCTGGTCCAGGAGCTTTATTGGTTTTTACATTCCTAAGCAATCTTGTTATTACCTCGATCTCAAGAACGAGATCATTCATAATTTTGTTGGTACTATGTGTTAAATATCGGGATCTCCTCTTACGTTTTCTGTTGTGAAAGATTGTTAAAGATATTATTCAAACTTTCTGTTTTCTCTTTGTTTGAGTCCACATTTTCCTTATTACTTAGACATAATCAGAACTTTTTTGGATTAGTAATTAGATTTCAGATAAATTCCTAACTTGGAATTCTTTAAAAGTTTCACGCATGTTGCCCTACGCACTTCCGCTCGCACCTGGACTAATTTAACGCAATGAGTCCTCCGATTTCTTCACCTTGGCATGAAAACGGCTTTGCTTCCTGAGAAAACGTTTCATTTCCCGATGAACCATGGTAAGTTCTTACTAACCATCATAAATTTCTTAGCAACAACTGAGATTCGCATGAATATCCTTGCCTAAAGTCATGTTGCCTACTTGAAAACCACTTTCACTCCTCACATATATTTCTGATGTGGTTGCATATCAATCTCACCATTAAATTACCTACAACTGATGTCAAACTGATGGGCCTGTAATTTTCGACTCTATATTTTACTCCTTCTTTATATACCGGCACTACTATCACACTTTTCCAGTCCTGTGGTAAGCAGCAAGTATCCAGACTCAGTTTAAATAATATTTCAAGTTAAAGTACAATGTCACATCCGGCTATCTTTAAGACATCTATAGTAATATTATCTACACCAGCCCATTTATATTTTTTCAGCTTTCTTGTTTCCTTCATGATATCCTCAGGATGAATTTCAAATTTTTCGGTCTGTTCATTTCTGATTGTGTTGTTTATCTCGTTCTCAGAGTTGGGTCCTCCCGTTTCTGATTCAGTGTCCCTAATGCTCTCATTAATCCAGTTATTTAAAATCTCTGTCTCTTTCAAATTCTCAGTAATTTCTTCTCCATCCTTAGCTATAAGTGTATCACCACCCACAATCAATTATGTCCCTGAAATTTTTGATAAATATTATAAAGTGAATTTAAAATATTCGGCGTACCTAATCTAGAATCCGGAGGTTGATAAAATGACCCTAATACGAATTTTAAATTTCTGCTAGTTTTTGCTTTTAACCATATTAACTCGCAAAAAATTTCCGCTTCAGTTAAGACAGAGCTATAGATGGATTTACTAACGGTCATGAACACACCTCCGCCCTTTGAGGTAGTTCTATCTCTCCGAAAAACTGAGAAATGAGAGGCAATCATTGTGGAGTCACAGTTATAGTTTTTGATCAATCTAATTTTGATTCATTTTTGCCCTTCCGTCCATCCCCTCCCCCCACCGTCCCCCCTTTTAAAGAATATACTTCTGTCGTACATGCTAAACCAAGTTTGAATAAGTTTGCTAATCCCTTCCATGGAGGAAGGAATAATATGGAGACGACGCAAGAGACCTTTACCACGCATGGGAGTGAAGCAGGCCGGCGGAGGAGTGGGGGGGCATGGCCGGAGTGGTGGGGGCTTGACCGCTTCCCAACAAACACGGGGAATATGTACAAACACCTCAAGGGGACTCTAGGATAAACGTGACGCCGCAATCTGGTGATGGATTATTATGTAACTCGATGAGACAAATAAAAAATGAAGAATAAAATTTTTTGATATCCTGCTTAGTTTTCGAGATATTCTGTCTCAAATGTGAAATGGTTTTGGTTGAAATTCAGAAGAAAAAATTATTCAAAGTCAAATTTTATGATGAATTTTTATTTAAAAAGACGAGACAAATAAAAAATAAAGAGTAAAATTTTTCGATATTTCACCTAGTTCTCGAGATATACTGTCTCAAAAGTGAGGTGTCTTGAGTTGAAATGCAGAAGAAAAATTTCGCAAAAGTCAAATTTAATGATGGATTCTTATGTAACACGACGAAAAAACTCGATAATAAGGAATAAATGTTTTCGATATCTTGCTTAGTTTGGGGGATATACAACATCCAAATTGAGGGGTTTAGGTTTGGATGCAGGCTGGACCAAAAATTAATTCTGTCAAAGCCACAATGATTACATGGTTGACATGCAGAATGGATATTTCAGTTTTATTACTACCACTTGTGGTTAGTCTGAAATGTGTCCTAGACCAGAAAAAAAGTAAGAGGACCCACTCTAGGGATGAGCAACCCAGACATTTTGTAGGCTGGTACCAGAAATAAAATGTTTATTCAGTCACCTTAATGAACATTCTCTTGATCAAGATGTGTTGTCTAATTTCACAGCCCTACTTATTAGGACAATTGTAAAAAAATTATCTCTCAGTTAGATTTAGATACGGGGGGGGGGGGGAGAATGTTGTACAAAAAAAAGAGACTAAATTAGAAACACATTCCCCAAATTGATTTTGTTCAAAGGCCAATAACTTCTTTATTTATGAAGCCCATTTTTATTTCTGCATGAACCTGTTTCGACATAAATAGATGAGAAAGATTTCAAAATCGGTAAAAATAGGTATAGACGTATTTACAAACAGAAACAAGTCTTATATGAAGCTTTAAAAATAACCTAAGTCAATGGCCTGAAATAGCTATTTAAAAAATTAATAAAACTCACAGCTTCTCACATAACAGTTAATTTCATCATCCATTGTCAGTATAATCAGCAACGTGACGAAAGAAATCGTAATAGTAAATTCACTGAATCGCGAAGTAAAACACGCCCCTTTAAATCTCATTTTAAACACTCGTTAAAAAATAATGCTAGTCTATTATGTGCAAAATAGCAAGTTTGCTGATTTTCTACACTACACCAAGAAAAATTTGAGAACAAAGTCATCCCATTGAGAGCTATGACTAAATATTTATAGACGTGCTGCAAAGTTTGCGGTGTCTACCGCTCACTTCAACAACGATAATTACAATTCAACTTACTTATGAAATGATATTCCAGGTTCTTTCCTGTCTGGCCTATTTGTGCAACCGTACGCAACACAAGCTGGCATTTTTAAACACTTATACACAATACTAAATGAAATAATCACTGCATCTACCACAATGTGAACACCTTAATTGTTGGGAAGCGCCATATGGTCGCTGCCGGTGCTGCCACCATGCGGGAGAGTTTAGTGCTTGCTTCACCGATTTAACGTCACTTCTCCTCCATATAATTCCTTCCTCCATGATCCCTTCCATGGAAGAAGAAATATATGGAGACGACGCAAGCGACCTTCACCACGCAATGAAGTGAAGCCGGGCGGAGGAGGAGTGGGGGGAGTGGGGAGGCTGGCCTAACCCATACAGACACGGCGTATATGTACAAAAACCTCAAGGGGACTCTAGGATTAACGTAACGTCGCAATCTGGAGATGGATTATTATGTAACTCGATGAGACAAATAAAAAATGAAGAATAATTTTTTTGATATCATGCTTAGTTTTCGAGATATTCTGTCTCAAATGTGAAATGGTTTTGGTTGAAATTCAGAAGAAAAAATTGGTCAAAGTCAAATTTGATGATGGATTCTTATTTAAAAAGACGAGACAAATAAAAAATAAATAATAAATTTTTCGATATCTCGCCTAGTTCTGAGATATACTGTATCAAAAGTGAGTTCTTGAGTTGAAATGCAGAAGAAAAATTTCGCAAAAGTCAAATTTAATGATCGATTCTTATATAACACGACGAGACAAATCGAAAATAAAGAATAATTTTTCGATATCTTGCTTAGTTTTCGGGATATACTGGGATTGGATTGATATGTGGCCTGGACTATAAATTAATTCTGCCAAAGCCACAATGATTACATGGTTGACATGCAGAATAGATATTTAAGTTTTATTACTACCACTTGTGTATCAGATCTTTTGGGGGTGGGGGTTTCAAACAATCCAACTGCCCATACAATTAAAAACAGCTTCAGATTTTTTTTTTTTTTTTAAACTACTCTTGAAATGTGAAGTGAAATATGCAAACACTGGTAATTGCATCAATCATGCTCCAGAACATAGTATAAATTTTACATCAAAGAATCATCGAATTATTGAAGAGGAAAAAGAATTACAGTTTCCTCCCAAGTTCGACCACGATTGTATGTTTGATGCAGGTGCACTAACTGTTTTAATGGATCATATTGTATACTACAATGGAGGATTTGTGGTACACAAACTTTTAAAAACATTAAAATGTGAAGAGTGTGTTAGTGTATTGTGTTCCTCATTTCAATTATTTCGGAGATCTCTCATAACGTACAAAAGAAAGATGGTCTTATTCATCATTCACTTGATATATGTAACATTTGAAAAATGTTTTAAAAATTATTTAGAAGAAATGTGCATTCAAATTTTGGTTTATTTTTTAAAAAGAAGTTAAACATTTTGCAAACTGAAACACAAGTTGTTCAAATGTTAATGTGTGAAAATTTATTCAGTCAGCTTATTGAACATTCTCTTGATCTTATATGAAGCTTTAAAAATAACCTAAGTCAATGGCTTGAACTTTTTTTAAAAAATGAATAAAACTCACAGCTTCTCACATAACAGTTAATTTCATCATACATGTCAGTATTAAACAGCAACGTGACGAAAGAAATCGTAATACTAAATAAACTGAATCGCGATGTAAAACACACCCCTTTAAATCTCATTTTCAACACTCGTTAAAAATTAATGCTAGTCTATTATGTGCAAAATAGCAAGGTATGCTGATTTTCTACACTACATCAACAAAAATTTGAGAACAAATCATCCCATTGAGAGCTATGACTAATATTTATAGACAGTCATCGAAGTTTGCAATTCCTACCGCCCACTTAAACAACGATAATTAGAATTCAACTTACTTATGAAATGATATTCCAGGTTCTTTCCTCTCTTGCCTATTTGTGCAACCGTATGCAACACAAGATGGCATTATAAAACACTTATGCACATTACAAAATGAAATAATCAGAACATCAGACACAGTGTGAACTCGGCATTTGTTTGGGTTACAAAACCGCTGCTGCCGCCATGCGGGAGAGTTTAGAGCCTTCTTCACCGATTTGACGTCACTTCTCCTCCATATATTTCCTTCCTCCATTATCCCTTTATACAAGGATGTTAAAACTTTCAATTTTTGTTTCTGAGTCGAGTCGAAAAAAATTGCATTTCCACTATCAACAAGGACGAGTGTCATTATTTTTTTTTCTAAAACAGGATAGATAATAATAATAATTATTATTATTTTTACTTTAGACAGTCTACAAGTGTAGCTGATGTGCTATTGACGTTGAAAAATCTGTTTCCTTGAATAAAAAAAGAGCGAATACAGAAAAAAGCTCCTATCGACCTACAAAAACATGAAAAATGTTGTTCTTCCGAACATTATCGAACGTTAGCGAACCATTCAGAATAAGGCCTTACTATGTAGAAGTATCTTTCGTAAATTACTGTTGAGAGAAAGATGGTAAAAGATTAGCATTTTTTAAAAACTCTGACGAATCTAGCAAGTTACTAAAACCATAGTCTGAAAATTTTAAACCATGAACTACCACTTTCGTTATATATTACAAAAATTCGTAGTCTCCATATCGTCCAGAAATGCAGCGGAAAACAATAATAATAATAATTGATAAAATTGCGTTGGAGCGACCACTATGGTGGCAATCTCCCTTCCAACATATTTTTTTCCCTCTATTAATTTTTACTTTAAATTCTTTCAGTGTTTCCGGTAAGTTATTCATCAATTCTCTTGGCAATTTATTCCAGTCATGGAGAAATGCCAGGATATTTCAGCATTTAAATTGCCGGATCAAAGATTATTAGACATGATGCTGATATTTAGTTTCATTACTGTTATGTGTTTTTGATTTTGTTTAGTTTCACTTTTCTTTATTATCAAAACTTTTGAATCGAATTATGTATAAGTATTTGAATATTCATTTTAACCCATAATATGAAACCTGATGTTTAAATATATATAAAACTATAGTTAGCCTATTAACAATTGTTGGTTGGCCTCTGTTGCGAACATTGAAATTAATAATAATATTAAAAAGAAAAAAATAGGAGATACATGTATTGTTTAGGAAGGGGTAACAGTGATGTTAAGTTTCTGGCCTAATATCTGGAGCAGAAAGCTCATTGGAGTTTTGACAAACAGAAACAAAATTTTTAAACTCCCTTAATTTGCCAGTTAAAGATTTAATTTTTTTAAAAAAGAATCATTAAATAAGCGTTTGCAGTTAAAAAAAAAAGCAGCTTGGTTGCAAGAAAATATATTGAAGCGTACTCCAACAACGTACTTTATTTGAACAGAGTGTTAATCATAAGCACTTATTTTGATATATAATACTTAAATGTGGAACATGTCATTGTACGAGCTCGTATATATTTGTGTAGTTTAATGTACGAAGGAAACACATTTTTTTAAATGTCTTTTTCAATAGGCTACAGAACTGGCGCAATACTTGTTAGAAAATTTCAGTCCATCCTGTCTCTGATTCCATCTGTAAGAAAGAGAGGTGCTTTCAATTCAACCACAACACTTTTTTTATAAGAATATGGGAAAAAAGTTAAGCAGAGACGGAATAATATCACTTCATTCACTACATCTCTACAATATCATAAGCAATTGGGGGCTAGGATTCGTGAACAGAGAATATTTATTTATGGCCTAAGTAATAGAGAATTTTCTGTCCAGATTTGCAGCTACAATGAAGCGAAATAATTGCGTCATATTTTTTGTCTGAAGTATTTTTGTACTATCTTGGAAGGGAATTATCTTACAGACGACGTTTCTAAACAATCTGTTTATATTATCAAATTATCCGGAGCAATAAAGAGTGTCCTTGGGTGGTCTTGCAATTAAATATTCCGCTCATAGGATTTAAAAATTATTGATTCTTGGGCGTTTCATCACTTCAGTCTAATTCTTCATTTTGCAATCCAGATCAAAATGTTCTACCATTACAGGACGTTTTGCGTTATTAGTAGCATCATTTCGATCATTTCTCTCCAATTAAGAAAGAACTTTTCGCAAACTGTGTATGCAGCATATAATTTTGATGACGCGCAAGGATACAAACTCAAGTATTCACCTTTCTCCCGCAGCACTTGGGTTACGAACGATGAAGCTGTTCTGGGAGTTGTGTTTTAAGGATTTGTCATACGTGTGCTGCAGAGGCTGAGGTTTAGCATAGTCGGTAATTTTCTTAATAATGGAGTGTCCTCACGTGGCAATTGCTGTGAAAATTCCAGTATCTGTTTACGAAAATAAATCGGATTCTTCAAAAGATTGGCATTGCGCAGGTAAGAATAGGTCCGTATATGTGAGATATAGGTTAACATTTGGAGCAAGTATTTGGTTATTTATTCCAGTTAATATTCGTGGGATTTACCGTTCGGAGGCCGAAAATTAATGTTACTCATAATGTTTATAACTTTTTGTAGCGCATGTCAAATATCTAGATAGCCTATTAAGCATGTAGAAAATTGTTATTGAATTAACTTTTATTCATTATTTTGTCTCTTGGATAACAATATTTGTTTTATACTCATATTAATACTTTTATCACTGCACGCAGTTGAGGCAGTAAGTTTTCCCTCATTTTAAACCTTTTAATATTTCAGTATGCTCATCGTCCGAAAGCCCGTGGCTATGTTTGCATTGTGGAATAATTAATTGTGGCAGATATGTTAACGGACACGCTAAGTATCATTCAGAGCAACATAATGATCATACGCTTAGTATGGACTGCGAAACTTTGGCAGTGTTTTGGTGAGTAACGTTGTTGTTGTTATGTTTGATGACAGCTATTCCTCAAAACGTAATGCCATTTCGGAAGCGATGATTTTGAGCCACTGTTTTGGGTTTTCAGTTATACGTGCGACGATTTTGTGTCAAATGATACCCAGTCAGGAGTGATACAGAAAATTCGCCGGCTTTTCCACAAATTCTGTGTAAAACTCAACGAAGAAAATGAATGCCGTTCGTCGGAAAATGAGCGGAAGTCCTGGAACTCTCGGTCCCTTGCCTCTGACTGCAGTCAAGAAAATGTTAGGACTTTGCGGCCGAGATCACGAAAAAGGTATTTGTTGTATTAATATGTTGAGATTCAGAGTATACCTAATCTAGATAGAACACATGTAGGTACACTTGGCTATCAGCAGAGAGTTAGCAGAAGGATTTTTTTTGTCTATCCATCATTTTACGAAAATTATACTGTACACTAATTTGTTGATGTAATCCTTCACTTCAAGTGGTTTATGGTGTTACTGTTTTATGAAGGGTCATTTAGTGAAGCTTGTTTTAATTTTTCTTTCTTTGTTGGTTTTTGTGTTCTTTTTATTTTTATTAAAAAATTATATATTTACTTTTACATGTCTGTAATCTCCATAAATCTTTAAACAAAATAATTTTTGTCAAGACTTGCATATTGCACATAATGTTATCTACTCTTCTTCTAATTAAAATGGCATTTTTGTACTTTGTGTGCCATGGTTGAATTTTATTGAAACTAATTTGTGATGGAGTGTATGCTCCAGTGGCAATTTCCCTAGTCATCTAATTATCGTCCCCCCTTTTTTATTATATGCTTTGTGTGTAAAATTCCTCCACCAATCTTCTTTTGCCATTTATGAATTTTAATTTTAAATTCCTTCAGTGTTTTTAGTGGTTTATCTAACTTCAGACCATAGAAACCATAATATTAATTTTCATAGTTATGCAAGACTGGGATTACTGCAGATCACAATTACGCTACAACATCACATTAGGGATTTATATCTTTTTACTGCAGTATTCAATTGCCAGAAATAGTTTTTAAAGTTGGTCTGGTGGTATTTTGTTGATCCAGATACTGCTTGAAATTTATGGTAAAGGTTATATTAGAGGCTACAACACAATAACTGCTTTAAAATGATGTATCTATTGATTGACTACCACAGTAGGAATGTTGTAGTGGAATCGCTATCTCCGGTAGACCTGAAAGTAATTAATTCTGAACTATACTGACAGAACTTTCTTCCATGCCATTGCTTAATGCAATAATATTACACACCAGCCATCACATTAGATGAAATGATACCATAAAAGATGGAATTTTTGTAACCAAACTGTTATTATTATTTGTAGTCTATGGATTATATCAACCTATTTACTTCTTTTCTTAAATCATGTGATATGACTTCAATAAAAAAAATATGAAAAACAAGTCTGAGACAAACAGCATATCTTTCATTCTTGTTACATCTGCATATATACCTAACAAAATAATAGTCTATATCAAAAGCTTCAGTACATCCAAACTTTAAACAGAAGCAGATTCCTCTTTTATGAGATTTAGGAATGTTACCCTTACCATTTGTATGAAAAGAGTTGCTGCAGTGACTTGGATGGATGCAGTATGCTAGTATTTTGATGTAAAGTGCTTTCCAATTTAAAACAGAGAAGATATATTGAATAACATGATGTGTAGGCCTAGATATTGCTTTATTCCATAAAAATTGTCTGTAACAGAAATAGTGTTCAAAGTCCATATCAGAGCCAAACTTGTAGATAAGTAGGCGCAACTAACAGCGTGTTATCACTATTCCAATTTTCTCTTCTATTTCTCATTCAATATTGTTGAGATACCTTATTTCATGAATTAATTTAAGATAGCAACATATTGTTTAAGTCTTGTGCCTGCTGATGTGTAAAGTAGGATCAGTAGTAGTTGAAAACTCAGAATTAGTCTCTTTATGTGAGATCTTTGAGTTTATATTTTGTGAGAAATTAAGATTGTTGAAATAGATTTCGGTTACAAATGGAGATTAAGTGAATTAATTTTTGCATGTGTAGTAGAATTGTGCAACATTAACAATAGGCTATAGTTAGATTTCTATGTTTACTAGACAGAAATGACAAGTGGCATTCTATGGTACTAAGACATAAGGATATTTGTTTTTAATTGTTGTTGCTTTCATGAGCTTTATGTTCCTGATGTCGTTACTTCATACAGATGGTTGTAGTTCCAAATGTTTTATGGTTTACATAGCCTGGATCATAATTATAAATAACATTCTAACAATTGTCCCTATTCCTATCTGTGAATACTTTTATGTACATGGTACTGATGTGTTACACTCAAACTGCATACCACTCTTTTAAGTGCATGTTGATGACTACAAAACAAGAATACTGCGAGTTAACCTGTAAAAGAGACTAATGTGATGGGATTATTGGAGCTCGCGATTCCACAAGGAATGTCATAAAACTGCAGTAGTCAAATGCAAGACACCACTAGAAATACTTTTCGAAGTACATTTAATGATGTCATGGTGGTCTAGGGTTTGTTACAACCTAATTTCTGCTTATGATCTAGGCTGAATTACAATGGAATTACTGCTTGAAAATAACATGTCTTGCTATTGACTACAGAAGTGTTATGACATCATTAACGAATGTTGTAGTGGAATTGTGATCTCTAGTAAACCCAATGTGATGATAATTCGGTTAGTTTCGAGTTGGCGATACCGCTGCCTCGCGACCGTTAACGTGTCGTCATCGTGACGTCACGTTCACGTACAGTCAATTTTTGTGGCTATTGTGCCCTCGCTACGCTCGGTCACAATAATTTAAAACTGTACAATATCAACATAAACTGATATCCCGAAGGTGCATCAGATGCAGGCGGCCACTGGTAAGCGTCCGCAGATGTCCGATAACACACTTCCCGTACAGTCCCGTTAGTGACATATTTTTATACGCGATTGACTGTACGTGAACGTCACGTGTCCATGACGTCACGTTCACAGTCGCCAGGCGGCGGGAATCGCCAAGTCGAAAACAACCGATAATTCTAAGTCATACTGAGATTAATTTGGATGTGCAGTGGAATTGAACAACTCTTTATTCCAAGTTTCTATCTCAGAAAGAATACAATACATTTATGTATCAGTATGTAAAGTAATCTTTGTTGAGGCCTCTTCCATGCTGTAGTTTTAAGTAACATATTGACATTTTTTTTCCATACCTACTCTGTGAAATTCCAATTTTGGTTACATTATTTGTGCGAAGAGACAGTTATGCCCATTATTTTCAATTCCACGAGTCTGTATTTCTGCAGTTGTTCGCAGTGTTGCCCCAGTTGAAAGTACTTTCTAAAAATGACAAACAACTATGATTACAGTGCCAGTCTACATTATTTAATTGCAATGGAGGATATGTGCTGTTGGCAATTGCACTACACACCTTTTCCATTTTTTATCTTGAACTTTTTTGAGTGAAATTTCCCGACCCACCTAATTTTGCAAGTTATGGTTTTTTAAAATTCTTTCAGTATTTTGGGCAAATTGTTAATCATGTCTCTTGGTAATTTATTCCAATCTCTGCCTCCCTTACATTAAAAGAAAATTTCCACAATTCTATTATGCCTGAAATAAAGTGCTAAGGGAACAAACTACGTGGCTCGGTCCAGGGGAGGGAGGGGTTGGCTGGAAGGTTACGCTGGGATATGTGGGGGGAGGGGGGGAGGTCCAAGCCAGGCCACATTTTTCACAGTTAAAATGAGGAACAGAACTTACAACAGCATGTGAATATTTATTTCTCTCAGTTAATTATCTCCGTATGTAATTTACAATCATCTGACAAGAGAAAACTGTACAAAATGTCTTCTGGAATCAAAAGGGAAAAAAGCTACGTGGGGGGGGGGGGGAAGGTTAGATGCAAAAGCCACGTAGGGCTATGTGGAAGGGGAGGGGGGGGGGGGGGTTCACAGGAGGCCAAAATGGAGTTACGTGGTTTAAGCACGCTCCTTAACTTGTGGTCATGGACAACTTTCCCCCTCCATGTACTTCCACTTCTACCAACATCCAAGCCTCATCATCAGTATATACCATGTACACTCCAAGCGCACTCTTCATCCTCCTTTTATCTTTCAGTGACTCCTCATTCAGCTCCTTTATTATATCAGCTAACTGATTGTGTATTGTGGAAATTTCCACAAAACGATTTACCTACTCTCCTTTGCACACCATCCAACTGTAGTATTTGATACCCAAATTTGGGTTCACCATATTGAAGCAATAGTATGACCTAGGTTTGAAAATCTCTTTCTTCGTTTCTCTAGTACATCCTCGCATCACATTCTCCATTGAAAGAAATTTTTGAAACATTTTACTTCCATCTGCTTGATGAGTTTATTATGAGTTTATTATCAAAAGTAATTCCAAGATGTTTCTGTTCAAGGTCTTCAACAACCAATACCTTCCCCATCCTACAATCATGAAAATGCTTTCAGTTTTTTGTGTATTCAATACACTGATCTTCCTAACATTTACCTTCATTCCATGCTGACCTACCCATCTCAATTCCCCTGCAACCTTTCACTAGCATTTCCATTTTTGAACCTTTTATATAAAATTACTAACAGTTACCCACGACTTAGTCTGCTTGGAAACGTGTTGTAGTGGAAGAATTTTCTTTACTAATAATATTAAATATTTCAAGGATAAAAACGATAATGACAAAGTAAAATTATTTTCTGTTTGGATATTGATTTAATTTGAACGATATGTTGACACGTTCAGTTATTTTTGCTTTAAAATATAAATTTATGCGGATTGAAACTATTTTTATGTGGTATCACATAAATTTGTTAAGAATTATTTTTAATTTCCTTTGATTTTACTGATACCATATTATTGAAGTCATTATTTTATCTGCATTGAAGCAGTTCCAATTGTTTAAGTTTTGATCACAATACAGCGAATCTATTATGTGCATGTGAAAGACACTATAATTTTCGAATGGCGATATTAGTGGAGGTTGTGGGTAGGTTGAAATACAGCCTGAACTAGAATAACAACTGACACACTTAAAGCAAAAGGTATGATGGATTTAGCATTATGATTTATGCGATGTAGCATAAAATTTTAGGATTTATGTTTACTTATTAATTTCTTTGGTTCCATATTTCTGTCATCATTAACTCAATAGCACGTAAGAAGTTCCATCTTTATGATGCTATAAATTTCAACTGAAAACGTACATTACAAAATCAGAGTTATAAGGAATATTTAATAATTTTTTTATTTTATTTAAACAATTCTATTTACTTAAGCAACTGCAAAAAATAAATTGCCAGACCACTGCATTTTGACTGACTTTGAAGATAGCTGATATTATTAATCACAATTTTACTTTTTCCATAGATGCATCTTAAAAAATTAATTACAAATCAATTTTGACACTTTTAAACAAAAACACATCATTGAATTTGTAACAGTCTTGCTTTGATCTAAGCAGTTTATTTGATACCTCAGAAGAGCACTGAGTAAATATGACAGTACTGGCTATGAAGTTGGAGGTCCTTTGGTGTTGGTAAAATACAAATTGGTAATGACAATTTCCAAATGAACTATTCGTTTTAAGATTCTTATTATGTTTTTTTCACGTATGCAGTTTATTTTAGTGTCCAAAACAGAAGAACTAAAATCAAAGTCAAACAATAAAATAGAATCCTAGCAAGATCAAAGTGAAATCTTTTATCGATGTTCGTTAAAAGGAGTGCACATCTAAAACACAAATTGATCTTTGTGCATATTTATTCTAACTCGAAGTGTCTTTAATTTATTGCTCCATACCTTGGTACATATACGTTATGAGCTATTTCTGCAGATCTTAATCTGGACAATTAGCTCTGAAAATTTTAAAACACCATCCAAGTTGCTATGATCATTATTGTGTTGTAACATTTCAAACCTTCAGACAGATGCAGCTAGCTTACAGATTTATAATAGTATAGATTTCATCTACAAATAACCTAACTTCTGACAGTAAACCCTTATACTGTGGTTCAGGCTAACTCCTGTAAAGGAAAGGGATTCTTTGAGTCATAAGAATTGTGGAAAGAAGGGGAATAGCACTATGTTGTAGTAGGTTCTAATCTAGTGGTGCACTACATTTCTCTATCCTAATGTACAAGTTAGAAAGAATCTTTGATCATGGGCATGTTTATATTGCAAGATTAATAGCAGTCATTTGTTCCATTATTCCAGATCATGCTTGATCATTTTTAAGCATGATTAAGGGCCCAACAGAAATGTTGTTATTTGTATTAGAATTTATTTTGGGTCATTGCAGATATCCTGTGTGAGCATCTTTGATAGGTGGTGTGTTTAATTATGCAGTCCTGTTTCCACATTTACTGGTTTATCACAGTGTCCAGTGAGTGTGTAACACTCGGGCATGCCATTTAGCAGGGACAGGATGAAATTCTTGTCTGGACATTCAGATTTTGGTTTTCCATGGTTTGTCCAAATTGTATGCCAGGATGGTTCCTTCAAATGGTCATGGATAAATCTCTACTTTGTCTAAAATTCTCTCCCAGCTCCCAAGGTATAAATTCCTAAACAAAACATACTTTTTATTATCGTAGTTCCCTTGATCACTTTTTAAAAGGTCTTAAAAGCTATAATGTTGGGTATCAGGAATCTAATGTGATAGATGTCTCAAAGTAGTTGGAAATCTGTATTTAACAGTGAACTCCTTATAACTTATAACCATTATTACAGATTTGTCATTAGCTTCAGAACGGCTGAAAACTATATTATTTACTGCTGTTTTGATAAAAGATGAAACAATTATTTATTTAAATTTGACTCCTCATACCTTTTTTCTTTAATGGTCTTCTGTTATTTCAGTATGTTTTCATTTGGTTAACTTGTTGACGTCAAACAGTTTTTCTCATTCTTGATGGGGTTGGATAATCCTTGATTGTGTTGTAGCTGTATTTTATATTGGTGCAGACAATACAGATCAGCTGCTGGTAATCCAGTTAATACAGAATTCATATTGATTACTGTCTGCCCTTGTTTTCAGCTAGGTTTCATTTGGAAGTTTATAGGATTTTTTAAAATCTATTAAGCAGTCTGTAATAAGGAATAAATATATTTAAATTGTTTCAGAAAACAGGTGTTTTTCTGTGAAAATCGCCAAAGGTTCCAGTCACTTTTCTTCTTTACTACCTGGTGCCCACAACTTTGTGTTTGTAAAGAATTTGATTGACAGTTATTGACATGTATTCACCATAGTGCACAATGGGAGATTCGGGGCTAATGTCACACACAAACATCAGTGATCAACGCAGGGTATTAATGGCTGCAAAGTGAAACATAGGGCACACGTCTTTGGTCAAAATATGAAAACGCCCTCCGTCAACCAGTTTCAACCATCATATCTCCCACACTCCACAGCTACCAACATGAGATCACCATGGTAGACATTGGGAGACTTGAGGTTAATGCCACACACAATCACCAGTGGACTGCTGATTACGAAAGCTTCCGCGGTCACTGTATGTATCATCTTGGTTGTCCGGGTGGAGTCCCGTCGATTTATTACAACCTGACGTTTCTACCATCATGCTGTGGCCTTCTTCAGAGGACTGTTTTGCAGTTGCCACTATCACCTTATATAGTAGCAGGAAGCTAGTGTGCGCATGCTAATCGTCTGTGGTGACGTCACTGTGTCCAGTGTAAGTGTAAGTGGTTGAATGGGATCGTTCGTCTTGGGTTTTCCTGAGCAGGTATGACCAAATATGTTCAAGTTGTAAACCACTATCGGCATTCATATTGTTCGGCCATTTTTGTATCTCTAATGCTTCTTACATGCCTAGGCCACCATCTGCTATATGCTCAATGGCTATAAGGCTGGTCTTAACAAATAAAATTGAATGGCCACTATCGGCTGAATGTAGAACTACAACGGACTTGCTTGTGTTGTTATTTTTCAAATGCCTGATGTTTTCATTGAGCCTCTCCTTAACAGTGTGTCCTGTTTCCCCAATGTATACCTTGCGGCAACTACAAGGAATTTCATATACCGCTGGGGTTTGCAAATGTTCTCTCTTGTCTTTAATGCTGTTCAAGATGCTGGACAATTTCCTAGGGGCCTTGTATACGGGACAGATGTTCTTCTTAAGCAGCCGGCCAGTCTTATCCGTCACGCTGACGATAGGTCTGTGGTACACTGTCTTTGTGGATCTTTGGATGGCCATAAAATCTAGAGGGAGATTGTTGGAAGTAGTTAATTTCCTCTTCGCCTCAGGTACAGTTGAGGTTGCTTCACGTATTTTGGTGGCTATGAGGCATCTAATCTTCTGTATTGATTTTTTACTTCTTATATGTCTTGTCCTGTAACAGCATCTCCACCTTTCGATGGTATTCTACCAAATACAGACAACAGAAGCGTTGCTTTTGTCAGCTGGTAAAATAACTATATCATTCCTCTCTTTCAATTGAAACGGGGCAATACGTTCTTCTCGAGTGAGATTCGGTGCAGGTGGCCTTGTACTTGACAAAGTCTTTGCCTTGATGCTTCGGATCTTGTAAGCATCGTCAGCTGTTAGGCATGAAACAGAAGACTTCACTGCAGCAATCACCTCATCCGTCAGTATTTTGGCAAGTGTTATAGCGAAGCTAAGTCCTCTAGCGAGAACTGAATTAGTAACAGCGTCTAATGCTTCCTCAGTGAGGTTGACCACACACTGCTCCGACATATTTTCTTGCTGCTGGCTGCTGATAGGCTAATTGCAAAACTTCATGATTTGCCTCTTTCCCGTTTTTTCAAAGGTGTCATAAGCTTGGTTCCATGACAGTTGTTCTAGCTTGGTCCAGTCACTGGCACCTAAAACGTTGCTAAGGAATAAGTGCAGGTTGTAGATTCTTACTTCCAGTGCTGCTAATTCACTTCACGTTTGGTGGATTCGTTCATGGAGCAGTGCCTGAGAACTCCTCTTCAGGATGCGGCGGGCTGTCGGCGTCTGCACAAGATGCTTGATCATGACAAAACCTGGGAGGACATCGTTATCACGGCGCCTACAAAGAAAGGCTAGATGGCTAAGCCTCAAGTTCCTCTTCTGTCGTAGTGATCCAAACTGTCTGGTTGATTTAAAAATATTCTCCCCGTAGAGATTCATCAAATGATTATGAATTATCAAATGTTTAATAAATCGATGCGGCTCCACCCAGAGAACCATGATGATACATACAGTGACCGCGGAATCTTTCATAATCATTTGATGAATCATCAAATTTCCTCCCACTTCATTGAAATCATCAAGAATAGACGACTAGGAGAAAATGAAATTCTTATCAGTTTTGACGTCACGTTGCTTTTTGCTAACGTGCCAGTAGACGAGGTCATTAATATTATCAGAGAGCGATTAGAATCACTCAACTTGCCACTGGAATGGGCTTCACTTACAGGGTTCCGCCTGAAGACGACCTTCTTTCAGTATAAGAACCGCTTTTACCAACAAAAGGAAGGAACCGTCATGGGAAGCCCACGGTCCCTGGTAGTTGCCAACTTATTTATGGAAGTTTTCGAACCTGAAGTTATCCATAACGCCTCCTTGAAACTGTGGCTGAGATTTGTGGATGACTGAAATTTTTCTCTTTGTTTTAAAGTATGCATGTGCAAAGTTCATTTGAAATCGCCTACGAACTGTGGGTTTGTATAAAGAACATTGGCAAAAATTAAGGGGATTGAAGGGAGAGAGGGTTGGATTTTCCAAATTAAATGTAGACAATATTTTTCTCTTTGTTAAAAAGTAAAAAAAAAAAAAAAACTTGGCCCTCAACCAGAAGGTTGGTTGAATCTTCCCAAAGATGGAGACTAACCCATTCTGTCAGAGGAAGGATGATCAGTTCCTTTCGTCTGAGACCTACAGTACGGTAATGTGAAATCCGATCCATGGAACGTCCCGGCATAGCTCATATGATCAAAATAATCCAACTCTTAAAAATTCCTGCCAGCCACAGGATTTGACTTTCTGAACGTAGACAGAAACTTTTGGAAGTAAGCAGCTTAACCACTGAGCTACCAGACTGCTTTGTTTTGAAGTATACTTGTGCTAAGTACTATCAAAATTGGATAAATACAGTGGGTTTTTATGAACAACGTTGATAGAAATTATGGGGGGGAGGAAGGAGGGGAGGGTACTGGTTTTTGTAAATCAAATGTAAAGAGTTATTTTTTTATTTTTTTAAGGTATACATATGCAAAGTTCCATCAAAATTGGATAAAGAGAGGGAATAGTTGGATTTTTGCAAATCAAATCAAGGCAGTATTTTCTTTGTTTTATAGTAGATGCAAGAAAAATTTAATTGAAATCAGACAAAAACTATTTGTTTGTGAAAAGTACATTTGACAAAATTGAGGGGTGTATAGGGGAAGTGGGTGGGTATTTTTTTGTTGTTGTTATAATCCTTCGCAGGTGCATGCACAATAACTCTCCAAAGTTTCATCGTAATCAGATGAATGTTATAGGAACTAGTACAAGATGAAAAAAACCAGCCAACAAACCAACATTTTTATATATTAGACTACCTGGCCCGGCAATGCTTCACTGTTTCTGGATTTGAGTACATATACAGATTAAATTAACACATTTGAAAGCTTGTATTTTTCTTATAAGTCGCTACTTATTATTGGTTGAGGGATCCAGTATGAAGCGAATACATTAAAAAACACACATGTAGTTGTAAAGTAGAAGTATAAGATGAATACCAAACCTCATTTTTAGATTTTGGATGTTTTTGCGACTTGCTGCTCCATAAATCTTTGATGTTTTTTTCTCTCAAATAGTTCAAATTATTAAATTTCAATGATTGAATTATAGTGAAATTTCCTTAAAGCCTAATGTCGGAAGCATATGTAACTTCCAGAATGTCACTGTGTAACTTGTAACAGCCCTCATACCTGAACTTTAAATAGAATTCTATTTATTGAAGTATTTTTAGTAAGTTAAAGTTTGCTTGAATATGATCTGGTATGTTTGTTTTGCAATTTCTTGTAAATCAGTGTATATAGACTTTATTTTATGAAAATAAATTATTTAATGGCCATTTAATATGTTTAAGAACCGAATTGTGCAAGAGAATTGCTTAAATGTTGGTAATTCTAAGTATTGATGCAAGTTACGATGTCTAAAGGACAATTTGCTACAGTTTAAAATGATTTCTGTAAATAATTTTGTGTTTAAGTATCTTTAATTTCAATTTCTGACCATTTTGTAATGAAGTTAAATGATTATGTATTAATACTGATTGTTTTTAATATGTTTCAATTGTTTGAGTAATTGTTAATGTTCGAGAAATATCTGGCCGAAGCTATTGAAGAGTTCTAGAAATTTCGATAGAGCCTTTATAAAGAAATCAGCAGAAGGACAGGAGTAGTTTATACAGATTCACTTTTCAACTTCCAAGGACTGTGTTAGTAGTATCTAAATTGTATCTATGTAAGCAGTATCATTGATGTGTTGTTTGAAAATAAACAAAAGTTTAAGCTGAATTACATTGTGGACTACTAAATTACCACATTAATTAAACCACATAGAATCTGACAAACCGTTGACAGTTTCTGTCCAAATACTTATTCACCCACCTTTGGTATTCACTGAAAATTGTAAAATGTGAGAAGGAAACAAAAAGTTAGATTGGTGTTAATTATGTTATGCAAGTATTCTAATATTATTTCACCATACTATCTTCATGTGTAACACAGCCCAGTATCTAAACACTGTTTTAATCCTTCGCAAGAGCAATTTCCACATGCTGTCTAAACTAGTTTTTCATCCTCTGCCTTAGATTGCGTTGATACAGGATTCTGCATTGTGATGGTAAATAAATTAGTAGTTTGTTGTAGAAAATTTTCATGATTTTTTTAAAAAAAAGTTAAAAAAAATATTTACAACTCTGATCTTTGTGGACTACCTACAACTGATTCTGTTGACTAAAGCTGTATTTTAAAGGAAACTGGTGTTACATATTAAATCAAAACCTGTCTTACTTTTTTCTGTAACAAACAGCATATGATTATATTACACTTCTTTACTTTTAATGACCGAGCGTGGTGGGTGAATGGCTAATGTCCTCCCAAATGGGAGGACGCGGGTTCGAATTCCCATCTGGGCATCTAGATTTGGGTTTTCTATAGTTTCCCCAAATCACTCCAGGCGAATGCTGGGATGCTTCCTTCAAAAAGGCCACGGCCGAATCCCGTCCCATTCCTTGTCCCTGGTCCCATCCCGCCTCTAATGACCTTAGCGGTCGACGACGCATAAAGCAGTAAGAAAAAAAAAAATTACTTTTAATGTAAATAGAAATTCTGTGTATAGCCTGGTGAGTGAAACCACAGAACACCCATCTACAAAATTTCTGAATTTATGTTAGTGAGGACTGGTAGATTAAGGACATCTGTTGGCTTACGTATTGAACCTAGTGAATTTGCTCTACCAATCTATTAATTACTGTTCTTTCTGACTTGAGATGAATGTGTGCTAAAACTCTAGGGATAAGTGTGCAATTGTGGGGTACTTTACCTCTTTCTCATTCAATGTCTAAGACATAGGTTAGTTGTTCTGGAAAATATACTAACAGTTTTGGAGTTTTAATTATTATTATTGTGTTTTTTTGAGCAGGTCTTCTGTTGCGAATGGGAGTAATGAGATAAAGTACAAAAGACAACATATAGATAAATTAGGAAAATCTAAAAACCCTAGTCCAAAATTAAGAAAAGAAAGAAGGTAGTTGGGATAAGAAACCTCGGCAATACTTGTTTCATGAATGCTGTTCTGCAGTCTTTGAGGTGAGTCACCTTCTAGTAAGAAGAGAAATTGCTTTGGTGATATTACTGTGAACATTATTTTTTAAAAAATCAATTTTTTTTAGCAACATTCAGGAATTTTGCTATTACTTCAAACAACTACCTTCCCTAGAGAAAAATAAACCAAGTGGCAGAAGAATGTACCACTCGAGGACTTTAAGGGAGGTGAATGATGCAATAATAGCAGAAGAATTAAGGAAAGTACTTATTAGCTTAACTCAAGGAGGAAGTGGAGCCATATCACCAGAATCACTTTTTGTCGTCATATGGAAAGTTGTACCCCGTTTCAGGTAAGTTTGCATTTAATCATATATTCTAAAATTGGTTTCTGAGTAAAGTGAATTTTAATTTTGAATATCTAAGTGTATTGTTGTATTTATGATTGATTAGAGTATTAATGGTGCTAATAATGAAGTGCCTAACAGTTGCACTGATTCATACGAGTCATAGTATATAAGCACTAGAAATTATCAGTTATTCAGATTGAATTGGTGGTTCTTGCATGCATATCATGCGACTTGTTGGTACTAAATTAATTTTCAAAGGAACTTCAGCCTTTCCTTACTATGAGTTGTTTACTACACTTTATCCAAATTCACTGTCAACGTGTCCAGTGCTCCTTTTTTAGGCCAATGTTCTAGACCTCTATATGTTGATGGTCTGCATAAAGATACACACAGATGAATTTGAAACTAATAATACAGTACCTAGGTTTTCTGAATAATACTGAGTTTTTATATTTCATTTACTCTGTTTTTGGCTGATGATTCTTCAGTTATTGTATTTGTTTCCATGTTTCTTAGCAGAGATCATTAAGTGTCATGGAGTGCTAGCCCACTGAAATTATTGCCACCAGCATGGTGGGTGAGTGGTAACACACTGGCCTTGCATGCGAGAAGAGGCGTGTTTGAATCAAATCCCTGCCCAGCCATCCAGATTTGGGTTTTCCATGCTTTTCTGAAATCACTTCAGACATTGGCTCCGCCTCGAATGACCTCGATATCGGCGAAGCATAAAGCCAGAAGTAAAAAAAATAAAAAAATTCCACCTTCAAAAGGCCTTGGTTGACTTTTTTTTTTTTCTGTTACTTGCGCCCCATTGTTTTCTAGTGTAAAGCCAAAATATTTGCTGTGTTTTAAAATTTCATGGCCATCATATGTATCCTCACCACACCAATCACCGTTTTCAGATTTGATAAGGGAGTGTTCATAAACTACGTAGCTCCATTTCAGGCTCTTTTGTGTACTCCCCCCCCCCCCCCCCCTGTCCACCCATGTAGCCTGACGTGACTTTTGCCTCGACACCCTCTCCCTCACCTATTAATTCCACAAGATATTTTGTGCTGTTATCCCTAACCATGTTATCTTTAACCTATTGTTAAAATTATTTTTAAATAATGAACACAACCGATATTTACTTGACATGCTTTTCTATAATTATAAATATTCTGAATGAAATGGTGACACTAGCCATCCTGCAAATCATTGGTTATTGGGACAAACCTCTTTCTCAGACACTGTCAGGTATCCTTTCCTTCTTGAGGTGTTACCAAAACCATTCTCATCTCATTCATCATTGTTTATTAATAGATAAAATAGAATTAACTATACCTGCTGCATAAAGAAAAAAGAGCTGCATCTATTGTTGAAGTTCTTTCGCCTTTCTTTCTACATTACCAGGGAATGATTCTTTATCCTACTTAAAAGATTTGCATAGTTTATTAACAGTTTTGAATAGACAAAACTCTCTGGAAAAACATTTCTGATAAGCTTCGTAAAGTTTATTGTGCAGCACAATTTCACACCACTCTTTGAACTTGAAATAACATTTCAGTGAGCACTATAATTAAAGATACACTAAAATTAACTTGACACAACAAAATTGAAATTATTTTATCAATGAGCTGTGTGGTGACGTACTGGCAGTCCGAATGAAACAGCTTTCTTCTTTTTCTCCTTCTCCTCTCTCTCTCTCTTTTTTTTTTTAAATACAAACATCAAAACGTATGAACTGTTACTGTTATGGAAAATTCTGTGTGACATCTGCAAGCGAATTTGAGTGTAGTTTCCACCTGCTTAAAGTTTTTTGTGCGTAATGTGCCATCGCGAGTCGGTTGTTTCAGTTGCGCCTCCTCCATGCGCTCTAAACACTACGATTTAAGGTCATATGTGTTTGAAAATACAGAGATAATTAAATGAAGGCAATAAATATCCACAAGCTGGTATGTATTTTTTTACCTGTTTTAACTGTGTCAGATAAAATGAATGAAAAGCTGTGTAGTCTAGTGTAGTTTTCTACCAGCCCCCCCACCCCTTTTTCCTTGACCAATCCATGTAGTTTGTGAATGTTCTCTCATGTACTTTGTGTTGGTGGCATGGCAAAATACAGCATGTGTGTCGTTCTTACAAAGGTTTATATGTTCCTAAACTCAATCCACAACAGTGCGACCAGTCTCACCGATGTAAGCACAGCTACAACTGCAGTGAATTTCATATACACCTACAAGTTGGTGTGCCTGTAAACAGTCTTGCACCCTAATCAGTGAATATCCAAGCTTGAAATTTTTCTTAGAAATTGTTTGCACTTACACCCTCTTCAAAAAAATTTGTTCTGTGACTTATTGTACGTTCAAAAGAAAGGTGAATGCCTGTCATGAAACTGTCATCACAAGGGTTTTAAGATATCAGTGTGTTCCATGATTGATTCTCCAAGTGGGATACTATTTTTCAATGAAAATTTACTTTTCGTTCATATGTACACACTATCACTCTTATTTTGCACAATATGACATCAATGTCATCCTAAGAATCAGTAACGAAAATAAGATAGGATAGGGAAAATAAACAGTTACCCGTCACTTACCACAGATGAAGGCAGGAGGGCGAAACACGTAAAAACACAAAAACAAAAGAATTACACAATATTTCGACTTTAGTCTTACTCATGTAGGAGGCGAGATTCTAAGGACGGAATACGCAAATACAAGTACACAAAGAGCAAAGATGGAAATAAAAAGACGGAGAACACCGAGATAGGAACAAAAAAGGACAAAACAAGAAGGAAGCCGTAAGGCAACAATTGGATAAAGGAAACAAAGAAACTGCCGCGAGGCAATGAAAATAAGATAGGATAGGGAAAATAAACAGTTCTAAGGACGGAATACGCAAATACAAGTACACAAAGAGCAAAGATGGAAATAAAAAGACGGAGAACACCGAGATAGGAACAAAAAAGGACAAAACAAGAAGGAAGCCGTAAGGCAACAATTGGATAAAGGAAACAAAGAAACTGCCGCGAGGCAATGAAAATAAGATAGTACATGAGTAAGACTGAAAAGTCGAAATATTGTGTAATTCTTTTGTTTTTGTGTTTTTACGTGTTTCGCCCTCCTGCCTTCATCTGTGGTAAGTGACGGGTAACTGTTTATTTTCCCTATCCTATCTTATTTTCATTGCCTCGCGGCAGTTTCTTTGTTTCCTTTATCCAATAAGAATCAGTAACGAAAATAAGATAGGATAGGGAAAATAAACAGTTACCCGTCACTTACCACAGATGAAGGCAGGAGGGCGAAACACGTAAAAACACAAAAACAAAAGAATTACACAATATTTCGACTTTTCAGTCTTACTCATGTAGGAGGCGAGATTCTAAGGACGGAATACGCAAATACAAGTACACAAAGAGCAAAGATGGAAATAAAAAGACGGAGAACACCGAGATAGGAACAAAAAAGGGACAAAACAAGAAGGAAGCCGTAAGGCAACAATTGGATAAAGGAAACAAAGAAACTGCCGCGAGGCAATGAAAATAAGATAGGATTAAGGACGGAATACGCAAATACAAGTACACAAAGAGCAAAGATGGAAATAAAAAGACGGAGAACACCGAGATAGGAACAAAAAAGGACAAAACAAGAAGGAAGCCGTAAGGCAACAATTGGATAAAGGAAACAAAGAAACTGCCGCGAGGCAATGAAAATAAGATAGTACATGAGTAAGACTGAAAAGTCGAAATATTGTGTAATTCTTTTGTTTTTGTGTTTTTACGTGTTTCGCCCTCCTGCCTTCATCTGTGGTAAGTGACGGGTAACTGTTTATTTTCCCTATCCTATCTTATTTTCATTGCCTCGCGGCAGTTTCTTTGTTTCCTTTATCCAATAAGAATCAGTAACGCAATACTGGCTTGCCAGTATTGCATTACTGTTTCCTGGGATGACATTGATGTCAGATTGTGCAAAATAAGAGTGATAGAATTTTTCAGCGGCGGCCAAATTTATTGTCAAAGTGTGTACAAGGAGTTATAAATCTACTTGGTTAATTATTAAAGTGGATGGAGATAACAGTTTATAAGGCACAGTTAAAGTTTGGCCATTCATTTGCGTAGGGTGAAAGACCATTTACACCCACATCAGAGTTTATGAAATTCTCTGCATTTCTGGTGGTGTTCACATCAGTGAGGCAGGTTGCATTGTGGTGGATAAACTTGAAGAACAGATGCACCATAGTTCACCATACACTCAACATTGGGCATGCTATGAAATTTGAAAATGCAAGGCTGCTTTGGAGAAAAGACCTGTCGTGGCCTAGACGAGTGAAGGTGGCTTTAGAAATTTTAGAGAAAACGAATACTACATAACGCCTGCTGTTCTTCTATAAGTAACACACAAGCAGGTATAGGTTCTCTGAAGAAGGCTGCAGCTAAAAGCTTAGCAAGTGATATAAAAATTTGGCATTGCCTGTAAAACTTGGATATTATTAACAAAGATGGAGTGAATCTTTGTTTCAGATTGTCTCTGAATGATGATTCTGTTAGTGAATTGAACAAGGAAGGAATATTCCTGTAATTAATCAGTTCAGAAGAATTCTTCGGTGTTGAAGTTACAATGCAGTCGATGCCATATTGGGCAGAGTAAAGTTGCTGAACATTATTGTTGGACTGCTTATAGGATGTAATATAGGCATGAGGTCATGGTAAAAAAGAAATTTAAATGGAGAGAATAGCAAGTTTCCAACGATATTCATTCATTCATATTTCTACTTTTGGTGCCCATGTTAACCCTTTGACTACTGACAGCAGATTGTCTACCTGCCGCGCTGAGGCCGGCTACCTGTGCTAAGTGATTATTCCTGGGGACGGAGCGGCCCGCGCTGTCTCACACGCCCAGTGCTGGATGTTCCTGGCGTTAACTCTCATGGCTGATACGCAATAAATACTTAACCAACCAAACTTTATTCAAGCTAATAAACACCGAAACTGACACATAACAGCATTAAACACTCAAATTTCACCACAACAGTAATTTAACACCACATTGCACTTACCCCATCCACAAGACATACATATTTTGGCTAAAACAAAGCAAAACACACACACACAAAATGTAAGTACGAAATTTCAAATTCTCCGCTCACGCCACTTCCGACAGAGCACCACCGGGAAAACAGCTGAACAACAGCTGCGCACCCACAAAAAGTGAAGTTTGACAATGTCGTGGACAAAAACTGTGCTTCAAAGTGCATTCATAAGATACCAATTTTGTACAAACTGTGTAAATATGTACAATAGTGTAAACAGCATGCTGGTTGAGGTCACAGGCGACCAATAACCACACCTTAAAACAGAAATGTAAAATGTAAGTGATAATATGAATCTACCCCATTACATCTATCTAAACAAGGCGTTCTGCTTGCTAATTCAAAACTGAATGTAAATATAAGTCATTTTTACGCTTCCTATATATAAGAATTTTTTTTTGTTATATGTAAAAAACCGTTGTGTAAAATGTCACAAAATGAAAGAAAACGTTGCACGCTGACGATACCTCGACGAGAGGCGAAACGCATCCGTCAAATAAATATTATCAAAAACAGTTGTACTGGTGTAATTATTAAATAATAATTATTAATAATAAAATTTGATGATACGGTATAATATTTGTGTCAGGTAATAGTCTAAGATAGTATGAAAATGTCATAAAAAATCACTGGCACACTCATTGGAAAGTGATGATTACATATTACACTTGGTATTAGTAATTAATTCTTGGTTCATATCCACATTTTATATATTGTAAATTTTATTATTTAGGACTTTGCTTATTTTTTCCTCCCCTCAAATGTTTTCAGGGGGTACCAACAGCAAGATGCCCATGAATTTTTGAGATATATGCTTGACAGGTTGCACACAGAACTGCTGCACCTACTTCCTGACTTTTCTCTCAAGGACAGTCCATATATATCACTGATGAAAGGACGAACGTCCATAGTTACAAGTGTGTTTGGGGGCACACTTCAGAGTGAGGTAAGTTGACCATTGTAACTTCAATATTTTGATCAGTATTTTAATTAAATTTTACCTTAAATTAGCAAACAATATCAGCAGCCCTTTAAAGAAGTAACATTCACATATAATGTGAGAAGACTGCTTAAAAATATCCAGTAATTGTCATGTGGCTTTCCTTATGATGGATTTTTGTTGTTCATTACTTCTTTTCCCATAAATTTCATTTATACTTGTCATATACAAGTGCTTGCCAGTTCCTGTTACAGATCTGTGTACTCGGACCTCCGTAATTCTAATTGGCACTGCCCTAACTCTCCACCTGTCTCACTCCCTTGGTCTGCGAGCTGTAGCTGTGTCTTCTTGAAAAGTTTATTGAATAAAGGACACATACAGTGACAAAACCCGTTTTTCTCAGGCAAATGCGGGTAATTTCCAACAGTTCTTTACGGAGGAGACTCCATGGCAGGAACAAAGCCTACCTATCACGAGTAGCTTCCCTGTTGCAATACTTCCCTAAGTGAACCATTAAATAGTTAATAAGGCAATGCTAGATTCAGGAAATAAATTATATTACCTGCTTATGGTAAGTAAGTACTTATTTTAGTGCCAAGACAAGTTTAATATGGACATATTGTAACTATACAGTTTTCATTGAGTAAAATTATCACAACTACTACAAGATGCTCTCATCATAATCCCATAAAACATTTGTGCTGTGAATGGCAGTAATTCCAGTGAGGGTTATTATTGATGGTTAGTTCCTTTCACAGGAGGATTGACACTGGTAACAACCCTGTAGGGAGAGCTATGTTCTTAGACAGACAGTTTTGATGACCAGTAGGAAGTGAAAAGTGCAGTGGGAAGGCAGAGAAATAAATCTCAGCATTCATAAAGACTCTTAAGTGAATATAAATGCAGAAATTTATAATTATTCACAAAGACCTTTCTAAGTGAGAGCTCACAAAGTTTGTGCGGGAGAATACACCAGGACTGTGCATGGGAACTTGGCAGCACACCCATTGATGACCTAGGACCAGTCAAGAAGCGTCCTGGTTCTAGCATGCATTGATTTCTGGGTAACTTCCTTTATTCAGAGAATGGGGTGCTTAGGATTCAGATGCTGAGAGGAGTGGCTTGGTAGTTTGCTGAAGAAGGATGAGAGTGGTAATGCTGTTGCTGGTGGTCAAGTGAGAGATGCAGCAATAGCAGAGTTTAGAGGATGAAATCTCCTAAGGCGAAGAATCCTGATCAGCTGTAATTACTTAAATGAAGAAGTGGTATGGCTGGCTGAACAAGTCACTCTAGTGTTCATTGATGGGTAGTTTCCTCTGCCAACACCGCTGGTCCAGAAGGTAATAGATAACCAATTAATTAATTCATGAGCTGTCTCCAGAACCATAATCCATAAGCACATGAGATTAAATTTGGCGCATTGATATGTGTAAAGTCTTAACATATTTCATCAGTGATCATGTATCTTGGTAGCATGAAAATGATTAATGTGTTCTGGATTAATGATATTTATTTAGTTCATTGTCTCTTAGCTTGGAGACACAAGAAGGGTTTACCCACAGTTGTTTAATTGTTGAGCTAGCTTCATACTATTTTCTGTGTTTTGTCATTGTTATTGGTTTGCTAGTCTGGTGCTGATTAATGTGTTTCTTGTTACACACAAGACTGCCAACCCTCAGTGGTGATTACTTGGTAACAAAATTAATATGTTGTACATCATTGAACATCATATACCATTCATTTCCATCAGGGAACAGCAAAATGTATTAAATGTGTGAAAAGCCTTTCATTTGAAAAATTCTTCCTCAATATATACTTTGTTTTTAGGATAGGGACATTACAATATGTAAAAGTATTGTTCCCTCATGATATTTTTGTCTTTAAAAGGCAACCTTTGAAATTCACTAGTATGCTTCGTATGCTGTTTTTGTGGGAAATTATGCAGTAATGATTATGTGAATTCACTAATAAAAAATTAAATTCGTACGGTCTTCACATTTTTAATTTGTCACGCGTCCTACCTATGTCATGGCTGGACCCACAGTTTGACCTTGGAGCATCCTGGCATAGCTCATATGGTCAATATGTGATCTCACTGGGGTCTGTACCCAAGCTCTTTAACCACTGGGCCATCAGACTGGTACTTGAAGCAGAGGTTTACCAATATTGAATATAGTGAAGTAAGTCAGTAAAACCTAGTGCAATAAGGCTTTTTGTGGCATGTGCTACCCAAACTGAGACATGTCATCACAGCATAGATAACCGAAAAAAATCCTTGATGGTTAAATGATTGAATATACATTTTGTAGTGTTTGCGAGCTCACTGAGCAGAGGCAACTGTAACCATTGTTAAATAACAGAATGGATTATGGGTGACAATGGAACTGCCATTAGGCAATGAAAATAAACTAGGATAGGCAAAATAATCCATCACTCACCACAGATGAAGGCAGGAGGGCGTGATGGACACACAAACATGGACAGACTTTACAGTATATAACTTTACTAATGTTGGAGGTGAGACATGTGATAATGGGAAAGATGTATACCCATCCAAATCTACCACATGAATTCATGAGCAAGTGAATGGCAGTTTCGCGAACAGAAGTAAACTATTACTGGTGGGTTTAGTTTTATGAACAAATGGCATGTAAACATGAAAACAAAACAAGGAAAGTTGGATAGGAAAAAAATGAGACAACACTAAGATAATAACAAAAAGGACAGAAGCAGAAGGAAGCTGTTGAGTAACAATTTGATAATGGTGACAATGAAACTGCCATTAGGCAGTGAAAGTAAGCAAGGATATGGAAAATAAGCTTTAATAATAACATATTAAGGCAGGAGGGTCACACGAACACAAAAACATGAACACACTTTACAATATTTCGGTTAATAACCTTAGTCATCTCAGAGGCAAAACAATATGTGCACATCCTGACCTACCACATAAATCAATTCATATGGTACATTTAATGTGGGCATCAAATAACAATGACAGTAATTCACCTAAGGATATGGTGAAAGGCACTGTTAAACTACAAAGCTTTGATGATCATAATCTATACAAATAAAAATTAGATGCAGTTTGTTGATAACTGTGTCACTTGAGAACAGCTGGACTGATTTGGCTATTTCTTTTTTTTTTTTTAAATGTCCTTAGTAGTCCGAATACGGTTTTTAGAGAGAGAAAAAATGGAAAAGTTGCACAGAAAATTGGAAAATTTGGAAAAAAACAAAAGGAAGTTGTTGAGCAACAATTTGAATTGAAAAGTTGCCAGGAAAATTCGGGAAAACTGAAAGTGTTTTTAAAAAGTTTGATTTTTGGATGAAATCAAGACTACAACTCACGATTTAAATGACGGATATGTGTAATTCTTTTTTATTTTGTTTGTTAGGCTCCAATGATGGAAGTAATAGGAAAAAACTGGTAGATCTGGAGAAAAATCTATATATATATATATATATAATAACAATGAGCAGGAAAAAGCTTTAAGGCAATAAAATTAAGGAAGGATAGGGAAATATGACCCAACACTTACCACAGATGAAGGCGGCTGGGACGACGAACAAAAAACAAACACAAGAGAAGCGCAATATTTCGGCCTACAGCAGCCTTAAACGTGCAGAAGGTGAAGCCCCAGGCGGCGTCACATGTGTACACATAGACGGCCGACTGGTGAATGGCGTCTCAGGCGCGAATGGTAGTTTAGGTGGTGGGAGGGGGGGGGGGGAGTAAGCTCAAGAACATTAGGATAGGATAAAAAGACCAGTGCTTACCAAAGAAGGGGATTTCTGTGGCGTTGGTACACGAAAAAAACACGAACACACAAAGAATAGAATTTCAAGCATCGCTCTTCATCAGTAGAAGTGAGATGGCTGCATGCAAGTGGCTGGCAGCCAACTGCGTTAGCCACAATGTCGGTGGCTCATGGTGGGGGAAAAACAACATGGCGGGAAGTGAGGGTGGGGGTAGAAGAGCACAGGCTGGAAAACGATGATGAATAGCAAGTATAAACCAAAACTGTACACAAGGACCCGTCGTGGAAGGGCAGTATACCTCAGTTAATGGTCTCAAAAGCCCACCAAGTAATGGTCACATGTGCAAACAACTGAAAAACAAAATATTCAGAAATTTCAAGTTAAAATTGAAAATAAAAATAAGCAAAATTTGAAGAGCGGTGGTTGTATGGGAGAAGGTGGAAGTGAGGGGGATGGGTGGGAGGAAAATTGGTGCTATCTTAAATTTAGACCTGATGATTGTCTGGTCCCCAGTTGGTACTGATAGGCCAGTTCCCACCTTCTAAGTTCTGAAATACTGCTCTTATCTGAGAGGACTCTGATGGCGTGGACCAAGAAGCAAGTGTTAAAATTGTTGGTGCCATATGTAGTGGCATGATGAGATACAGGGTGGTCAGGGTTCTTGGTGTGTACTGATTGTCTGTGTCCATTCTTTCTGATGGCCAGTGGATTTGTTGTGAGTCCAATGTAGGAGGCTGGGCTATGGTTACAAGTGAGTTGGTATATGAGGTGGGAGGATACACAAGTGGCGAATCCTGTGATGGGAAAGCTTTCCCCAGTTACAGGGTTGGTAATGCTGGTGGAAGGCGGGTGCATACTGCATAATTTGCAACGGGATCTGTTGCAGGGAAATGACCCTTGGGGCTGTCTTGCAGGCTGGGGGACCCCGTGCTTATGGACCAAGAGTTGGTTGAGGTTTGGAGGTCTGCTGAAGCAGGTTCTGGGTAGGTGAAGGAGGATTTTAGGAAGGAGATTTCTCGTCTCAGGGCAGGCTCGAAGGAAGTCGTAATCTTGTCTCAAGACACGGTTAATGGATTCCAAGCCTGGGAAGTAACAGGTGGATCCACTTTTAGTACCTTTATTTCCCAACAATCTATATATATATAAAGCATTCCAGCTTCATTAAAATAAAATTACTTTTGCTTTTATATTTGTGTTGTTTCAGGATATATCCAACAAATACAGTTATTTTATTTCTATATTATATATTAATTTCTATATTAAATAGGACATTGATCAATTAGGCATGACAGTGACCAATCATCTAGTGCAGTGCATTTATTCAAGAGTTCAAAAATGAAAAACAATATGATTGTGATGCATTGCTAAACAGTTCGAACGAAAGTCCCACTGTTGAATCAACAACAAAAATATATGTACAACATTCTCATGAAAGTTGTGAACATGGAACTAGAGGGGTTTTCTTATTGGACACTTCTGGCAGAACTGGAAAAACTTTTTTGGTCTCATTGATTTTGGCAACGATTCGCTCACAGAATGAAATTGCACCTGCACTTGTTTCATCAGAAATTGCAGTCACATTGTTAGAAGGTGGTCAAACAGCACATTCAGCATTCAAGTATGTACAAATCAATGAAACTTCAATGTGAAGCTTTTTGAAGAACTGAGGGATGGTCAAAGTTTTTTGCAACAATGAAAATTGATTTTTTTGGGATGAATGTACGAAGGCATATACAAAGTCTTGGGAGACATTAGACTGAACAACATAAGATCCACGAAACAATCAAAACTGGTTTGGAGGTGTAATGATTGAATTCTAAATGTAAACAAAACAATTTGAAATTTAATCAGATTTCAAATTTAATGAAAGAAATTAAATCATGTGATTAACATGAAATTATGACTTAATTGAACTGTAGCTTAAATTTTGTAACAAAACTGCATTGTCACAAGTCAATCAAATTCCTAGCAAATCACGCATTTCCAGCATTTCAGTGATATTGCCGATAGAATTCGGCTCAAATGTAAAATCTCCAATTGGCATACTTCTGTATGTACTCCTCCTTCAATTGAATACCCATGAACACAATTGTTAATAAATACAATTATCACTCAGAAATACATTTTTACTTTCCTTATACATTTTCAATATCTTTTCACAAATTCACAAAATGATTACAAACAAATTTATTGAAATTTTGACAGGACGACGTATAATCCATAAAATTTCTACACTGTGTAAAGGAAAAAAAGTTTATACTGCAGCTATTAATAAAAAATGAATATGAATGTTAGAGATAGTTTCAGTATGATTGATTCTTAATTAAATTGATTTTAAATAATGTTAATAAGAACATAAATCAGATTAAATAATATGTAAATATAGAAACACTTGGCAGTAGCAAAATAATCCATGTGGAACCATGGGCAAAAGCTAGATTATTACAAACACCTTTGATGTGGAATACTTTCAGTACTTTCATTGATATTAGGCTTGAAAGGAATTACTGTTTACTTGTTTTTGCATGTTCTATAAACCAGTATTGTAATCTGTGGTCTTACATGCAAGCCTTAGAGACTCTCAAATGTGTGTTTGCCTTGTACCAATTGCGGTCACTGCATTGAGATGAATAGCACTACATTTATTATTAACTGTTCCCATTCTTTGAATAACAAATTATTCATAGGACCTATGTCATAATGCAGTACGGTTCCTTTACTTTATAATGGCATTTAATTGGGAATGAGTTTTTACTAACGAATGTTATATTTCTTATGGTTGTTAAATTCTTCAGTTTTCATGATTTATATATTTTGGTTATATGCTGACATATCCCCTTCAGTGAAACTACTTCTTCACATGGTGCTCCTCATATAATTTTAATGCATTATTAAAAAAATACTGCAGTGTTAAAGCTGGCAGACATACTGTTGGATAATCCTTTAGTGTTGATGCTCTTGTATATAACTTCTTACATGGAAGAGCACTAGGTGGCCTGGCAAAAATTTCACAAATGATATATGTTGCATAGTGAGATTGGTGGTTTGTAGTAGAGTAAAAGAAGAACTGGCTCATTTGTACCAATTGTCAGCAGAAATAGGTACCTAGAAAAACACTTAAAACATCTTACGAAACAATTAGAATTGATAAAATGTTTCTCTAAAGGAAAATAAAATAAAATTGCCACATGGTGCTGCTATCTAGCAGTCCTTATCGACATCTATGAATCCTAGCAGCTTGATTCTCAACTGTTGTACACCCATGACATTGATTGTTCATAATTTTGGAATTTACAGGTTGAATTTTGATAAATTCCTATATTAATTAATGATATTATCAAAAGGAGAGCTTCAGCTTTAAAATCATACCTCATTTATTGATTTTGGTTAAAGGAATAATATATATAAATAGTATGTATGATTTGTTTTCAATTTATGGAAGTACATTGTTAATTTTTTGCTCACTATAACCTCTTCTTTGCAGATCTCAGTCATTCAAGGTGACAAGTGGGGCTGTCATTTTATTTATGAAGTAGTTACTAAGTTCTATATGGTTTTTGCTAATTCTGTGTTGGTGTTCTCATAACTTTGTTGTAGTCGCTTAAAAATTGACATTCTCAAATTGTGATTACTGAATTTTTTTTTAGCCTATGCTGCCTGGTACTTGGGGATTCTTGACAATTTTTAATGATAGTATTTGATTATTTTCTAATCCACGTTTTTTCTACTTTTGGTGCCATAGCAACTGAATCACTTACTGCAGAAAGGCATCGAGTCCATGTTTCTTTGAAAATTGCTTTTTTCACTAAAATTACAGGATGTATTGTTTACTGAAGAGAGGACACTTGTCAGACCAGTCGAATAGGCTTGGCAATACCTTTAATTTTACGTTTACTGCCGATAGGGAGCTAGTCCTGGACAAGTTTTCTGTCTGCAGTAAATGGTATTACTGGTGGCATTGAGGGGAGAGGGGAAAATGAATTCTATACTAGGCTAAATAAGTACTTAGAAAATAGTGTTGACACAGATTTAAGAATGTCGCATATTTTTGGAGGTAACTGTTCGGGCCAAAATAAAAACAAGACTATAGTGAGAATGATGATGCAGCTGTGTGAGATAAAAAGGTTTGATAATATTAAACTTACTTTCCCTTTTAGAGGGCACTCTTTTTATGCTCAACAATAGGGATTTTCATATTATTAAAATAATGCCGAGGAAAGAAGAAAGGAATTACACAGTGGATGAAGTAGTTACACTCACACAGAATTCCTCAAACAACCCTAATAAGTTTTTATAGATGAAATGAAAACTGATCATTTTATTGACTACATCTCATGGTGGTCTAAGTTTTACAAAAATCTTGCCTAAGGTACAATTAATATGGTAAAAATGTCCCCAAAAATCAAAAGGGATCTTTCAGGCTGTCCAACTACTGGGAGATTAGTTTTCGGCAAACTATCTGCACAGTATTCAATTGTTCAATGCAACATAAACATTACTGGCTTGAAACGGACACTTTTAAGATTCAAAGCACAGTTAAGCCATTAGAATTACCTACCAAGAAAGCCTATTGTACTGTTATGCCCATAAATAGTAAAAAATGGATGGCATTAGGAAAACTTTGGTTTATATTATGGTTGTAACAGAAATCATCTTTGCGGATGTGGATGCTGATGTGGATGTTCAATACTTGACATCCACGGATGTGGATGTTTTGCGGAAGTGGAGGTGGAGATTTTAATATTTTATCAAAAATAAATGTAATGACTATACGCCTCGTTGAAGTCATTAGAGATGGGAAAGTATTTTGGCTAGGAACAGGAAGGAATTCGGCCATGGCCTTTTAAAGGAAGCATTCGCCTGTAGTGATTTGAGGAAACTATGGAAAACCCAAATCTGCATGCTTGGACGGGAAATCGAACCAGTGTCCTCCCAAATGCGAGGCGATAGCATTACCGCTCACCCACCACGCTCGGTTCCGTGCTCGCCACCCGTCTTCCGACGGCTATGGTGGCACATTCACAGTACAACTTGTAGGACCTACGATGATCCGATTTTCGATAAAGAACTCTTGATGGGCTGTGAAAGGGGTTACAGGATTACATGTGGGATGTGTTGGATGTTGTTGGACCCCCAGGCAACCAAAACGGGTCCTTGCTGTCCAACAAGCTATGGATATTGGAGGAAGCTATTGGAGGAAACATCCTACGAGTGTGCGATTAGAGCACATGGTGTGCTGCGAGAATGTATGAGTGGAAACAATTGCATGGAACATTTTGTTGGTCCGCATCTATTAGCATGAATGAGTTAGCACAACCCACAGTAGTTCTACATGGGTGTCCTATAAGTTGGGCTGTGAATTGTTTCTTTTCTTGGCTGTATGGACTCCGTCCATTTGCCAATAAAAAAAATAATAAAAACTAATAATAATAACAATGCCATCTTTGGATGAAATTGGCAATGAATGTTTAACTTTCCAATGATGTACTTTCTGTATCTCGGTAGTAATAAAATGGATTTTTATTGAAATTTGATTTATTTTACTTTTTTCTCCAAAAAGTTTTTCTTCAAAACCCTATTTACTGCAGAAAGGGAACATTTCCACAACACACAAATTTCTCACAGCTTTGTGATGTGTCATTCGGAACTTTTTTAAGCACATGTAATTAAAAGTTGCCTAGTTACTTGAAAATAAAATGTAAACAAAACAAAATTTATCATATGTCCGGTTATATTCCGTTTTTTGTCTCTCCTGTAAAATTTAGAAATGTGGACATGCTGCCTTTCTGCAGCTAGCGATTTAACTATGAACACCCTTTAGATAAGAGCTATATCACAATTGTAAAAATCAGTTCAGTGGCTTTTAAAGTTATAATAACAGTTTTAATATTAAGGGAAAAGGATATGGCATTTATGCAATATAAGTAACAAAGGATAGGGAAACAATGAAAGGAAAGAAATGCCACAAGGAAATATTTGTATGGAAAGGACAGATGAAATACACCTAACACTCATCAAAGTTGAGAGGAGGAAGGCAGCAGCAACACAAAACAACACAAAAATGGAGAAAATACAATATTTAGGGTAAACCCTTTTTAAAGTTAACAGATGTAAGTAGCTGGGCGTGCGTTAGACTTGCGTTTGATGCAGCCACTCATAGATGGCTGTGTCGAATATTACCCTACAATATTATCCTAAATATTGTATTTTCTTTGTTTTTGTGTTGCTGCTGCCCTCCTCCCCTCAACTTTGGTGAGTGTTGGGTGTATTTTATCTGTCCTTTCCATATAAAGGATAGGGAAAATGTTTCACTCTTTGCAATTTTCAACTTTGGTGAGTGATGCGTAATTTTCCCTATCCTTTGTTATTTATATTGCCTAGAAATATTTTTATAGCAACATTATCATTGTAATTTATTTAGTGAATCTCTATGCCTGAATTTATTAAGGTTTCCCATTTGTTTCATTTCTTGGTATGTATACTATGTGATAGTTATTATCATTTTTTGATTTGACAATTTTCTTAGATCAGATAATGAAAGCGGGTTTCAATTTCCTGCCAAAGACTGTCATTACACCCATTTACTAGATAAGCTTAATCTAACTTCTGGCTGTTGGTTAAAATGAAAACATCATTGAAAGTTGCATGAGAGGATATGGCACATATTGAGGAGTCCACATTGTCAACTCTTTCAGAAGGGGGCTTTCATGAACGGGCTTTTGATGTTTGCATTTTGTTTCAAAGAATTATATAGAAGTATTTAAATTTTATGAGTTCTGTTACATTTTGATTGGGACATGTACTCTGAATAACTAAGCAGTAATCTGTTTATCTAAAAAAAAATTTTTTTGCAAGACAAAAAAGATGATTAACATAGTTTTTTTTTAATGATCTAAATGATTTTCTTCTTTCCAATGAGGCGTGCCGATTACAATTCATCCTTTTTTTCTTCCTTCACTCCAGTTCAGTATGTTTCTTCATTGTCTCCTTAGACCATCTTGTACATCATTTTTTTTCTCCTCTGCCTTCTTTCTAAAAATCTTTCAATTTTTTTCCCTTTTTTATTATTTCTTTCCAAATATTTCTTGACCTTCTTATTCCAGCTTGTTGATTTTTTTTCTCCTAATGATATTTGAATATATTTTTTTAAATCCGTTTTTATCCATTCTATAGATATGTACAAAAAACAGTGATTTAATTTTTCTTATCGATTCTGTTCTATTTTATATGTTCTGGAGTATTTCCTTATTACTTCTTAATTTCCATAATTCTATATTTTTTTATTAATGGGAGCTAAGAATATTCTCATGATTTTTATTTCTAGTAATTCCAATTTATCTAATCTGTAGTTCAATACTAGGCATTCACTTGCCTATAGACCTTACGGTTTTGCAAGCGAGTTGTAGTGCCTTTTTTTAAGATTTTTATATTGACACTTTTTGTTGTAAAAGTTCTTAGTAATACCATATACTATTTCCATCTTGTGTATCCTTCATTCTATGGTAAATTTATTTAAATGATTTTCTTAAATTACTTTATCTATTTGTCAAAGACTGTTGTTAAAATTTTTTAATGTTTGTAATAATTTATTTTTTTTCCTACAGAAATTCTGTACATGTTTGGTTTGCTATTTCTTCCAAGAGACTGATTTGTGTTTTCTCATTTTTAAGATTCTGAGAGTATAGTGAAATTGTCTGCAAATGCCAGGCTGTTAATTTCAACACCTGTTTTTCTCTCCAAAAATTTTTGAATTCTTCAATTTTACATTCCAGATTCTTAGAGACAGTTGAACAGAATGTGTGACAAACTATCATCTTGCCACACATCTTTATTTATCTTGATAATCTTTGATATTTCTCCCATAAATTTTATTTTTGAAACTGTTGGTAAGTGCTTCAAGTATTAGGCTTGCCAATTTAGATTTAACTCATAATACTCCTGCATTTCCCAATCAACAGAGTCAAAAACCTTTTTAAAATCTATAAATGTTGAAGTTTAAAATTCAATGAAGATTAAGAATTTAGAATTAAATATTTGCTCTGTGCAAGATCTACCTTTGAAAATGCACCCTGATATTCGCCTGATTGCATGTTGTCTCTGCTATGTTCAACCAGATTGTTCAGAATACATTATAAGCAACTTGCAATATTGATTCCCCTGTTTAGTTGTCAACATTTTGTTTGTCGCCTTTTTATGCAGTGGGTGCATTAATGCCACTTTCCATTCTTCTGTAATCTTCTCTGTTTTCCAAATATTGTCAAGATTTTTGATTGGGACCATTTTAAAAGTTCCACTAGCTTTTCTATTTTTAGTTTTTTAATTCCTTTTTTTAATTTCTTCAACAGTGGGAGATTTTATTTAATTTATGAAAATTCCAATTTTGGTTTGGTTCAGGAGTTTAGAAGCTGATCAAAGTGCTTTACAAGTACCCCAGTAAATTACTGCTTTGATAAATCGCCATTTCTGCCTCGAAGTCGAACACTTTCCAAACAAAACAAAAGAAAAAAACTGTAAGTCTTATGTTCAGACATTTAATGTTATTTGGCACCTTCAATGTTATATACTACATTGGTCTTTACATTTTGGCTCTACATCTTTTCAAAAGCAAACAAGTATATTTAATTTGTTTTAGTGATGAGTATGTATGAAAGCAAGTAGACCTTATGTGAATACACTGTGTCATTATTGAAATAAAAATATTTGATGAATGTTTTGTCTCAAATGATTTTTCCCACATATTAGATATGATAAGAAGGAGAGTGGGTTTGAATGTAAATAATGAAATTTTCTCTTGGTTTGAAAAATGGTATGCCTAAGTGCTGTTTGTAGTGGTATATCTGTGCTGGAAACGTGAAAGTCTCTGAGCCATTACATTTATCTACAACACAGTAACATTTATAGTCTGGTAGCAACTAAATACTGCAAGGAAGCTTGTTGGGAGATTTTAAAAATTAAATCCGATTTTTCATTTAATAATTTTACAGAATTAAAGTGAGCAGCCAGAGGCAATGCTTTCTGTGGCTAATGGTAGAAAGAGTTGCATACATGTCCTAAAAGATCTTTTAACTTGAACAGAATTATTTTGTTAGTACATGTTACAAGTTTCTTTTTGGAATCTGTGGTGTAAAATCTGAAATATTGAAATTAATGGACAGTGATGAATATTTTTATTGTAATTTTCTTAAAATATTGTGTATTATTTTGGCTCAGGAAGTGTTAAAGCAATGTGTATTTTCACTGTGGTGTTGGCTTGAATTCATTGTTAACTACGCTCGTTTGTGAGAACTCTCTTTGATTTACCGAGTATTTGCTTTTCTCTATTAATACAGTGTTCTTGTTTTTGAACTTTTATTATTTTGCTTTATTGACAGCAAAGTGAATTTTTCTCACAAAAAAATATTTTATCTGAAAATGAATGTTATATAATGATAATAGGCTAGCATTCAGATGTCTAAATTATACTGTGGTAGTAGCAAACAGAGATAGGGAAATGTAGATTCAATGCTTAACAAAAGTTGGAGGAAGGAGTTCAGCTACAATACAAAATAAAGACAATACGTTTATTGGCACTATTAATCTTACAAATAAGCATGTGGCTCATGGCAAGATCGATACGTGTATGTGCACTAACACTTAAAATATTGTGACTTTGTTCTGTTTTTTTTCCCCCCTTTCCTTTTTCTCTGGCGCAGTCTACTTAGGAAAATGGGTTGTACTTTACCTGTCATTGTTGTTTTTCACTTTTCCTTTAGGATTTTCTTTTGATGATTATTATTTTATAATAGAAAAAAAGAGAAACTACCATTACAAATAAATACTTCTTATTTTAATTACTTGAAAAATTACTTACCTTTACCTCAACAATAATCTTTTTTTAAAAGCGCACTTGAGGTACCTACTTTACTTTTGATCCTAAATTTTTTAGTTTTTATTGTACTGTAGAGTGATGGTAATGCAATTGCCTGAGTTCTTTTTTTATGTTAGCAATTACTACTAAATAATAATCACATTGCTTACAGTTTTTAAACTCGCATTAGGGTTATAAAGTACTCCCCTCTTCGCCTCTCTTTTATTTTTACAGTTGACATTGGATTGCATAAATTACTATGTATTTTTCACTTCCTGTTGTTCATTTCTTCAACTTGTTTATCACTTATCTACCCCTTAGCATAATACCAATACCAGGTTTCCTGTCAGAACTGTAAACACTTGAAAATAGTGCTGTTACTATATATAGTATGTTATCAGTAATTCAGTCATTTACTATTGTAACGGTCTTACCCTAAGTAGTGGGAAGGAATCAAATTAGGATAGGGAAATGAGCCACCACTTACCTTTAGATGATGGATGTGGGACGCGAACACACAGAAAAGACACAAACACAAATAATAAAGAAATTTTCGGGGAAAAAAACCCTTCGTCAATGAGAGAACATTATGAGAGGTGGGTGCAGTTGGAGATTGCCTCACAGAAAGACCGCCGGTCGAGAAAATGGTGGGGGTAAATTCAAACATCCGAAAAGTAGAGGGGCAGTGAATCAGAGCTAATACCCAACAAAAATAAATATCCAAACTAATTTCTGGTTGGTGGGAAGATCAAAATATAATTAGAACTAAATATATATTGGAAAAAAATTATAAAAAATTATACAAATAAAAATAATAATAATAATATTTATGAAGTAAACATCACCTCAGGTTAGTGGTGGTTCAATATAGGTAATGGAAAGGAAAGGAATAAAAAAAGGTTAAACATATGTACTACTAATAATAATGACCGGGTATTATCTTAAGTTGAGACCAGGTGGTTGCCTTGTGCCAAGTTTGTACTGGTAGGCAAGTTCCCACCTTCTGAGTTCAGAGAAACTGCTGCTATTAGGGAGAACTCTGATAGCACGGACTGTGTAACAAGAGTTGAAATTATTCAAGTCGTGGGTTATGGCATGGGCAGCAACTGGGTGCTTTGGGTTCTGTGTGAACACAGTCTGACGGTGACCATTCATTCTTATGGAGAGTGCATTTGTGGTCAAACCTATATATGAAGCCAGGCAGTGGTTGCATGTTAACTGGTATATTACATGCGTGGTTTCACAGGTGGCGTGTCCTATGATAGGGAAGCTTTCCCCTGTGACCGGCTTGATGAAAGTGGTGGAAGCATGGTGTATGTCACACATCTTGCAGCTTGGTCTATTACATGGGAAAGAGCCTTGAGGTTGACTGTTAGGAAGAGGAAGACTGTGTTTGTGGACTAGAAGTTCGCTGAGGTTAGGAGGTCTGCTGAAACAAGTTCTAGGAGGGGCAAGGAGGATTTTAGGAAGAATGGATCTCATTTCAGGGCATGTTTGTAAGAAATCATAGCCCTGCCGGAGGATTCTGTTAATGGATTCGAGGCCTGGGTAGTACTGTGTGACCAAGACTGGATTGTGGTTGGTTTTTGCGGGTCTGGGATGATTGATTGGCTGATTCAGTTGTGATGTAGCACGTGAAAGCTGCTTGTTAACCAAAGCTGGAGGGTAGTTGCGAGATATTAATGCTTCTGAAATACTGTTTGAATAATCTATGAGAGACTGTTGGTTAGAGCATATGCGACTACCTCGAATGCCAAGACTGTAGGGGAGTGAACGTTTGGTATGGTATGGGTGGCAACTGTCGAAATGGAGATATTGTTGAAGATTGGTTGGTTTGATGTGAACTGAAGAGTTGTGATAGTCATTGGATAGGCACAAATCCACATCCAAGAATGTGGCCTGGGTGTGGGAGTAGGACCAAGTGAATTTCAGCATGCTAAAGTTATTGAGATGGTTCAGGAAATTTAGCAGTTCATTTTCTCCATGCGTCCAAATCATAAATATGTCATCAATGAAACAAAGCCAAATGAGGGGTTTGAGAGGGACTTCCTCCAGAAATGTCTGTTCCAGCCGGCCCATGGACAGATTAGCATAAGAGGGGGCCATGCGGGTACCCATGGCAGTTCCGCAGGTTTGGTGATAGATGTTGCCTTCGAAGGAGAAGTAGTTATTATTAAGGATAAGGTGGGCTAATTTGATGAGGAAGGATGTCATAGGAAGGCTGTTGGGAGGGCGCTGGTCCAGAAAGTGTTCCATGGCACTGAGGCCATGCCAGTGTGGAATGTTTGTATACAAGGACGTGACGTCAATGGTAACTAGTATTGAGTCGGAAGGAAGAGGTGTGGGTAAAGTTGAAAGCCGGAAGAGAAAGTGCTGGGTGTCCTTTATATGAGAAGGGAGCTGATTAACAATGGGCTGTAGGTACTGGTCAACCAAGGCAGAGATGCGCTCAGTTGGCGATCCGTAGGCTGCAACGATAGGGCGTCCTGGATTGCCAGGTTTATGGATTTTGGGCAATAGATAAAGGGTGGGTGTACGTGGATTTTGAAGAATGAGAAGTGAAATGGATTGTGGGGTGAGACCTTGGAGAGGTCCACTAAACTGTACAAATTCTTGTATTTTTTTTGTTGACAGCAGGAGTTGGATCTTCCGATAGGCAACAGTAGGTTTTGGTGTCTGATAGATGACGAAGAGCTTCAGCCACATAGTCATTCCTGTTCATGACTACAGTGGTTGAGCCCTTGTCAGCTGGAAGGATAATGAGATCTGAATTGCTGGAGAGTTGTTTTCTGGCACGGGTTTCAGCTGGGCTAAGATTATCGGTGTTTGCTAAAGATTTAAGGAAAGTGGGAGAGGCCAAACTGGTGGAAAGGAAATCTTCAAAAATTTGGAGGGGATGGTTCTGGGGAAGAGGTGGAGGGTCAAGTGTGGATGATGGTTTGAATTTCTCTAGACTTGGTTCTAGGTTGTCCTGATATCCCTGTTCACTGCTATGAGTGGCAAAGTGATACCGCCAGCGGAGTGTACGGCAGAACGATAGTGAGTCACGGACTAGTTTGGCATGGTCAAATGTGGGGGTGGGTGAGAAGGTGAGTCCTTTAGAGAGTACAGAGAGCTGGGATTCAGATAATGGTGATGAGGATAGGTTTATAACTGACAGTTTAAGCTTGGGAGTAGGACTTTGGTGCAGAGAGCGAGGTGCAGGTTTTAAAGGGGGAGGTTGAGGTATGTTGAGGAGCTGGGCAATGGACGGTTTTGAGGAAATCAGAGGAGGCTGTGATTTTGATTGGTAGACCATTGGTTGGTGTGGAAGAAACTGCCCTAGTGCAAGATGGGACTTCAGCAATTTGGATAACTTCTGTAAATGTTTCTGGGCATGCATACTGCTGGAGTTAACTGCTTGCTGTAAAATATGCTGCAAAACTGTAATTACTTACTTAATTACTACTTATATATGCTAAAAGCAGATGCATTAAACATTGGATAGGATAAAAAACCACCGCTTACCAAAGAAGGGGATTCCAGCGGCGTTGGTACACGAAAAAGAGAAAACACGAACACACAAAGAATATGACTGCCTGCAGCTCTTGCGTACAGCCATCTCACTTCTACTGAGGAAGAGCCATGCTCGAAAATTTTATTCTTTGTGTGTTCGTGTTTTTTTCATGTACCAACGCCGCTGGAATCCCCTTCTTTGGTAAGCGGTGGTTTTTTATCCTATCCAATGTTCAATAATCTTCTTTTAGTGCCTTTGTTTCCTAAATATATATATATATATATATATATATATATATAATTTAAAAATTTATCTAACTTATCCAAATTAACAATTCTTTCAATAAAAAAGGAAGTATAAATTATTTTCTTTTTGTTCAATGATTGACTCTCCTAAAACGTGAAATTTTTTTGGTGCCACCCTACATGATATTACAAATGTTCTTAGTTACCGATTTTACAAACCTTTATATGCAGTGAGTACTTATTAAAAATTATATTGTCTGGGCTAGGTCTATATAACAGAAGTCATATTTGTCATGAGAAGCTCTTATATGGTGCATTGCTTCGCCCAAGTGTGTTTACTGGTGTACTGCTCCAGAAACAATTTGTGGTAACAGAGTGTCACATTACTTTGTACGATGCATGGCCTGGCCTCTCCAAACAACCAAAGAACTGAATAAACCGGCTGCCTCATCCACTTGTCAATTAACCTCTGACATGAAAACTTTCCTAAAGAACAAACGTTTCTCTTCAACAGGAAACTTGAGATCTGGAGCCGTTCTTTCTCAAACGCAGAGGTCCTGCTTCCTTGACCGCGTGTCATTCAGTTTCCGGCTGCCACTTCCGTACTGTCTGCACTTTTGGCGCGTGAATCCTAAACCACCAGTCAGGTCTCTTTAGCCACTTGGCAACCCCACCGTTGGTGTTACCATGGAAGAAAAACAACACATCTTAGTATTTTCATCCATAGATGACATTACCTGTCTCTCTCTCCACCACACTACCGCATCATGCTTTGAGTGCTGCCATCTCTGTGTGTGCGGAAGTAATTCATTATTAATACAAAAAAATATGAAGTGACAATGATCATTACACTATATACTCTCCTTTCTTCCAATTAATGATAATGCTCTTGTAAACTTCAAACCAATTTATTAAAAGTAATCGTAATTTGTGAAAGTATCACATGTCGATTCTTAGCTTTCAGTATAATTTCAATACATAACTCTTCTTTAGTAAAGCAAACTACATTACTTATACAATAATATCTCTTCACATGCTTGTACTTTTAGAATAAATACGTACTTCTTTTGTTCCATTATCGAATCCCTTTCTGGATTCAGCCAGCCAAAGAGCCGCCTCCTCTCCTGGCTTGAAGGTTTTTGAACTTAATGTCACATAATTAGTTTTACAGTTATAACTTTTTATACAAATGACTTCAACATTAATTTATACAGACAATGTTTTATTATTCTTGTAGATGCCCCCTCCCCCCCCCACCCTCCCCCCCAAAAAATGATGACTAGCTTATTTATTTATTTATTTTATTTCTCGTGTCCAGGACATAACAAGTTGAAAAAACAAATAACATTAATTAATTAATATTAAGCTATAAATACAATTATATAGAATGTGACCAGAATTCCGCAATCTTGATGGCCTTCTCATTTGCCCTGTAAAGGTCGTCGATATTGCAGGTTTCAGGGAGATTCCTGCATATCAGAAGATGTTGTGGGTTCTGAAGCTCACCACATTCACATAGATCGTTTTCATTAGTATACCCCCATTTTTTAATATTATATTTACATCGGGACACTTCAGTTCTTAATCTGTTTAGAGCCTTCCATATAGCATATGGCTGATTACATCCCGCAGCCGGTGCCTCTTTGATGTTCCTCCACTGTTCTTCAGGCAACGAATTTCGCCATAGTTCTAGACGGCGTGCTCCAGTAGAAGATGTTATGGCTGTAGTTGATTGTACGAAGCTCTTCCTTGACTTCAGCCTTGTGGGTTGAGGTTCGTGTCCAAACAAAGGGTGTCTGGGGTCTGTTTCTTGTTTCCTCTTCTCCCTCTCTGCAGCTGTTTTCCTACGAAAGTCAGGTGGTGCTATACCCATGATTTGGTATATTTTACTAATAGGAGTTGGTTTTAGGCAACCTGTTACAATGCGACCAGTATCATTCAGTGCTATATCAACCTGCTTAGCATGTGCAGAGTTTTGCCAAACTGGTGCTGAGTATTCTGCTGCAGAGAAACTAAGTGCCAGGGCAGATGTACGAAGCACATTTGGATGTGCTCCCCAGGAGGTACTTGTAAGTTTCCGGATGATGTTGTTCCGGGCAGATACTTTAAGTTTCAGATCCTCACAATGGGTTTTGAATGTGAGAGATCGATCAAGCTTTACTCCTAGATATTTTGGAGTATCGCAGTGTAGTAGTTGTTGCCCCCTCCAGTTGATGTTCAACTTCCTTCTGGCTTCTCTGTTTCTCAGATGGAATGCACAGACCTGTATTTTTCCAGGGTTGGGCTTCAAGTGATTAGCATCATAATACTTGGCCATATCTTCAAGAGCTGTTGTCAGCTTCACCTCCACCGCCTCAAAGGTTGTGCCTTGAGCTGCAACTGCTGTGTCATCAGCATAAATGAATGCTCTTGTTCCAGGAATAATTGGTTGATCATTTGTATATATGTTGTACAAGAGCGGGGCCAGCACACTACCCTGAGGGAGGCCATTCTTCTGAGTTCTCCATCGACTCTTCTTATTGTGGAGGGTGACGTAAAACCTTCTGTTTTGTAGTAAACACTGGATGACTTGTGTTAGATGGTAGTCTTTTGTGATGGAATATACCTTACTTATCAAAATTTTGTGGTTGACTGTATCATACGCCGCTGTAAGATCGATGAATGCCACACCTGTAACCTGTCCTCTTTCATACCCATCCTCTATATACTGTGTGAGGTTAAGAATTTGGCCGCAGCATGACCTACCAGGTCGAAAACCAGCCTGTTCCTTTATAAGCATTTTGTCAATGCACTCTGAGATACGATTGAGGATCAATCTCTCCAAGACTTTGTATAAATGACAAAGGAGTGAAACTGGTCGGAAGTTTTTTGGATCTGTTGGTTCCTTTCCAGGCTTTAGCAGTGCCACAACTTTGGCTTTCCGCCAGATCTTGGGGATCTGTAAGTTGGAGGTGCAGGCATTCATTAAATTCAAGATCCACTGCTTTGTAGCTGGGCCAAACATTTTAATTTGCTCTGTTCGCAGGCCATCTAAGCCTGCAGCTTTGTTAATCTTCAAAGACTGCAAGGCGGCTTCCAGTTCTATCAGTGTGAATGGATTCCCAAGATGGTCTTGCTCGTCAGAGTGCCTTTGGAGTTTTCTTTTTTCAGGTCTTCTTCTAGTCTTTCCATTCAGTAGCAGTTGGTGTGCTATTTGATTTGGACTAATTTTAAGGAGACTAGGTGGAGTGCTACTTGGATCACTATTGAGGTTTTTCAGTAATTTCCAAGCCTTACGACTATTCTGTTTCATGTTTAAATCTGACATTAAATTGCACCATTTATCTCTTCTAGCAGTAGACACAGCGCGTAGGAGATCTTCACCTGTCTGTATGGTTTCTTCAGAAAAAGGATCTTCTTCGTAAAGGTGCCCGTATCTCTCAAGAAGAGACTTGGAGTCATTATCCAGTCCAGCGACATAAGTTGTTCTACAGCCTCGAGGAATATGTTTCCGTGAGATGGCTTTAACTATTTCAATAAATTTGTCGTATGCATTTGGAGATGGGTCGAGGTTTAGCACTTCCTCATCTAGTTCTTGAGAGAACTTTCCCCATTGTGCTTGTTTGAAATTGAATCTTCTTTTAAACTGAACAGACTCTGGCTTCACTACTGCTTCAACAGTTCAGATAATTGGTCTATGTTGGGTACGTGGGATTGGCTCCATAACATTCTTCTTTGACTGTTTGGCAATGTGTTCACTGACAAAGATGTTATCTGGGTTGTATCCACCCTGCCATCTTCCACTACTAAAAGATGATGGCAACTTTGGGTCATATATTAGCATTAGGCCCATATGTTCAACCCATCCTTCAAGGTCCTCTCCATTTTTATCAGTTTCCCTGTAGCCCCAGGATGTACTGTGGCAATTGAAGTCACCCATAACAATCTTTGTTTGGTGGGAGTGGAAGTTAGGTGGTTCTGTGAATCTAAATTCGGCATTTGGTGGATGACTAGCTGAGAGGCTGTTACTAATTTTTATTTGGTAATTTCAGTGATAGCATAGTGATATGGTTACAGAATGTATTAGTGATGTATGTATCTGTAGACTTGCAAATGTGATTGATGGAAAGTTTTCTCAATTAAATATAACTGGTACATCTCAAAAAGTCATTGGCAATTAACTATGATTTGTAAAATTTCTTGGCCTTTCGCATAATATAAAGTTGATCTAGTATTGGAATTATATGACAGTAATAACTAAAGAATGTTTACTTCGTATTTATGATCTTCTTTTCCAAATATATGTTTAATCCGTTTCAGGTCAGATGTCTTAACTGCAGTACAGAATACAAGAAACATGACCCTTTTCTTGATCTCTCATTAGACATCCCAGATAAATTCCAGTTTACTCGCAAATCTAAAGACAGTGAGGAAACTGCTCCTCCATGCAATATATCAGGTATACATCACAGCCTTTAGATGACTTAAAGCCTAACTTATTAAAATAGAAGCTAGATTATGGGATAAAACAAAATGTCCTGTAAACCAACAAATTGATTACTAATCTTTATGCATGTGGACAAAAATAATGAAAATAGTTTCTTCATGACCATTGGTTAGCTGCTGACATACTTGCTTTTGTACACACTACTGTGCATAGCGCAGTAGGTAGAGCAAAATATGGGAAACTGTATATCCTAGTTTGCATAAAAACTAAATCATAATGCTTCAAATTACAATGAAGCCAAGTATTTTTTCTTCGGAAAGGCTATCCAACTTGCACTCCTTTCAAATGAGTGCTGGGAAGTAAACTTCTACAGCTAATTACCATATTGTCACTGTACCTCAAGAGCCTATTCCTTTTCCTAGCAAGGCTGTGGAACTCATACCACCTCCATTCTAGGCTAGTACCAAAGTTTTGAATAGGAGTAGAGGTGGGCAAAGTAATTCACTAAAAAGAGCGGTTGTTCATTTGATCACTCAATGAAAAGAACTAGTTCTTTTGAATGGTTCACAGTTTTATTTGAGACCTATTTTTTTTTAGGTCTCACACCTCACAATCCGGTTATACCCCCACTTTCCGTGTTCAAAATACCCCCTTATTGTCGACTTCAATACAAATAGTAGACCTTTTTTTTTTAGCCCTCCAGTCCAACGACCCCACGTGAGCAAGCCCTTCATTATCTTCGGAATCAACTGATTCACCTAGAACAGTGGTTCCCAAATAGTTGTAAGCGTACCCCCAGGGGTACGTGAGGTTTCTTCAGGGGGTACGCGCGGTAGTCTCTTGGCTAAGGTGATCACTAAAATAATTGAAAAAAATCCACTTTTATCAGCCAAAAGAAACATTACTATCACCCAAATATATTTTAAGATAAACTGTGTTTGTGTCAATTATATTATTGTAATCCTGAGGTTGTGAGAAGCACTCTACTGGGATGAACGAATTCATTTATTTATCATTTCAGCTGTTAGGGGTATGCGCGGTTGAGCTCCTTCTTGTAGTGGTACTCGGGAAAAAATAATTGGGAACCACTGACCTAGAAGAACTACCATTCACTTTTTAGTGAGCGCCTGCTCACTCGCTCTATTAAATGAATTGCTCTAAAGAACTGATTCACTCGCGAACGACCCATCTCTAAATAGGAGTACAAAGCTATACCTTTATATCAAGCCGACCAGTAGCTCTTACGCATCCAGGAGGATCTAGGTTTGCCTGACAGTCTAGCTATTTGTTGTTGTCAGATCACTTCATGTGTATGGCTGTATCATACATTCATAAAAGGTCAAGGCCAATTTACTACCCATTCCTTGTTTCCTCTTCTGTACTTTCCTGGATCTAATAACTTTTTTCTTCAATTAGCTGTAAATACCACATTAAAAACCTAAATCCACCAATCCACAACTATAGGATCCACAAGTCTAATTAAGGAACTACCTTTATCTTATCACAATGTTTGTTTTTGTTTGTCTTGTAACTTCATTGTAGCAAGCATTATGATTAATTACTTTCATGTACTAAGATAAGAGACAGTTAAATTTTCCAGATATGTTTATAAAGATGCATATTACACATAGTTTTATATAAAGAAATGTATTGCCTTTTTGTTTACTTAAAATATTTCATGCTTAACATATTTCTGTAGATAATGATTTATATCATCTTTTAAAAAATTTCAAGTATAATTAAAAACTTATTTTCATGAAGTTTATTTATTTAAGATCAATTTATTTCATTTATTTATTTTGAGAGTTATTTCTAAACTTGCAGGAAATTTTGTGGTAGTTCCTCACAGTGTGTATAATGACAATAATACTTATTTAAATATAATGATAGCTGCTCATTTATCCTCTTCCTGTGAACACCAAATAAGCATAAAGGATCACTGTATAACAAAAGAATAAAATTGGTTACAAAGTATTCTCAAATACTGATAATTGTGTTCAAGTACAAGCTAACAGATCAGGATGGTTTGAGACTACAAGTGAGGTACAGGAAGTTTGTATCCATTAATTTTTATAAGCATTATAAATAAAATTATCAAGCTCTTCAAAATGAAGGACAAATATTAATAACACGGTTTTTGTTGGCGATATGATTTGGGGGAGAGTGAAGAACTTGTTTGGTGAGAGGATGAATTTGACAAGTTCTGTTTAAAATAAGTGAAACCAAAACTATGTGCTTGGCAATGATCAGCAAAAGCAAATCAGTGAGATTAAAATTAGAACAGTATGAAATTGAAACAATTCCAAACTTTAAATATCTTGGTGTTATTTTAGCTGTTAATGGGCTAATTCCAGAAATAAACTTTAGGATTAAGACAAATGCATACTTCTGCAGTTCTTGTTCACAGATATTATAGGATGGCTAATTCCTTTCCTCTGGGACCTACAGTTTAATGCGGAATCTGAACCACATAACGTCCTCCCTTAGCATATATGATCAAACACAGCTCTTAAAAATTCTTGGCACTACCAGGGTTTAAATCCGGGACCATATCATGAAATTTTTAAAGCAAGTGCCTTAATTACTGAGCTCCCAGATCACTTCTCAGGTAGCAAAAGCATCTTTACCTAACACATACCAGTTCCCTATCCTAATTTATGGATTAAAGGTGCCGTAATGAGGGCCAACAGCCAGATTCAAGCAACCAAATTTCAGTTCCTCATGACACCTATCATGAAGATCAGATAAGATAAAATCAGAAATGAATCAGTCTGACTTAAGCTAGGACTACAAAAAAGCTTTCTAGACATTTTGGAAGACTCAAAACTTGAATTGTTTGTCCAAATAATGAGAATGGTGTCAAATAGACTATTTAAGGCATATTTTGTAAAATCAATAACTGAGAAAAGACCAAGACCAAGACGAAGACCACAAGATAGTTGGATCGAACTAAGTCCATAGTGGGAGAAGATGGTGGAAGTGAAATGGCACTCTTGATTCATACATACGTATAAAAAGGTAAAATTATTGTGACAGGACATGTAATTGGTAAGGAAATAGTAGAAATGTTGAAAACCATTAGTAGCCCTTAAATTAGTTCGCTTAATGTCTAATTCTGTTTATAGACATTAAAATTCATATTCTGTGAACTGGGAGTTTTCTAGAAAAAATATTACAAATGATTTTTCTTCACTGCAGATTGCTTAACAAGCTTCATAGAAGTTGAAGAGTTAGCTGAAACGGAACTGTATTATTGCAGTACTTGCAAAAGTAAGCAACGCTCAACAAAACGGTTCTGGATTCACAGACTGCCAAATGTACGTAAATTTTATAGTTTCAATGGATTAATAAAAATATTTGTGTTATAGAGCTAGTAAAAAGAGTAAAAAATTTGTAATTTATTCATTTAAAAATACTTCTAATGTTTCATAAAATTTTGAAATTCTGTATGATGTTTCAGGTATTATGCCTCCATTTAAAAAGATTTAGATGGAATAACTTCTTTCGCACAAAAATTGATACAAATATTTCATTTCCTGTAACTGCATTAGATATGTCTCAGTACGTTTTAACCACAGTACATGACACTCGTCGATCTGGAAGTGGCAGTAACTTGTATGATTTGGCTGCTGTGATTGTACACCATGGATCTGGGTGAGTCTGCTATGTGTCATTGAATAATTTCATGTAAATAGCAAATTTGTCAGTGTGAATTGTTTCCAGCTAGAAAATGGTTGCATTTCCTGAAAGACGAATGTGTCAGGTGGAACAACAAGTTTAATGTGCAATCCATAATACATAGCAACCATATTGTATTTTAAAAACCAAGAGTAAGCATGGTAAGAAATGTTAGTCAGGCTAAGGGGCTGTGGAAATTCTGGACACCTTTGTTTCATAAGAGAGACATTGTAGCTACTGGAGATGAGAAATTTATTTGTACTCTTGTTATTTCATCTCTTACTCCTTATTGTTTTAGTTCCTAAGGGAATAACTATAAAGTTGACAGCACGTGGAGACAGTATATCAATAAATACAATAAGACGAGCGCTTCACAAATTTTTAGGTTGGGTGACACAGTTCATGGATAAAAACATTGTTTGGTATCATTGGTTAAAATATTTGCTGTGCAATTATGGAGGTTTTATTGCCATTTGCTGAATGTAATATTGAGTATAATTGAATTATTAAAAAAAAAATCTTTGTCACTGGTAAAATACTTAGTTTCCCAATGACAGTTTATTGCACTTTTCAGTGTTCTGTACTCAAAATGGCTAAAAAATGGAACCCTCATGATTCAGTCATTTTCATTGATCAGTATGTCACGAACTTGTAATCCAACCTACTTTGCATCAATTTTGATGAAATTTCACAGAAAGATATATCCTACCAATTGCAAAACAGATCCATAGACAATTATTAAAAAAATAAAAAAAAGATAGAAAAAAACTAGTATAAGCTTGTGACCATTTTTTGTGTATTGTCATGGGTCTAGAACAGTTTCAGTTTTTAGGGTCAAAGATTGACTTGATATGACCAAATTCGAACTTAACCTACGTTTCACCCTTAGGTTGAGTAAAATCTCTTGAGCCTGAAGAACTCATAAGTATTAATAGATATAGGTATTAAACACTGACAAGAATGATCATGCCATCACATAATTATTTCAGAAGTCGTAGACTCGAACTTGCTTAAATACAAACTTGACTTGTATTTGTCCCTTAATGTTCACTGTGCAAAATTTAAAAAATTCCTGTATGCTTCGAAATTATCACTTTGTTTTTTGTTAAGGCTGGGCAAACAGTAATCTTTGGTGATAGTGTCTGTAACAGCCAGAGAACTTAATACACATTCCATAATATTAAACTCTTGAGCAACTCCAAAGAATTGAGTTGCCAGAATACTCGATTCGGTAACATATTTGGTATGATGACCAATGACTCTAAGGATGCTGCCATTGCTGTTCAAACCCTACACAAGATAGCAGAGAAGACAGGACTACAAATATAGTATGAGAACATATGAGAAAACCAAGTACTTAGAGAGTCGTCACCCCGTTGATGACATTCCATGGCAAGAATGGAAAATTTGATCGATTCCAGTACCTTGATGAATGATAGAGTTGGAAGGAACCTGCATCTTAGATAGATGTGCTAAACTCAACGCGGCATACCAGTGTCGCGAAATCATTCCAACAAGAAGTGTTATTACAAAACTGTTTTCAGACTTCAGTTCTTATATGCTGTGAAGATGTTGCTGATGAACAGGAAAGGCACCATGGATGATCTGGAATAAGCTGAAAGGCGTATCCTGAGCAAAATTCATGGGCCCAGAGTACTCCTGGATGGAACTTATCGACAGAGCGAACTGTGAATTGTACCTACAGTTGGAGACAGCTAACACCAACATGCGACATAGGCTGCTGAAGTTTTATGGGTACCATCTGAGAATGGAGTACAAAAGGCTTACCAAGAAAGTCTTCTCACTTATCAAAAGCCATAAGACAGGAAGCATGTGGCTCAACGAGGTACAAAAAGATTTGGACTCCACTGGGATTTTTGACACTGATGATTCAGATTGCTCCAAATTTTGTGAAATAGTTAACTCCTGGTCCCCTCCACCAAAACTTTCTGAACCATGGAAACCCGTCTCAGGAGAGAAAGGAAAAATTATTAGCTGGTCTTAAAAGCTATTGGGAACAAAGGCGAGCATCAAGAAAGTAGTACTTATAAGCGCTCCATAGTGGGCTTGAATCAGTAATAGATAATTAAAAGCAATTATAAACAGCTGACATCAATAGTTTTAATTTTGTATTCTATTGATAAAACTGTCAAAAACAGTTAAAACATACTGACATAGTGGCAATGCAATATTAAGTTACTCAAAACAATAATTAAATAAATGGTTTCTATATCCTTACAAGTAAAATTAGGGGGAAAAAATTACAAAAGCTGCAAAGTTTAGCTTGTGATGCTTTTACATACCGAGGTTGTGCGATGGAAGTGCAGGAACAGCTGACTAATACACAAGACAAAGTAATGAAATATACAGAATACAATTCTCTGCAAAAAAATGTGCCATAATATTCACAACCCTGAAGAAGGATGGAATAAATGCTGATGTAATTTGTAGGGAGGTGATGAATTAAAAGTTGAAGCATTCTTTTAATTGAGAAGTTTATTAGAAGAAATGAGAACGAAATAAATAAATGCAGAAGAGCGCAGGAGAACTGACTTGTATTGGGGAGGTGTGACACACAGTCCTAAAGCATGTTTAAAGATGAAAGAAAGTGGAATTCTATCTTTCAAATTTCGGGCTAGGTTTGATACTAAGGGAAAAATAAAATGGTTTTTAGACAATACACATAACAAAAGATAGGGAAAATGACACTTTACTCACCGAAGTTGAAGGCTGCAACAAGTGAAAAACGTGTGACAAACAAAAACGCATACAATATTTCAGCTTAACACCTTACTCATGTGATAGGGAATGAGCTATATGGTTCGGGAGGTGTGCACATGCCGAACTTTACCACATGACTAGAAGGCTTGAATTATCAAGACTTGATAAGTTGTATAATAAACGTTTGAGGGAAGCATTAAAAAGGATGTGTTAAAAGTTATCCACAATACAAAGGGTGGCTGGATCCTACTGAAATAGACACAGGCCAGGGTGACCAGTCCAATTCCTCTGGGGTCTATCATTTCATGTGTAATACCAATTATGTTCTCGTGACGGCAAAAATTTACTTTAGTCGAAAGAGCTGTGTTAAAGGACTGCAAAAAATTAAGGCCATACATTTAATCTAACTAGAAACTTCAGTTTTTATTTTTAAAGGCAATGCCATTATCTTAAAAACTTGATTATAAAACATTTTTATTTGAAATGCAGTGAAGTTGGTAATTCAAGATATTTCAAAGTGTCTTGTTTATATCATAAAATTTTTATTTTCCGTTTTATATAGTTGCTAGCATTTTCCCTGAGAGATTGATTTTCCCATACAGTAATTTTAGTTGCAAAATTTGAAATATATGTGTCAAATTCTCCTCAATCTTGGTGGAAAATAACAAAAGACAACTGTGACGAGAAACGTGAGGTGTCATACTATTTCCATGTCTGCATTGAAGACTTATCATTTTGATCTTAGACATGAGTGAAAAATGATTCTAATAAAATTTGAGATCATGTACAAATTTCCATTCCCTGCTCCAGAGCCAGGTCACGTAGCATCATAAAACTGTCAGATTTTGTCATATCCTAAGCTTACAAATTTCCGAAGTCAGAACATAGGGTTTGTTACTGTGAAAATCCCATCAAAATTGATCCAACAGTTTTCAAGGTATGCCAGATTATTTGTTAAAAAATGTTGAAGATCGTAATAGACATCAATTTTCCACACGTGTGAATCAAATGTCGTGTCAGTTGTTCAATTTTCTATTTTTATTTAAATGACTAAACTCTTTGTACCCTAAAGGAGATGGATTGAGGTTGATTTATTTCTACAATATTTTTAGTAGCCCAATAAGTAACGTGGATCAAGTTTCATCAAAATAACCCCAGTCACAGGAATAATGCAGCAATAGGAACATCAACTTTTTTCCACATTTCATTAAAAAAAAAGACAATATCATTCTGTATTAAATTATAAAATTATCAGAAATGGATTACTGAATAACATAATTAATCATAAAATGAATAAATGCTATTGTAGGAGAAAATGGCATATATATATATATACGATGCATGTTTTTTAAGTAAGTACCGTTTTGAAATTAAAAAAAGATGTGCAAATATATCTCAATAATTTTATTTTTACATGAAAGCCTGTACCTTTCTGTACTTTTCTACATAATTCCCTTCAATATTGAAGCACTTGTCATTACGTAGTTCCAGTTTTTGAAAACCCTCCTGATAGAAGTCTGCCGCCTGACTTGTTAACCACTGCATCACAACTGTTTTGACTTCGTTATCGTCTTCAAGACACTGACCGCCCAGGTGTTTCTTCAAGTGCAGGAACAGATGGTAGTCACTGGGCGCCAGATCAGGGCTGTACGTATTTTCTATGCAAGTACCGTTTTGTCACAGCGTGGCTGCAGCGCTACGGTTGGCGTTACGCGCGTGCACACTGGGTACCTGCATCTCTTGCCTAATCACTGACGCCATTACAGTCTAATTCTTCCTCGTTTATGTTGTTCACTGAGTGTTCAAGATGCCTCCGATAATCGTGAGTCCCGCCGACTGTGAAGTACGGGCTGTTATAAGATTTCTTTGTGATAAAGGCCTAAAACCGATCGATATTCATCGTGAGTACAGTTTACGGACAAAACATTATGAGTGATGGAATGGTGAGAAAGTGGGTGAGAACACTTAAAGATGGCCGCACAAATGTCCATGATGAACAACGGAGTGGGCGTCCTTGGGTCATTAATGAAAGGTTGGTGCAGAAAGTGGACAATAAGGTGAGAGAAAACAGACGCTTTATGATTTCCTCCTTGTGTGATGACTTTCCTAATGTTTCTCGTAGTGTTTTGTATGGCATTAGGACCGAGCACTTGAATTACCGAAAATTGTGCTCACGTTGGGTACCGAAAATGTTAACGGATGTGCACAAAACCAAACGTTTCGGCAGTGCATTGACTTTCCTTGAGCGTTACCACAACGATGGTGATGATTTCTTAAGCCAAATTGTTACAGGCGATGAGACATGGGTGGCCTACGTCACACCTGAATCAAAGCAACAGTCCATGGAATGGCGGCATTCAGATTCGCCCAAAAAAGTGAAGTTCTAGCAAACGATTTCTGCCCGGAAAATCATGTGCACAGTTTTTTGGGAGAGAAAAGGAGTATTTCTTGTGGAATTTCTGCCTCGTAATGAGACGATCAATGCAGCAGCTTATTGTGAGACATTGAACAATCTGTGCCGTTCAATCCAGGACAAAAGATGTGGCAAGTTGAGCAAGGGCATCGTTTTGCTGCATGACAATACCCATCCACATGTGGCTAATCAGGCCAAAGATCTCATCACATCTTTTCGATGGGAAACTCTAGATCATCCTCCGTGCAGACCTGATCTGGCGCCCAGTGACTACCATCTGTTCCTGCACTTGAAGAAACACCTGGGCGGTCAGCGTCTTGAAGACGATAACGAAGTCAAAACAGTTGTGATGCAGTGGTTAACAAGTCAGGCGGCAGACTTCTATGAGGAGGGTTTTCAAGAACTGGTACTACATTATGACAAGTGCCTCAATATTGAAGGGAATTATGTAGTAAAGTAGAGTAAGGTACAGGCTTTCAAGTAAAAATAAAGTTATTCAGATATATTTGCACGTCTTTTTTTTAATTTCAAAACTGTACTTATTTAAAAAACATGCCTCGTACATAGTTTTCTCGTTTGCCATTCACTTTAAAATCGGTCTTCTGTGGGGTTTAAAGATTGAATAACTGAAATTTAAGGAAGGAACCAATAGTTGCCAGATTATTTTAACATGTGCAACAATTAGTTAATATTACATCTCTGGTGTTTCTCAAAACATTTTCAGAATTTCATTTACTGTTTTGGTGTTATGTAACATTGAAATGTGACATATGCCAAACAATTCAAGTCTGATCCTAAATTTTAAAACTGTGAAAACCCCATCAAAAGCTGCTCAGTAGTTGTTTGGTTTTTTTGGGTTTAATTTCATATCTATGGATAGAAGAATACTATTAGTTTTTACCAGATTTCAAGTGACTTTGGTTATGTGATTTTATTTTTATTTTTTTCAGTGCTGGATCAGGACACTACACGGCTTTTGCAATAAATGATGGTATGTATTCTTTTATTTGGTGATTTATGGAATAAGATATCTTAAAAATTAATAAATTCAGTGACATAAAATTGGGGTAGGGAAAGATGCTTAAAATTGCTTAGGGCTGGACAGTGAAGTAAATTTGATTTAGGACATTTTGAGGATATAATGTTACATGTTTCTTTTCTCTCTTTCCCATTTGCTTAAACATCCAAAATAACAATTCTCAGTCTTATGACTGTATTTTTCATTGTTAGATTTCTAGTTTTATTTTGCATAATAACTTATTAGCTTTATAATTTCATTGTGTGGGAGTGTTTGATTAATATGAAAGATCTGTATTTTATTTTCAGCCTTAATATTGCAACCATAGGGTTTAATTTGTGAAACAGTTTACATTTATGTATACTAATCAAAATAAAACTAACTGCTTTCATGCACTGTGAATAATGCAATATAGGGAAAATAAATCCATCAGTTACCAAAGTTAAAGGCAGGAGGGCTGTAATGAAAACACAAAACGTGAGATGAATACAATTTTAGGATATTTTGGTTTAACACCTTATTCACACAGAAAGGGGTGGACGATTTGGCAAGGGAGGTGTGCTTACACCAAGGCTTACTGCACGACACACATCCTTGGTGTGCGCACATACTTTGCCAAGCAGTGCATTCATGAATGTTTAAAAAAATGATGTATTGTACAGTTGTGCTCGTCTCATGTTTTGTGTTTGTTACAACTCTCCTGCCTTCATCTTTGTTAAATACATTGTATTTATCGTATATATATAAAAATCTCGCATCACGATGTTTGTCTGAGATAAACTCCGAAACTGCTTAACCCACTCTGATGAAATTTGGCTTACTGTGTGTAATTTGGTCCAACTTAAAAGATAGGATAGTTTTTATTTCGATTATTGACCTCAGTATTTATTATTGCGAATTAAGTGTTTATTAAATGTTTGTCATAGGGAACTTAAAATAATTACAAACCATTGTCCTAAGTTTGAGCGGTCTGATGGCTCAATGATTAAGGCGTCTGACTGTAGGTCGAAAGGTCCCTGGTTCGAGCCCCTGTCTCGGCAGGGATTGTAATAGGCACTTAACGCGGCCTAAACCTCTGGCGCAGCTTGTTGTGTGATGTGAAGTACGCCAGGGTGGTACGGTGGTTCGGATTCCACGTTAAACCATAGGACCTGTACCCAGCAGGAATGGCAGGCTAGGTTGAGGCAGGTACGGCAGGGATGGAATGTGCAGCCAACAGAAACCCTGTCACCAGGTCATTACAACCATATGAAATTGTTATTATTATAGATTGTGATGTGTTAATTTATCAACACAACACTTGGTTATGTAGGTTTGGTAACCATCCAGTAGATGACATTGTGTTTCGGTTTCTTTATGCTACAGACTTTTCCATGCCATATGTGTTTATGTTTACGACATAACCGAATTTCTTGAATTTTTCGTGTATTATCATTTTTATAAGTGAGCTGTGTATCTATACTAATATAAATGCAAAAGTAACCCTATTTGTCTCTCTGTCTGTTTGTTATGTTTCTTGGGATAAATGGCTAATCCGATTGCGACGAAATTTGATGAGGAGATGCTATTTGGCATTAGGATGGACGTAGCATACTTCTTTCTGTGTAAATAATACATGTTGTCATATAATTTTGAAAAATTATTGAACGGCGATAGACGCTTAGGATGTGTAGGTCTCTGTACTATCTTTCCATGTAGCGTTCTGGTAGCTCAGTGGTTAAAACGCTTACTGATGTTTGAAGTGTGGTGCCTGGTTCAAATCCCTGTGGAAGCAAATATTTTTAAAATTTTTTTTGATCGTATGAGTCATGCATGGATCGTTGGTTGTTCGGATTGCATGTTAAACTGTAGATATCACAAATTTAGGGGTGTAATGCGAGACAAATTGTAGGTAGTCTAGCAATGCTGTAGGTGTACACTTTTTTACATTATTGTGATCCCTCAGGGGTTCTTACTCTCGCAGTCAGTGTGTGTGATCTGCACTAATAATACTATAAATGCGGAAGTAAGTCTGTCTTTTTGTTACGTTTTGATGACTAAATGGCTATACCGATATTTATGGGATTTACAAGGAAATACTTTGTTTCTGTTGGAACAGCACAGGACATTTTTTTCGGTATGAATAACAGTTGTAGTCACGAAATTTTGAGACCTTATCGAATGCTGACAGAAAGACGGATGTGTGTGTTAGTCTATGATGTTACGTCGTTTGCTCAGGCTGTGATTCTCGTGCATTATGTTAGTGTATGATTTGTTAATAAATTTTGTTTAGAGACAAAACGTATTATTTAGTATAGATGTCGATTTTCTCTGTGCCATTACTTTGTGTCTACTTAAATGTTTCAGGCACCAGTTTATTTTGCCTTCTTTTTTGATATTCCTTGCAGTTTTAAACTGGCCTAAGGTATCGCTCTATCAGAGCACGAGCAGCTAAAGTTATTAGAACCCGAGAATTGGGTGCTTATGCTGAGGAAAAAAGAAAAGGCCAAGCTCAAATAAAGCTGCCCCTTCCCTCCCGCCACACACACATCCCCCCACCTTCGTTTATTTTTCAATATGTTCGAAATTAATTCTCTTCATGAGATAGGTTCGATGGTAGAATGATATAGTGATGGCTTTCCTGTCATATTATGCAGACTCGGTGTTGTTTGGGACCAATCCTACGTTACCAACAGCTTTCTATATTCAATTCTGGCAACAAAATTCTTAATCTGTGTGTACAAAGTCGCGGGTATCAGTTGGTATTTTAAATAAAATTTCATGTTGTTTTCTAATAGAAATGTTGAAAATATAATAGTCAAACAGTAGGACGCCAACACAAAAGAAGGGCGAGAACGATTGCACAGTAGCTAGGTAAACTATTAATTACTGTATGTTAGAGGTGCATGAAAAGTATAGCATGAATTGTAATAATTATTTATTTTTGACCGAACTTGATTGTTGAGATATAAAATTTGAGCATAGTTTTTGGTGACACTTGTGGTCATTTCATAGTCTGACTGCCAAGATTATGGTTTTTCATAGTTTCCAGAAATAACTCCAGATGGGTGTGGAGATGATTCCAAACTAATGTCGGAGCCTAATTTTCTTCCCGTTTCTTGTTAAAATTCTTTCTGGCCTGAATAACCATGTCTTTGACAAGCCATAAATTCCTAATTCAAAAGTACTATTTTTGTTTCCATCTCCTGCCCCAGAGTTCTGTCTTCTGAAGCCTAACTCATAACTGCTACCATAGTTTTATGTTTTTCCTCTTACTGTTTAATTTTGTGGTCCATGACCTCCCATGGCCATTTGGGTTGTGAGTATATGTGTGCCAGGACCAAAATATGTACCATTCTCTAAAGAGAACACCTAAATATGTGTTTGTGGTTTTTGTTTTTTGTTGCTGCAGCTCCAATTGTTTTATGGCAAGTGGGTTTAGTTTTTCGTACTTGTCTTAATTTTACCTTTTACCAGTGTTCTTTGCTACGATATATTGTAAACTAGAACATCTGTGGGAAAATTTCACGAGTACAATGAATAGTAACATTGGAGGTTTGTAAAAGGATGAAAGAAGAATCGCCTCATTTGTTTATTTGTTTAGTGTAATAGGCACGTAACAAAAGTCGACGCCAGTGAAGCATTTTGTTAATATTTCTGTGATATGTGCTGCTGCTTCCTAGCGGCTAGACTCTGAACTGTCTCATATGTGCGACAATCCCAGTTATTACTTTTGGTCAAATTCTGAAAAAATTCTTTTTTGAGAAATGATATGACCAGAGCAGAGATTTTAATCTTTAAGATAGCTCATTTATCTGTTTTGGTTACATTTCAATGGAGATAAATGGCTCATGACACAAAAATGCATGTAGAAATATTAATACTTTGCCCTTTAAGGGTCGAATTTCAAAAAATTCTTTTCTTAAAATATGTTTTGACCAAAGTGGAGTCCTAAATCTCTAAAATTATACCTCATTTGTCGACTTCGGTTAGTTTTCAGAGTAGATAAATAGCTTATGACAAAAAAAAAAAATTCGTTATGGAAATAATGATAATTGAAAAGGGAGTGGTGTTAGTTGGAAAGAGTGTAGGATTAACACCACTCCTTTCCCTTTGTTTTGTTTTTTTTTTTTTTTTAATTCACCGCTTATCCAACCTCTGAATTGTTACAAGTAGCAGTAGTTAATCTTCTGCTGAAAAAGAGTTTACACCTTAAAATTTGAGTATTTTGTGTGTCTTTTGTTGTATTTTATTATTGTTGGACTTCGTATTTCTTTATAGCTTTATGTTTTCGGTCGTGAGGGATTCGAGTCCCGTTTTAATTCGTTTAGAACTTGAATTTGTTAACTTAATCTTTTGTTTTTGAATAATAACAAACTTTCATATCATTCCTTGTCATTTATTCAAGTTGCATTCAAAAGTCAGATATCTTTGTTAGCACTAACTGGCGGCCTAGAATCGACTCATATGCACATTAACATTATAGCTTGCTCGCTCTGTTTTTGTTACTCTGTTGTTCCCATGACAACCAACTCTTCTCAGAATAACCTATAGTCTATTTTATTTTTATTTGGAATTCGTTATGCTACACTTTCTTTTTTTTGTGTAGATGATGCTTTGATATTCTCTTTGGTGAGCTTTGGGTTCTTCCTGTTTCCTTATTTTTGAAAGATGGGATACAGATTGACACAAGAAATGCTCTATAAAGGTAGGAAGAACATCCGATCTCCACATCTTAAAGACAGGACAGTGTCAATACGCAAAGAAAGTGACAAACACAAATCATTGAATGAAATTGTGAATCCACTTCTGTTTAGACTGTTGCACTATTTTGCACAATATTCTTTTTGGATAGTGGTGACAATGAAACTGCCATTAGGTAGTGAAAATAAGATAAATAATTGTCACTTACTGGAGATGAAGGCAGGAGGGCCAGACACCATATGTCTCGCCTCCTACAGAGTAATGTTATTAATCCAAATATTGTAAAGTGTGTTCATGTTTTGTATGTTCATCTACGTTGTCTTTTCAGTTGTTGTAAGTGACTGATTATTTTCCCTGTCCTATCTTATTTGCAATATTTTCTTTAGATGTTGAAAGATGTACACCAGAAAATTTCAGTGTTCTGTTTGTATCTTTATATTCTTTTTTTATGATAATTATACATTGCCATTGTTACGGTTTCATTCCATTTATTTTTATTTAAATTCCTCATATTTTTGTTTAATCCTAATTTATATATTACCTTTTGTTTTACACCTGCTACTAATTAGTTTGTATTTGTTATTAATGATAAATTTTCTTACACGGACGGGTAGTATCACTGATTTTTCTTCTCGTCCAACTGGATATTGATGATATTCCTGCATATTTAAACTGAGCATGGTGAATGAGCAAAAACACCTGGGTCTCACATTCAATAGGAAGTGGGTTTGAATACCTGTCCGGCCATCTATATTTAGGTCCTCCATGGTTTCCCTAAATCACTCCAGGTGAATGCCAGAAAGGTTTTTAAAAATGCCATGGCCAAATTACTTCTTGTTCATTGTCCCTAGCCTTATCCTGCTTATAATGACCTTGATGTTGACAAAGCATTAGCCTAAAAAAAAGAAGAAATATATAAACAAACAAATAAATAAAAAAAATGCAAACTTTGTATGGTTAGGGCAAGATACCTTCTAATGCCACACTATACCCTCGCCTTCATCATTCTCCGATCCAGATTTCCGCACTGAAGACTTCTCCTTGTGTCTGTGTGAAGTATTTGACTGGTTCTTGTGGTAGAGGAACAGTTTGGATTTAGAAAAGGAACCAGAGATGATATTGACCTGTTAAGATCCATATGGAAAATATATATTAAGAAAGAAAGAAATTCATGCCATGTTTATTGTTTTGAAAATAGCTTCTGACAAAGTGCAGTGGAAAAAGCTGGTGGACATCTTGAATAAAGGAGTAGATTGGAGGGAGAGAAGGCTAGCACAGAATATTTACAACAGAAGGTAGGAATAAAGACTGGAAATGAGATGTTGGGAAAAGGCATTTGACAAGATTGTTACCTTTCCCCATTATTGCTCAATTTGTACCTAGAAGAGACTGAGAAATTCTTAGATGGAAAAAGAGGAGTGCGTATTGGTGCAAGGTGTATAATATTAGGTGATATTGTCTTTTGGCAGAGAGCAAACGAATTCTGAGCAAAATGCTGAAAGATGGATAGTATGGAATGTGAATCGATATAGCAAAAACAAAATGGTGATTATTTAAGGAAGGCAACTGATAAGTATTAAGATATGAGAAGCTGGTATCAGACAGGTAAGATTCTTCAAGTATCTTGGAAGTACTTAAGATGCCACAAAGAGGTGAAACTCCCCCGCAGGGGCCTGGTACGCAAGTGCCAGGTACGGGTTTGGCGAACCCGCGGTGCCCGAGCTGGAAACTTGTGAGCGCCGCAAGTTTCCCACACCGTAAACTCCTACCATGCTTCAACGACCACCGTAGGGCGTGGCGGTGGAACGTTGTGTGCCTAGGAGAACGGGGATCTTGGCTTCATCGCCCAGATCGCGAGGACGGTAAAAACCTCTATAAAAAACCCCTCAACCTCAAGGTCGGATACGTGCCGAGGAGGTGCATGGGTGAGAGGCAGATCACTCGCTAACGTACAACCTCAGGGGCACCTGCGCACCCCTGTTGTACTAGCATTTCTTTCTTAAATGGTTTTTCACTCGTGGGACCAAAATGCCTACCAACAAAAAACCAAAAAACCCCTGCGGCCCGGGTGTGTCGCAGGTTAATATAAACACACCCAGTTCAAACAAGCGGGTGAGGGTTGAAAAGCCCACCTGAATCGGAAAATAGTAACAGGAAGGGTCATTTTATTGATGATGCCTTTATTATAATGGCAAGAAAGGAGGGATCCTTTGAGAAGGTCTCTCCTTTCTATATTCAAAAAGGACTGGAAGGAATAGTCGGTACATTAAAAAGTGTGAAAAAGCTGAGGAACGGGACCCTGCTTTTAGAAACATCTTCCTATAAGCAGGCTGTCTCACTCCTTAAGTGTGAGAAGCTCGGGGAGTTCGCAGTAAAGTGCGAACTCCATAAAACTCTGAATAGTAGCAAAGGCGTGATCACCTGCCGCGATTTGATGGATTTAGAGTCCGAGGAACTCCTTAAGGAGTGGAGATCAGAGAATGTGGTCGAGGTTCGACAGATCATGCGAAGGGTTAACGGCAGTCTGGAGAAGACTGCCACCTTCGTCCTGACATTCGACACTCCAACGTTGCCAAAAGACATAAAAGCTGGGTATCTACATCTTAACGTTCGCCCGTATGTACCGGACCCCATGCGCTGTTTCAAGTGCCAGAGGTTCGGGCATACGACGGCGAACTGCAAAGGCAACCCCACCTGTGGGAAAATGCGGTAAAGCGGCGCATGAGCCAGGTGCCGCTTGCACCCTCCCGCAGGTGTGTGTAAACTGCTCTGGGTCACATCCAACCTGGAGCAGGAGTGTCGGGTGTATCTGGAAGAACAAAGATACAGGAGCTGAAAACGAAAGAGCGGATATCTTACGGGGATGCGAAGAAGCGCTACAAGGCTTTAGCACCACCCGTCTTCGCAACCAGCTTCGCGAAGACGTTGTCAGCTCCTGTCAGGAAACAAAATGCTGCTACGCAGACGTCCGTTGCGGACATGGGCACAAGTCCAATGTGCTCATGTCAGTGCAGATGTGGTGCCACACCCATCAAGGTCTTCACACCTAGGACCGCGGACGTCGGTAGTAACACGCCGTCAACCTCGGCCACTAAGAAATCAGGTCCACCAAGTCCACCAGCTACAGCACAGCCATCCGCTACAGTAGCTACAGCCGCTATTCCTTTGGCTACAGTTGTGGAAACAACAACAGCAGACACAGTAACTGCAACGCCATCAGCTAGTGGCGGATGGCAAACAGTGCAGAAAGTTCGGGGTCCGAAATTCAAACAAACGGACCCCACCTTGTTCTTAAAGTCCCCTTCTACTTCTCCTCCCAGATCCCCAACTGGCAGGGAGAAGAAGGGGAACAGGCCTCGGCGGAAGAAAGGTCCGCACGACTCCGAGGCCTTAGAACACAAGTCGTCTTCCGACCCAGAAGACGACATAATGCTGGTGGACGACGATAGTTCCGTTCCTCAGCAATTACATGCGCAGGACCCCACCCGACCCGGGGCGGGTATTTTTAAATAGGTAGGATGGCTCCCATACTTCAGTGGAACGTTAACGGCTTCCAGGCTCACAAAGAGGAAGTCCAAACTCTAGCACGGTCTAACCCACTGTGTCTCTGTCTTCAAGAGACACATTTTAGACCACAACACCAACCTGTGCTAAGAGGGTACGACATTTATAGAAAGGACGATACCGAGGGTGATCGAGCTAAGGGAGGAGTGGCTGTGTTGGTCCGAAACACAGTCCACTCCGAACCCGTTGCTCTCACCTCCACATTACAAGCAGTAGCGGTGAAAATACACGGTCCAATCCAACTGACCGTATGCTCTCTCTATCTGCCACCCAGTTTGTCCGTCGACTACGACGACCTGGTTGGCATTATACGACAACTCACTCGGCCCTTTCTCCTATTGGGAGATTTCAACGCGCACAGTGCGTTGTGGGGTTCCACTACCGATTGCCCCAGGGGCCGAGTGGTTGGTAGATTGATAGAGCAGGAGGAAATTTGTATCCTGAATACAGGGCAAATGACTCATTTCACCACTGCTACCGGTACGTCTTCTGCCATTGACCTTTCGTTATGCTCCCCCTCCATCGCGGACTCCGTGCATTGGGAGGTGGATCGCGACCTACATGGAAGTGACCACTTCCCTGTTTGGATGCACGTTGAGTGCGAGCGGGGAGGAGGTAATAACCGGCGTAAATGGAACGTCAGTGGTGCAGATTGGCAGCTCTTCTGCCGTTCTGTACTACTGCAACCCTGTGGTAGTATACAGGAGAAGGTGAATCACTTCACAGAAGTGATTCACCGTGCAGCTGACGTCTCCATGCCGAAAAGCTCCGGAACGCTGCGAAGGACGCCCGTCCCCTGGTGGAACGACGATTGTCGTTCCGCCATCCAGGGTCGTAGACGGGCGCTACGTCGTTTTAGGTTGTGCCCTACAACTGACAACCTAGCAGCGTTTCGTATTGCTAGAGCTAAGGCGCGTCGAGTTATTAAAGACAGCAAGAAAAGGTCATGGCAGAACTTTGTGAGCACTATTAATCGTTCCACTCCTTCGTCAAAAGTATGGGAGTCCATCCGCCGTATATCCGGAAGGTACTCTCGCCCACCAGTATCTGGATTACTGGATCATGGACGTATTATTACCGACGAACGAAGCATAGCGCAGCTGATGGCGGAGAACTTCGCCGCCGTCACTTCATCGGCCAACTTTGAACCTCGGTTCCAGCGACAAGAGTTGCTGCCGAGAGGCGCGCGCTGTGCTTTGATTCGTCGAATACAGAGGCATACAATAGCCCATTTACATTTTGGGAACTGGAGTCAGCGTTGAATAGCGCTAACGACACTGCTCCAGGGCCTGATCTGATCCAGTACCAGATGCTGAGGCATCTTAGTAAAGATGCTAAAGAGTACCTTCTGGATACTTTTAATGACATATGGACCGGTGGACACTTCCCCGACTCGTGGAAAGAAGCAACACTAATTCCAATTTTAAAACCTGGCAAAGACAAATTGTTGCCAGGTAGTTATCGTAGTATTGCCTTGACTAGCTGCGTGGGTAAGACACTGGAGAGGATGGTTAACCGCCGCCTCGTCTGGTGTCTTGAATCCCGTAATCTGCTGAGCCGCTTTCAGTGTGGATTCAGGAAGTTCCGTTCCACCTTGGACAACCTGATCCTGCTGGAAGCGGCGATACAGGATGCGTTCATCCGCAGCCATCTGGTGGGGATATTTTTCGATATTGAGAAGGCCTACGATACTACCTGGCGGCATGTTATTTTAAAACAATTACATGACTGGGGTTTTAGGGGAAACCTGCCCCGTTTTTTAAAATCATTTTTATCTGGTCGTTGCTTCCGGTACCGAGTCGGTAGTGAAGTGTCTGATCTTTTTATTCAGGAAAACGGTGTTCCTCAGGGATCTGTTTTAAGTGTGATCCTTTTTGCAATTGCTATAAATAGCATAGCATCCATTATAAGGAGTCCAGTAGGGTACTCCTATATGTGGATGATTTTCTAATTTTTATTGCATCATCCAGCCTGAGAAGCGCTGAGCGGCAGTTGCAACTCACGCTGAACAGGCTGGATGAATGGTCAGTGCACACCGGTTTTCGTTTCTCTGCCGAGAAAACCCGGTGTGTACTTTTTAGTCGTAGTAGGACTCTTTTACCAGAGCCTCACCTTACCTTGAGGAACACCGTTTTACGTTTTACTGACACTGTTAGGTTTCTGGGCCTCATTTTAGACACTAGGCTAACCTGGCCTGCCACATCTTAAAGATGTGAAAGCCAGAGCCTCTAAAGCTCTAAATGTTTAAAATGCCTGTGTGGCAGGTCATGGGGCGCTGACCGCTCCTGCCTGCTACAATTTTACAGAGCCTTTGTACGGTCGCGGTTGGAGTATGGTTGTATTGTCTATGGTTCGGCACGGGACAGTTACCTTCGTATACTGGATAGTGTCCACCATGCAGGAATTCGGCTCGCCACGGGTGCATACCGCACCAGCCCCATTGTCAGCATTTGTGCTGACTCTGGCGAAGCCGCGCTTACCATCCGTCGGCGACTCCTCATGGTGCGACACTTCCTGCACGTTGCCATAACACCTGTCAGTCCCGTGTACGACATAGTTCTGCACCCCAACTACGAACGGCTCTATACCAATCGGCATAGAGCCACTAAACCGTTCAGCTACCGTACAGAGGCAATTTAGAACAATACGGATTCGAGCTTCCTTCATTTTATCACCAGGGTTGGAGTAAATCTCCTCCCTGGCTTTTAAAGAGGCCCAGTACGATTTTAGAATTATCACGGCACAACAAGCTGTGTACCGCGGATAATGTTTTTATCAGAACTTTTAGAGATGTCTTAAACCAGCATCGTAATTTTACCCCGGTATTTACGGATGGGTCTAAGCAGGCTAACGGAGTTGGTTGCTCCGTAGTGTTCCCTCGAGCGACTTACAAATTCAAATTGGACTGGACTGCAGATGCAGCGTTTACACCGCCGAATGCTATGCTGTGTTGAAGTCGCTCCAGCATATGAAAGTAATGCGTGATAAGTTGTTCATCGTATGCTGTGATTCCCTCAGCTGTATTCAGGCCATAAGTAATATGTACCCAGCAGACCGTCTAGTCCAGGACATCCAGGACGCCCTCCTTTCCCTCCAATCTCGTGGAAAGGAGGTATTATTCTGCTGGGTACCGGGCCATGTGGGAATCAGGGGGAACGAGGCAGCAGATGAAGCTGCCAAGTTAGCCTGTGACAAGGTCCGAATCGACTTTGCACCGGTCCCAAAGTCAGACCTTGCCTCGGCGGTGAAGAGATTTATCTTTGAAATTTGGCAGAGGCAGTGGCTGGAAGTCGAGCATAATAAGCTCCGGCAGGTCAAACCGACCGTTCAGCCGTGGAGCAGCTCCTTCCAGCGGGCGAGGAGGGATGAGGTTCTCCTTACTCGCCTCCGTATAGGGCACTGTCCTCTTACTCATAGTTTCCTTCTCCGCCGAGAGGACCCTCCGGAATGTGATGCTTGTGGCGTACCTTTGACGGTACGCCACATTTTAAACGAATGTGAATTGTTTTCAGATTTAAGGGCAGACGTTGGCTTAGGCAACGATCTGTCCCTTATTTTAAGTGATGACCGTGACAACGTGGCTAAGGTTTTAAAGTTTTGCAGCTTGGCCGGTCTTGTCCCAAAATTTTTGGGCAGATCGGCCTAGGTTTTAGATTGGATTAGTGGCCATTTACAACCACTAATCCAAGTACTGTTTTTACATGTGACACTGCTTATATGGCTGGCCTCTTTACAGCCAGCCAGCTTACGCGTTTTTTAAAACTTGTTGGCCCTTCTACAGCCAACCAGTTAATGTATGTATTTTTATTTTTTATTGCCTATTTTCAGTTTTATGTTCTACGTTGCTGTCTGCGTGGCCGATCTCTTTACAGTCGGCCACGCAGACGGTATTTTAATTAGTATGCCAGTATTTTATTGTGCTGTCTCTGTGGCCGACCCCTTTACAGTCGGCCACACAGACGGCAATTTTTGCCACGTTGTCACGCCTAGTTGTTGTTAGGGCGCTAATGACCCCGTCGTCGACACGCCCTAAAACCCCAATAACAACAACAACAACAACAACAGGTGAAACTCATACTGCTATAGTGATGGAAGCGTTTAATAGGAAGAAGCAAAAAACTGGGAAAGTAGATAAAGCACTGATGAAAAGACTTGGCAAATGTTTTTTGTATGGACTGTGGCACCTTATGGGGCAGAGACGTGGACATTGCGATGAGAAGTTGAAAAATGAATAGAAATATTTGAGATGTGGAGGGGGATGGAAAGGATAAACTGGATGGATAAAGTGAGTATGTGGAAGTTCTGTAAAGGGTTGGTGAGAGGAGGAAAATAACTTCAAATCATAACAGAAAGAAAGAATTAAATGGGACATTTGTTAAGGGAGAAATACTTGTTAAGTGATGACTTGGAAGGACTTGTTTCTTATTATTATTTGCCATAAATGGTTCCCAGTGAGAGTTTAATTTCTTCGTTTTCAGTCAGACTGACCATGTTGATCTCCAAGTTCTTGGTAGATGCAACAATTTAAGCATGAGTAGATAGCTAAGTGTACTATGGTTTGGAGAAAAAATGATAATGTGGCTCGTTCTGTACTTCAGCTACTGTTGTTTGCTGTCATTGATGATTCTTGTTCTTTTCTAAATCGGTGAATTCTACACACCGTAAGCTTGATAAAAGCCACTTTTGTTACCATTTCAATGTTTACATCTCTTTCGAAGTCGTGCCAGAGTTGTACAAAAAAAATGATGTAAGAGTTTCACTTCCTGGAAATCTTATTGCATGAGTTATCAATGAGTTTTACTGCAAATGTGGCCGCAGTTATATTTGGATGGTGGAGACCATGAGATGATATTATTAATCTTAATTGTGATGGAGCTAAAGCTCTGGTGGCAATTTCCCTAGTCATATATATATATATATATATATATATATTAAGGAATGATAGGGAAATGTGACCCAACACTTACCACAGATGAAGGCGGCTGGGACGACGAACAAAAAACAAACACAAGAGAAGCGCAATATTTCGGCCTACAACAGCCTTAAATGTGGAGAAGGTGAAGCACCAGGCACCGTCACATGTGTACACATAGACGGCCGACTGGTGAATGGCGTCTCAGGCGCGGATGGTAGTTTAGGTGGAAAAGGGGGGGGGGAGATTAAAGCTCAAATATTGGGTCAATAATCGATACTGATGACGATATGTTATTGTTGAAAGAGGTGAATAATAACTGGGTGGGGATATATATATATATATATATATATATATATATATATGTATATATATAGATTGTTTGGAAACAAAGGCGCTGAGAGCGGATATATTAGACATTGGGATAGGAGAAAAACCACCGCTTACCAAAGATGAGGGCTCCAGCGGCGTCAAAACGCGAAAAAACACACAAACACAAACATAATACAAATTTTCGAGCTTAGCTCTTCATCAGGTTGTAGGATGAGGTAGGATGAGGTGGCTCCCGCCATGTTGTTTCTCCCCCCTCCCTCTCCACCCCGACCAGCCGACCATGTGCACCCCGTGTGGTCTCCTCAGTTGGTTGCTAGCTTCCGCGGGGCAGCCACCTCATCCTACAACCTGATGAAGAGCTAAGCTCGAAAATTTGTATTATGTTTGTGTTTGTGTGTTTTTTCGTGTTTTGATGCCGCTGGAGCCCTCATCTTTGGTAAGCGGTGGTTTTTCTCCTATCCCAATGTCTAATATATATATAATTATAAGTGAAACGTAAAATAAATGTAAATAGCATAGATAATAGTAAATACAGAAATACAAAAAACGTAAATGGTATAGATCCCTATCCTTCCTTAATTTTATTGCCTTAAAGCTTTTTCCTGCTCATTGTTATTATATATATATTTTAAATTTTCTTTTATAATTGGAGTGATAAATTCCTCCTCCATTTAATTTTCCAAAATCCAAATTTTAATTTTAAATATCTTAACCGTTGTTAGTGAATTATTCATCACTTCACTTGGTAATTTGTTCCAATCCCTAACACTCTTACCAAAAAAGGACAATTTTCCCACTCCTTTATGCATGAAATCGAGTTCCAGCTAGTGGTCTTGGTCGCCTTTCCCCTTCCATGCACTATTCTTAATTCTTTGACCGATATCCCTCCAAGCCCCATCACCAGCATATACCCTGTACATTCTCAGCACTCTCTTCATCCTCCTCTTTTCCTCCAATGACTCCCAATCCAGCTCCTTTATCATACGAGGGCTGCTATTTATATTTCTGGCCTAATAATGAAAAAACAAATATTTATGATTGAAATTGGTTTTATTGTTTCTCAAAATATTCTCTGTGAAGATCAATACACTTTTGCATGCGTTTGAACAAATTTTCGAAGCACTTTTTGCACTCTGATGGAGGTAACTCTGGAACATGCGTCTTGAATGCATTAACCGCTTCTTCAGGTGTCGAAAATCGGTGACCACGTAATTTGTTTTGATGTGCGGGAATAAAAAGTTATTGGGTGCCAAATCAGCGCCGTACTCCGGATGACCCATCAATTTGATATTTTGACTGGTCAAAAATTCCTATGTTTGAGCCATTGTGTGACAGCTCGGATTGTCGTGATGAAGAATTATTCTCCTCTTCTTCGACTTTTTCCGAATTTCTCCAAAGACTTCTGGTAAACAAATGGTTGTGTACCATTCAGAGATAACCGTCCTACATTGCTCTAACACCACTGTTGCCACGTGACCGGTAATGACGAAGAAACAGGCAACCATTAGCTTGGATGTGCTTCTTCCCGCGAACAACTTTGTCAGATTTGGCTGGACTTGGAAGACCCATACAGTCGATTGCTGTTTTCTTTCAGGCTCATATGCATAGATCCATGATTCGTCACCTGTGTAGGTGTTATACACAGCCTTTGATGCAATTTTTTTTAACATTTCCTTGCACCAATCAACACGAGCTTCCTTTTGAGCATTTGTCAGATTATGCAGGATCCAACGTGAACAAATCATGCAATATTTTGTTGATGCTTGTCATACTAATGCCCAAAGATGCCTCAATCTCACGGTATGTCACATGACGATCTTGCTTTATCAGTTCACGCACAGCATCGATGTTTTCTGGCACAACAACCGATTTAGGACAACCCTGACATAATTCATCTTGAAGCGAACTTCGGCCATGATTGAATTCGTTATACCAGTTTTTTACAGTGCTATATGATGGTGCTTTATCGCCGTATAAAAATTAAGTTCATCGATGTACTCTTGTCTTTATAATCCACATCGAAAGTTGTGAAACATAATCGCACGAAAATGTTCACGAGTCAATTCTATTTTTCGCCCGAGATGAATTTTTATGTTACTGTAAACAACAAATCACGCTCAAATGACACATTGTTATGAACAAGCTATGTTCAACAATGTCAATGATTCCAATGGAAATGTCAGATGGCGCCTGGAAACACTTATTGTGACTATTTCTCTTATAGTTGCATATCAATCTCTCTATCATTTTGCCTATCACTGATTGGTCTGTAATCTTCAACCCTATTTGTAACCCCCTCGTGCATGAACCGGTATTACTATCACTCTTTTCCAATACTCTGGTAAGCAGCAAGACTCCAGACTCATTTTAAATAAAATTTCGAGGTAAATTACAATATCTTATCTCACAATCTTTAATACATATATAGTAATATTATCTATACCAGCCCCTTTACGTTTCTTAGCTTTCCGAGTTCCTTCATAATATCCTGAGAATCTATTTCAGATTTTGTAGTTTACCCATTTATACTTTTAGAGAGACTCTCCTCTGATTCATTCCCTCCCATCACAGGGTGATGGTCCCTATTTGTCTCAGTAAATCAGCCACTAAATATCTCTGCAATTTTAAAATCCTCAGTGACTTCAACTCCGTTCTTATCTACAATATAGTCTGAATGCCTTCCCTTCCCCTCAGTTTTCTAATAAAGCCATAGAAATTTCTAGATGCATTGTTCAGTGTTCCTCTTGCATCAGTAATATAACTTCATAAACCCATCCTTTGCTTCTCTCTTTGCTCTTAGTAATTGATTGTTTAGTTGTTTTAAGTATTCCCTACTGCCTTCCTGTATCTTAGCTCTGTTGTGTCTCGTCTTACTAGCCTCTTTAACCTTCTCACATCCCTATGGCAGTATGTAGGTTCTGTAATTCTCTTTATTTTCTGCTTTCGCCCTTTTTTATTACCTCCTTAAATTCTACCCATTTTGCCTCCGTTGTACTTGTGCAATCCTTCCATTTGCTGAACCTTTCCCTCAAATGTCTCTTCAATTCTAAAGTCTGTAATTTTTTATTATTATACCTTTTTCCCCTTCTATTTTGGCCACTGGTTTACTGAATCCCTTATCCCTCAGTAGTGCATTGTAATCACTGGTTCCTTCAGTTACTTGACACCCTACAAGATTTTCATCAGGCTTTATTTGAAAGATTTCCAACATGTTTGGTCCCCTTGTATTTTGCTCTATGACTTCCATTACTAAGGTATTTACAAATCTCTATTCCCTTGTGTTATTTATTGTATTTGCTACCCACTTGACACCTGGTAAATTTAATTCCCCTCCAATAATAACCATTCTATGTTCACCCCTGAACTATGAATTTAGTTTCTCTCCAAGAATCTCATCTCAATCATTCATTCTTCCACTGCCGTTAGCAGCCAATACACTGATTTTTTTTTTTTATCACCGCAAAAATCTACCTCTAGTAACTCATGGTCATGATCTATGAACACTAAAGAACTGCAGTAATCTTTGCTAACCAGTATGAATGCCCCTCCAATTGTTACTATGTCTCTGTGGTACACTATGTAATCTTCAGAGAAAACCTCATTGTCTAGTACTCCTTCTTTTAAGAAAGACTTTACCCCTATAATCACTTGTGGTTCATGTATCTCATTAAAGTTTGCAAATTATATCATTTTGTTAATTATATTTCTACATTTCACCAATAACACCCTTATTTTTGACTTTATGGTATTTTCAACATTAACCTTTTTTTCCAGTTGTGCCCAATTCTGTTATTTTTCAATAACATCACCTGTTTCCTTACAATTTGTGTTTTTTACCATAGTGCATCTACCATCAGTGTTATTTCAGTGGCTTATTTTTATCCCCTCACCAGTAGCCCCTTACCTAAAAAAGGTACAGTCCTGACCCCATCGTAACTGGAAGTGGGCTTCCTTAAAGCTTTAGCAAAAAACTTAGAAAATACTCCCTATCCCATTTTATTTAGGTGTAGGCCATGTTTAGTAAAACCCCACCTACAATGAATTTTACAGGTGCACCCACCAAAACAGAACAATTGTCTCTTCCAAGTAGCATCTCTGTTTCCACATTTGCCCGCCTCATTGCGTGGTTGAACTGTGGCCGATCATGGCATCTTACAACCTTATATACCCATATATACTGTCTAATGACACTAAAGCATTCACAATTATACAATTATGTTGTGGAAAATTTTGTGATAGCATGGACTGGGACACTGTGACAACACCATAGAGACTTTCTTGTATTTATAGCACTCATCTTTCTCATATATTATTTTATGGTCATTACTGGATTGCTAGTGAGATGCTCATTGGTACCATTTAGAATTTATGTATCTCAACTTCAGTTTTTTTTATTAGTATAGTGCTGACTTATATTTATTTTGAGTTAATCGCATACAACTTCACCATAACTGTTCAACATTAATTGATAGATTTTGACAAGTGTTGTTGATTGAGATTTTAATTAACAGAATAAGTCATAAGTTACAATGCACATGGAAAAATGAACCTAAAATGTCGACATTCTTACCCTTACCCCAAAACCACCACTGTGTGAGAAACTACGTGGCCCCAATGAGCATAACAGATTGTGTGAAATTTTGGCAATAGAGTGATGTAGTCTGATTTTGATGACAGATTCAGCGATACAATCCCTAATTGTTTCCGATAAGTTTATCAATGTTTTCTCACATGCTTCACAGTTGGAAAAAATATTTTAAGAGTTATTCGTGTCAAAAAGGAAGAGAGAAAAGGAAATAAAATAATAAAGATGAACACAGTTGCACAATATTTTGGCCGATTTGTTTTTGCTTTTTTGTGTCGTCTTAGCCCTCCTGCATCCAACTTGGTAAGTATTGGCATGGTTGGGTAACATTATCCAAAAGCAATTTCCTTTCATTATTAAGTATATGCCTTTTGACCTTCTATATATTTCTTTTGCTTTTATTTTAAGGGTCTTTTCTTCTCTTTTGCAGGTCAGTGGTTTCATTTCAATGACAGCTCAGTGAGACTAACTGATTGTGGAGTTGTTGCAAAATGTAAGCCGTATATATTGTTTTATATCAGAAGAGAGTTTAGACTTCCAAATGTTAGCTCGTGACAGACTGACACACTTTACTATTATTTGCCATTGCAAGTCTTTACAAATGTAACATGCATTTTTTTGAAGAAAGGAATCTGATTGTTCCCATTCCGAATTGCCAACAGTTTTATTCGATACTGTGATAAGTACACTTATTTTTGTTTTGTTTTGATTTTGTTTTAGAACAGATGTTAATCTGTCTAATATTGGAACACAAATCTGTGTTTTATTATTTAACGTGATCTTACCTGATGGTATCTGCAATATGAGAGGTTCAAAATCATTTTATTTCCAATGAATTTGACACTTACTTGATTTAAGGATGAATTTGTCTAATTTTCCCTTCAGACAAAATTCCTGTGGGAATACTAATGTAAATGGGCTTTTCAGCTGTTCATAAGAAAGATTTGTACTCCTTTTTGTGCAAGGAGTAAATTTAGTGTTAATTTAGATAAAGAATAAATTTTCTTTTTAGATGATTATGTTGTATAAACATTCCTTCCCGAGTGTGAATATTTTATACTTATTTATTTGTTCTGTATGTTGGAGTGAAATAACATTCAAAGCTATTTGTGATTTTTAAAAAAGAATTACTATATGAAGACTGATATTCCTGTTTAAAAAATAGTTCCCTTCATTTGCCTGTAAATTATAACTCTCGAATGACATTTATAAATTATGTATTATTTGCCAGCCAGAATACTCCACTTGCATATAAATGCATGTATAATGTGAGATACATTATCAAAATTAGTTTAATTCTTGTGCTTGGTTGTTAAAAATTAAAATGATTGTGAACATTTAAAATATATGTCTGACTTGATGGGTAAATTGCTTGTGTGTTATTCTGTTGGATGTGAAATCCAGTTGTGTATGTGTTGTAGGAACATTGCTTTTCTGCAGGTGCATTAACAATGCTTTAATATTTTAGTATGACCATTCCATGTGAGAGTTTGGTTTGATTCAACTATTCACTGTTTAATAGTACAAGCCTTTATCTTTGTCACACATTGTTTAAAAAAATTAAATGTTTCTGCTCAAAATTAATACCTCTTTAATCCTATAATGTAATGAGTAAATGAGAATATCATTTATTTTTGTGTGATAACAAACATTCTTCTGTGTAGTCTTGGAACATGAACCTGTGTTGTATTGTTTAAAGTGTGTTATTCAACTGCATTATTAAAACTACAAAATCACTGGAACAAAAGCTTTTTAGTTATTGGAAAAAATAACTATTTTCCCTGGAATCTTGCTATTTAGATCATGAGAGATTTTTGATTTGTTACATAATTAAATTATTTTAAACTTCAGATGTATGAAGAATTATTTGTCCGCAGTTTATTTTTTGCAGTGTTGTCATAATTACTATAGATCATACAAAAATATGAACATTAGGCAATGGAAGTTTTCTTTTTATATAATGTGGGAGGCAACATACAGTCTCTCACTAATCAAATGTGTTGTGGAATGAACGGTTGTTTACTGTGTAGAAAGTTTTAGAGCCTCCTGTGGGGGGAACATGTCAATTTGACGTAATGTTTCGGAGCTTCTTGTAATAAAATTGGCTTACGTGGGTTGTCAGGGGTTTATTTCATTACCATTAATTATTTTGGGTGCCTTTTATGATTAATTTTTAGATTGTATTAACAGGGTTAACTTTCCTTTTAATCTATAGCAGATACATAATTTAACAAGTTCAAATCTTAAAATTTATTACTTCATTTACTTTTTTGCAAGAGAGACAATTACAAGTGAATCTATCTGGCACATGTAAACTTACAAAGAAAACAAACATATGGAATTCCAGGAATTAGCAAATTGTTCAACCGAATAAAATTTCTGCTTACTTGAAAAGTATTTTTTTTTCTTTTTTTAAATCACACGAGTCCCTATCTCCTTGCAGATTACTCTGTGGGTAGTTTTTCGGGTGTCTATGGAATTTTCTGGACGCTTGAAGAATGCAAGTCACTAACTGTTGCGCTTACCAGTTTGTTCATAAGGTCTTGAGCAGATCACCATGTTTGACGCACTATATAGTTACTATCTGCAACTAAAAGCCGGAGTCAAACTTTAGACTCAGAAACTAGCTAATCATTAATGGAAATCATCGAGCATTTAGACATAGTGCGTCACTACGAATCCTTCACAATCACTTGTCAAAGTGGGTCGTTCCGTTCTCTTCAGTTCCCATGCACAAGATGTCGTCTTCTCGGGGTGCAGAATGCGTCGCTTCTCTGCTACCCCTTCCTTTTTACAGTTGCCAATCTCCTTGCCGGATTTCCCTTGGTTATATGCAACATTGAACCTTCTGTTAGTAGCAGATATAGATATTCGGTGTTCATTGGTCAGTCTTTAAACAGCTCATCCCAGAGCTGTTTTTTGTTTGTTCTGGTGGCTGCCACTGTCTCCAATGCTTTAATTTATTTTCATTTGCTGAATATTCCTAATACCTTGTGCGGTACCCCAAATGTGTTTCAGATTACATCTGTTACATGCCCTATGACTTTACCTTCCAGTGAAGTGTAGGGCTCCCGGAGATTCTATCCTTATATTGCCTGTGCTTGGCAATAGTTGCCCGTGGCGTCATGGCCACGTGTGCTGGACTCACATCAGTGCAATTCAGATGGGGTATGGTGGAGTGGGTTTGGCAGTGGGTTAGGGGGTGTGGTGGGGATATACATGATGGAAGTGTTCAGCTTGAGGTCAGAATGCATTCTACTATGATCTTGACGCCTGTCTCTCTGCTTTCTTTACTGATCTATAACAGGCACAGACATATTCATTACTGGGGTTTGGATTTTTATGACCAAAAAATAGAGAAATTTGCATGCAAGTATGACCTTAATAATGAATAAATATTACCTAAAAGACAAAATCCAAACAGTTAAATTTACTATACATTAAAACATGCTCAATTATAGATAATCTATTTTTTCTTATAGTGTGGCTTTTGTGTAGCCAGAATAAAATGCTTTTGTGCACTCACTGCACTACTGGGAAATTAATTTTCTTTTTTTTTTTCGAAAACTTTTTTTCATATTCCTGAATAGATTTTTACTTTTAAAAACTGGAATTTATTATAATTTGTTGTGGATTAGTGTACATACAATTATTTATTCTTTTTTGATGCCAGCATTGCAGTGTGTCACCCCATGCATCTTCAAGTTCTGTTAGAGGAATTTTCTCCTGCTGCCACTTGAAACTGTATTGTACTGTGAGAAGTTTCATTGTACATTGCAAGATGTCAATGGAGTGTACTTAGAGACAAGTCACTGCAAATTAATTGTGGGTCGTCTTCAGTCGAAACAGATTCACCACCATGTAGATTGTTCAAATTGTTTTATATTCAGTATTCCCATTCAGAACTTTAATCCCTGCTTGACCTATCTTGGTACATACTTTTAACAACTGCTGCATTGTCGAGATTAAAAGTAGGGTGGAACATTAACGTTTAGAGAGTGACAATAATGTATAACTTTAATTCTTGACTGGTGAATTCTGACCAGTTCAGTGATAGTTTTGTATTTTCCTGCAATGTATAATAAGAGTACATTTCAGTGAATAATTATCTTAATTTCTTCTCATCTATAATTTCTAGTAATTCCTGGTACTATTTAAAAATTTCCAGATTTTTCCTCAAAAATATGACCTTAAATATTATCATAATATGACGAAAATTGGGAAAGTGGCCTGAATATGCATTTATGTGCTATATAGAATAGATTTAAGTACAACTAAAATGTTCAGTCGGTGTTGAATTCAGCATTACAACTTGATACGAACTCTGGGAAAAAAATATGATTTATCATAAAGCTCTGAACCCTAGTCATCACTATGTGTGTCACCACTGCACCCCCAGCCCCACTTCTGAAGTTGTCACATCAGGTTTCCTACCGCACCACTACATTGGTCATGACATCAATAGCAACCATTTCCTGATGTGGGCTATATAAGGATGGATTCTCTGGTAGCCAACACTTTGCTGGAAGATTAAGTCCGAAAGTTGCTTCAAAAGGTTGCATCAAATTGATGTGCTCCCCTGGTGGGAAGGCTGAGAATTTATACCGATGTGTTGTTGTTTGTATTTGGGCTAAAAAAAATCTAGGTGCACAGTAGTTCAGTCACCAAGTCGTCAACTGCTGCACTATCTACCCTTTCCTCTTAGTGATTCTGGCTATTTTTGTACCTCAGTTTCTTTGGTGATAGTGATGCTTCATGCTTCAAATATCTATATTCACAAATATCAGCAATCTTAGCAAGCACATTAAATTATGTCTTGTTCCTGTTCTTAATTTCGATGTTATTCGTATGCAGAATTCACTAATTTTGTCACTCCTTCACTCACTTACTTACTCACTCAATCACTCACTCACTCACTCACTGATGACCATCAAAACTCTAAGGTACATCCTGTAGTCATAGAAGCTGAAATTTGATACAAAGATAAAGCTTATCGACACCAGTTATGAAATTGTTTCTATACTAATTACTTTGTGTCTACTAGAATTGTATTATAGACTGATCTTACTAAGTTGAACTAAAGGGTAAATTGTACTTCCTCATCTTACTTGGGATATTAGTGAAGCAATTTTTTGTTACTGTGTTACTGACGCCCCATCACCATAATTCCAGTACGCCTCCCGTGATCCTAGAAATGGGTAGTTGAATGTTGGTGTTTTTTGCTGTATTTGTTGAATAAAAACCCCAAACTTGAAATGTTTCGGTTCATATTTGCTTTGCCCTGTGTAATGCTATATCATTTCTTATACCCAAGGGAATCAGCAAGCTTAATTAACAAGTTAGATTTTACTTAGTTTGGAAGTTACTTGAAATTTGCTACTTGGAGTTTACTTATGGTGGCTATTAAATCTATGGCAAGGAGCATTGCTCATCCTGAGTGCACCCCCATTGTTGGCACTGAGCATGGGCATTGTTGGTAACAGACACATATATTGATGTCTCGAATTCTGAAATGTCCTTACCCACCGATTTTCAAATGGAACCATTGCATTTGAGAGACGACTCAATAAGTGATCAACTTACAGAAAGAAATGAGAGCCCTTGAAAACAATTCTCATGCATGTGCAAACACAAAAGTTATGAGATCTTGTTCTGAGTCAAGTTTACACTTTACAGTGTGTATTCACTTCACTGTCTGAAACCTGTTGGTTTCTCTTAGTGTTATAGATTGCTTATTTTGAATAAAATAAAGAACTAGTGACTGGCCATTAAACGTGCCATAATTTTTACTCAAATGAAAGAAATAATATGAATGATTTATTCTAAGACTTGTCAAAGCTGAAAGATGTGTGCGGGAAATCTTGGCTTTTGTGTATTTTTAAGATTGGTTAAGGAACATATTTAATGTATTTATACAGCTTTAACAGATATAACATGCATGGCAGTCAACTTACCAGATTTTTTAAATCAATGATTTGTAACACGGATATCATTCTGTTTCAGAAAGTAAAGTGAGTACACACTGTAAAGTGTAGATTTGGCTCAGAACAAGAGCTTGTAACTTTTAGCTCTAAAGATTCACAAGACTTGGTTAATTTTTACAATAATTATTTATGTGGGCTTTACATTTACTGTAAATTATACATTTCTGTTCATCATACATTTTATAACTTCATTCAGTTTAGTCAAAGAAACAGTTTTTCAAAACCTTTTTTAATTGGGTGGATTATGCAAAGCAATTCCCCAGATGTTTTTCTCTTTCTTTTCCAATTTTCCTATAAGTTTTTAACCAATTTTTGTTACTGAAGATTGGTCGTATGTGCAGCTATAATATTTTTGAGTGTCACAATAGCTCTATGCTGCCTAGGGACTAAAGCAGATGTCCTCAAACTTATTTGTCCTGTAGACCAGTTGCCTGATTATTTTCTTAATGTAACCCTCCATGCTTTCCTAATATTAAATTTTATTAAAATTTGTAACCTTAACTGTGTTTTTAATAACTGCAAAGGAAAGTTTTTGTTAGCCAGGTAGTTTTAAAAAGAGGAAAGTACTTGCAATTTTTATTGACACTGTTATTCAAATCAGTGAATCGAAAATCTTATAAAAATAGTATCTATGCAGTTGGTTAGTTTTTTTTTTCAATATTTTTCTTAAAAAAAAAAAAAAACAAAAAAACACAATATTGTTTGTTTCTGGTCCACAAATAATGGCGTTCTCAGCTGAGAATACAGAACACGCAAATAATGAAACTGCAAAATAAAGAACTTTGACTATACTAAAAAGTTGAAATTACCTAAATTGATTATGACTGTGAGTGGATCTCCAAATTACTTTGTCACTGACATGGACCTCTTGAAAGCCCAAATCGAACTTTGGGGGTCGATATTGAGATAGGAACTTGGACTGAGACCTGGTGAATACTTTGTATTGTGAAAAGCCAGTTTTCTCTGGCAGTGGTGAGTGGCATGCAATAATTTTAATAGCATGAGATGTGGAATCGAAATTTAAGGTATTTTGTTATATGTGGTGGCACATTCTGCCGCAAGCAAATGGAAAGTATTTTGAGGCAAATGTAGATTGCCTGTGACTATTCATCCTGATGGAAATTTGTTTGATAGTATGATCTTTGTGTGGAGAAGGGTACCAGTTCCTAGTTGTAAACAGGTGGTAATAGGAAGGTGCATGTTGTAGATCTTATATCATGGGCTGTTACAGTGGAGGAACTATAGGATTTTCATGTTGAACATGGAGTTTGACATTTTTGACACAAAATTTGGCATGTGTTAGGGACAGTAAGTTTGGGGTGGAGCAGAGAAAATATGTGGGAGACCATTTTCATTGAAATAATAAAAATGTTTTATGATGTAATTTAGTGACTCTATGCCTTGGAAAAAGTGTGCAGCAAGAACTAGGCTGGGCTAGTTTTAGCAGGTATGAGGTGGTAATTGGACTATATCGACAGCTGTGTGGTCTTATGCCTTTGTGGGAAATCATCAGCTTCATTCAAGTTAGTGTGCTTCTTCAAAACCTCTTGCCTCATCCTTTTCTTCTATTGATTCCAGATAAAGCATTGTATTGTTTCCCTTAACTTTTCAGCAAAAAAATTCGTTAACCTTGGATGACTTTTTGTTACTGCTCACGCCCCCTGTTCTAAACACATTTCAAACTTTGTGGTTCAGTTGCTCCCGAAATTTAGTCATCTTTCTTTGTATATCTGCACATGTTAAATATCTGGCATTTGGAGCTAAAATTAGAGTAACTATTTTTGCAGTAAGTAATGCATAGGTTCATGGTTTTTAATATGAATAGAACTTTTTACTAAGCTTTAAGGGTTGAAAATAAAAACAGTTTTGGACAACTGAAACTTTTTTTGATGTTACTGTGGTTTGAATAAATTCTACGCTGTACACATAATCCAACTTTTAATCATTTCATAATTTATTGTGTTGTTTATTTGCATATGCACTAGAGCTTTTTTGTCCTTGACAGTGTAAATGATGCACTTATTGGGGTGTAGGGAGATTATCACTAGAGTGCACTCCAACATAATTAAATTTAAGGCAAGTCTGGTGAGTGAGGAGTAGCACTAAGGCTGCTGTTTTGGAAGGACTGGATTCAAATCCAGCCATCAAGTTTTAGTTTTACATGTTTCCCAAAATCACTGCAGATGAATGCTGGAAAGCATTGGGAAGTCATTTGAATCTTATTGAAGGGCAAGGGGCAAGAACATCTATTTTAATGGATCCCAGATATGGTTGGTAGTATTTAGGGTAAGATAACCTGGTTGGCCAGAGAAGAAAGTTCACATGTGGAGTAATTCATTTACCCATTCACATTCAATTTGTACACATTGGCATGGTGGATTGGTGGAGAGGTCTCAAATTAAATGCAGGAGTGCATTGTTGTCAAAGATGTCTGGTTTATATTGATCTGTGAGATCTATGGCACATGTGCCTGGGATTGCTGCTTCCACCAGCCTTTGCTGGACACTCGTGAAAATTTCACAAGCAGAAAATTATCAGCTAAGTGAAATTTTGTATTTTATGTTGTGCTTTTATTTACTAGGTATCAATAAGAAAGGCACAAACCCTTTTTTCTTTGTATATGGGTCATATAAACCTGCATTCATTTTGAAGGATAATAAAGATTTCCAAAATGTATTATCCTTTTCGTAATCAAGTAAGCTATTAAAGATCTAAATCATACTGAAATGCAATGAAATAAAATGTTTTGGTTTAAAATCAAGTCATCTGCATGTTGAAACATATTAATCATCAGTAGCCACTTGGTCTAAAATTTTAAAAGACTCTAGTTGATTTGTATTTTGAGTGTTTGTGTAAATTGAGTATATAATTTCCAAGAACCCATACAGCCAACAGGAAGTACAGCCAATTTATTGATTTTCTGTTTCATTCTTCCACCACCACAACCTCTTTTCCTGACCACACTGACCATTTTAATATTACCACAAAGCATCTATTAGATTTTGCATAAGCTGTAAAAGTATGAGCATTATTTAATTATAGATAATCAGTATATTAACCACATCATGATTGAGATTATCTACAACTATATTGAATTAACAGCCTTTTCTGTATTTATCTATTTTAAGTAATACACCAGTTCCAATGTTCCAAGGTGATATTTAAACTAAGTGCTGAATTCTAATGATCCTAAATAAAACCAGAAAAATTAATGATCTTGAATTTTAGCCGTTTGGTATGCTGAAAGAATTTATGTTGTCTGCAAGTGTGAATTGTTAAAATCAAGTAAAATGGAAGGAAAAACTGTTAACCATACTGACCCAGGCACTAATAAAGATTACACAGAAACTAGGATTTATTTTTTATTACTGGTGAAGTTGGGATATTGGTTTTTAGCTAATGTTGTGTAAGAGGTGATACTGTTTGACAAAAATCCAAATTTAGGATCAAGAGATGGATGCAGTTACAAACGGATGGCACAAAAAAGGGGATGAAGGCGGTGATACTTTATGCAGTGCAGAATAGTAACGCACATTTGGACAGAGAAAAGAAATGGTTGTTTAAGCCAAGGGAAAATGTAAAACGAGTATATTGACATTGTAAAGATATTGATTTGAAAATGAGATGCATTTAGAAAATAAGTGAAGAATTAACTACAAGCTGAGGGAATTAGTATAACTATTAATTTCTTATTATTCCTTATACAAAAGATTTGGTTAGATAGGGATAAGAAATGGAGTAATAACAGCACTTACAAAGAAGATTTGGAAAGTTCTGCATTTCTGCTGGTGATAATTGCATACATAATCTTTTAAAGAAGAGTCAGTTTACAGACTGCTGTAGGAATAAATTTTTAGAGAATCATGATCACTGAAGTTTAGTTTATTGTGCAATGATTGGCACAATTTGTCTAGATTTTGTAACTGAATTGCAGCTGATAAGCAAGGAAGGAAAATGTTACCTGCATGGATTAGTTTATTCAAGTGTTTAAGGGAATGAGGGAAGAGACTTGCTGATCAGTCAGGATTGTGATGCAGAAAGGAAGGAAATTCTTGTGAAAAAATTAATTTGTGAAATGTATTTGAATTAATCTTCTAAAATATCACTATTTGTGGTGTTTGACAAGACTTAATCTAATTGCGATGGAGCACACGCTCTGGTGGCAATTCCCTTAGTAATCTAATTACCCCTTTTTTTTATTTTCTAGCTGGTACCCACGACTTCGTTCGTGTTTGTAAAGAAATTGGATTGACAGCTACCGACATCATCTAACCACCATAATGCACGATGGGAGACACGATACCACTACCACACACAAACACGAATGATCTATGCTATGTAGTTGTGACATATACGGAGACACATGTCTTTGGTCGAAATATGAAAATATCCTTGATCGGCCAATTTCAACCACCATATCTCCCACACTTCCACTGTTACCGAAATTCAGCAGGTGACCCTGTGCTACTACCACACACAAACACCAGTGATCTGCGCTAGATAGTTTTGTCTGAAAAGTGATACACCATGACACGTTTTTGGTAGAAATATGAAAGTGCCACAGGTCGACTACTTTCAACCCCCATATCTCCCACACTCCCACAGCTACCGACATCTAACCACCATAGTACATGATAGGAGACATGATACCACTACCACACACAGACACCAATGAACTATGCTTTGTAATTGTGGTAGCAGAGTGACATTTACGGAGACACATGTCTTTGGTCGAAATACGAATATATCCTTGATCGGCCAATTTCAACCACCATATTTTCCACACTACCACAGTTACCGAAATTCAGTCAACGTTGTTATCAACGGGTGACTCTGTGCTACTACCACACTTAAACACCAGTGATCTGCGCTAGATAGTTTTGACCGAAAAGTGATACACCATAACACAAAGGTTTTAGGTAGAAACATGAAAGTGGCGCAGGTCAACCACTTTCAACCACCATATCTCCCGCATTCCCATAGCTACCAACATATAACCACCATAGTACACGATAGGAGATACGATACCACTACCACACACAAACACCATTGGTCTATGTTATTTAGTTGTGACAGCAGAGTGACATGTACGGAGACACACGTCTTTGGTTGAAATACGAAAATGCCCTGCATCGACCACTTTTAACCTTCATATCTTCCACATTCCCACAGCTATCGACATTCGGCCAACATTGTGCACGACAGGAAATTCCATGCTACTTCCACACACAAACACCAGTGATCTGAGCTAGGTAGTCGTGGCTGAAAAGTGATATAGGAAAACACATGTTTATATATATAATTTGAGTGTTAAATTCCTCTCCCACCTACTTTTGTGATTTACAAATTTTCAGCTCAGGGGGCCCCCCTAAAGCTCAGGGAGCCCCTCAGTGGCGTAGCTAGGTTAAAAAGGGCCCCTGCCATCAAAATTCGCAAGAATTGGTAGAGCAATTAAAAACAAAAGTTGGCTATCTGGCCTGAGGGGCCCAAAATATTTTTTTGCACGAGGGCCCTTGTTAACCTAGCTATGCCACTGACTTCACTTGGTAATTTGTTCCACTCCCTGACACCCTTGCCCTTCCATGAACTATTCCAAATTCTTTGAACAACATACGCCTTATGTATTCCCAGTACATTCTTCACCCTCGTATTGTCCTCCAGTGACCCCCAATCCAGCTCCTTTATAATATCAGATACTGATTGGATCCTGTGTGAATTTCTACAAACACATCTAGTTGCTCTTCTTTGCACGCCCTCCAATTCCTGTATTTGATACCCAAAATGGGGATCCCAAACTGCACCACCATATTCAACCAATAGGATGACAAAAAGTTTTGTAACCCAATTCCCTAACTTCTCTGGTACATCCTCTCATCATCCTTGCCAGTAAATGTAGCTGCCCAGTTGAGTTTATTATCAAATATTATGCCAAGATATTTACACTTCAAGCCTTTGACAAGCAATTCTGACCCCACCCTATAATCATAAACATCTTTAGTTTTTTGTTTGGGTACCTAATAAGCTGACTCTTCTTGGCATTTATCTTCATTCCATGCAACTACCCATATAGATATTCTATCCAGGTCAACCTGCAGTTGTTAAGCCTTTTTGTGTTGATTACCATTTCCAAACAACTTAAATTCTGACTGTAAACCATCATTCATTACAATAATTAACAGCATCAGTCCCAATAAACTACCCTGTGGTACTCCACCTCTTTTGATAATGTATTGCCTATTCTAACACTTTGCTTTCTGGTTTTTAAGAATTCATCTTCCCAGCAAGTAACATTTTCATCCAATCCTATAGTTTTCAGTTTATTTAAAACCATTTTATGGCTCACTCTGCCTAATGCCTCAGTGTGATCTAGCGCTACACTATCAATTTAGCCTCCCTGTTCCAATTTATCTGAAATATCTTGCATATAGCTCACACTGAGTGTGGGAGATATTTCTTGAATAATTATCTGGTCAGAATGTTATTACTCAAACAGGGAAAGTCCATCCTTTCCGAGACTTGTTTGTGTTTTGAAAGCAGTACTCAATCCACTATTGACTGTCACAGCTTAAGGCTGGATCAAACAGATCGAAGACTTCTGTCGCGGACTATATAGTTGATAGGGCTGCATCATCCTAGTCAAACACAGCACAGCTAACTGCACGGCATGATCCTTGTCTGCAGAAGACCAGTGACAGATTGTGACTTCCACAGACTCAATCTCGTCCAGTGCATTCAAGATCTGGTATTTTTATACGATACTCGACTTTCCGTATATAAAAAAAAGTTATAAAAAAAGGCAAAAGATGGAAGTATTTTGGTGAAAGACTCAATCTGACTAATAAGAATACATTTATTTATTTTACACAACTTCTACTGTTTTCCATAACCCATAAAACAGAGAAATGTAATAGAATAATTATCATAAAATTAATTGAAGTAATTTAAAAATTGTTTTCGTATGGCATAGGCCATATCAGTTATGAAAGAATTGGTGGGGTAATTTGTTATTGAGACACTTAAAAATAAAGATAAAAGTTAACTTTAAAAGTATTTAACTTTGCGCACAGGCTGTGGAACTCTCCGAACTCAAGAACTGATGGACGTATAAACAAGGACAGGGACGAAAACAAATTTGGTCGCGACTGCTTCTACACTGCTTTGCCCATATTTGTCCCCGCTGTTTGACCACTACAAAGTCGGCGGATTGCTAATATCCGTCGCATTCTGTCCTCGCTCTGACCCGACCTTTAAACAGAGCCCCATTAGCCGCCACTTTGAGGGTTCCTGCATGGTACCCACAGTTACCATAGCAGTCCCAGAATCTCTCTCCCATCTTATGTGTGGGATTTGAACATTGGAAGAGAATGAAGGAGTGTAGAATACTAAGGAAACTGCACGAAGTGAATATGTAAGGTAAACAAGCCAGAGATGTAACTGTCTACGTCTGTTACATCTCAATTAATAATTTAATGTCAATTATAGACAATAATTTTGTATGTTGGCTACGTGTGTGGACTCGGAGAGACAGTATCACCTGCTCCCATGGTGCAGAGCAGGTATAGATGCCAGACGATGAAACTATGCTGAGAGCTTGAAAGGATTAGCTGGTAAGTGACACTTCCAAAGCAGGGGCGTAGCTACTATGGGGCTAGGCGGTGCAGTGCACCGGGGACCCTACACTCAGGGGGCCCCCAAGCGCACCTCTGGAGGTCCCCAAGTGTACCTCTGGGGCCCCCAAGTGCACCTCTGGGGAGACACAGGGAGACCCTCACACTAAGGGCCCATCACTGCTCAGGGGACCCCCAACCACTGCTCAGGGGGCTCCCAAGCACAACTCAGGCGCCACCAGAAAGGCAAAAAAAGGTCGCCCATCTGGCCTGAGGGCCCAGAATAAATGTTTTGCACCGGGGCCCTTGTTAACCTAGCTACGCCACTGTTCCAAAGCGAAGGAAGGACTCTTGCTTATTAGCAAACTCCCACAACAAGGCAAAATGACCTCTGCAAGTTGTAAAATTACTATTATTATTTTAAACTTTCATTTCTTTTATTGTTATTTTACATTAACAACACAATTCTCAATTACATCCAAACTTCCGTACTCCACACGATCTCTGCTTCTCTCCCTGCTATTTACGACAAAGATCTTCCTCCTCCTGTACTGTCCAGAGATTTTAATGTACTTTTCATCTGGTAATAACGATGCTTGAAATTCTTTGATGCAATACTTAAGACATAATAATAACACGATATAAAACACTTTTAGCAACACACACATATTAATTATTAATTATTTTTTAAAAAAACTAAGAGTTTGTGTATTCTTACAAAGTTCGAGAGGATTTTGCTGTAACGAAATAATATACTGTTAAATTGAGAAGACAAATGTGACGAGAAACAAACATTGTTAACACATCACGTTGGTATATTGAACGCAAATATTTCACAGAATGAGAGAGAGTCGCAGATTGAAGAATGTCAAAATCAGGTGTTTGAGTCTAGCAAATAAGGTACAAGACCATGGGCGCAGCCAGGGTGGGACGCATTCCTTAGGAAGTCGAGCGAAGAATACAGTATATGACAGTAAAAACTCCCACTTTTAATATTTATATAGTTCCATCACACATTTGATGCTGGAACCACGAAATCACTGTTACAGAAATTTTTGAAAACCCAGAAAATGTTAAAGGAGACTGAAGACTGAGTAGGAACGCGTTCTTCGCCCATAGGAGCTAGGGACAACAGTGGACACGAGAGGTACGAGTCGTCATTCGCCCGACTGTCATGGCGCCAACTGTGATGGTGTGGCCAAATCTAACCCTACCTTTACACCCAGGACCGGCGTTAGTGGGGGGATGGGGGGGGAGGGGTAAGCGGGTCAGATGTACCACGGGCCCGCCGGCTGATTTGGGGGGGGGGGGCGGACGAAGAATCCGCCCATTGTCGCCTGGCCAGTTGTAGAGCTAAAAAAAAATTACATGACTGCTAGAGTTCGGAGCAAGTACGAAGGCGGGTCAAGGGAGGATGCGCAGTAGCCTGTGGAGCTGTACCACGTGACTCACAGCCAATCGCGTGTCAGTAGCTTTCCTGTGTTCGTTCTGTGCGCGTCGTGCTGTGTTCGTCAAGTTTACAGTTTATTTCACTTATAGTGTTCCGTTTTTAGTGATTATTTTGCCCTCATAGTGTTCATTATGAGTGATGGTAAAGAATCACGCCAAGTGTTGCACAAACAAGCGAGAGGAATAGTGTTCCGTGTGTATCAGTACTTGAAAAGGCAGTCTTCTTCTGAGTCCAAGCCACCATGTGTTGCGAGTCGCGCCGTTGCCAAGTGACAAGAGCAGACGGCTGAACCTACTAGCGCGCTGTAAAGTGACAGAAGCAAATTGGCAGCGTCGGAACACGTCTCCCCTCTCTCCTTGCGCAGAACGCGAAGCCCACCCGCCTTGGTACGTGCTCCCAACTCTAACAACGCTTACCCTCACCCCAGGCCCGAGAATCCTAGCGCCGGCCCTGTTTACACGATGTCTCTTTCATATTCTCATGTGTTGTTCTATTTGTTCCAAACTTTCACACTTACTTCGTGGACTTTTTCAGATTGAAAGGAAAAGTACTGAGTTGAAAGCATACCAATTGATCACAAGTTATTTTGTTTTAGCAAAGCAGACGACAAAACATCCGGATAAAAGTAGTGGCGAAAGCGATAGCGGCGGAGAAGAAAAATTGAAGCATACTGTTGCAGCTGGCTGTGATGGTGCAAGCTCGATGGTAATGGATCATACTTACTGTGCATAATGATGAGGATCACTGGCTTGGACGATCATTTAATATGATCTCTTCCTAAACAATTAAAATTAAAAAAGTTAGGGATGCTGTGCAACTAAAAAGGAAATTCAAACACTGCTGGCTGGCGGATTGTGCACATTTGGTGGCTTATTCCAAGAAATTAAAGGGCGCTTTGTGCGTTTATCATTCTTGTTTCCACCAACTACTGTGGAAGGTGTTTTAAGTGTGTTCGTGGTGAGACCTTTTGCACGCTACAATGACATGCACAAACTTTCAAACAGCCATAAATTATCTCAATGCCACAAATCAGCAGCTACAACTGAAAAATGTTTCGTGGAAGATATGCCTATTGATTACAGCTGATTTCAGCACAGCAAAAAGAAATTGAAGAAAACAACATTAAATTCAAAACTGAAGCTGGTGATCAAATTTTGTTAGACTGAAGACTGAAAGACGTAAAAAATTCCACCTGCATATCGCCACAAGTTCAAAATAAACTTATCGGCATATGTTGTAGAAATAATCCCACGTAGGGTTTGCCAAATTGGTGGTGAGTGGATAATTTAATAAAATAAGTAATGGAGGATATTCAATTCTAAAAGGTACTGCAAAAATGAAATTGCGAAGAATCTCGACGCTGTCGGAAGTATAGGAAAATTGTCACAATATGACATTTATTTAGCTACAAATGGCAATTACATGTCTTGGTAAATTTATTTTTAATATTAATACAAAATAACAACGCAACGCCCAGAGGTACAATTAGCCGTTGAGAAAACAAACAAACAAACAAATGAAATTTACTTTGAAATTAACCTCAAATAATTAATACATCTGGAAGAATGATTCGTAAAAAGCAATATAAATAACAAATGATGACATCAGACATCGTTATCAATGATGTTGTAACTATAAACAATGAGCATAACCTTGGGCGCCATGAATTGAACAATTATACAATTCAAAATTTACGAAAACATATGGAAAAAGAGTCTTGCAAGACAAGGTTTTTTCCGAACAACTCGTATAGTTAGGCAAATTATGCCGTTAGCTCAGCTTACTTTGAAAGTTAGAGCAGAAACTTTTTATTCCAGGGAAGCTTACGAGTCGTCGTCTAGTTTCATGGACGTTCCTTCAGGGACGTATTCACGGTTCCCGGATGCGTCGGCTTAGGTAAAACGCTTCCACCCCCACTTCTTTTGTGCGATGCAGGCGACTATCTCTCCCGGCGGGGTAACATTAACTATAGGTCTCTGTCTTCCCTAGGACACACTCCAGCGAAGGTCGCACAATACTCACCATTCGCCATAAGAAATGCCTTTTATCTATTGCATATTCTCATTAAAATAAGATCAATATATTGATATCGCAGCGTGTTTTATAAACTTATCTAAAGAGAAACAAACATGATTGCCCAAGATTTTTTATGCATAAATGGGTGACCTTTTTTTTGCTTTGTGTTGCTGGTAGGGGCACCCTGAGCTGAGGCTGGGATCCCCTGAGTTGTGCTTGGGGGCCCCCTGAGCAGTCAGGGCTCTTAGTGAGAGGCTCCCTGTGTCTCAGGAGGCCCCTTAGACGACGGTAGAGCTTTTTTTTTTGTTTTTTTAAAAAGTCTCCAGTTTGCCGTGGGCCCGCTGAAGTGCGCTTTGGGAGCCGCAAGAGGTGCCCTTGCGGCACACTGAGGTATTGCTTGGGAGCCTCCAGAGCGTAGGGGCCCCGGCGCACTGCACCGTCTAGCCCAGGGGTCCCCAAAGTGGTCGATACCGACCCCTTGGGGTCGATATGAGATCTCCGGGGGTCGATTAATTCAGGGGGGTCGAAAGGGGGTCTATTAATACTAAAGATGATCAATTAAATTGTACTGGGAAAAAATAGGAATGCTCTACTAACAATCAGGTCAATAAGTAAAATTAAAGCTCATCCTTTCAAATCTCGTCTGTTTGTGAAGTCATGTGAAGTAACTGATGAAACATGTGACAAGTTAAAACAGTACAACAATCATCTGCTCTTTTTGGCAGGTCTTCATTTGAAATTTATTCCATCTATCCATGGTTTTGTTCCTATTTTTTGAGATTATAATAATAGTGGAAAGTATCTCGTTTTTCTGTTAATTTTATTGGATGGATTTTATAAATTATTTCGTTGAGTTGTTATGCAGGCCTCCTTATTGCTTAGCATCAGAAATGCCAAAAATGATTTAATGTTTTTATTAAATACTTGTGGGGGTCGATAAGAAGGCAAATATCGTATCAAGGGGTCGACGGGGTAAAAAGTTTGGGGACCCCCGGTCTAGCCCCTAGTAGCTACGCCCCTGCAAATATACCAATCCTCTGTGATACCTATTAGTCTCACAAAAACTAATAATGTTTTTATAACAGCGCTTTCCTGAGGAGAACCCACCCGCTTACTCAGAGCTTATGTCGCACCCTAACATAAAGCTCGACATGACATAGCAAAGATTATTATTATTATATTTTTTATTTTTTTTGAAAAAAGAAAGTTTTTGTGGTTACTACAGTCTAAATGGATTCCTTGGTGAATCTCAACTTTGGTATAATCTTAAGGAAAAGGTTTTTTTTTTGGTGTGTGTGTGTGTGTGTGTGTGTGTGTCGCAAGCCGAGTTAAAGGAAATAGCACTCGCTGCACTAGAGAAAAAAAACGCAAATGTTCTACCTAGCCATAAAACATTCTCTACTCATTTCGCTTTCACAGTCCTGCATAACATGCAGTATCGAAATAATCTTCAGCACCTTGCGTAGGGTAAAAACTTGGTTGGGATCAAAAATGTCAGAAAACCTGCTTGTCCCCTTTTGTGCAATGAGTGTGCATCTGAAAGAAAAAAAATTGAACAATAAATTTTGTCAAAATTTAGCCAAAACCCTTAAATAAGTTAAATGAATGTTTAGTTTTTTTTATAGTAAAACCATTTTTAACAAGTATTTTTTTTATTATTATTAAGTTTCCTTGTTTTTTTTTTGACACACCCTGATTCCGATTCTGGCTACGGCCTTCGCCATAGCAGTGAACGAAAAGAGTGAAAGAGGATGTCTAGCAAATAAGAACGCAGGAATGAGTATTGTCTGTACTTATTGTTAAACTTTCCTTTTTTCTTGTCCGCTCATTGAGGGGATAAACATTCCCGTTTGCACATTGGTGTGCCAATCTCGATAGAACAGGAGAAATGCTGGTCTACATCTACTTATATACTCTGCAATTCACAAAATTGTGGGTGGCAGAGGGTGCTCAGCATCAAAGTTAATATCTTTGTTGTGCATTCCAATCCCTAATGGTACAAGGAAAAAAGAATTCATATAAGAATCAGTGCGGCACCTTATTTCTCTAATTTTATCTTTCCTCTCCTTCCGACTCAAAATAGGTTGGTGGAAGAAGTATTTCACTACACTCGAAAGTGAAAGTGGGAGTACACATGTTTACCAATAAGTTTAAACGAAACGTGTGTCGTCTATCTACCAAAGACTCCCAGCCTAGTCTACTAATCAGTTCTGTGACGCTTTCATAAGGACTGTAGTAAGCGGTCACGAATCGAGCGGCTCTTCTCTGTACTTTCTCTATACTTTCGATCAAGCCCTTACGAAACGGGTCACAAATGGCACAACAATAATCCAAATGTGGACGCACGAGAGATTTGTACGCTATCTCCTTTGTTTGTTCATTACAATTTTTCAAGATTCGACCTATGAATCGCAGCCTAGAATTAGCTCTACCTACTAACGAATTAAAGTGTATGTCCTATTTCATATTACTTTGTACTGTTACTCCCAAATATTTCATAGAATCAACCATATCAATAACTGTATTGTTTAACTCGTATTTCTGAACAATTGGATTCTTTTTGTTAGTTATGCTCATTGTCTTGCACTTTTTACAATTTAGAGTAAGTTGCCACTTTCTGGAAATCTAAAAAAATTGCATCTACTTGTGAAACTGCATTAAAAACTTTCATTACGTCGAGTGTAAATAGGGCCAGCTGTGTTTCACATGATCTTTTCTTCCGAAATCCGTGTTGTTTGTTGTAAGCAAATTATTTTCATCTAGAAAATTCATGATGTTCGAGCATATTATATGCTCCATAACTCTACTACAAACAGATGTTATAGATATGGGACGATAGTTTCCACGATCCCCTCGATCACCTTTCTTGAAAATCGGAGTTACTTGCGCGATTTTCTAGTCTGAAGGTACTTTTCGCTCTTCTAATGATTTACTGAATATATCAGACAGAAATGGCCCGATTTCCGCCGCATACTCTGAAAATACTTTTACTGCAATTCCATCCTGGCCCGGTGCATTCCACCACTTCAGGAGCTATAATTGCTTAATGATACCTGCAGTATCTATTCGTAATGATTCCATCACCGACTCGCCACGGTGTGGGAACGGGAATTCTATCCTTATTTTCATTTGTAAATGAATTTTTGAATACAGTATTTAGTACGTTAGCTTTATCGAGGCTTTCATTAACGAATTAGTGCTGGAATATTGCTGTTGGTACAATTAACTTTTCGTACATACGACCAAAATTTCTTTGGGTTTTCTGTGAGACTCTTAGAGAGAGTGTAGGAATGAAAATCGTTGAAGGCCTCGCTCATTACATTCTTAATACGTCCTCTTAACTTAGCTAAGGTTTCTAAATCGCTGCGACACCCCTTCCTTCTTGAGCGTGCGTGTATTTTCCTCTGTTTTTTGAGTAATCTTTTGACTTCGCATTTGTACTACGGTGGATCATTCTACCCCTTTATTGACCGCTTTGGTATATGTATTTCCATACCTTCCCTGACTATATGTATAAATCGATGCCACATCTCTTCAACGGTGTCCTTTGTTGACTTGAAGTTATGGTAATTATTCCTCAGGTAGGTTCTAAAACACTCCTTTGAGGCCTTACTGAATCTATATACAATCCGCCCTTTTTTCCTTTTTCGCTTGGTTATTAATTTGATAGTCGCAATTACCGCTTTGCGATCGCTTATTCCTGTGGTCGTTGAAATGTCGGTGAATAATTCTGGCCTGTTGGTAACCAGCTATTCTAAAATGTTTTCGCTACCGTTATGACACCGCGTAGGTTCATTAACTAGCTGCTCGAGATGATTATCTGACAACAAATTGAGAATTACTTCAGAAGCTGCCTTATCCCTGCTACCTGTGATGTGAACGTAATTACGCCAGTCAATATCAGGCAGATTGAAGTCACCTCCTAGAATCATAGCATGATACTTAAAACGGTTAGCTATACTATTTACATTATTTCTTAACTCCTCGGTGATAGCTATGTCGGAATCGGGTGGATGATAGAAGGCGCCTGTGATGAGTTTTGACCCAGCAACGTTGAGTTTAATCAATATGATTTCACAGATCGTATCCACGTCTATTTCATTACATGGGAGAAATTTACTCACAGCTACAAATACCCCACCTCCATGAGAATGTAATCTGTCTTTACAAAAAACGTTCATGCTATCTTTAAAAGTTTGTCGGAACTTATTTCCGGTTTCAGCCAACTTTCTGTACCGATAACGATATCCGCTTCTGTACTACAAATAACGCTTTCTAGTTCCTGTTGTTTGTCACAAACGCTTCTACAGTTAATTACGAGAACTTTCAACTGTCGAGATTCTTTTACTTTGCTCCTACATTCCGGTGTTGCATCTGATTGGGTTGCCCGTAACTCTATTTCGTGTTTCGGGTCTTCCTCCCTCAGCCTAAAAAACCACTCAGTGCATTCCACATGGCCCCTACCACCCGTGTAGCCGATTCACGTGTATAGTGCACACCTGACCTATTAAGGGGAACCCTACAAGTCTCGACCGTATGGCGAAGATCGAGGAATCTGCAGCCAATATCATCACAGAAACGTCGTAGTCTCTGGTTCAGCCCCTCAATTCGGCTCTGAACCAGAGGTCCACAATCAACTCTATCTACGATACTACAGATGGTTAGCTTTGCCGATATCTTGCGGCCACTGGCCACAGAGTTCACCCGTTCAGCCAGCCGCCGGAAGGAAAAGAGGATAACCTCCGACCCAAGGCGACAACATCATTGGTGCCGACATCAGCCACAATCTGTAGTTGGCTACACCCCGTCCTTTCTATGGAATCCGGGATGGCCTGTTCCACATCTCGGATCAGGTCACCAGGAATACACAATGAATGGACGTTGGCTTTCTTCCCCGAGTAATCCGCTATTTCCCTAAGGGGCTCTAATAACCGCCTAACTTTAGAGCTCCCAACTACCATAATGCCCTTCTGTGTTTGCTCAGACCTGGCGCGCTGGGGGGCCGTCAACTCGCAGGATGACAATTGTGGGACTGAGTCAGCCTCCGACAATACATCAAACCAGTTGGACTGACGAACAAGTTCACCGTCTTGGCCTTTAATCCTGTTCGACTGACCCCGTGTGCGGCTTCGAAGTCTAGAAGTCATAAGCCAGTCACCAACAGGCGACCGCGGCACAGCATCCAACACTTCAGCCTGGGTTACAGGTACGACGGTCGATATGGGAGAATCTGTGATAGGCATGGCTACATCAGTTTCCCCAATAACACATCTGCAGCAGCCTTTTACGGCAGCTTCCAGCTGTGTAACTTTCGCCAGCTGCAAGCTGTGCGCACAGATTAGCCACCTCGGCTCGCGTCTGCACACAGCAGTTACAGTCCTTAGACATACTGCATTTGAAAAAACGCGATAAAGAGAGAGAGAGAAAAAAGAACAGAAAAAAGGACCAGAAACTCGAAATAACCTGTACTTCCTACAAAATATGAACACTCGGAGATTGCGCTCACCTAATCTACACACCACTACAGATAAAATATAACTAGAAAATACGCGACTCCACTCGGCCACTGTTCAAACGCTACTAACGAGCACTGTCTACAATATATAAACACTCAGAGATTACACTAATCAAATCCCCACACCCCTCCAGATAAAATATAACAAGAAAATACGCTAGTGCACTCGGCAACTGTTCAAACACTACTAACTAGCACTGTCTACAAAATGTAAACACACAGAGTTTACACTAATCAAATCCATACACCACTACAGATAAACATAACAAGAAAATACGCTACTGCATTCGGCGACTGTTCAGACGCTACTAACGAGCACTGACTACAAAATATAAACACTCAGAGATTACACTAATCACTAGTGTTCTTATTAAAAGAATTAGCGAAGCTTAATATTATTTTGTGGGTTGTGTATTCAGCCTGCCAGCATCGACTTCTGGGCTGAGAACCCAAGATTCAGCAATCAGTCCGTGGGTATTCTGTACGATTGTCTTCAACTAGCAGACTTAAATTACCAGTCAGTGTTACGTACAAGTGACAATGAGGCAGTTGTTAGTCTGGTATCAAGGTGACGCCATTATGTCTGACGGAGATGCAAAGAAAACTGATTGCTGTGCCAGCATTGAAGTATAGTCGTATTTCCAGCCGTTAATGTGATTATGACGAACACAGTTCGTTGTGCACCAACTACAGCTGCAGAGTGACTTCAAAATGGTAATATCTATGGTTTGAAGCTTTATTGTTCCCAAACGACCCGACAGCGGCCGTGGTGATGCGAATCACAAAGATAGGAAGTCTCATGTTTAGCTACAATGGAATATGTAAGACTTTAAGACTACCATAACGGCAGAGATGAGGGGATCAATGCAAACGCTTTAAAAAGGTTTTTAAAATCTAACTAGTTTTCTGAATCGCACCAGCAAACAGTTGGTGGATGTGTAGATTCGTACGTCGGAGATAAGCCAAAAAGACAAAAACGCGGGAAAACCAGCCGGAAGTAACCATCTGTGAAGTCGAACTGAGCAACAGTGAGAAAATGAATCAACTTCTGATTATGATGTTAACAAAAGTGAGACTGAGTACAGAGCGGATTGCGGGAGTTTTCCCGAAGCATAAGGAAACGTAGAAACTAAAGTCACCAGTGAACTGCAGGGTTTTCGTAAGGCAATGACTTGCCTAAGCATCCAGGCTGTCAATAGCAACACCGCGTATGTTGCGGTATATTTACCATCACCCGGTTCCATGGGAAAATGGTTACTTCCCCAAGAGTTTGTTGTAAGATTTGGAAAGTTACATTTGAATCAAGAATATCCTAGAACCAATGGATTGCATTGACCCGCGTGCGTGATAAGTTCGCACAAAGGAATATAGAAGGCAAAACAGAGGAAGGAGAGGAACGTATTGAATGTAGTACATTTCTTTAATGCTGGCAATCTGGTATTAGAACGCTGTGCGCCGCAAGTGGATGCACTGAAAAAAAGGGGTGGGGGAATGCAAAGATCTTCCTCCTCCTCAAAGGACTGTACAGCACAAAGAGAACTGTAGGTTGCAATGCATACATGATTTGTAGACGGCGATATTGAGGTGGGAATCTACAACGTACACGGAATACCATCTAGCATGAGTAATAGAAATCCACGACTGGTGGTACCACTGCTTAGGAGGATTAATTGGCCACAAAATCTTTCGAGTGCTAAGCCGACTGTGTTTAAGTCGTTTCTTGTTGTTGTCATAGAGTCAGCTGGCGATGTGCCACCAGGTATCGCGACAGCGGGCGAGTATCGTTGTTGACTTCCGTTCCAATAACGGGACGGCGACTTTACCGGTCCTGAAGCGGATACCACCTCCCATCACTTGAAAAACATTTTACGTTAGTTCACGACTCATACTCTATGAGACAAGGTGGGTGCAGAGTGTTAGATGTCCTTGACTCCATTTGGGGGGAACGTGTTAGGGGACACGCCGAGTTTCTGGAGTGCCTGCCTTACAGTTAAAAAATTGTTCCCAACTAGAATAATTGTTTTAAAGTTTTTTTTCTCTCCATGCGTGTGTTGTAATAACAAATATTGTTAATTTTATGTTGAGTATACTGGATGAGAAGGCGATGTATTATGACCTCATCTGTTATCAGAAGCAATTATTTATAAGTTATTAATTATAAGTTTTATGTGACTATTGGATGACACTAATTTATTTTATGTATGGTAAAATCGTGTCTTTTAAATTTAACAATGATGCTAATCTACCAACATTCCATGTTCTCATGCGTGATTTTGGAAAATACAGGGTGCAAAATTATGAAGGGCATTGGTCGTGTATGTTTAGAATTATAGAGCAACAATGTTACACTGACAAGTTATCATGGTTTAGATGATACTGTAGCTATTAAGGACACTATATTATAATGTCGCGATTTTAACAACAAATTCATTAGTTGATTACAAAATTACTTATAACAATTTTACTTTTATACATTAGGACTTGCTTAGAAATATTATATAACTTTGCTCTCGTGTGTTACTCAGTGAATTTCTTCCATGTATTTTGTATCCATTAGATCGCCAATTGCTTGAACTTCTGTAAAAACAGTAGAACTCCAATTATCAGAACTCCGAATATCCGAATCGTTGAATATCCGAATCACTTTTTAGATATAGGAGAGTGGGTGGTGTGTAATTCGTCAGACACTGGGTATGAAATTCTAAATGATGATGAACATATCGAAAGTGTGAGAGTAGAAAGTGTCGAGGAAGAAGATGACCTTAATGTCGAAGTTGAAGCATACACGGGACCGTCAGCTAGTCAAGCATTTGCCGGCCTTGAAACTGCGTTGAAGTGTATGGAGCGCCAGCCTGAGTGTGACCATATACAGCTTCTCACTGTCAAGCGGAAGCGCGACTAATTAATTAAAATAGACCCTTTTTTCGAAATAAATCCATTTATCCGAATTTTTGACTATCCAAACGGGGTCCAGTCCCAATTGATTCGGATAATTGGAGTTCTACTATATTTATATTTTTTTAACAAGTACAGCAACACGATTGATACTTGATTTTCATTAAATCGCACATAATAATTGTGTCATCATCTGAATATGTTTGAAGAACAGACATAATAAAGATTTATTTATGGCATATTAGCAATTACCCGCGACTTCGTCCGCGTTGAAGAGTGTTGTAATATAAGATTTTCTTGAGGTCTAGTTGCTCAGTGGTTAGGGCGTCCAACTGGTCCTCAGCTTGATACACAGTCTCGGTGAGGATTTTCATAGGTCCTTGGCTCGATCTTCACCTCTAGCATAGGTCGTTGTGTGATGTGACGTACGCCAGAATGTTCACGTTGTTCTGATTCCACGTTGAACTGTGGGTCCTCTATGCCCGGTAGGATTACTGGGTTAGGTTAAGCGGCTACGAAAGGGGCCGATTGCGCAGACGTAAAGAAGACTTGTCACTAGGTTAATATGATCATACAATTTATTTTAGAGCTATTTTTATTAATAACAGTAGTAATAAAAATAACAATAAAATAACAGAAATTTATATATGTTCCACAACAACTTCATCGAACTTTTAAACAATAAAAATATTCTGCATGTTAGGAGTATTTTCAGTTTAGTACATCGGTATATACAATATTGCTGGATTTGTTCTTTTCTGAAAAATATGTAAATGTTTTGCACTCGATACCCGAGAGCAGGCAACATATAATAATTGACTGTGGGAAAAGCAGGGAGTATCCAAATGTATTACCACTGCTTTTAACGTTTGACCCTGCGATTTATTAATTGTCATTGTAAGTTCAATTTTTAATGGGAACCGTAATCTTTTAAATCTAAAGGGAATATTACTAGTAATAATTGGGATACACGGAATTAATACGGTTTCCCCTGTAGATGCACCGGTAAGAATTGTTGCCTTCGCAATGTTTCTTCCTAGTTCTGTGCAGGGCCGGCGTTAGGGGGGGGGGGGTAAGCGGGTCAAAAGTACCCGGGCCCCGCGGGCTGATGGGGGGCCCGATCACCGACTATAGGGGCCCTCAGGCCATGAAGCCTGGTCATTTTGTACAGCTAAAAAAAAAAAAAGGTCGCCAATTTTACCCCGGGCCCGAAATTCCTAGCGCCGGCCCTGGTTCTGTGATGCGTAATCTGGTGCCATTGCACAATCTTGGGGGATCGAGATTACGCATCAGGAGAACTGGAGCGCCAGCTTTAAGCTCGATTTGTGGGACGACACCCCAGATAACTCCAAGAAGTTTAAAAACTCGACGGGGTAGTAGCAGCATCGTCAGATGACATCACTGTATCGATGGAAGGGTATGTTGTCACTTCTGCGGCTATTTCCTCTAATCTTTTATTTATTTTACCAACAGAGTCATTTTTCGGGGCAAGTATTGTCCTCTCACATAACCAGTTTTCGTCATTGATATTTAGTTGTATGCTCGGGAAAACATTAGTAATGAGCTCGTGTTCCGAGCTGACAACATTGCAAAAATCAGATTTGAAGTGAATCATTCCCTCCTCATCTGTTTGCAGGCGACCATCTCCAATTTCCAGCAGCTTTTGAGCGTACGAATCTGATTCGCGATTGTTAAATAACTGGACTCGCAGGTTGGTGCCAAACATCGGGCGTTCTGTCGTCGCCGACTTTTCGTTTACTCCGGTGTTTCAGTAGCTCTTGAAATCGACTGACGGACGGCTTGTTCTTCTTGCCGAGCTCGCATTTCTTCAGGTATTTCAGCAACTCGTTGCGAAGCTAAATATGCGGCCTTTTGTTGCCGCATTTTCATTTTCTTCGGTGTTTCAGCAGCTCTTGAGATCGATTGCCGTTCGGCTTGCTCTTTGCACCGAGCTCGCGTTTTTCCCGGTGTCTCGGCAGATCGTCCCGACACCAAGTGTTCGGTTTGCTGTCGTCGCCCAACTTGCTACTGCTCTGGAAATTCAGCAGCCACAGAAGCCCCCATACGTCCCTAGTGCTCAACCCTCTGCAGCTCTGCTTGAGGATTTGTCTCCTGGGTTTTTGCTATTTTCGTAGCCCTAGTTTTCTTACATTTCTTTGAAAGATTTGACTATCGGGAAGTCTCGCGAATAAGAATGAATATAGTTTTAATTAATGAAAACTCAAAACGTCAAAATATTAGCAATACATTGGTGGAATTGACTAAATATCCAAGAAAATACTAACATTCAAAGAGCAAATAAATACTTGTATTTAAGTGGCCCAAGGACGTTGATTTCCGTTAAAAAATTGTGAAACTAAAAATGAAAATTTTGATTTGCGCTGAATATCCGAAGAAAAAAAACCTTTAAAAAAAGATAACTTAATTTGCTCTTTGAATATTCATTTTGTTTTGAGGATATATAGGTTCCATCAATTAATTCTGCTTTAAAACAGAAATTTACGTACTATAGTAGTAATTGATTCTTTTATTCATTATGATCAGTGTTAATGTTGGTTTCTCTATCTGTGGAAAGAGCTGAGTGCCTGTAGACCAATTTACTATTGTTCTTTCATTTCGATCCATTAATATAAATTTCAATGTTAAAGTAGTAAATGAATCTTTCTTCATAATTGGTTTTTCAATCTGCAAACAGAATTGAATTTACCGTATACCGGCAAATTACCACCCCGCTTGACTGTCACTCCACTATCTGAATAAAACATTTATAAATTTCAAGAATTTACGTAGGGCAACGCCGCGTGTTCTGGTAAATCATTCAAGTTTACTATAGATCTTTTGATACAATATCGTTACAAAGAAATACTTGACGCCACTAAATTGGCGCTCATGAAAGAAGCTTACATAATTAATAATGTTTCTGTTCTCATTCTGGTCCATGCTGCATTTCAACCAAGTCACAAATTCAGGTAATATTACCGCTAGAAAATCAAAGCTTCTATTACTCGCGCATTAATACATTCACTATATTGCATGTTAGTGACTTTATGAATGGTAAAATAAACTTGACTCATTATTTCAATTCGCGATACTAAATGAACCCGAGTAATGACGGTGGCAATGTGGGACTCGTAAAAGCGCAGTAAATTAAATACTGAACACATCTGAAATTACATTCAGCCGCATGAACTATGTCGTCAGCATCATGAGAATTATTGAAGTAACATTATTAAAAAAATGTATACTAAAATCCTTGTAACTTATAGTGTACAAAGGAAATTCCATAATTCTCTACAACTCTATTTCAAGTCAAGTTTATTTCGCGATAAAGTGACTGTTACTGCTCGTGATTTAGTAAGGTGTATAATGAAATTAATTATGATAGTAATTTATGGTACACTAATTAGGAATCTTGATATAGAAAAAACTGTTGCTACCCGAAATGTAGTTCCAATTCATTTAATGGGTTGAGGTGTGTTTGTATCGTTTGATTTTGTAGCGGCAATAGTGGCAGATATAAAGGTTTTGTTTGAAATGCTGCCTGGACCAGAATGTTTTTGTTACAGCATAAGGGAGAAGTAATTTAGTTATTATTAGTAAGTAATAAACGACATCCAATGTTGCTTTATGAAACAGTAAGATTCTACATTAGGCCATTGAATACATTCGTTTTAAGTGAAAGATTAAATAGATATTTGCAAAATATTGAACAGTAAGTAAAAATCACTGTTATGTGAATCATAGTTCACTATTTGTACTAAAATTTTGAAATAAAAAATAAAAAAAAGGGTTAGTTAAGTTTAACTTTTGGTAAAACTAATTTGCAATATTACCGAGACTGTGTAGTAACAAAATAGAAGACACAGGAAATAAATTAAACCGAGATAAAATGGAATCCGTTACATTTTTATAAATACGGCACGACAACTTTACACTCTTAGTGAACCGATTGTCGTGCTGGTATATTGATAGCATTTTACTTTTTTTTTTCCAAGCTTTGATTTTACTCATTCATTATGACGCATATATTACGAACGAAATTATGGTGTAATATTTGATATGTCATACTTTTTTATGTACACAAATGAAAACATCTCCTTGCGAACTTAACAACAGTACCAACCTTTTTTTTTTTAATATATAATTTAAGGTTAAGTACAGATTTATATTTTCTGCTTCCAAACTATTATTTGTCAAGTGCGTCGGTTTTATGGCTTTTAAACTAAACACGAACTTGCATATGTAAGAAGGTTTTTGCTTTTACTTCTAAAAAGCAGTGTTTGCGATTTATGTAAAAAGCAAAGAGTAAACGTGGCACGGCTATGTACAAAGTAGGAAACTCTATGTTGTTTGCGAATTGATATTAATGGCAATTTCTAAAATCTATCCTATGTCACTTCGCACACAATATACTGACTTGATGCCAAATTTCATTTAAATATGTTGAGTTATTAAGGCGTGATTGATTCCAGAAGTATATCCAAACACACATTCAAACTTTCTCATTTATATAGATAGATTTTAATAAGGTTTCTTTGTAAATCGGAAGCTGATAAGACTAATTTTTCTTCTCTTAAAGTAGCAAAATGTAACCACTGGACGCACTGAAATCTTTTGCTGGCAAGTATAAGCTGATAAACACAAATGTGCATATTAAGTCTGTGAAATCTACCTGTGGCAGAAACATGAATTTGGCAGTTGTTTTCATTTTTCGTTTAGTTCTCAGAGACAGTCTAATAATAATTGCTTGGAAAGCAACAGAATGTCTGCAATAGAACATGTATATATAGAGAAGAAGAGATGAAATAAGATAAAAATTTAGCATAAACCAGACATTAAAACAAGACTTAAAGAATAATTAATGGAAAATAAAGTTAAATATTGCAATGTTTCAGTGAAGTTAATGACAAGGTGTTGCTGTCTTTATCACATTGATTCCATTTATACATATAAACAGTATGTAAAATTTTCAATATTTCTAACAGATATCTGTTATATGCAATCTATGTATAATATCATATTATGTATAAATCGTTACAGCACTCGAAACACCGTGTAAATGGTATTTGTTCAAAAACAGTGCAGTAAGCTATCTGTTTCATTTAGTATAGTGTTTTAGAACAGAGAACGGTGGTTTGGCTTGATTCACTTTTAGAAAGGCAAGAAAAAGGAGATAGTTGAATATCATACTTTGTTTGTACATTACATTTAGATTTTAAAGTAAGTCTGTTATATTGTTGCGAGTGTTTTTGTATTATAGGTTTCTTTTTGGAAAACGGGTGTATAACAACATAACTTGCGAATAACTGATATTAATTTAGTTGCTGTTTGCTATTGTTTTTTATTTCACTTAATGTACAAGCATCAGATAAAATCTTGGCCAGATTTTTTTAAATTCTTGAGAGTAATTTATCTCTCAGTAGCGCTAATCCTTAAAGCTTTTATGAAAATGTTCCTTTCGCTGACAGTAATCATCCATGAGAAAGTACGTATTTTCAGTTATCTGAATCACAAAACGATTTTGATGTTATTGCTGTTCTATGCTTGAAATCAATAGTACCCAATGTATGTAGCAATTGGTGATTAAGTTGTCATTGGTTTCATTTAATTCTTATTTGGGCATCATTTGAACTGTTCTCAGCTCTCCCAGTTTTCTTATTTTGATTGCTTTAGCTAGAAACAACATTTAAATAACATTGCAAAACAACCTTTTTTGTATCTCAAATGTGCCATGTTATGTTCTCTTTCTGAAATATCGCTCAAACTCTTGCTTTCATTCAAATCTGAGTCTTGGCTTTTCTTCCTGTTTCTCCGCTTATGTTTTTTGTCTGCTGAGGAACCAAAGTAGTTAAACTCTATTCCTTTTCCCCTGATGCGTTTGGAATTTTGGCAGCTTGATCTGGTTTCAATATCAGTACAACTTGTGTTAGTTGCTTTATCGACCATAAACCACGAGTTTGTAATAGGTTTTGGTGGTGGAGCATGAGACATATCAAAACCAGGAATTAGATCATCAGTCTGAGTCTCGCAGTTGTGTTTTTCTGAAACATCCATTTTTTGGAACTGTTTTTGTTCTCTTTGACCTGTTACCTTTTCCAAATGCCGTGATTCTCCATTGTTTATTCTATCCAGTGCACTATCAGCATATGTGTCATGTATGTAAGATTTAAACAAATCAGTTTCAGTGCTTCCTGGTAGGAAACAGATATTACTTTCTAAATTCACAGATTTTCGTTTGCTAGAACTTTGTTTAACTGGCGGAAGACGGTTTCTTCGGGACAATGGTACCTTGTTCATAGGATTGTAGTCACTTGCACTACCTTCCTTATACAATGAACTAAAAGGTGCCGATGGGTATCTTTGGACCATTTTTGAGGTGGTGGTTATATCCTGTTCGAAGACTGTTCTCTCTTTTGGTGATGATGATAGTTCTCTTTCAGTACTAAGAATATTTTCCTGACAGCAATCATCTTTTGAGGACCTATCTGGGGAACGTTCCCCACAATGTCTTTGTTGAGAAATGTCTATATCATTTAAACAATTTGAAGTTGGAGATACTGTGTCCTGAGATGAAATATGTTTTCCTTTGGATGAATGTATTGTTTTGGGAATTACAAAACTTCTTGAAGATTTCATTGTAAATACATTTTTTCTGGTTTTTGAAATCTGTTGATCACAGGCCTGTAGTTCACGAGGAAGCGTCATTTTCTTTTTGATAGCTGATTTTCCAGTTAATGCAGTTTTTCTTGTTGGATTATTTATTATATCTTCACAATAAAATTCTCCCACTGAATATTTGTTCCTGGATACAGCTGGAAAAAATTATCACAGATATTATTAAGTTGTGCTTGGAAAGAAGTTCAAAACTTATATTTATTTTTAATTCTTTATGTTTTCAGATTATTGACTAAACACTCCAATGCATTTTAACATACTTAAAAAGTATTTCCATATTAGGTAGTATACCAATCACATTACAAAAAAAAAAAGTGGACTTTTTCTATATATGAAAGGAGGCTTAAATAGCAATTATTAAACATTGAATATATTTTTAAAAATTGATCAATTTTTCTTTAACATCTACAAAAATGTCGGAATGGTTCCCAAAACTGCCTTATTTCTTATTAATTTTATTTATGACATGGAGCATAAATAATAAAATCTCTGACAAATGGGGACACTTGTGCTCACCATTTCTATTGGCAGCAATAAGCTTGTGGCTAGTTATAGAATAAGAATAAACCAAGATCCAGTTATAACTGGAATGGGAATATATAGTCTGTGTTGGATTTTGCCAATACAATTTGTTATACAATAATTCCTAAACGTAACAGAACCTAATAAAAATATAAGGAGTGATCAACATATTAGATAGATAGATACATATGTTCACTTTGATCCCATGTGAGGATAATCTCGGGGATGTGGAACAGTACATACACTTATTAGTAATGTCAATATTACTATATAATTGATAATATTATTATATATTGATAACAAGTCAGCAACAACCCATTAGTATAACTAATATCTCCTGTAATCTACAAATACAATCCCGAGTTAATTAATACTTACTATGTGGAACAGTGTATACACTTGTTACCAGCATCTAATAACCAGTTATTTTCTTACCAACCAGTTACCATGATAAGTTTCACTGTAATTTGTTACTACATGTTATATTATGTTAGTTCCTATTTATGTGGAACAGTAAACACACCTATTATTAATATCAATTAAATTACCAACAACACATAAGCAGTCAATTACTTAAAAACCTGTTAGTATGATAATTTTTCACAGCAGTTTTTGAGTGTATGCTATCCCATGTTAGTTACTATATATGATTGAAATTGGAAAACAGTGTAATTAGTTCATTTGTCAAACGGTTCAACAGAAAGAAAAACAATATATCATTTTAGTAATTGTGGATAATTTTGTCACCTTCCCCTTCCATACACCATATATACTATTTTATCAGTCATTCTTAGTTACCAAATTCCAAGAAGAAAATTCTTTCACAGAGTAAAATTGGTTCTGAAGCAGAAACTCATTCAGTTTGGACTTAAAGTAGTTGGGTTTTTGTAGATAACATTTAATTTCTGTTGGTAATACATTGAATAAGGAAGCTTCAGTAAATGTTAACCCTTTCTGTACAATTGACAGTGATTTGTAATCCTTGTGAATATTATATTTATTCCTAGTATTATGGATATATATGTCAGCATTAAGATTGAAGTGTTCAGGATTGTCCACTACAAATGATAGTACGGAGTATACATACTGTGCTGGCACTGTTAGTACACCCAGGTTTTTAAATAGATTTCTGCACGACGTCTGTGGGCTTGCTCCACAAATAGTTCTTATAGCACGCTTTTGCAATTTAAATACCCTCTGTGCTTGTGACGAGTTTCCCCAGAATGAGATGCCATAAGTGAGCAGGGAATGAAAATATGCAAAATATACTAACTTTCTGGTTTCTATATTAGCTATTCTAGATATTACCCTAAGTGAAAATGTTGCAGAATTCAGTTTTTTAAGAATTTGTTGAATATGCTGTTTCCAGTTCAATTTGTTATCTATATATACACCCGGGAATTTTGTGAAACTGCTTTCATTGATTGCTTTTCCTTCTGATATCACATTATAGCTGTCCTTTGTTTTATTTTTTGTAACAAACTGAAATAACTGTGTCTTTTCTACATTAAGTATTAGTTTGTTGGCATTAAACCACCTGTTAATTTTCTTTATAACATCATTTGCTGTGTTTTCGAGGTTTTGCGCTGATGGGTCTTTCAAGGATATGCTAGTATCATATGCAAATAGCACCATGTGTTCATTATCACCTAGTATATGTGGGAGATCATTTATATAGATTAAGAACAGCAGAGGGCCAAGAATTGAACTCTGAGGCACACCACATTTAACTATACCCCATTCTGAGTTTATAACATCTCCTGTATTTTTCAGTGATACACATTGCTTTCTATTTTCCAGGTATGATTTAAACCAAAGTCCTGGCTTACCACTAACTCCATAGTGGTCTAATTTACCTAGTAGAATCTCATGATCAACACAGTCAAAAGCCTTAGCAAGATCACAGAATATACCTGTTCATTAATGTAGAGCAGGTTAGATCTAAAAGATGCGTGATTACACTTGTCACATTTTTAAAACTGATGAAAATTGCTGATTGGAAAGATACATTACACTAGCGTTAGAATAGATACAATACAATATGCTTGTACTTTAATTTGGTATTCAAACATTATTCTAGAAAAGAAATTCATTGATTATTCCTGCTAGTCATTATTTCTTTGTTCAAACAATTGAAGATTGAAGGATAATTGACTTGTAATTGTGTTAGTACAGCATGACTATTGAAAATTATTATTATTAACGGCAATTGATTTAAGCCCCAATTGTAATTTACCAGCTTTTCCAGTATGAGATTTTTCCCTTTAAATTCGTCTACTGTTTAGATAAATTATTCAGCAAGTATTTCGATAATTTATTGCTTCCCCTGACTTGTCTGTTCTACAAATGAAACATTCTGGCTCTGGATTCGCATTCGGGTGGACGCCAGTTCGAATCCCCGTCCGGGCATCCAGATTTGTGTTTTTTATGGTTTCCCCAAGTCACTCCAGGCGAATGCTGGGTTGTTCCTTCAATAAGTTATGGCCGAATTCCTTCCCGTTCCTTGTCCTAATCCCATCCCGCCTCTAATGACCGTGACGTCGACGAGGCGTAAAGCCATAAGTAAAAAAAAAACAAAAAAACAATAAAACTTTCTTCTCAATTTTGTATTAATTCAAACTCTACTTTACAGCTATGGACATCTCTTTCCTGCCATTTAACACTAGTAATTTTTCCCAATTGCCATCCAGATCTCATGGTCTATGTGCCTGACACGCATACAATACTCCCTTCACCTGTCTACTGTTTCAGAGTGACTTCCAATCCAGATTTGCTGACTGTTTTCTACTATAATTTCTGAAACAAATCTAACTGCCCTCCTTTCCAGATACTCCAATTCGTGTTCTCATATGTCACATCTAGATTGAGATCTTACGAAGTGAACAGCAGTAAATTCAGAAAGAGATGATATAACAATATATTAAACTGCTGCCACAATGGACATGGGTGATACAAGAGGTTAAAGTTCATATACCATCCCCGGCGTAACGAATGACCGTTATAAAATCCCCATTCAAATAAAGTGAATCATTTTTTAACTCATCAAATAGAGTACTGAGAATTTTTTTTCCCACTGACATAAGAGCTTGGGTGCCTGTAAAAACTCAATTTCCTACCATTTTTGTTAACAGCTTTATCTTAGAGACAATATTACCTAAAAATTTATCTCAAATATGCACTATATCCTGTATTTAAACAATAAATATTGAGATGTAATATAATTTGTTGGTTGAAAGCAAAGAATACAATTTTATTTTGCCATTTCTTTGCCATATATTATAACTGTTTCATTAAAAGCATTTCCTAATGGATAGGATATGTACTCATCATCTTAGAGTTTTCCATTTAATCAGATCGGTGTGATAAGGAACAAGCCTCTTCCGTAATCTCCTGTCATGTTATCGAGCGTGGTGAGTGATCGGTTAACGCTCTGCCCTCGCATTCAGGAGGACTTGGGTTCGAATCCCCGTCCGGGCATCCAGATTTGGGTTTTCCATGGTTTTCCCAAATCACTCCAGGCAAATGCTGGGATGCTTCCTTCAAAAAGGCCATGGCCGAATTCCTTTCCGTTCCTTGTCCCAAGTCCTATCCCGCCTCTAAAGACTTCAACGTCGTCGAGGTGTAAAAAAAAAATATATATATAAATAAATAAAATAAAAAAATCAAAAAAATCCTGTCATGCCACCACTTCTAACCCCTTATCTTCTACCATTATTGACTATAACTAAACCGATCCTTTTGCTGTTATTTCATGCAACTATTTCGTGGTATCTCCCCTCTTGGTCTTTTTCCAGTTACTGATTAAAAAAATACGGTTTAAATAGTTTTTTTTGGGACCATTCTCGTCATATGGCGAAATCTGCATTTTTGTGTTGTCCTATTTGAGTCAGACTCATTTTATCTAGTCTTCTAGATACTTGACCAGAGGAATTTCATCACTGTCACTTGAATCCGCTGTGGTCCCGTATGTATGTATCACCTTTAATAAAATTGAGTGGAATTTCACGACTGTACTAGCGACACGATTGTCTACTTGCCACGACATAGGAGAAGGTTGGAGCAGCATCCGTTCCTAACCTAAAAATGTCTCACGCATTGCTTCCTGCCTTAAGCCATTACCATCTTAGGTACCAAATCCGTGTCTGTGAAGATCACCTACGGGACTCTAATTTCACGAGCTACGACACGCACTTAGTTGGTCTTAAGCAGTTTTTCTATACTCCGAGAATCGAAACCTATAGGTAACTCATAATTACTCATCTCCTAGTCGCACAAAGCTCTTGATGGCAACACTTCCCTATCCTGTTTTACTTTAGATAGTCGACAGGACATCAAGCCTCCGTCCTACCAAAAATTCAACGGCTGAAAAATTTTCAGGTCACCATCATAATGTATACAAAGGCTTTCCTTCAGAATTCTCCGAAAATCTGCGTGAGATTCGTCTCTTCCACTCCAGTTGACTCAACATTATTTTTATCCAGTTTCTTTCAACTAGTCCAAATCTAATAATTTATTTCATCGTCCCTTTCCATTAACATAAGATCCCAAACATTTAAACAATTGTACAATGAAAACACAGCCAAACCTGTTGCAAATATTCAATGAATTTATTGACCGGTTTCGACCAGCCTTAAGGGAGTCTTCTTCAGAAACTAGTTAAAACAGTAAGCTGCCGCCCAGATTGGACGCTGGCTCTGTGATGCACGCTGGCTGCCGGATGGTTAGCCAGATAATAAATTTTAATGTGTGACTTTAGTACAAAAGTGTACTATTCTATTGAAAAGTGTTTTTAGATTTATGTAATATATTTTAACTAGTTTCTGAAGAAGACTCCCTTAAGGCGGGTCGAAACCGGTCAATAAATTCATTGAATATTTGCAACAGGTTTGGCTGTGTTTTCATTGTACAATTGAAGAAATACCGTTGCTGTTGACGCTGCCATGTTCAAGATTTAAACAATTTTCTTTTTCTCTATTCCCGTAATTTCTTCTTTCGTACATTTCCTACGTCCCTATGTCAAATTTTTAAAATTAAAGCAAAGACAAAGGAAGGACACTAGGTTTCAGATAAAGTATGGCCACGACACACGAAAACGAATACACATTTCACAATTAAATTTAGCTTCGATGGAGCTCAAGAGGCAGTGGGAATTTTTCAACTTTCGCATATATAGAATTTTGTTTTTTAAGTGTTTCAAATGTTTGAGGAAAATTTTTCAACAAATCCCTCAGTATCTTATTACAAGTTCCATACCCCTTTTACTACAAATTAAAATTTTCCATCTCCTTATGCTTGACGTCAAGTGATAGTTTATGGCCATAGTCATAACTTCCCTTCGAAGTATATTACAGTATTCTAATTCCTCTGCAGATATCCAATACGTCTATACCTGTAAGTATGGCGTCGTTATACAAACGATATACGATAAGACCTCACTGTTTGCTGAGTGTCACGGTTTCTTCGTTCTCTAAGACCTTGTCAGACTCTGACAAGTTAGATGGCACTGTCTTTACATGTGAACAATGGCCGGTGACGTTGCAGTAATTAGCTATGCTTAATTAGTTGTGATGATACATACTTCTTGACTATTTCTATTTACAATTCCAAAAATGGTAAAAACTTTTTTCTAAAAATGAAACTATATAACTTGTTTAAGTATGAAACTGACATTTCTGCCAAATACTTTGTGATTATATCAATTGTTTGATTACAACGTCAACAAGAACGCATTTGGCATTTGGATCGATCACTGGAGATATTCTCTTATGGACAATTAAGTTGACTGTGTCATCAAAGAAGTCACTGATGTCTTCGGATTCAATAAATTGCTGCATATCAGCGCTATGGAACAGAACAAGTTAACGGCTACGATCTAGCATTGACCTTGTAGCGAAATATTTCACAATGTTCCATTGAAGTTATACAAAAATGTTGGCTCTACAAGGCAAAACTTGAACTACTACAGTATCGCCACTTTGCGTCAAGTAGATGGGAATTGTCTTTTGTCAACAGAGGAATTAATTTGGCTGGATGGATGCACCAGCGTGTTACCCCAGTCTTGAAACTGGATGTCACTCGAACAGGAGAAATAATCTCTGCATTACTACGCTTCGCTCCACAAACCTTGTCAATACTTCGGCCCAATACACTGGTCACTTACAACCGGACAGAGAAAGTTTGGAAAAGCTGTGACCAAGAAGTAAGACATCATGTCACTATGATTTGCGTTCAGTGACACGTTTATTCCAGGATTCTGTATCCCGCAGCCAAGATACTTCACGAAACATTAACAGGGGGTGTTGCCTGGTACTCCGGTAGGTTGGAATCAACGGTTAGTTGTCACACCACTTGACTGCATTGTCATTTGAGGCCCAGATTAGGAGCAACTTAACATGGCCACAGCAAGGCTCAACAATCTGAATTGGTGCATATTTTTTGGTCTTGCTTACTGTTTTTAATGATCTGTTGACCCTTTCATTTACTTTTTATGTTCTGTTGTTTCTCGTCCGAAATAGTGTAACTAGTGCACAGCTAATGACATCAAGCAGCGTGAACAGCACTTCGGTCTTTCCCATCATATGTTCACATCGGTAACGGCAGTACTACAATAGTCATTTTATGCGGGACTGTGTTCTTTTAACAATGCTTACAAAATGATATCCTTGAAATTTATCTAGCATTAGAAGTAACACAGTTCAATGATATTCAATTTCAGTTTCATAACTTATGCTTTAACTAAATTATATGAACTAAATGAATTTACACCTCAGACGAAATAAGCGGCATTTGTTGATTAAGTGATGGAAATCTTGAAATCTGTAATCTTAAATAATAATCAAGACTGTTGATCATGTAAGATATTCTTATACGTAATTTACAGTACATTTGGTACATACTATACTGGTGTAGTACCACGAAGTTTCGGAGTGCCAGTCAGTACAAACTCCATCAGCTAAATGACATTGCATTTTAGAAACAAAAGTGTGGAAATGTGTGTTGACTGTAAATTTAATCTGGATTAGAATTAAAAAAGTGAGCTGACAAGTTATTTAAGACTAATTATGTAGGAAATATAAAGCAGTGCATAAAGACTGACATGAAGTGCGTAGCTAGGGTTACCAGATGTCCTCTTTTACCCGGACATGTCCTCTTTTTTGGACCGTAAAAATGGTCCGGGTGGGTTTTGAGAAAAATCAAGGAATGTCCTCTTTTTTATCTAGTTCCGTTTTACTACTGCCTGAACTTGAAGGTGTGGGAATAAAACTCTCCCATCTGCCAAAATGGTAAACCCTAAAGAATTTAACCTTTATGCCAACAATGTGATATTTTATCTACACTTTTCCTTTTTCTGTCTCGGCACTGTGTCAAGATATAGTTACGATTTCTGAGAAATAGGTGGCGAGGCAATTATCGTGAAATACGAGCTGCGGGGCAGCCGGTGAAGAACATTATGTAAGCAACAATGCAAAGTACTTCGGTAGTCAGCTCGGCTTCTAGAATCATTGCTTTCAACTGCTTTACTGTTAGTTGCGTTTTGGTTGTTGTGAAGTGAAGCAGTTTTACTGTTCAAGTGAAATCATGGCAAAACGCAAATGTGTCTTCAGTGACGAATTACAAAAACGATTTCCTGACTTCAGACCGGGAAGAATTAGCTCAGAGGCAGAATGTCTTATCTACCCATCAGGAACATTTGTTTCAGTTGCTAATAAAGGTAAGATTTATAACCATGGGACCGATTTTACGTAAATATCGTATGACACTGGAAATTTGCGTGTAATAGCTCAGATTTTCTTACACTGAATAACGTATAACACCCACAATTATTACTTTGCAGGGGGGCTAGACCTAGAAGCTCACAAAAACACTGAAAAACACAAAACGCGGATACGTACTGCAGCATCTTCATCCAAAGTTGACGACTTTTTTGCAAAAAAGGATTCCAAAATTAATGATTTGGTCCATGCAGCTGAAGGCACCCTATCTTTTCACACAGTCAAGCATCATCAAAGTTTTAAATCAATGGACTGTACTGGAAAACTGCAGAAAGTGTTACTTACAGACTCAAATACAGCGAAACAAATGTCATGTGCTCGCACTAAAACAGAAGCCATTATTAATTCTGTATTGTCACCTCATTCTGTTAATGCTTGTATTGACGCTTTGGAGTGTATTTCATGTTTTGGTGTTGCAACAGACGGCAGTAACCATGGTTCTGTGAAACTGTTTCCAATTCTAATTCAATACTATGACTTTAAATCTGGGGGAATTCAAACAAAAGTGATAGAACTTAAAAGTAGTCCAAATGAAAAATCTGAAACGATTGCATCTTACATATGTGATACTCTTAGAAGTAGAGGTATTAATAATAAATGTGTTGCTTTTTCTGGGGACAATACAAATACAAATTTTGGTGGGATTAGTGGACTTGGTAAGAGGTCGGGAAATAATGTTTTCGCCCATCTGAAAAACAATTTAAATGATAGATTAGTAGGATTATTCTGCCCTGCTCATGTTTTACATAACTGCATTCAACATGGTATTGATGCAGGACTCACATTAGATGTTGATTCCATAGTATTAAAAATATTTAATTATTTTTCTGTGTACACAGTACGTACTGAAAGTCTTAAGGACTTTTGTGATTTTGTAGATGTACAATATAGGGAAATATTGTGTCATTCTAAAGTAAGAGTAGGTGGCTGTCCCTTTTTCCTTGCGTTACGAGACTAATTGAGATGTATCCAGCACTGAAATCATATTTCAGTTCTCAGGGTGAAATTCCAATTCTGATTAAAATGTTTTTCCAAAATGAGCTTAGTGAAGCACGATTATGGTTTGTTCATTCTCTTATGTCATTATTTCAACATAATATTTTGGCCCTAGAAAAATAGAAAAATTCACTGGTAGAAATGATACATATTCTTGAGGGTGTGTTGAATGCTCTTCAGGAAAGAAAAATCCAGAATTTCAAATCTTTAAAACTAAAAGAAATTTTGAGGAAAAAACGGGATGAAGGTTATGGTTCTAAATGTGATATGCTAGAAGGAGAAATAGCACATGTTTATGATGCAACAATTACGTATCTTAAGAAATGGTTGGTTCAATATCAAGAGTTTTTGGTATTTAAATGGATGGGTCTGAAGAATTCTCCAAATTGGGGAGATGTGGAACAAACAATTCTGTACCTAAATGAAAAACTTAATATTAAAATAGATGATGTAAAGTGCTTTGATCAGTTTTGCAACTTTCAGAAATTTTTGACAAACCAGCCTAACGTTAATACAGATCAGTTGTCAAATGATATCTGGTGTAAATATTTCCGAGAGTCAAAGAATGGTGCTTGTTTCTCAGAACTACTAAAAATTGCGGAGTTTTTCTTTGCTATTCCCAGCCACAATGCTAGTGTAGAAAGGATTTTTTCATTAGCAAACAGTCAGTGGACCAAAGATAGAAATAGACTCAGTGTTGAGTCTGTTAAGGGAATTATAAGTGTGCAATATAATTATAAGGATTTATATTGTGTACAGTTTTATAATTATTTGTTGGAAAATAAGAAATTACTCTCAGAAATTGGTTCTTCAAAGAAATATCTGAGTACTTCAGGGAATAATGATGAAGATGATAAATGTACTAATGATGATTTTTTGTAGTTTATATTAAAATGTGCCACAAATTGTTGTAACGTTGCATGATTTAATAAAATGAAGTAATATACTGTAACCTATTGTAGACGTTTCTTTTGCAAAAAGTATAGTGAATTATGCATATCTTAAATATTTTTATTTATTAAAAGTGTGTAGTTATAATTTATCTTAATGCAACATCCGTAAATGTTGAGAAACCCACAACACTTTTGCAGAATTTAGTATTAATCTAGAAATGTCCTCTTTTTTGAAGACCATCATCTGGTAACCCTATGCGTAGCGGAATTTAGAGACGATAAACTACGTTGTGAGAAGGCAGTTCTATCATTACCGTGGCGCCAAAAATTGATGATGAATTCTTGCAGAACTCGACGAAATAAATCGAAAATAAAGAATAAAATTTTTTGATATCTCGCTTGGTTTTCGAGATATAGCATTTTAAAAATCAGCCATAGGTATAGTTCCTCCTGCTTTTGATGTATTTTCTTGTGGTCCAGGCCATATTTCAACCTAATAACAATCATAGGAAGAAAATAAAACACCTATAGTGCATTTCCACCATGTAGATATGGTGGGAAAATTTTTTTTTGGTCCAGGCCGGATCTCACCCTAACCTCATCACTTTTGAGATACAATATCTCGAGAACTAAGCGAGATATCAAAAAACTTTTTTCTTTATTTTCCATTTATCTCATCGAGTTACGTAAGAATTCATCATCAAATTTGGCTATAGCGAAATTTTTCTTCTGGTCCAGGCTTTATTTCAACCTAACTACATCAATTTTGAGATACATATCTCGATAACCAAGCGAGATATCAAAAAATTTTATTCTTTATTTTCGATTTGTTTTGTCAAGTTCTATAAGAATCAATCATCATATTGTGGCGCCACGGTAATGATAGAATCCCCCAGAGGATTCCCAATATACAGCTATGACATAGAGTTTGATGAATTTTATGGCTGCATGAAGCACACATTCTCCAGCTAATGAAATTAAAGCCAGCTTTAAAAACAGTTGTTTTCACAGTTCTGTGCAGCGTGACACCTTCGAAGCTTACAAACCAAATTAAAGAGTGTAAAATCTTTTTTTATTTTTAATTGCTGTGTCGAAATTACGCTAAGACAATTAAATTAAGGAAGTTCTAAAATTTTGAAAACGGCTTCAGCAGATGATTTCTGACGATATGAGCATTTCAAATGGAAAGTGAGTGATCTCGGAAAACATTATGCTGCGATCAGGTTAAAAATAGTTCATCGGAGGAAACCATAGACCAAACAATTTATAGTTTTGTAAGGCTCATTTCCTCGCTACTAAGATTCTGAGGATTTACTGATTTGTCTGCTTCTCGAAAATACTAGTGTCACAATTACGAAATCAAGACAAATACCACTAAACGATTTAAAGGAATTATGAAATATTCCACCGAAACAATAAGCATGTAGCTTTAAGAGAAGTTATTGATGTCTTGACAGCTGATACCCAGTATTTTTTTCGTAAAAGGCGAATGCAAAACGTGAAGAGGGCATTTTAAGGAAGCAGTTAACACAAATTTCAACATGTCAATACCAGTTTTGGGATGGTCGAGAATATCCCCTCTCACCCATTCCTGACATAAGAACATCTCACCAGTGAGCTTTGTCATCACATTTAACACAAAATCAAAACTAAAACAACTGAAAGGATAAGGTATTTTTCTGGAAGTTTTGAATAGCTTCCATTTGCCGTAGTCAGATTTTGAAATATGTTTTAAGTACAATTGCAATAACTTCTGTTTACAATTAAAATCAACTGAGATGATGAAATACCAACCTGGTTTCCTGCTAATAACGATATCATCGGGAGATGAGCTTTCACTGTCGGAAGTATCATGTGGTCGTTTATTACTAGCTCGAGATTCGGTGCCTGAAAGTGGTTCCTCATAACAACTTTCTTTCATGATGAAACCAGTTTCTGAAAATCAAAACACAGTCTTCAATGAAATATCTGTTTTTCTAAAAACTTTAATATTCACTGTACGAAATTGTTTACCTGGTTCGTTTAGTTGTACTTTTATTCTCTTCGGACTGATGAAATGTCAGTATAGTCTCAGTGTGTTATACTACGGAAAGCGTTTTCATACAGAGACAATATATAGGTTTTCATATGTAATATACAACGGAAACGTTTTCAGAGATATTATATACTGCGGAGTTAAATAACTTTAGGCCAATGAATTTAAATACAAGCTGTTGTCAGCGAATTTTCGATTTAAGAATTTACGTCACACAATCAACACAAATGCTTATCTGTCGATGCGGAAAATTCAAGAATAATGTTCAGATAATGTTAGATAATGTTAATCATTCCACGAGAAGAGCATTTTATATTTTTTAAAATGTTGTTAACGTAAAGAAATAGTTACATCTCTGGTATCACTGCGTTTAATGAAAGTATACAAAATACTGAAGCTCATTTCAATTTTGCTGTGTAGTCAGGAGGAAGTGACTGTGTTGTAGTCAGTCTTTCGACTGGTTTGATGCAGTCCTCCATCTCTTCCTATCTTGTGCTAACCTCTTCATCTCTACATACCCCTTACAACCCACATCCATAATTATCTGCTTCACATATCAAATCTGTCTTCCTCTACAGTTCTTACCTTTGACTGTTCCTTCCACTAACAAATTAACAAATCCAGCATGTCTCAAAATGTTCTACCAGCCTGTCTCTTCTTTATGTAAGCTTCTTCCCTCACCCATCATTTCCAAACTCGTTCATTTCGTACTTTGTCTGTCCTCTTAATTTTCAGCATTCTTCTGTAGCACCACATTTTAAATGCTTCAATTTTCTTTCTTTCAGGTTTTCCTGAAGTCCATGCTTCGCAACTATATAGTGCTGTGCTTCACACATAGAGTTTTAAAAATTCTAATTCCTGTGTCAATATTTGAAACTAAAAGATTTGTCTTTTACATGAAAAATATTGTAGCTTGCCAATAATTTCCGTTTATAATTTTATTTGGCTATTCTCTGTCTTTATAACTGCGAGATGAATGTCGGTAAAGACCGAAAAGAGATCAGGCCATAGCGCTTTGAAGGATTTTTCCTTGATTCGTCTGGAGTAGGCCTAATTTCGGGAAATGCGGAAAATCCAAATCTGTAAGTCCGGAAGGGGTGATTGAAACCGTATTCTCTTGAAAGCGGACCATAATATACGAATCATGCAACAAAATATGTTTCAGATTTTAAACTATCATGCTTATACGGGACTATTATTGTAGTTTAAAAAGCAACCTATTTTTCTGAACTTATGTCTTTTTATTAATACTTTACAGGAATTCATTTCTTGCTGGTATGATAACAGGAGAAATAATTTTCCTCCTATCTTCGAGTATATTTGCATAGGAATAATGTTGGTATATTTGGTATAGGAAGTTTCCGCAGGCGCAAGTATTATTGTGTTTGGACGACACGTTATGACGTCATACAAAATGGCGACACTTCCGACAGGCACCAACTGCCACAACTGCGTAGGGGATGTGACCTAATATAAAACAGGGTCACTTGCGGTGAAGTCTCTTCTGTTAGCGGGAAAAATGGTGACCTTGTGTAAAGTGCAAAAAATTACATTTATCCTTCCATAATTGATGCTTGCTTCTCAAATTTGCACTCCTCCATCAACATAATTAAAAATGACGTCTATCCATCAACGTTAATTATTATTAATATTTATAAATATAATTAATTATTGTAGATAGTAGCATTAATTATTACTATAAATATTTTATGATTACCAAAGCTGTAGTCATACTCGGCGAAAATTGTTAAATATACAGGGTGTTTAAAAAATGACCGGTATATTTGAAAAATCAATAAAAACTAAACTGGCAGCGATAGAAATACACCGTTTGTTGTAATATGCTTGGGACAACAGTAAATTTTCAGGCAGACAAACTTTCGAAATTAGTTACAATTTTCAACAACAGATGGCGCTGCAGTCTGGGAAAATCTAAAGTACGATATTTCCACATATCCACCATTTTTTCACAGCAAACTTGCAATCTGTGAACAGCACACACTTACAGCAGAAAGACGACTTACAGAATGGCGAACTCACAGACTGCGTTTACTTCTATATCTTTCAAATCGCCGGCAGCGCCATCTGTTGTTGAAAACTGTAACTAATTTCGAAAGTTTGTCTGCCTGAAAATTTACTGTTGTCCCAAGCATATTGCAACAAACGGTGTATTTCTATCGCTGCCCGTTTAGTTTTCATTGATTTTTCAAATATACCGGTCATTTTTGAAACACCTGGTATCAAGCTCCGAGAACATGAAGGGTGTGCACCGCTATATCGTATGCGTAAAAATGTAATGGGGATCACTCTAACCAGGCCTCACAAAATTTGAGAAGAAGCGCACACATCACCTGATGTGTAAAGACCAGAAGGGTCATCGTAGTCAAATCAGTAGATATATGAAGGAAAAGCTGGATGATATGAGGTGTCGGTCGTTTATAAAAATAACAGCCTAATTAGCGTGACGTCTGAACGTCGTTTGAGTACTCACAAGGAGGAAGCTGGTACCGTTAGGGCCACTTCTTCGAGGATGCCATCCATGCAGACTGAGTAATGGGGTGGGGTCCTCGTCTATATTGGGTATGGGACACTCGGTGGTTATGTTGTAGTCACTTTTTCTGAGCAACGCGGCAAACTATTACCCGGGGCGCACATTGAGCTGCGTGTCGCAGTAGGGGCAACGCAGAGCAGGGCAGGGCAGCACAGACTGGCAGTTACTCGCGCATATTAGAGCGCAGTTTCGTGCGGCAGTTTACAAAGCATTGTGTTGTGCGAAAAACCGACAATAAAGCGTAACCAAAAACATGTCGATGCAAAAACTCGATTTTTGATTTCTGAATCAGATTGGGATGCCGAGCTTGGAAAATTGTTATTACTTTAACAGAAGCTGAGTTAGATAAAACTATGCAAAAGTGAGTATATGAAAAGAAGAAACTCTCATCTGGCTTTTACAGTGACAAGAGAATTCTCAAAAGATAATTTCCGGATGACTCGAGCGGAGATTCACGGCATAATGTAACCTGTTATTTTCTCGACAAAGCTCAAATATCTATTAGAACTGAAGAAAATCTCGCTGTATTTTCGTGGTTATTTATTTAATTATTTAGCGTTTGAAGGTACATGACATTTATAAGAATGTTTCTCTCTTTTATTTCATATTATATTTTTAAGAAAACTATATAACAGAACATAAACACTTGAAACTAAAAAAGCAGTGTCAACAAATTAAGTGTTTCTCGCGAACACTATTGAATGATATAGTACAAATAATAAGAAAACAAATGATGTGATAATATCCTATATCTATCAATATTTTTCGAAGTTTTATTAAAAATGAATTCAAAAAAAGAAAAGAAAAGTGAAAATTGTAAGTGGACAGTTGTATGATAAATAAATGCTGAATTTACTCGCCACTTGTTGGGCTCATTGTCCAAATCTCTTGTTTGAATTTAATTTTTATGTATTTTTTATGACTGATATTGTGAATCGCAGGTTGGTTACGCACCAGATTAATCAATTTTTCCTATTCCGTAGTTGAAAACGATTATAAGTAAAGTAAGATTATAAATAACGCAAAAAGTGTTACGTTGTAAACCGGCACGAGTGAGCTGCGTGGCACAGTTTCTGTGTTGTGATCACAACGTCGCGCAGTCCACTTGCGGCGCAGTACTGCGCTGCCCTGTTCTGCGTCTCAATACGCGCTGTTCCGCCCCAAAACATAGAGACACAGAAACTGTGCTGCGCTGCGCTGCGTCGACTGCGCGTCAATGTGCGCCCGGCCTTACTGGGAGCTGTGTTCTTTAACGTGATTGTAAGAGTCGACGTGAATATTTGCTACTCCTCGAACCGTCTGTTACAGACAATCTGTATGAACTACCTTCGGATCAGACACAATTTGCTCTATCAGTGAAGCTAGTCATATCGATTTAAACTTGAACTTCTTTGCCTTTTTTTCCATTAATGTCCATAAAGCAGTGTTCAGTACTAACCGTTCAACTAGCTCTCACGAGTATAACTTGGGTACGTGTACTATCGTCTGACAATTGATTCAAGACAATCGGGTGACGATCAGTAGTTGACTGGACAGCCGAAATCGTTTGCCCTGCAGGGTTGTTAGCCAGTCGTATACATCGCCATGTAGGCTATCCAGCTTTGTCTTAAATTTCGGTTATCGCTGGTATTTGCTGGGTGTACTACTAGTTTTCGGATTCTTTACAAGCATACTTAGCGGTCAGTATTTCCCAAACCTGGACCAGAGATGTAATCACATAAAAATACGAATGGAATGAGCAGTTTGGTTGCTATGTTGTTAAGGCGTCTGATTGGAGATCTACAGGTCCCCGGTTTGAATCCCTGTTTCAACCAACATATCTCCTATAACCCTACAACTACCGACATAACACAAACACCAGTGATCTGCACTGTGTAGTTGTGGCTAAAAGTGAAATACAGGGACCGACACGTGTATATATATATATATATAAAGTGGTTGACCTATGGCATTTTTTATATTTCAACCAAAGACGTATGTGTCCTTATATTTTACTTTGTAGCCACAATTACCCAGCGCAGAACACTGTTTGTGTGTAATAGTCGTCTCGAGTCTCCCATCGTGCACTATGGTCGTTGCATGTCGGTAGCTGTCGGGTGTTGGAGAAATGGTGTTTGAAAGTGGTCGATCTAGGGCATTTTCATATTTCTACCTAAGTATTCTGAAAAAATCTTTGGAATCTTCTGGACGGTACTATAATGTACTAAAATGTTCTTGAATGAACTAGAATTTTCTAGAATATGTCACTTTTCTCAGCTTTTTCAGCTATTAACAAATAAAATAATTTGTATGAAACATATTTTCGTTCTCAACCGATTTTGACGGGACTTTCATTGGTGGGTTTTTGATTTTGGCAGGAAGACTCCTATTTATCCTGGAAATATTTAAGGTTCCGTGAAAAAACATAAAAACCTTCAAAATTCTCGACAAACACGAGCGAAGTCGTGGGCACCAGCTAGTATGTTTAATAAAACACATTTTATGTTTTTTAACCTAGATGACGATTTTTTTTTTTTTTTAATTTCAAAGTAATATTATCGGAAGGTGAGGCATAAACTCAAATAATATTCCGAAGATGAGAGAAATGCTTTAAAAGATTGAGAACGTTTGTTATAATGGGTAATGTTGAGGTCTATGGAATCTGTAACTTTCCATTTGGTCTCCAGTAACAACACAATTGTATATTTACGGTATTGTATATTATTCAGTTTAACCTCCGGTATAATGTATTGTCATTTCGTAATTTCCTCATTCTGAGGCTCATGCTGAGCATTCGCATAAAATTATCCAAAGCCACTTTTCCGGAGAATGTTTGTCCATTTTTTCACATCATCACTGATTATATATTGATGTCTTTGTCGCCTCCTTTCGTTCTGACATAAACGATGTTTCCTCTCCGGCCATTCATTCAATCGCCTAAGCCGATCACACTGTCACAATCTCCCCCCCCCCCCCCCCATGGGCCTCTTGTCAAACAGCCACCGACAGTAGATAAATTATTACTTTACGTCAAAACTAATGAAAGTTCTACAAGTGATTCACAAAGTAGCCACACATAAAAAAGTTTTAAATAACTTCCTTCAGGTTTAGACGATTAATTTCCTCTGACTTTTTAAAATGAAGTTCACATAGAATTTTACTTTTGTGCCATTGTTCTCAGTCATTTTTAAGGCTTTGTGCTCGATGAATGTGTTATTCGTCTGCTTTTGTTGCTGATTTGACACTCTGTAAACTTCAATTATTTTTCAAGTAGCATAAAATTAATGCTTCCGCAATTTAATCTCTATTGAATTGTCCAATAATAACTCGGATCATTTTCTCATGGACCTGTTAGGATTTAGTAAGCCTTTCTAAATGTATTTGTACACTCTAATCTATTTACGTGAAAATCAAGGAAGTGATTTAGTTCAATTGATTCTGTAAGCTTGTAGTATGCGCTTTCAATACTGCATAATCCAGATGTCGCATTGGGAAGTATCATTACAAAAGTTACCTCGTTGATTGTTCGTGGACATTTGAGCCACAGATTACTATTACTCTAAATTAAATGGATAAATTCAGTTTATTTTTTAATTTTTGTCATTATTATCTCTAATTTTTATTGTTTATTTTTACACGAGAAATAAATTGAATAAATTACTTCAAAGCCACTTATCGCTTTCTGATGTCACGTAGCAAACTAATGTTTCCTGGCAGGTATCTTATTTTTTAACGCGACAATAGTTGTAACTTTTAACAGGACAAAATTTAAATAAAATTCTTACCCGTCTTATCGGTCTCAAACAAGTGATCGTTATTGTGGGGCCAGAATGCTGCTATGGGCCATGGATGAAGGAAGATCCTTCCTCCATGCTATGGCCAACCAGAGATATAGACTGATCATGCTAATCAAACAGAATCGTTGCATTTGGTGTCATGCATGTAGAATGTCATTCTATTCGAGATTTATTTATCTGAACATTGAGGACTGTATATTCGTTCACTAGAATCTACTAAGTACAGTTATTTCATTATGCTATAGTAACATTTTATACCTAAATTTTTTAAAAAGTTAAACACGAATCATATATACTTCGAAAATGGTTCAAATAATTTACTATTACTGTTACATACTATTTGAATATACAGATAAATAAATAAAATAAATTATATCCGATATAAAAAGATGCTGACTGTAGAAATTAGCAAAAAATGTTATTTTTGGCATTATTAATTTTAGCGTGAAGAATATGAGGATATGTCATTTAACAGTGGATAAATTTATAATAAACTTTTTCATTTTTAAAAAGTGTTTAAAACCATTCAATTCTTCTGTGTAGCGTCCCCATCAAAAAATGTCAACAGACACATCGGAGAAGGTCTAAAGTTGCCCTGATAGTGACAGGTCTATGTACATAGATGGAAAGCTTAAATAGAATGTAGCGCTATGAAGACCTGGATCACCGAAGGCATTGCTCACGTGGGAATCCAACTGGGAAGTTCATAATAGGTTTATTTCAGAGTAGCAATCACATTTTAACACCAGAAATATCCACATCCATAAACGATCGAGAAAATAAGGGAAATCAGTGCCAGAACCGATTATTTTTTTTACTCCTTTTTCCTATGATCTGTAAGAGACGGAACAAGAAGAATTTATCGAGTTAAAAAACTTATAATCCAGCAGGAGTTGGTGTCAAGTTGCCAGTCTGGTCATTCTGATCTGGCTTCTCCATGGGTTTTCTAGATCACTCCAAGTGAATGCTAAAATGGTTCCTCAAGATAAGCCCTGAACACCTGTCATATCCCGTATATTCCTTCCCATTGATGCGCGTATACAAATTAAGGTAGATGCAACGTTCCCTACGCTACCCACTTTGTAGTGGTAATACAGAGTGTAGGGAGGATTTTATAAAAGGCAGAATTTAACAGGGGAAGCAGCAATAATCTGTCATTGGTTTGTTTATAATTGAAATGAAACTTGGCCTAACAAAACAGTTATAAAGAGGGAATTCAGTCTATTTCGTCTGGGGGATCAAAATATTTTAGTAACCCGTTATTTCGTGGTAACTGGGTGCTTTTGTGAGTACGCGGCGGGATGCGGTATAATGAGCAACGAGACGAATTTAATGAGTCATGGGATGATAGCGGTCTAAGAGTTGTCCAGTAATTCAGCGATAGTTTGTATCTATTCTCTACTAAATTACGTGTGGTAATCTTAACACTATTTTAATAGTAAATTCGAGTGACGTTCAACGTTCACTGGTATTCAAATATCCAGAAGACCTTTTAAAGTCTTCTTAATTGCATAAGGAGGTTGGTAATGTTCAACGTAGTTTCAGAAGATGAATTAAATATATATTTGTACTTTGTTTTATTTTTATTGGAGTTTGGAGGGGGTGAAACAAAGGACAGATAGTTTTGTTTATGGATATTACCGCAGAGCACAATCAGTAACTGATATGATAAAGGATATTAATTAATTAGATAACTTTATAACTATGATTATTCATAAATAAATGGTTAAAAACACATACATTCAAATTAATTTGGTATTGTATTTCAATATCAACTGTAGACCTCTGGTTTAAATGACATTAATTTTTCCAATGTGAATCATGAGTGAACAAGCTACAATGATATACATTAGTTTTGTGACACGTGGGATGTCAACATCGGCGGAATTAGAATATATGAAGTAAAGAAAAAGTACTCAAATAGAAACAATGAAAATTGGTTATGTTTTTAACAATACAGAAAAAGGACACATGAAGACAAATTGGTTGATTTTAAATATAGTAGAGGTATGAAATGTGCAGTCACATGCAACACGAAAGCACCAACTGGGAATAAGCTTTCATGTTTGAGTTCACCTGAAACCAATATTGCCAGAGAGTGCCATTCGGGAGGTCGTGGTTATTATGAGAACGGAATTAGCGTGACCGCTCTTGGGATTCGCTACGGAGCATTGTGGCTGATGCCCTCGCGAATCGCTGCTCGCAACATTTCACTACAGCTGTCATAAACACTCTTGCTTGTGGTACACCTGCGTCGAGCGCAGATTAATGTAACTGCGGATTATCCGTGGCGGAGGGTTAAAGCCACCACAAACTCACCTACCGCAGAGCCCGGCTAAAGACACTTCCACTAATGAGTTGGCGCTGCGGTTGCTGCCATAGTATATTTGTCTTACGGCTGGATAGCTCTAAGAGAAATAACGTATAGCATCACATTCGAGATGCACTGAAATATACCAATCAGTAGAGTATTTTTTAAAGTGAAACTTCCTTAAGCCAAAATTGTTGCGAAAATACAAGACGCCTGTGTATTCAAAAAATGTTGGTATCTCAACGAAAGATGTTAATTATTTTTTAATTATTAATTTTAATTGCAATGGAGCACATGCTCCGGTGGCAATTCCATTACTCGTCTAATTACCCCTTTTTATTGTTTAATTATCTTATAAAATTTGAATTTTAAATTCCTCCCCATCTACTTTTGCGATTTAAAAATTCTAATTTTAAATTCCTTCAGCGTTTTTGGTAAATTATTCATCACTTCACTTGGTAAATTGTTACAATCCTTGACACACTTACCCACAATAGTAAACTTTCCCACAACCTTATGCATGAAATTGAGTGCCAGCTTGTGGTCATGGTCATTATTACCCTTCCATGCACTATTCCTAATTCTTCGCCCAATATCCTTCTAAAACCCCATCACCAACATATGCCTTGTACATTCCCAGCACTCTCTTCACCCTCCTCCTGTCTTCCAGTAACTCTCAATCCAGCTCCTTTATCATATACAACCAACGAAGTTATTCTGCGGTTACATGATAATTTAACTGCTACTTCAGTACAATGGGAGAAATGATAGAGGACTTTATAAATCCAAAACATGATTATCGTTGCTTAGTTTTATCTGCCAATTCATCGACATCGAATATCTAATCACCGACATTGTTTTTCTTCTGTCCGATATTGATATTTCAAATGTTCAATCAAGAAAAGTTATATGAGCAGCAAGAATTGCGATTAATCGCAGTACTAATGATACATCAAACGTTTTACTTCACATGTCGATATACTGTTTCAAAATGAAAGAGGAACTGAAGTTGACAACACAACTGCAGGGCACATATGTGCTACTCACTACGTCATGGAAAATAGGAGAGAAATATTCTTGGAAGTTGTATCCAATTCCGCAAATAATACCATTTGAAGTACAATAAAAACTAACATTTGCCCTCTGCTAATCCCTTGGGGACGCAGGTGTGTGGAATAATGCGTTAACAGTTTTTATTGATTATCTTCGAGTAACAGTTACTATCCCGTAGAAGGAAGAAAAGTGGCATGTAAGAAGTTTAGTTTCGTCTAGCTTCTTATTTCCGGTGTTCCTCCTGCTATCAAAAAGTTTCGATTTTCACTTTTTTGTATGTAATTTAGAAGAATTAAGCAATTAACTAATCAAATGTTGATAAAGCTAAAAATGCATTCTTTAAAAAAGAAGAATTTTTTTAGGACAAATTGAATCAAAAGCATGGATCCTTTGTTTACATTCTTTTAAGGGGAGGTTATAGTATTAGTGATAAATGTAGCAATCTAATGAATTCATTACGGATGAGGTTACGAAAATTATCGATTGTTACTACTATGCAAAAGTTATGATCTTTTATTAGTATTGTACCTCGCTGAGTGAATTATGAAATTGCTGACAGAAACAAAACAGAATAATTCGACGGAAACAAAACAGAATAATTACACAGTCATGGTAAACAAGCAGTAGTGATAAAGTAGACAGATTGTCGAAAGCGAACATAAAAACATTCTGAATACAATAGTTTATATGTCTCCCTTTCAGCTTAGTGTACTGTACATAGTTAGTGGCCATATCGACCATACTGGCCTAGCACACATAGCTGTTAGTACTAATATGTATTATGGAGAAATGAACTCGAGATATCTTTATGTTTTATTATGTAGACTGTTTCTAACGGCAGTACAGAGTTAAAACTCATTGTGTATAACTGAAGGTTGTCATTATTTTACCGCGAGATACAGATCTTTCCTTACGATGACGTAGACAGTGATCGGGAATATCGCTGCACATATTTCTGTGGCTCCACCTCACGAAGAGTGTCTGTTAGAACGAGCAATCAACACGAGTTTACTCTTAGCACCAGAATGTGCTATTATATCCAGTATTCAAATAAATATCCGCACACTTTCTTGCATATCTCTCCTCCTCATTTTAACCAAACGAATAGATCGACTCTACCGTCAAACATGGAAAGCTGCTGGCTAAATGTGGTGCCGTACGGAATCTGTCAACAAGTAACAGACAGCTTTGTGTGGTATGCAGATAATATTTTCGTCGTTTACGTTTCGCGACAATCTGAGCCAATGTGACATCTTGTCCGCGTATTCTGAACCTGTGTGTTTCGAATAGTTTCAATTTTAATAATCCGTTCAGTAAACGAAGGAGAAGTGAATAAATTAAAACTGTTAAATAAAGTTTCTGAGATCAGTGGTAAAAAAAAAAAAAAAAAAAAAAAAAAAAAGGAAAAGGGGCAAACATAGATTACAATAGTAGCAGCTCGTCGTTAACGGCTCTGAGGTGGAGCCGCTCCAAAAGATATATTAAACTATGTTTTTAAATAAAGTAATACAGAATTTAAATTAACAGGAAGCATTTCCAGAATTTTCCACACACGTTTAAACACTGACAGTCAATATTTTTAGTACTGTTGATATAAAAGAATGTTACCAGTTGAAAGATAACGCCAATGCAACTGTTTAATTAATTTATTTATTTACAGCAACAGACCAGATAATACATTCCACATCAAACCACCCACACAATCACAAACAAGCAGCAACTCGTTTCATGCTAAACAGATTAAACAGAATCCCACAGACAAAGAACAACTACCAAATAGAACTCAACACAATAAAGGAAATGGATATGAACCACACACAGTTAACACAATAAACAGAAAAATAATTAACCAAATGAAAAAAGAACAAATAATAAACAACACAACCAAACTGCAACCACATAGATCCCGCCAGAAAAACAAATCTACAACAACACACAGTTAAAACAAACACACAAACCACACAGTACAACAAAAACAAAAGGAAATGGTATGAAATGACATATTCTAACAAATACACACACCAAATCGCAAACATTTTCAAAAAACAAGGCATTAACATTGCACTGCGAACTGACAACTCACTGCAAAGACAAATTAGACCCCATTCAGACATGAACAAATACCACAATTCAGGCATTTACCAACTCACCTGTCAAAAATGTGAAGCAATATACATAGGGCAAACACGAAGACAGTTCCAAATCAGATACAAAGTTAACGATCTGTATCTAACAAAGACGGTGCTGCAGATGCAAGTTCCGTGTACCTTGAGCATTAAACCGAGCGTGGTGGGTGAGCGGTTAGCGCTCTGGCCTCGCATTCGGGAGGACGTCGGTTCGAATCCCCACCCGGGCATCCAGATTTGCGTTTTCAATGGTTTCCCCAAATCACTCCAGGCGAATGCCGGGATGCTTCCTTCAATATATCATGGCCGAATTCCTTCCAGTTCCTTGTCCTCAGTCTCATCCCGCCTCTAATGACCTCGCTGTTGACGAGGCGTAAAGGCATAAGTAAAAAAAAATAAAAAAAATTGAGCATTAAATCGACTGTTTTGCGAAAAATTTCCGCCCGGTCCGTCCACATGAATCTGCAGGAAGAAACTTCAGCGGCACTTGGCGTCTGCATCTTTTTTTACCGAACGAATTGGAGCGTCGTATTCGCATCTTCCTTCTATATTGCCTCTTCACCCACGGAGGTGCCCTCCACGAGGGATTCAGCGGAACGCACAAAGTTTCATAAAGCCGGGAAATAGATATTTATGCGATATTGCGGTGCTTGAGCGCGGCTGGCTCGCCTTTTCGGACAGTTCGCTTGCAGCCGAGCAGGATGGCACTCCTGCGTAGCCATTATTATCGAAAGATTTTTCTCCTCTCTTACGAAATTACTAATTATTCATGCGAGACGTTGTCCTCATTATAAATAACGAACTACCGAATCGGAATTGTCGCTTGCTTCTTTAATTTACGACGAGAAGCGTCTTTCTGTTTCTTGAAACTTTTTTTAATGACGAATTTTGTGACTCTCGCCGATTTAGCAAGAAGCTACAAGGGGAAGTGGAATTAAAGATTGTCTGGGCAAAGATTCCAGCAACAGACTTTCGGCTTATTCAAGACTTTAATGAGAGAGGATTGTGAGCAGCTATAGAGAAATCTGGACAGGACATCTGGTTGGGTTAGTCAACATAAAATATAAATAAATACAAAAAAGAATCTCATCATTAGGTACACATTTTTTTTTATGAAACAAAACTTCAGAGTAAATTTTTATGATAGATAAAATGCAAACATGTTGGGATATAACATTTTATTGCTTTTTTTTCTAATAAATTCGTATGTGTAGGAAAAGTTGGGGAGATGGTAGGGAAAGTTATGAAATTATTGCATCTATGAGAGAGAATGACGAGGGGATAAATGAAGATCTCTACAAGAAATAACTTACTGCGCAAATTAGTTGGATCACAGTGGGGCAATCAACCACAAACTATACGTACATCGGCAATGGCCCTTTGTTATTCAGTCGCAGAATATGCATGCCCAGTTTGGTACTCATCATCTCATACCAAACAGGTGGATGTAGCCCTCAATAACACCTGTAGGCTAGTGACGGGTTGCTTAAAGCCTACCCCAGTTGATAGGCTTTACCAGCTTTCGGGCATTGCACCACCCAGTATCCGGAGAGAAGTGGCTGCGAACAAGGAGAGGACCAAAGTAGAACGGGAAAGCGCTCATCCACTGCACGGCCATATACCACCAGCCCAGAGACTCAAATCCAGGAAAAGCTTCCTCAGAACATCACGGGAACTAATTGGGTCACCTGAAAAGGCAAGAGTACAGTTATGGAAAATGAGGGTTCCCAACATCTCGGGACCACTGACAGTTGCAGAGCGCTTGCCACCTGGTCACGAAGAAGACTGGAACGTCTGGCGGTCTTTAAATCGATTGCGAACAGGAGTGGGCAGGTCCAAGGAAAACCTAATGAGATGGGGTTATACTGATACTACCAGTATTAAATGCGAATGTGGAGAAGACCAAACTATGACTCATATGCCCGAGTGCCCTATGTGCCCATCATCCTGCAACAACGAAGACCTGTTTCAAGCAACACACAATGCGATTGAGGTTGCGAAGTACTGGGCCAAGTGTGTTTAAAGTTGTTGATTTACAAAATGTATTTAACTGTGTATTTTGATGTTTTTGATACGAGAATAATAATAATACGAGGGGATATTCGAGGAAGGTAAGGGAACTGGGCAACAAAACTTTGGTCCTGCCATTCCACGTGCGTGGCGGGATATTATGTGATCCGCATTTAGGCGTGTTCCCACGATCCCTTGTAACGAAGGCGAGACGGGACGGGACCTCATTAGCCGAAGTGTAGGGACGACCGCGGGCCGCAGGTTAGTCCTAGCTTACCTCGCCGCCACCTCCCCACCACGTTCCCTAGTGTCGTTTGGCACAGCGCACTTTACAGCAACAGAAGGGGTTCGTACCGCTGCTGCAAACCGATGGCAACAGCGCACCGCTACACACGCCTGTGATGTTTACCGACTCAGAGTGGGTAGCTGCGTCTCGTCTCCGCTAGCAGAGGCGGCCCTGTTCCCATGGCGTGTGGTTCAGTATTCGTCCCGTCCCGTCCCGTCCCGTATCGCCTTCGTTACAAGGGGTCGTGGGAACGCGCCTTTACGGATACCAGATACAGAAGTTGCAGAGGGGTACTAACTAAGGCAGCTAGATTTGTTTCCGGGAATTGTCGTATAACTTAACCAGTAACTGGTACGATGAAAGAACTGGCTTGGATCTTGAAACAGGACGCGCATAAAGAAAATACTGGGTTTGTATAACCAGTACATTGGTGGTTAGTTCTGGATAGATAGTTGGTGAAGGAATGGTCTGTCGAGAGGAAATGATGACCATAATCAAATTTAGGCCTAGGGGAGAGGAAAAGTTTTCATTTTTAGGTAAGGGAATCAGGAAGTGAGATAAATTATTTAGGGAGATGTAGACCAATATACCTCAAACAGTGAAATAACTCCCATATCATTAAAATAGGGATGAAGGGAAATTTCTATCGTAAGTAATAATAACAATTGTTGTATGTGTCCTCTTTCTGGATGGTCTTGTGTAGTTTTAGATGTGTCCTCATATTTAGACTAAATGAACCGTAAATCCATAGAGCGTGGTTTCACAATTCTTTATATGAAAATGACCATTAATTTAATAAATTAATGTCGAATATGCATATTATTTATTAGTGACATATAAAAGTGTCTCTCTGAGTATCGTAGGGTGCAATATGTGGAGGAAGGAGATAATAATCCCTTTTAAGACCTCTCCATTAGGGTGGAAGCGATCAGTTCCCAGTTAATGACATTTTGCCTTGTGGAATTCCTTCGTTTGATACGAGCAAACGTGGAAAACCACTCAGAACGTTCAGTTTGGTTTCGCCTGATTATGGACCACCGTAGACTTGCTGGATAATCGACGTGGTTGCTCAGATTTCAGTTTATACTAGCTACGTAGCATTTAAAACTTGTTTACACATTAGTGTTCAAATATTAGGTTGACCAGTGACGTACCAAATGACCACTTTCTAGCAATAATGGAGAAGAAACGAGAGAATGGAAGAATCTTGCAAAAACTAGACTTAGAAAAATTATTTTGTATTTCGAAAAAAAAAAGAATAAATCGGCAACAGAATCTAAAGTGAAATGTGGAAGAAGACAGATTAGAGGGTTAGAATATAACTTATAATGCAGGTTGTGGATGATAAACAGAAGTGAAGAATTGGCATCTGTAACTTCTTAAAATTAGTCAAGAGGCAGATAGCAAAAAGAATCAAATTATTTTCCTTACTTATATTGTTGTTCTTGTGCCACAAGTTTAAGTTTAAAGAACGGGACTGATCACAAATGGAAATAAATAAAGCTTTATTTCTGAGCGGTGACGATGTTTGTTTCAAGGATATTAACTGCGAAAAATGCGTACATGTATTTATTTGTAATTCTGCTGCCGTAAATTACCTTGTTTCATGAATACCTCATTAGCATGCTCAAGCCAGTTGATGTCACGAAGGTGAAGCAGATTGCTTATCAAACGACTGACGAAAACTAAATCCGTAAAAAGAATATTTAGGAGGGTTATATTAATTCAAAACTTTTAGAACTCCTAAAAATTGATATTTAGTTGAAAATAACGGTTTAAAGTAATTTTCAGCGATTATGCTAAAAATACAAGACATAAGTTTAAAAAACTAAATAAAATTTAGACTCTAGAACACGAAAACGCTTGTATCGTATATATGATTCCTGTAAATCCTGTTGATCAATGCCACTGATGAAAATGGGTGAAGCTTCCCGGGTAGAAACAAAAGTTGAGATCAGATAACTTGAAATTTCTTAAAACTATATATCCGGCACATACATGTAAACGAAATGTTTTAGAATTCTGTGTTGCGATAAAGTGCCAGGAGGGGTAAACATTAATCATTTAAATTAATTAGTTACTAACAATTACTAATTGTTAGTTGTTAACAATATCTGGGATTGTAAATGAAATGAGCATTACAAATGAAAGGCTCTGAAGCACATTTTTACATCTATTGCGACGCCACAAGTATGACTTAATGCTGAATATATTAACTAAGTCTCGCTAGCCGAAAAGCACATTATACTAGACTGGCAAACCCGAAACAACACAAGTGAACATTTCTTGTACGGATTTTACAACGGATGTTTATCCTCAGGACGTTTACGGGTTTATCTTATAGATAATTTGAGTTTTAATTACTAGACACTTGTTACTATAATTAGTAGAGACGATACGGTGGTTCGGAACATGTACTGTGAAGTCTGTTGTATAGTCGAGTATTCCCAACAGTAATTCTGTAGCAAAAACTGAACGAACTAAATTGATTGACTGTCTTAAAATTCAGGAATAAACTTTGAGGTTAAAAACAATTTTTTGGCGGGGGAGGGGAGGAGCCTAAATTATTCGACAATAGATCGTAAACTCCTTAGGAGAAGCGACCATTAGAAAGACAATAGTTGAATCAAGCATTAAAATCAAGGAGAAGTGCGGGCAAAGGAACGAGACGGTGACATTGCCTTTATTTTTACTTTGCCGTGTCGTAGCTAAAGACAAACTAGCAGTATTCTCGCTTTAAAACATTAGGAAAGCATTAGTAAAATTCGCTGTGTAAGATCACCATTTAGGATTATATAGACACTTGAACTTGTCTGTCGCGGACCAGGAAAACTTCACCTTTCGAAGTTTTATTTGCCTGCGTATAGAGCATTTAGCGCTTCGACTTTAGACGTTTACTCTGCACCCACTTCTTTACTTCCATTTTATTCGTGTTATCCCGAAGCCAAGCCCTTAATTTGCAATGCAGATATTCTTTTCAAGCATTCTTCTGAATTTTTCTTGGGCTCACTTCCGAAATTCATCATTCCTAAAAAATACGATTACATGCATTTTTTAACATTATTTAATCCATCATCATTATTTTTCCTGCTCCTTTCCGTAATACTCGGTCTCAAAAACACGTTTATGCATCAGGGAATTCATTAAGAATGTTCATAATTCGTCTGACATTATTATTCGTATAAGACAGGTATATATATATTTTTTATCTGCTTAGCGTCTCTCTAACAGCGAGGTCTTTAGAGACGGGAAAGGATGGGGGGCAAGGAATGGGAAGGAATTCGGCCATGGCCTTTTGAAGGAAGCATCCCAGCATTTGCCTGGAGCGATTTGGGAAACCATGGAAAACCCAAATCTGGATGCCCGGACGGCGATTCGAACCGCCGCGCCGTTCTCCCGAATGCGAGGCCAGAACGCTAGCCGTTACACCACCACCCTCGGTGACAGGTGTAGAGAAAATATAAGGGAATGTCTATAAGTTTTTTTAAAAATTAATATGAAGTTCAATTAAATTTAATTACGTTTGCTCCGGTGCCAATTTCCCTACACGTTTATTTTTCCCACCCCTTTTTCCCCTCTACTATTTTCAATTTTTAATTCTTTTTGCGTTTTTGATAAATTATTCATAATTTCTCTTAGTTAACATTATGTCGTATATTGAATCTTTCATGCATAATATTTAAAATTATTATTTTATTTCAGGTTTTGGTAGGCTGTGGGTTTTAATTTTGGCCATCATGCAGGATATATCGATTCTTGAAACAAAGCAAGTTGTAAAAATGGCATCATAGATGGTGTAAATATGAATGATTGTACTGATCATATTACACCCGAATAACTGGAAAGTGAAACTAAAGATGGTAGCTTCCCCGATTTCTGATACAAAGCCAATTGATACAGATAGCTGCGATATACAACATCGCACACATACGGATGAATTACTGTGAACACCGATATATATGTATGTGGACAATTAAAGCTCAACAAAAGCCGGAATCATACACTTGAATATATGATGACATTCCTGGGAGAGTCCTTGAATTCTGTTTCACTTGCGCTCCTGACCTCCAAAGGCACACTGTTCTCCTTAGCTCCGTGTGAAGAGAGTAATGATCGCCTATCAATCCACTGAATGCTGCAGAGAAGCTCACCTTCCTATTCACTACTCAGAAGTCACATTGTTCATGCGGCTTGGCTCGAAAGGGCAAAAAGGCAATGTGTATTCATTAAGAAGGAAAAAATACAATATACAATTTCAAGCTGTCGTATTCGCCAGTGGTCGAAAACTAGCAAGCTTATATAGTGCTAGCCGCCACAATTTTAGTAAGTAGAGTTGATGTACATAAAGCTTGTAACCATACAGATAATTTAGTATTAAGATACTATGAAAACAATATATAGAATAATTATAGCAAACTGAACCTACAGACGTTACAATATTAGAACATGATTATATGTATATAATTAATGTACTTAATCGTATACACAAATATAATCATAATATTATGTTATTTATAGCCACTGACGATGCCACACTCCAGAAGGGCGAAACACGTCTGGTAGATGAAAGTTAATAATAAAAAATGTTGTTAGAAGACGGATTTTTATTAAAAAACAATTATATAATTGCTTACGGGTATCGTTTATTTTTACAATATTCCTCCGTGATTTCAGTACTATACTATTTTATAAACGCTATTAGATATTAAAAAATAAAACTTATTTATCAATTTCTGCAACGTATGTGTAAAATCGAAAAACATATATTTATTACATTGAATTAAATAAAGTTGTTTCTGTAAGCCCATAATAATAATAAAATAAATGTTGGTAAAATATTAATTTCCTTCAGTGCGAAACAGGAATAATTTTAAAATTCACCCGCCTGTGTGGCTTCGTGCTCTGAGGTGCCACACATTCGAACGGGGAGGTACAACGGACCGGGCACGAGCCCAAGCGCACTCTTACCGGCCGTCCTGACTGCGGTTTTTAGGTGGTTTTCCACAGCCATCAAGGCGAATGTCTGGACGGTCCCCAATCTCCCCCTTATGAACTACACATTTCACAAACAAAATATGCATTTATCAGACACAGAACATAGTTGCACATTTCGCCGACAGATGGCAACACTTCACTTCTTCCATTAACTATTATTGTTATTATGACCTGGCACATAAAGGTGCGTTCCCACGGCAAGTGTTAGGGGACGCCGCTCATCTTTGTCGCATATACTAGCAGGTATGGCGCGCCTCGACCCACCGCCAGGCGGTAAAAGATGAAAGGCGCGTACTGCCTACCACGCATCGTGAGAATGAGCCTTAAAATGCTTGGCGTCAGCAAGGAAATGCGACTGTAAAACCAAAGCTCCAAATCCGACTATGCAAATGTTAAGTAAAACTCATCAAAGGCAACTGTCCACTAATTTTGGGAAATATGGTGAAGAAGAAGAGGAATAGCTGAAATATGAAAGATTTTTCACAAATGAACTTTGCATTTTTTGCAAAATTTATACAAATCCATAACTTTAATAATCAATTAAAATATTGTTTGTGGACTTCTTGATTTCCAAGCGATCATTTATTTACGCCACAAAAAGAATGCAACGTCATCGTATTATTGTTAATTCGCATCAGCAAAACGAAATATGAAATTGTATCAAACTATCAAATATATTAAAAAAGTTTATAATTGCAATTTTAACGTGTGCACGAAGTCACATTGGCTGAAATCCGGCTGGCAGAATAAAATAAACTAAGTGCGCACTATGATTTGGTTTTACATGAGCATTGAGATATAATTAGATCTTACAGTCATTGACAGGTCCCTAACATTGAAGATCGACAATTCGCGTAACAATTATGCGGTGTTCACTTTAGCACTTTCTGCATGTTGACTTGAAGGCGCATCGAGCATGTGTCTCTTCCCTTGATTCTGCCGTCTGGCACTCATTGAAATATTTCATAATCGAAGTTCTTGGGGAGGCGATTTAACAACTGTGGAAAACTCTCGGAGATATCTAAAATTGTATCCACATACTTCATATTTGTTTTTTTTTTTTTTTTTTTTTTTTTTTTTTTTTTTTTTTGTTTTTTTTTTTTCTCGCTGCCTTTTGGCTTGTTGTGAAGTCCCGCTATATATTAAATAGCATAACTTCCTTTTTAAGTTGGGTGGTTTTGTGATGCTCAATTTTGTTTTTCGCTTAAGGGGAAACCAGGCTTTGAACTTCGATGAAGTTCTTATTTGGAACCCCTTCTGTTCTTTAAATAGTTGGTTACGTTGCCTCCATTATTATACTAAGTGGTACTCTGTATTTATGCCATCGTTTAGGTGCGTAGTTCCTACATTTTTGTACCGATCGTTTAAGTTTCTAATTGTTCGATTCTCTTAATTAGTTGTTCTGTTTTGTTGACTATTGCACTTTTTATGGGCAAAATGGATGTGGCTTCATGTAGTTCTGTGATTCTGGTGCTGTAGGGAGCGTTAAGTATGGCTCGTAGAAATTTGTTTTGCAGTCGTTGGATATGTAAAACATTGGTGTTAGATGCCATGCCCCAGACTTCGCATCCATATATAGAGTTGGAATGACAATGGTTTTGTAAATTCTCAGTTTGGTTGCCTGCGTCATTTCGGTGCTTTTCATGATTGGGTACAGGTTTAAGAAGATTGCTAGTCCTTTTTTTTTGATCTAGATGTGTTGTCGGAATGAAAGCTTATTGTCAAGTATTATCCGGTACTTATATGTGCGTTCCATTTGATGGGTTTGTCCATGAAGGTAATGTTTTGTTGTAATATCGGCCTCTTTTTTGTAAAGTACATGGCTGCGCACTTCTCAGCGTTTATTTTTATTTTATTGCGTCTACTCCATGTGGCGATGTCGTCTAATGCCTTCTGTAGCCTTCTTATATTTAGGTCGTGCTTATTGCCGTTGGTGTATAGCATGGTGTCGTCGGCATACTGACCGAGTTGAACATGTTCACCAGAAGGCATGTCGTTGACGTATATATTAAATAAAGTAGGTGACAAAACAGCTCCTTGAGGGACTCCTGTTTCTATTGTATATTGCAGACGTTGTCCGTCTACGGAGACATAAAATCTGCGTCCTGTTAAGTAGTTACCAATCAGCTTTACCAGGCTATGCTGTAACGTTGTTTGAGTTCGCAGTTTGACGATTAGGTTCGGAATCCATACTTTATCGAACGCTTTTTCAACGTCAAGAAAGACAGCAGCCGTTGATTTGCTCATGTTGAATCCGTGCGTGATATTTTCTACGATCCTTAGCAGCTGACATGTTGTGGATGCTTTGGGTTGAAATCCATATTGTTCTGGTCGGATAATTTTGTCTCTTTCAAGGGTTTTGTTCATCCTCGTGAGTATGAGTTTTTCAAATATTTTCGATACGGAAGATAGGAGGCTGATGGGTCTGTAGCTACCTGGTAGTGTTGGATTTTTCCCCTTTTTCGGAATTGCGATCACTTTGGCCAGTTTCCACCGTTCAGGAAAGTAACTGTTTAACAGCATGCATTAAAAATCCTGGTCATGAGTACTATTGCTTTTGTGGGTAAGTTTTTGAGGTGTAGGTTGTTGATGTTGTCGGGCCCTGGGGATTTGTAGGCGTTCAGTTTTTGTATTGCTTTCTTTACTTCTCGAGGTGTTATCAGATCTGGGAATTCTTCTACTGGTGTTTCCATTATTTCTCTGGCGGCTTCTTCTATTATCGCAGTTTCTTCGATTTCTTGGGCGGTTTGTTCCGTGGCTGGTAGTGAATAGTGGGTGGCAAAGTTTTCTGCAAGTACTTCGGCTCTGGCCAGAGGGGAGAAGCATGGTCCATCTGGTCCAGTTATAGAATGTTTTGGTTGTTTGGGTTGTCTAATAGCTCGGATTAATTTCCAGGCATCTCTATTCTTTAACGTAAGGGTTGCCATGCGATCCTCCCATTGTTCAGTCCTCCTCTCTTTTAGTCTATTAGTCAGCTGTCGTGAGAGTCGTTGGTATTCCCTCCGGTCTCTAGGATCCCTGTAGCGTTGCCACTGTTTTCTGTGATGATTCTTTAGTTGGCGAATGTCTTCGAGGATAGGTGGCAGTCCGTCGTAATTTGAGTTGTAGGTGTAAGTTTGTATTGACGCTTTCTTCGGATTGTGAGATTACTTCCTCGAGATGTTTCACTGCCATATCAATTCGTTCCGGGTACGCGACGTTATGGGCTGTTCTGATATGGTTGTGGACTAATCTTGTGTAGTGAGCCCAATTGATTTGTTGTTCCTGTTTAGGTTTTTCACCACGCCCAGCCAGTTTCCGAGCTTCAGCAACGGGATTATGGTCTGACGTCAAATCTTGAATTGTTTCGATGGTAAGGCGATGGCTGATGTTTTTTGTAATTGTTATATCCAGAATGTCTGGTTGATATCTTGGATTGGCAGGAATATGCGTAGGTTGCGACGGCGCCAAGATAGATATGTTGCGTAGGTCAGCTAGTTCAAGTAGTTGTTCTCCACGCCTGTTGCATCTTATAGAGTTCCAAGCTTGTGTTTAGCATTAGATCTCCTCCTATGAGGATTCTGGAGCCTGTAGAAAGCAATGTGTCAAGATCTTGATCTATGAGCATTCTGTTTGGAGCAAGGTAAGCTGCGAAGACATTGACTTTGCCCCCTTTTGCAAATATGGATACTCCTGTTGCCTCTATTTCAATTAGTGGAAGGTTTTGGATTGGTTGATGCGTGATGTTATTTTTAATAAAGATGGCTGTTCCTCCACCTCGAGCACCCACTCTGTCATTTCTGTAGATGTGCATTCCAGGCATTTTTATCCTGTCACTCTGTCGTAGATGCGTTTCGGTAATCAGAAAAATGGTTATGTTGTGTCGCTTTTGGAAGTCAATTAACTCATTTATTTTACTTTTTAGCCCGTTTGCGTTCCATATGACTATTTTTGTCTGATGTTCTACATTGCTGAGTTGATCCATTTTTATTCCAGAAAGGACAGAACGCATTCAGCAAATATAAGTAGTTTCTCCATGGTTCCTCTTGCTGTCTTCATTTTTTGTGCCATCCGTTTGAACTTGTATATGAACTTGTGAAAGCAATCTGTTAGCCCTTCTTCGTTGTCCGGGTTGTTCCTTCTCTGTTTGAGTTTTTTGTGTACTTGATGCATGTTCCGTCCTGCAGCTGCATCAGCGTATGATTTCCGGTTAAGCGTCGTTGCGAGTCCTGTGGTCCTTCTGCTTCTTGGTGCCGGTATCTGTTACCCACCGGTGGTTGCGCTTGCCACTGGTTGCTTGTACTAGCTGGAGGCTGTTGTCTGTTGTATTTTTCTTGTTCATTGTTTCTTTGACTTCTTGGTTTTGGAGGTCGTAGGGCATTTTGGTATATGCTGCACCCTTTCCATGACGCAGCATGGTTGCCACCGCAGTTTGCGCAGGTGGCCCTTTGGTTATCTGGAAGTGTGCACTGGTTTGTGGGGTGCAGGTTAGCGCATTTCACAACGATAAGCCAATTGACAGTATCGTGCAGTGTGTCCGATACGCTGACACCTTTGGCACTGTGGAGGTCCAAGTCTGTTGCGATATCGTTCTACTTGTATCTTGGTATAAATGAGTGATTTTTGGTCATAAATTTTTTCAGATGAAATTCCAGGTTTCAGCGATACGAGGAAAGTTGGCAAGGGGATTAGTTCCCTGCTGCTAGTATCTCTTTTCTTGAACTGATGCACTGAGATAATGTTGTATCCTAGTGCGATTAGTTCTTCCTTAACTTCTTCTGCCGTAACAGTAGATGGTAAACCTTTTATCACAACCTGTAGTAGTTTGTTTTCAGGCATCTGGTACGTGAAATACTCTATTTTGTTTTCTTTGAAAAATTTCACAAGCATATGGTAATCATGTAGGTTTTCCACGTGATATTTCAAAGTTTCTCCTCGGTAGATGACCTTCAAGTTTCCTTGGAGATGCTTTTTAATTGTGACATCATTGCACGAAAGTTTTCTGTGTGCATGATCACAACTGGTGGTAGAATGTTATCTGCAGACTTAGCTGTTCCTGTTGGTTGAGTAGGTACGTCATCCATTTGAACATCAGCCTGGCTTCCACATGGTTCCGTACTCAGTGGCTCAAATCTGTTGCTTAGCAGCAACGGATTTTGTAGGTTTTCAGTCTTCTCTATTTTTCTTTTCTTGGTGCTGTCTTTTCTGTTACTTTTAACTGTCAGGAATGGCGGCTCCTCTTCTTCTCCATAGTCTAGTTGCCAACGGTTGTCATCCATTTCGCGGTCTGAGCAGGATTCATCCACGTCCGTACCGCTACGCCCTTTTCCACTCTGCATCATTACGTTACGCCGGGTCGTTACCGTTGAGGTCAGTGAGGCTTACAAGTGGAACCCTTGTTGTCACCGTTAGGTATTCCCGGGTTCCAAAGTAATGCCAAGTCGTCAACAAGTCACTAAGCACTGGTCCTAAACAATAAACCAAAACAATGTCCAATATAACCACGCTTCGTCGTCACCAAAATATCTTCCTTGTACAGCACAATAACACTCGATAACACTCCGATCACTTCCTTCCTCTCAGAGTGCTTCATATTTGAAACTATTATATTTTTACTTTGGGGCTTCGTTCATGACCAGGTGTGCGAATCTCAACCAATAAAACAAATCTGGAAATACAGGGTTACTACAAAAGAATGATTCACTTTTAAAACCCGATTTATTCCAAAGTATTATACTTACAAATATGATTGATACATGAAAATAACCACAAAATATCCAAGTTTTATGCTCACTCTAGAAATATTCTATGTGTGCCCCTTGGTCACACGACACACGTCAATTCGATCCACACATTTTGAAGCGTGATCGCGTCGATGTTCATCAATGCATCGGTCATCCGTTTCTTCATCTCTTCTATCGTTTTTGGTAGTGGGGGTACGTAAACAATGTCCTTAGTGTATCCCCAAAGGAAGAAGTCACACGGCGTTAATTCCGGCGACCTGGAAGGCCAGGGTAAGATCACCAACACGGCCAATCCAGCGATGCGGGAGTTCATGTTCAGGTAAAGCACGAACATCGAGGTTCCAATGAGGGGATGCCCCGTCTTTATTTTACTTGTTTACAAGGCGGTTCTTTTCCGTACTGCCTACTGAAAGAAAGTTGCACTGCTGTGACAGAAGAACATTTCGCATATTCTTGGACGCAGAAACTCTTTTCTCGCTTTTCCTCCATCTCGGGAGAGACTGAACTGAACTCAACGGATACGGAACTAGTGCTGCCACGCCATCTGCTGTACAAACTTGAACTAGTGCTGCCACGCCACCTGGTGTAACAAACTTGAACTAGTGTTGCCACGCCTCCTGGTGTACAAACTTGAACTAGTGCTGCCACGCCACCTGGTGTACAAACTTGAACTAGTGCTGCCACGCCACCTGGTGTACAAACTTGAACTAGTGTTGCCACGCCTCCTGGTGTACAAACTTGAACTAGTGCTGCCACGCCACCTGGTGTACAAACTTGAACTAGTGCTGCCACGCCACCTGGTGTACAAACTTGAACTAGTGCTGCCACGCCACCTGGTGTACAAACTTGAACTAGTGCTGCCACGCCACCTGGTGTACAAACTTGAACTAGTGCTGCCACGCCACCTGGTGTACAAACTTGAACTAGTGTTGCCACGCCTCCTGGTGTACAAACTTGAACTAGTGCTGCCACGCCTCCTAGTGTACAAACTTGAACTAGTGCTGCCACGCCACCTGGTGTACAAACTTGAACTAGTGCTGCCACGCCTCCTGGTGTACAAACTTGAACTAGTGCTGCCACGCCACCTGGTGTACAAACTTGAACTAGTGCTGCCACGCCACCTGGTGTACAAACTTGAACTAGTGCTGCCACGCCACCTGGTGTACAAACTTGAACTAGTGTTGCCACGCCTCCTGGTGTACAAACTTTAACTAGTGCTGCCACGCCTCCTAGTGTACAAACTTGAACTAGTGCTGCCACGCCTCCTGGTGTACAAACTTGAACTAGTGCTGCCACGCCTCCTAGTGTACAAACTTGAACTAGTGCTGCCACGCCACCTGGTGTACAAACTTGAACTAGTGCTGCCACGCCTCGTGGTGTACAAACTTGAACTAGTGCTGCCACGCCTCCTGGTGTACAAACTTGAACTAGTGCTGCCACGCCTCCTGGTGTACAAACTTGAACTAGTGCTGCCACGCCACCTGGTGTACAAACTTGAACTAGTGCTGCCACGCCTCCTGGTGTACAAACTTGAACTAGTGCTGCCACGCCTCCTGGTGTACAAACTTGAACTAGTGCTGCCACGCCACCTGGTGTACAAACTTGAACTAGTGCTGCCACGCCTCCTGGTGTACAAACTTGAACTAGTGCTGCCACGCCTCCTGGTGTACAAACTTGAACTAGTGCTGCCACGCCTCGTGGTGTACAAACTTGAACTAGTGCTGCCACGCCTCCTGGTGTACAAACTTGAACTAGTGCTGCCACGCCTCCTGGTGTACAAACTTGAACTAGTGCTGCCACGCCACCTGGTGTACAAACTTGAACTAGTGCTGCCACGCCTCGTGGTGTACAAACTTGAACTAGTGCTGCCACGCCTCCTGGTGTACAAACTTGAACTAGTGCTGCCACGCCACCTGGTGTACAAACTTGAACTAGTGCTGCCACGCCACCTGGTGTACAAACTTTAACTAGTGCTGCCACGCCTCCTAGTGTACAAACTTGAACTAGTGCTGCCACGCCTCCTGGTGTACAAACTTGAACTAGTGCTGCCACGCCTCCTAGTGTACAAACTTGAACTAGTGCTGCCACGCCACCTGGTGTACAAACTTGAACTAGTGCTGCCACGCCTCGTGGTGTACAAACTTGAACTAGTGCTGCCACGCCTCCTGGTGTACAAACTTGAACTAGTGCTGCCACGCCTCCTGGTGTACAAACTTGAACTAGTGCTGCCACGCCACCTGGTGTACAAACTTGAACTAGTGCTGCCACGCCTCGTGGTGTACAAACTTGAACTAGTGCTGCCACGCCTCCTGGTGTACAAACTTGAACTAGTGCTGCCACGCCACCTGGTGTAGAAACTTGAACTAGTGCTGCCACGCCTCCTAGTGTACAAACTTGAACTAATGCTGCCACGCCACCTGGTGTACAAACTTGAACTAGTGCTGCCATGCCTCGTGGTGTACAAACTTGAACTAGTGCTGCCACGCCTCCTGGTGTACAAACTTGAACTAGTGCTGCCACGCCTCCTGGTGTACAAACTTGAACTAGTGCTGCCACGCCACCTGGTGTACAAACTTGAACTAGTGCTGCCACGCCTCGTGGTGTACAAACTTGAACTAGTGCTGCCACGCTTCCTGGTGTACAAACTTGAACTAGTGCTGCCACGCCACCTGGTGTACAAACTTGAACTAGTGCTGCCACGCCACCTGGTGTACAAACTTTAACTAGTGCTGCCACGCCTCCTAGTGTACAAACTTGAACTAGTGCTGCCACGCCTCCTGGTGTACAAACTTGAACTAGTGCTGCCACGCCTCCTAGTGTACAAACTTGAACTAGTGCTGCCACGCCACCTGGTGTACAAACTTGAACTAGTGCTGCCACGCCTCGTGGTGTACAAACTTGAACTAGTGCTGCCACGCCTCCTGGTGTACAAACTTGAACTAGTGCTGCCACGCCTCCTGGTGTACAAACTTGAACTAGTGCTGCCACGCCACCTGGTGTACAAACTTGAACTAGTGCTGCCACGCCTCGTGGTGTACAAACTTGAACTAGTGCTGCCACGCCTCCTGGTGTACAAACTTGAACTAGTGCTGCCACGCCACCTGGTGTAGAAACTTGAACTAGTGCTGCCACGCCTCCTAGTGTACAAACTTGAACTAATGCTGCCACGCCACCTGGTGTACAAACTTGAACTAGTGCTGCCACGCCTCCTGGTGTACAAACTTGAACTAGTGCTGCCACGCCTCCTGGTGTACAAACTTGTATATTTTGAGGTAATTTTCATATATCAATCATATTTGTTGAATAAATCGGGTTTTGAAAGTGAATGATTCTTTTGTGGTAACCCTGTATTTAGCAAACGTGTGTTAATGTTCTAAACTTTTATTTCGTCAATGACACGACATTATTTTCGGATTTTAGTTGTAATAAGAGTAAATTAAAATTATGTTTGATGTTGACTCTAAATATTGCGATAAAAACTTTTACTTTTTTCCTTGTTTATAGTGACATAAATGAATTTCCAACCATCCAGTGTGGCCAAACCGTTGTTTCGAGAACTGTCCTACAAAATCAACGATTCTTCAACAGCGTGTCGCATCATCAATATCAATGGAGGTTCGTGCGATGCCGGACTCTCCTATTGCTTTAAATTTTGCTAGCTGGCTTACAGAACTCTGATTTTAACCTTTAAGGAAGGGTGTAAGGGCAAGGGTCAGGTGTGAGCAGGTTCAAAACGGTTTTTGTTTGGCCACTGACAGACGTTACGTAAACATTGATTGAAGTTCATACGAATTGAGCTGTAAATGCTTCTGGATTCTTTCTTTATCTAGTGAAGAGAGCAGAGCTAGTGCTGAAACTTTGTGTTTTGACGACAGTATCAGGCTGAATTCTACGGACATCGCAGCAGTGCTGCACGAAAGTTTTCAATTCTGACTTCTGTATGTTGCTTTGTTTGTAAACTATACATTTTTAGGTCGTAATTCTGTATTTTCACTGTGTTAAATTACAAAGGAAAACATTTCCAAACTGAAATCAGTCCAGCCTCTTCTCCGCCGATGCAGAATGTCATACATCCTATAAACTAACATAGTGGCGTCTTAAAGCTGCCATCAAACTACTGCTTACGAAATAAATATTTTCTTTATCATTTGAAGCGATCGTAGTGTTTCCGTTTTCAAATGAGGTTTTCCAACTCCACAACAGACGTTTTTTAATTGGCTATTTATTTTTCTCTGCATCAGTATCTATTTCACTTAGTCATTAGTTTAGGATTTACTTCTCATTTATGAGCTCGAAAGTGCCATTTCCTTCACAACCCCTCCCCCTGTCCCCCGACATCAAATACACGAGTCGAGAGTTTGATTATATTTCTTATCTCCGTGCCATTTCAAATTTAATTTCCTCTTCCCCAGAAGCGGGCGATGCGTTGTGTCACCCCCCCCCCCTCCCATACCAATCCCCTTTGCTGCTCTATTTTCCCGGCGGCAGGAAACGAGTTCTATTCCGGCTGCCCTGACAGCTTTGCCAAGTGTAAAATTATGATTAGGTTTGAGGAATCATTTGTTCCGTTCACTGAGCTTGAAAATGGATATGTGTTAATAAATACGTGTAGGTTCTTAAACATCATTTAAAAAATAACAAACACTCCCGATATAATTCAGTATTAACATGCGTTGTATCAACTCTGCACGCACACTTTCATAAAAAAGGTCGATTTTTTTCAATTTTAAATTATCGCTGTAGACTATTATGTCACGCTACTCTGCCTTACTTTTCCTTAATATATATATATATATATATTAAGGCAATTTCACTCGCTGACATGGAAATTATTAGAACCGAAAGACGATGTGGAGCTAAGAACGGGAAGGAATTCGGCCATCGTCCTTTGAAGAAACCAGTCTACCATTCGACTGGAATGGTTTCGGGGAAACTCAAGAATGGTGAGTTTTGTTCTACCAACTTTTCACGCACTGGCCTTGCATTCAGGAGGGCTCTATTTCAAATCCCCCTTCGGCCATCCAGATTTGGGTTTTCCATGGTTTCCCCAAATCACTCCAGGTGAATGCCGGAATGGTTGCTTCAGAAACCCGTGACCAAATTCCTTCCCGTTCCTTGCTCCCAGTCCTTCCCCGCCTCAAATGAAATAGACGTCGAAGAGACGTAGAAGCACAGAAAATCTTCGCTTATACTACAGAATTAACTCACTAACTTCAAAGACATATTGCCCCCAAGTGTTTAGAGTACAACCAGAATTTTGAGATCTAGAATCTGATCTGACGGTTTTGTCGAACACGGAGTCAAGAACTAAGAGTGGACCTACCACGGAAAAAAGTCAGTTGTAGTCGAGCAAAACCGAATACGCGTTCTCTAGGTTGGTATTTATCACGCTGAACACAGACCTCAAAGATGGCCAATAAGTCACATTAAAGTTCATACAAATGCAGAGCCCTGAAAACTACAGGATAGGGCTCTGTGTAATATCTTTCCGCGGTAATATGAAATTTGTTACTAGACAGAATTTGTGTAATGGCTGTTTGTACTGTTATTAGTTTTATTTCCTACCTGAACACATAACCGATTGCCACTGATATTTAATCAGGAAAGTTATTTGAAAGATGAAAGGGAAGTTATTACGGTAAATAACTAAATAAACAGTTTGTAGTTTCAAACAAGTTTTAATCAAACTTCTGCCGACGAATAAACCAGTACCGAGGCAAGAAGTTTAATGAGTTTGTCGCAAAACCTCTTTAAACATGAACAGGAGGAAAAATAAAACGCACACTTTTTTGAATCATTCAACGCATTTCTAGTTATAAATTATTATGATTAATAATCTAACGACATATTGAGCGCGGTGGATGAGCGATAAAGCTCTGACCTCGTATTCTGGAGGACGTGGGTTCAATTCGCGTCTAGCCATCCAGATCTGGATTTTCAGTGCTTTCAAAATCCCTCCAGGCGAATCCAGGATGATTCCTTCAAAAAGACATGGCAAAATTTCTTCCCGTTCTTTGCTCACATTCCTGTCACGCCTCTAATGAACTAGATGTTGACAACGTGTAAAATCAAACAAATAAAATAAAAATAAAAATTAAAAAATTGCAGTGTATTGGTCAGCAAAGAACTTTTATGAATAATCTGTTTCATATAGTTAGTATTTTAATTACTCACAGTTTCAGTTTAGTATAATTGCTTAACCTTCCCGGAGTATCTTACTTGCCTTCTCAGTCAATATTTATTCTGCACATTGCAACTGCTCACATAAATATAATTTCGCTATTTCACTAAATAGTACTTCTTGCTCGCACCTCATGCGCTTCATGAGTTTCTTTATGTGCCGAGATACATGATACGTAGCTACGATAAGTGGCACACATCTGAATTATTAAAATTATAGGTTAGAGGACGAAGTATTTCATCGCACTCGTAAGTGAAAGTGGGTGTGCTCATGTTTACCATTAAGTTCAAACGAAATTTGCTTTGTCTGTCTACTAGAGAATCCCAGCCCAATCTTCGAATCAATTCTGTGACTCTTTCGTAGGGACAGTAGCAAGCAGTAGCGCCTCTTCTCTGTCCTTTCTCTATACTGTCAATCACCCCCTACGAAACGGATCCCAAACGGCGCAGTCTACTTTGTTTGTGCATTACAATTTTTCAAGATTCAACCAATGAATCGCAGCCTAGAATTAGCTCTACCAACGAACGAATTAACGTGCAAGCCCCGTTTCATGTTCATTTATACTGTTACGCCAAGTATTTCACGGAATCGACCAAATCAATATCTGAACTGTTCACATTGTGTTTCTGAATAAACGGATTCTATGTATTTGTCGCACTATGGCGGAATAACATCCAGATCACACTGAATTTCTAAGCAATCGGCCCAATTTCTTACTTCTCTATAGATGACTGAATCATCAGCGAACAATCTCAAACTGCTATTCACGTTGTCTCCGAGATCGTTTATAAAATTTAAGAAAATAAGTGGTCCTATTACACGTCCTTGAGGTACCCCCGATGTAATATCTATATTAAAATAGACTTCTCCTTCAACGAGGGCATACTGCGACCGACCAATTATAAAATCCTTTATCCATTCACAAAGCTGATCCTATATACCGTAATCTCGAATCTTCGCTAAAAGGCGGTTGTGTGGCACAGAGATGAAGGCTTCCTGTAAATTCAAAAAAATTGCATCAACTTGTGAACCTGCATCAGCGGCAGAGCGTGCAGCTTAAAGCTCATCTTTCCACATCAGCCGGCGGTGAAACCAGAAGATTATATTTCGATTTCTTTGTTCCCGGCAATCGTAATCGCTCGTGTAATTAGCTTGCGTGCGAGGAATATTGCTTTTCTGAGGGATTAAGTACTTCATTTTACGAGATAACAACTTCATCTGTTCATGTACCGACGAGCTACTTTTTTTTTTTTTTTTTTTTTTTTTTTTTTTTTTTTTTTTTTTTTTTTTTTTTTTACCGATAATGAGTGCGAGACAGATTCAACTAAATCTTCCTCGTGCTGGTCAGCGACGGGTAAGCTACGACTGATTTACTAAGCTCGCGTGATCAGTGACTGGAAAATTATAAAATCAGAATTGAAAATTACGCACAAGTCACGTTTGTTGCTGTTGACATATCGACGGTTCTGGAGCACCACCCATCATGAATTTAATTAACTATTCTATTTAATGCAATCAAAATACTTTAAATATGATTGAAAACGAAATCAAGTGCCAGCTTGTGGTGATGGTCTTCTTTTCGCTTCCATGCTTTACTCCTAACTCTTACACCAATATCTTTTCACGCCTCATCATCAATATACGCCTTGTACATTCCCATAACTCTCTTCACTCTCCTCCTGTTTTCCAATTAATCCCATTCCAGCTATTTAATTACCGTACTACTGACTTGACTGAAATAAAATTTTATAATTAAAATTTTGCACATTAGTTGCGATCCGACCCGATCCTGTTTTAAGAGGACCGTTTCCTATGATTCTAAGTAACTTCATTAGATATTCAAATATTTAATATGAAATGACATTTGTGTCATTCAGAAAGTTGGAAGCTGTAGTTTAATAACAACATATGGACAATAACTTCGATGGTTAGATTAGATAATGTTCGCCCACAACCCCTTTTACGAAATTTATACACCCCAAACAAATAAAATGGATCAGAAGTGGTTGATAAAACGAACTATTGAATTATTTATTGTTAGACAACTTTAATGTTGATATCGTCAGTAACCAGTTTTTTCTGGTAGGAGCATTCTGTGCTTCCGTACATACATGGTAAGTTAGTTCACAAATCTTCAAAACCTATTATTCTCACAAACGTTCATTTTTATATTATAAGATAAACATTTTTTTTTTTAAATTAAGAAATATTTTCATAAAGGATTGTCTTGCCCTATTTTACCATCTCTTTTTTATTTGATTTTTATGCAAAAGTATTTTGTGAGAACTTTTCAATCCTGTTGTACTGAATATTAAACACTGTTAGTGGGAAATAAATCATTTTCTTTCGAAGCATGCAATTATAACACGATTGGCTGAACGGTGTTGTTAAATAAAAAAAATATTCCTCAGCAAACCTTACACTCGGAGAAAAAACATCTTCTGAAGTGCAAAGATAAATGTGTCAGTGACGCAAGCAGGAAGGGCCGCGGTAACCGCATTTCTGCTCGTCCTTGACAAATGTTGGTGTGAGACGAAGTTGGTTGAAGAGAACTCTGTTGAGCATTCACAGTTGGCAATCTCAGAGAATAACCGGGGTGAGAATGGAACAGACGAGGGCGGAGGCGTGGTGTTTGTCCGACCTGGCCTCGCTGTCAATAAGGGTGACAGCCTCAGCTACCGCAATTACACGCGCCATCCTAATGGAATCTGGAGGGCGGCCGGCCGGCCGTCTTTTGACGGCATTCAGGTCTTTCACGGCCGGAGGCCTGAATGCGGATTGATCAGTGGGCTTTGTACGTGTCGCCGTGTGATTGGATCCCGGTAATTGCTTTCTGCCTGCGGCGCTGGCCTTCATTAGACTAGTGGCTCTTTTTTCGCTGTACCCTAGCCGCCTGTGCCACCGCACAGTGTTTTGTCCCCCATGTATTCAGTTCAGCATGTATGTTCGGACAAATAAGATTTAAATATGATTAGGTCGCCTTATGGAGCTGTCGGTTGACAGCAAAGTTAATTTACGGCAACTCTCTAAGACGTTTGTTAACGACTGAGTTGCGTGAATGGAAATTTTGTCATGTTCCCCTGAGCCAAGATGGATTCTTCAAAAGACCATGACTGAAACCCATCCTGTCCCTTGCCCCAACTTCTTTCCCACCACTAATGATCTGGACGACGACGAGTTGAAAAACGATATAAAACAGTAGAAAAGTTTGAGTTTTATATTCTGGAAGATTCGGTTTAGGTTTTCGCACATCCAGAGATCCGTTGTTTCCCGAAATAACTCCAAGATTAATCATTCACAAAAAAGCTCACTAAAATCTCACATTTTAAGGAATTTTGGATGGTAAGGGAAAGAATTAAGTTCTTTCCTGGCTAGAATCATTGTAAATAAATCCACTGAAATGAGAACGTTCCGGTAAACACACTTTAACCGAAGCCAGCCATTACATTCAGGTTTAGAAATATCTTTTCCTCTCTGACACACTGCACCCAAGAGTATCTTCAAACCAAAATGACAGTTTAATTAAGGAAATGGAAATATGCTATGTCCTCTTCTGTAATCCGTTTGAGTACTGGAAACTGTAATCTCCTCTATCTGTATAAGCGCGAGTAACGTTTATGGCTTTATGTCTCGTCAATGTCGATGTCATTAGAGGCGGAAAAGGCTGGGGATAAGGAACGTGAAGGAATTGGGTCATGGCCTTTTAGAGGAACCAACCATCCCGTCATTCGCCTGGATTGATTTAGGGAAACCATGGAAAATCCAAATCTCAATAGCCGAGCGGAGATTAAAACCCTCGTCCTCCACCCAAATCTCAATAGCCGGAAAGAGATTCCAACCCACGTCCTCCCGAATGCGATACCAGAGTGTTACCGCTCACCCACCATACTCGGTGCGAGGAACGCACTTCAAATTTGATCAGCCGACAGTAATTCGTTAACCATCAAGAACTACATGGAGGACTTTCTCAGTGACTCATTTTTACTATTTTCTTCATTTGTGTGTTGGGAAATGACTCTAATCTAGGTGTATTCATGAGTTAGTTGCGAAACATTTAAGAATTACGTATCTCATTTCAGAAAGTACTAGAGATAGTTTTCACCTAATATGCCTAGACCAGTTTTTCTAGTAGTTTTTTAAGACAATTTTTGGTTACCATTCCAAAAAAATTTCATTCCAATGATAATTCACTCATTCAATTTTTCTAACGCTAAATAATAATGGTGGAATTGTTCTCAAAGCTAATATCAAGACTTTCAGTGAAAGCAGTTGAAATATTATATTTTTGAGACAAACACACATAATGTATGATGTCATTTTCGTTTGGGACACTACAAAGATATTGAAAATTTCTTTTTAGTTCCTTGTAAATAGCCCTTATCGCCTTTAATGTCTCAGAAATCAATCAGCACTAAATGCATATTTTTTTTTTTTTTTTTTTTTTTTTAATATATAAAAGGAATAAAATGAAGAAGCAGTGAAAATTAAATGTTAACTGCGACTGCGCGTAAAGAAAGAAAAAAAATAATAGAACTTCGTGTCTATACAGAAATAATGCAATCTCTGTTCAAAAACTTGTTCGAGTTCAGGTTATTATCATTTGAAAACAGATCACCTGGGCGCATTGTAGTGCTTCAGTCGATTCAAATGTGGCACTGCCTATTTTCTCGAAGTGATTCGAGCCATTTCTGTACCTGAATTTGTTGAGTTTTTATACATATACATACACAGAGATCAGCAAGCTGTATGGGAATTGTTGGTAAGTCCTTATCCACGTATTTTAAAATGGATTCGTTTCATTGGACGACGACTCAGACTAAGCGATCAGCTTATAAAAGATATGAAATCCAACAAAACAATTCTTCTAAAAATAGGTAAAATCTCGCGGTTGCTTAGTGTCAAAAAGTTATGAGATCTTGTTTTGAACCAAGTCTACATTCTATAGTGTGTATCCACTTCACTTTATAAGCAATGTGTTTTCTCTCGGTGTTATGGACCGCAGATTTTTTGTAAAATCTTATGTTCGTATCGCTGTCATGCTAATGTTAACAGTATTTCTGTAATTATGGGTCTGACGTGTTGAGCTTGGACAACCATGAAAGTATAGTTTATAGCCGTATCTGATGTATAAAAATGATTTTCTTTTACAATGATCTTCATACAAATATATAGTTTTAATACGATTTTGATGAAACTTTGCAAATGTATACTTTAAAACAAATATAAAAATACTCTTTACGTTTACAAAAACCTAAACTCTCTCCTCCTAAACCCTTTCATTTAATTTTTACAACATTGTTAATACAAACCCACAGTTTTTATTCTATTTTGGTAGTACTTGGCACATGTTTACTGCAAAACAGGGCGGTATGGTAGTTCAGCGGTAAGGTGCTTATTTCCGAAAGTTTCTCTCTCCGATCGCGGATTCAAATCCTGTGGTGAGCAGGTGATTGCACGTTAAACTGTAGGTACCTGTGGAAATGAATTGGCATTACTGCCTCTGACACAATAGCTTGGTACTACTCCTTCGGAAAGATTGGACTAGTCTTCGGGCTGTGAACTAAGTTAGATTTTTAGTTTTTGAAGTGAAAACTTCCTTAGGCGCGTTGGGCGATTTATGGGTGGGTAAAATTTTATGGGTTCGTGTCACCGGCATGCTAATGTTAACAGTATATCTGTAATGGTCTGGTGGCTCAGTGGTTAAGGTGTCTGGATGGAGAACGAAAGGTCCTTGGTTCGAGTCTCTGTCTCGGTTGGGATTTTCCTAGACCCTTAACCCGACCTTCACCTTTGCTTGCTGTGTAATGTGAAGTACACCAGAACGCTTCTGTGGTTCGGATTCTACGATAAACTGTAACTCTTCTGTACCTTGTAGGACTGCAGGAATACGTTAAGGCGGCTAAGAAAAGGGTGGAATGCTTATTCAACAGAAACCCTGTCACCACATCATTACAACTACAAGGAATTTTTGTTTAGTAGATCTGTAGCCATAAGTACGACATGTTGCGCGTATGATATTCATAGTTTCAAGTTTTCACCTCTTTCGACAGTTCCTAATCACTGCAAACTTTTTTTTTCTTTCGAATTCTGGTGACTTGGCCTTAATGCTTGCAATGCTTTAACGAACTATTGTATATAGTTTAGCTTCTTCCTATAAAACTACCTCCAATGTGATACTTTATCAATCTTACAAATAAACAATAGATAAGATTTATCTCTCTCGTCTATCGGGTTAACAGTTCATATAATAAATCATACATTCATACACATTATGCCTTCCACCAGAATAAAAATTGTGACATCCATAAGTGCCAGAAAATCGAACGAATAAACGCTGTGAAGTGTAAATTTGGTTTAGAACAAGATCTAATTACGTTTTCATTAAACAGCGACGACACTTGGCCAATTTTTATAAGAATTGTTTCTATGGATTCACTAATATTAAAAGAAATCTAACATTGGTTGGTTGGACACTCCCGAAGGATATATACACTCCTGGAAATTGAAATGAGAACACCGTGAATTCATTGTCCCAGCAATGGGAAACTTTATATACACATTCCTGGGGTCAGATACAACACATGATCACACAGACAGAACCATAGGCACATAGACACAGGCAACAGAGCATGCACAATGTCGGCACTAGTACCGTGCATATCCTCCTTTCGCAGCAATGCAGGCTGCAATTCTCCCATGGAGACGATCGTAGAGGTGCTGGATGTAGTCCTGTGGAACGGCGTGCCAAACCATTTCCACCTGGCGCCTCAGCTGGACCAGCGTTCGTGCTGGACGTGCAGACCGCGTGAGACGACGTTTCATCCAGTCCCAAACATGCTCAATGGGGGACAGAGCCGGAGATCTCGCTGGCCAGGGTAGTTGACTTACACCTTCTAGAGCACATTGGGTGGCACGGGATACATTTGGACGTGCATTGTCCTCTATTGGAACAGCATGTTCCCTTGCCGGTCTAGGAATGGTAGAACGATGGGTTCGATGACGGTTTGAATGTACCGTGCACTGTTCAGTGTCCCCTCGGATGATCACCAGAGGTGTACGGCCAGTGTAGGAGATCGCTCCCCACACCATGATGCCGGGTGTTGGCCCTGTGTGCCTCGGTCGTATGCAGTCCTGATTGTGGTGCTCACCTCACGGCGCAAAACACGCATACGACCATCATTGGCACCAAGGCAGAAGCGACTCTCATCACTGAAGACGACACGTCTCCATTCGTCCCTCCATACACGCCTGTCGCGACACCACTGGAGGCGGGCTGCACGATGTTGGGGCGTGAGCGGAAGACGACCTAACGGTGCGCGGGACCGTAGCCCAGCTTCATGGAGACGGTTGCGAATGGTCCTCTCTGATACCCCAGGAGCAACAGTGTCCCTAATTTGCCGGGAAGTGGCGGTGCGGTCCCCTACGGCACTGCGTAGGATGCGACGGTCTTGGCGTGCGTCCGTGCGTCGCTGCTGTCCGCACCCAGGTCGACGGGCAGGTGCACCTTCCGCCGACCACTGGCGACAACATCGATGTACTGTGGATACCTCGCGCCCCACATGTTGAGCAATTCGGCGGTACGTCCACCCGGCCTCCCGCATGCCCACTATACGCCCTCGCTCAAAGTCCGTCAACTGCACATACGGTTCACGTACACGCTGTCACGGCATGCTATCAGTGTTAAAGACTGAGATGGAGCTCCGTATGCCGCGGCAAACTGGCTGACACTGATTGCGGCGGTGCCCAACCGCTGCGCAGCTAGCGCCCTTCGAAGGTCAACACTGCTGTTCCTGGTGTGTCCGCTGTGCCGTGTGTTTGATCATTGCTTGTACAGCCCTCTCGTAGTGTCCGGAGCAAGTATGGTGGGTCTTACACACCGGCGTCAATGTGTTCTTATTTCAATTTCCAGGAGTGTACTTAGCCAGGTATTGGGGATAGGGTGGCCAATTTTTTGCCTTCTTACGTAATATAACCCGGTAATACTAGTTTGTAGGGGGAACATACAGTTTAATGTGGAATCCGAACCTCAAAATCTTTGTGGCTTAATTCGTATTACATGGCAAGCTGTACAAAATGGTAAGGTAGAGTTGAGGGTCTACCAAAAACCTCGCCAACACAGGTATTTGAACCGGTGATCTTTATCTGCAGTCAGACGCCTTAACCATTAAGCCACCAGAACACTCCCAGTAATACTGCAAGAGCTGATTTATTACGTTTCGTAGAGTGTTATCCCCTAATCACGAACTGAACTAAAGCTAAGACTGTGGAGCAACTCATGTAGAAAACTCTAGGTTTGAGCCCTAAACGGTTTACCACCGAATGACACACGAAAAAATCTTGCAGAACTTTTCTTTAAAAAAAGCGGGATTTGATCCATAAAGCACTGCAGGCAACATTGCTTTCCATATGAGTCCATATGTTTGCAAACAATCTTGCCACTCAGAGTGATAAAATAAATTTTGATTGAGTAACTTTTGGATTTCGTTTTCAACACTCAGATTTTCTTAAGGCACCGTCGCCAAAGATATATGCTAAAATTTCTTTTCTCTTTTAGTCATTCAACAGCAAACTTGCAGAAAAAAACTTATTCACTATGCAGAAGTGACCTTGACACCAGTAATATATATAATAGTTAAAAAAGTTATTTTATGTTCCGTATGATGCTATATGACATTTAGAACATTAATTAAAACAAATGAAAGTCGTTGTCAATTTGAGCAACTTGCCACAAATATTACTTTTAGAACACGTCATTAAATAATTAAAGGCACATTAAAAAGCTTCACGACTGAATGAAGAAGTAACCGCTCGTTACTACATTTTTAAATGATCTTCACTTCAACTTTGGATATTAACGAGTATCTCGGAATAACAAATGTTTGATGTAGCGAAAGGTAGAGACTGTAAAATCAATTATAACCACTAATAATAATAATGCGTATGACATTATTAGCCGGATATTCTCGGAAGTTTTGGCCGCCGATTGGCTGAAACAGATCTGAATAGTTGTTGGGTTAGTGTAAATTATTTCTTTTCAAGAACTTCTCGATATTTCAGCTCAGACCTCTCGTATCGAGTTTTTTCTCTCCTAATAATTGTTTGTGGAAGCTGTGCATATTGCAGGCAAGGAATTATTCGATTCTCTATTGAAGCGTTATTAATCGACCCCTCTTAGACTCGCAGAATCAAGTATTTCTGAGTTTCTGCCCCAATTTCGTGGCATTAATTACACTGAAACAAACGGAGCGTAGCGTTATCAAATGTTTTGTCTGAAACAAAGGCCCGTTCGCAACGTTCCGATTTGAGAACCGTGATTTGCGGGACCTTGCTCCCGTTGTGACTAAAACTAAGAAACGAGGAAAACTTAATTAACGAATGGTATTTTCCAGTTATTACGCCGGCGCAATTACAAACGAACGAGCGCTGCGTATGACGCATGGCGCAGTATTGAATTATAGCTCTGCCCCCTCCAGGCCGCGGTAATTTTGTTTATTAGCGAACAAATTTGCAGTCGGGATAAACAGTGAAACTCGTAATTTATTCGCGTTTATCGAATGCACGGCAGGGCCACACCAACTCGACACCGTGGTGCTGACAAGTGAGTCAGGCTCGGCTAGTCGTCGAAATAAACAGCTTCTGTCTGCTAGAGGCTAACCGGTTCCCTGCTCTGTGGGACTGAAATGTTTTGGTACTCAGTGTAAAAGTAATGGTAGGTAGTAGTCGGAGCTACCGCCGAAAGTGTTAACGCGAATACGTCTTTCTCTAAGCAAACAGCCAGTGAAACAACAAATCTATCGTGGTAAATACAAGGAGTATAAGTCAGTATCATTGTATAACTGGACTTGTAATCCTTTTATAGACCGATAAAATGCGAATTGATTTATACTAATAGGTTCAATGTTTTATTGTTAGGAAAAAATACTCAGCACTGACTTGTACTGTTAATACATATATTCAGTGACAGCCATGAATTTATAGAAAAAAGAATTGATAGTAAGAAATTGTGAAAATTGTGACTTATACTCCTTGTACTTATGCACCTTGTACTAGAAATAATGTTTTTAACATTTTTTAAGTGTAAACAAAAGAAACTGCTGTAGTCTGTTCTCCCTCAACTGGCGGATCAAGATCACTTTCCCCTTGCCCCGCTCCTCACCTCACCGCTCCTACTCGTTGCCTATCCCTCTGAGAAGACCACCGTATCGATTTTTTTGAAAAAAAATAAAAATAGATAACCAGTGCGAAAATTTCGCAAACAACATGAGGTAAATATTGAGGTTGGTAGTTTGTAGTAGTTTGAAAGAAGAACCGATTCTCTTATAGCAGTACCTTTCTGATTCTGCCCTGTAGTCCTCTACTTTGACGTTAACACGTAGAGCTATCCCTTCCCGGAAGTCGAACTGTCATAGACCTCACCTGAATACAACTAAGCTGAACGAAACAGACAAAGTAAATCGACATCTCTGTTATGTGGGGTGCTGCTATCTAACGGAATCGCGATCTTAGCCCATGCGAAAATTTCGCGAGTAAAATGTTCACTTTCTTGAAATATCTGTAATATGTGTTGAAGCTAGGAGGCGGTACGGGGGGAATTTAGCGGTAGGCGATCACTCCTTTAATGATATCTCTGTGATATGTGTTGCTGCTATCTACCGCTTACGCAATCAATCTCTAGCGACGTCAGCGGCCTTACAGCTTGATTCTGAACTGTCTTTTACGCGTGACCTTGATAGTTAATACTTTTGCCATTTAAGGGTTAAATTCAGAAAAATTTAATTAATTTATGATTTTACAAAAGCGAAGACATTAATTATTTAAATCATACCTCATTTATCTATTTTGGAGATAAATGGCTCGTGACATTTTTTTTTTTAGAAATAATGATACTTTTGCCCTTTAAGGATAAAATTCCGAAAAATTCCTTTCCTTAAATATGATCTCACCAAAGCGGAGATCTTTAAATTGCTACCTCATTCACCGATTTTGATTAAGTATCAATGGAGATAAATTGTCCCGTAGCAAAGAAAGCATATCTTAGAAATGAAACTTTTGCTTTCTCAAAATATGATGCGACCATAGCGGAGAACTTAATCTTTAAAATGATACCTCATTTATCGATTTTGGTTAGGTATGAAGGGAGATAATGATTCGTGACAGAAAAACACCTGTTATAAATAATATATATGACATTCTAACGTTTTTCACTAAGCGGGTTATGGGTTAGCGAACATGTTCGAAGCCAATTGTAACAGCTCTCAAACCTACACTTTAAATGGAATTGTTTTGTATGAAGCCTTTGTAGCAAACTAAAGTTTGATTGAATATGATCTTGTATATTTGTCTTGCATTTTACTGTAAATCAGTGTAAATGGATTTTGTTTTCTGAAAAGAATTTATATAAATACTATTTAATATGTTAAGGACAGAATTGTGCAAGAGAATTGCATAAATGTTTGTAATTCTTAGTTTTAAGGTGGTCTACGATGTTTAAAGGGTGATTTACTACAGTTTAAAATGATTTATGTAGATAATTAGAGACACTTATAGATAAGGATGGAGAAGAAGTTACTGACGATTTGAAAAAGGCAGAGATTTTAAGTAACTGGTTCAGAGAAAGCATTAGGGAAAATGAATCAGAAACAGGAGGGTCTAATTCGGAGAACGAGCTTAACAACACAATTAGAAATGACGATAGTAAAAAATTTGATATCCATCCTGAGGAAATCATGAAGGAAATAAGAAAGCTGAAAAAACATAAAGGGGCTGGTGAAGATAATATTACTACAGATATCTTAAAGATAGCCGGATGTGACATTGTACCTTATCTTGAAATATTATTAAAATTGAGTCTAGACACTTGCTGCTTACCACAGGACTGGAAAAGTGCAATAGTAGTACCGGTACATAAGGGAGGGGTGAGAAATAGAGTTGAGAATTACAGGCCAATCAGTTTGACATCAGTGGTAGGTAAATTAATGGAAAGATTGATATGCAACCACATCAGAAATATATGTGAGGAACGTAATTGGTTTTCAAGCAGGCAACATGGTTTCAGGCAAGGATATTCATGCGAATCTCAGTTGGTGGGATATATGCAAGATATTTCAGATGAAATGGACAAGGGAGGCCAAATTGATAGTGTAGCACTAGATCTGTCTAAGGCGTTTGACAGAGTAAGCCATAAAATGGTAGTAAATAAGGTAAAAACCATTGGAGTGGATAAGAAAGTCATTTGCTGGGTAGAAGAATTTTTAAAAGGTAGAAAACAGAAAGTTAGGGTAGGAAATGTAGTATCAAAAGAAGTGGAAGTAAAAATGGGTGTGCCACAGGGTAGCGTATTGGGACCATTGCTATTCATTATTCTAATGAATAATTGTGTTGCCTGTTTACTATCTGAAATTAGATTGTTTGCAGATGACATAATGCTGTATAAAAGAATCAAAACGATAGAGGATTGTAAACAGTTGCAGGGTGATCTGGACAGGATATCTAATTGGGTTAGTAAACATGGAATGAAGATAAATGCAAAGAAGAGTCAGCTTATTAGATACACAAATAAAAAACAAAAGGTTAATTATGAATATAAGGTGGGGAAAGAATTGCTTGCTGAAGACTTGAAATGCAAATATCTTGGAATTACTTTTGATAACAAACTTAACTGGGCAGGACACATAGGACAGGTGGTAGGAAAAGGTTTCAGAGTTCTGCACTTGTTGGAGAGAGTTATGAGGGGATGTACGAGAGAAGTCAAGGAATTGGGTTACAAAACTTTGGTCAGACCATTGCTCGAATATGGTAGTGTAGTATGGGACCCTCATTTTACGTATCAAATACAGGAGTTGGAGAGGGTGCAAAGAAGGGCTGCTAGATTTGTTTCTGGAAATTATCGCAGAATGCAATCAGTGACGGATATGATAAAGGAGCTGGAATGGGATTCATTGCAAGACAGGAGGAGGATGAGGAGGGTCATGGGAGTGTACAGGGCATATACTGGTGATGAGGCATGGAAAGATATTGCAGTAGGTATGAAAAGTAGTGCATGGAAGGGAAAAGATGACCATGACCACAAGCTGGCACTCGATTTCAGGCACAAGGGTGTAGGAAGATTCTCTTTTTTAGGTAAGGGTGTCAGGGATTGGAATGAGTTACCAAGAGAAACGATGAATAATTTACCGAAAACTTTGAAGGAATTTAAAGAAAAAATTTGTAGAGGGCAAATGTAGGTGGGTGCAGGATAGGGGGAAGATAGCTGTGTAGGGAAATTGCCACCGGAGCCTGTGCTCCATTGCAATTAAATTAAATTAAATAAATTAAATTAAATTAAATTTTGTGTTTAAGTATCTGTAATTTTCATTTCTGAGTATTTTGTAATGATTGTAAATAATTATGTATTAATTTTCATTGTTTTTAATAGGTTTTTAAATGTTTAAGTTTAAGTATTGTTAAAGATCGAGAAATATCTGTCGGAAGCCTTTGTGATGTTCTAGAACTTTCGATGAAACTTATATAAAGCGACCGACAGAGACAGTGTTTACAGCAACAGTATTTTGTACACAGTTTACGTCATGGAGGAAGGAAATACATGGAGGAGAAGTGACGTTAAATTGGTGAAGCAGGCTCGCGCATGCGCAGTGGCGGCAGCGGCGATATTTCGCTTCCAAACAATTGCAATGTTCCCAGTATATCCCGAAAACTAAGCAAGATATCGAAAAATTTTATTCTTTATTTACGATTTGTCTCGTCGTGTTACATAAGAATCGATCATTAAATTTGACTTTTGCGAATTTTTTTTCTCCATTTCAACCTCACTTTTGATACAGTATATCTCTAGAACTAGGTGAGATATCGAAAATTTTTATTCTTTATTTTTCATTTGCCTCGTCTTTTTAAATAAGAATCCATCATCAAATTTGACTTTGACCAATGTTTTCTTCTGAATTTCAACCAAAACCATTTCACATTTGGGACGGAATATCTCGAAAACTAAGCAGGATATCAAAACATTTTATTCTTCATTTTTTATTTATCATATCGAGTTACATAATAATCCATCACCACATTGCGGCGTCACCTTTATCCTAGAGTCCCCTTGAGGTTTTTGTACATATTCCCCGTGTCTGTATGGAAGCGGCGATGCCCCCTCCACTCCGGCCATGCCCCCCCCCCCCACTCCTCCTCACCCTGCTTCACTTCAATGCGTGGTGAAGGTCTCTTGCGTCGTCTCCATATATTTCCTTCCTCCATGGTTTACGTCTGCCAAGGATAGTGTTGAACGAACGGTTTTGGTAGTATTGTCTTTGAAAGACGTGTCGAATGGAATCGTTGGAGTTTTGTGCAAAGAAGTTTAAATATTATACACGTTTTGTGTTTATATATGTCCAGTATCTTTGAAGGTTATGAAAAATAAAAACAAGTTGAAATTAAACTGTACCGTGGACTAGTTATTTAATATATTAATTAAAACCACGAACCATCTAATAAAATGTTTGATCATATTTTAAGCTGAAACAATATTCTTATCACCAATATTTAATTAAATTACTTTTGTTGCTTGAATTAGCAGTGTGGTTTCTGAATAACATTTTTAACGAGCATGAATTGAAACAACAACGTCACTCTTTCAAGGTTGTTACAGCGTTTTATTTCATAGTTCAATTTACTCATAAAAATGGCTTATATTTACCTGATCAAATCATTTCGATTTTGGACTTGTTTTAGCGAAATAGAAAGTGATGTCAGATTTTAGAATGTGGTTATTTGTAAATATCAAATACACCATCTTATTTCTTATACTTTACCCAGATGGGTAGGGAATGTGTCACTGGGGCAATAGTTTTGAGACTACTTGACAATAAAAGCTAACAAAGACACAGGCAGAAAGTTATTTTCTACCACATTTTTAATCGCATTCTTTGCCTTTTTTAATGTTTCTAAGATATTCGACATTCGGGGGAAGTCTTAACTGTCTTACAAAGAAGATTAGAGATTTTAATAATGAACTGATAGTTGAATAATATTTTCGACATATCCCTTCTTAGTCGTAATTAATCACAAAATATTTTTCCCAAAGTTAATTGCCAGGACGTTACTGAAGATTGCTGAACTGAGAGCACTTTTTTAAGGCAGTAAGTATTTTTAGGTGGTCTCTGACTTTGTTACAGAGAAGTGACTGTTGTTTGACAGCTACATTGGGAGGATTGAGCATTTGATCGAATGAGCCTGGGATGACAATATAAGAAGCCTGACGATCGATGTTTCCCTATGGACATTCCTGGAGCAGATTGCAACATTCCTTCTGCGAGAAGCCATTCACTAAGAACAATAGCCGATATTTGGCATCAGAGAGGTAGCGGAAAAACTCCGCACATATTGTATTGGAAACACCAGAATCATAAAAATTAATATAGAGCGCTGGTATTTTTTCGTTTCCAATTTTTGCGGAGCAGAACGAAATCAGAGGCTACGATCAATCGACGTATTACCTCGTGTCACAGAATTTTCGGTATTCACGTGAGATAATCTGGACAAATATGGATTGAAAAAAAAAGTGGAAAAATAGGTTAGCAGTGTCGTTTGGGCTGGCGAAGGTTCAAATCTAGATTTCTGTTATCTATGGTTTCTAGAAATCACTCCATGCAAATACCTGGTTGGCTCTTTCAAAAGGCCATGACCAAATTTCTTCTCGTTCCTTGCCCCGTTCATTTACGGTGACTAGGGGCAAAACAGTAAGAATTCAAAAGTGATAAATAATGCTATTAACGTTGGCATTAGTCGTTATAAAAATGCTTGAATAAATAAAAAAAATCATTTTCAGAGGTATTAAATCAAAATACATTCTTATTGTTGTTACTGAATACGAAAACTGGCGAAAATTTATAATTGTTCAAGTCATTACGTTCAACAAAATTCTGAATTAAGCAAGACGCGAATACTGAATGTAGCAAGCCCTGCACTCTAGCAGTACCAAGCTTGGGTCTCGTATTCAGGACAACACGGGTTCGAATCCAGCTATCCAGATTTGGGTTTTCCATGGTTTCCCCAAATCACTCCATTCACTCCCTAGTCCTTCCCGCCTCTAATGACCTCGACGTTGACAAGACGTAAAGCCGTAAGTTAAAAAAAAAACTGTTGATCTTCTGTACTACCTCTGCAAGAAGATGGTGTATATTTATGTATGAGTTACTTGCGCCGTTTTTCTTCTACCTCGTCTCTGCTGATATAAACGTCATTACTGTCTTGCGTGTTAAAACAACGCCACACAGAACGGGGGGGATTTTTTAAAGGCGCATTCCCACGATCCCTAGCAACGAAGGCGAGACGGGACGGGACGAATACTCAACCACACGCTATGGGACAGGGCCGCCTCTGCTAGCGGAGATGAGACGCAGCTACCCACTCTGAGTCGGTAAACATCACAGGCGTGTGTAGCGGTGCGCTGTTGCCATCGGTTTGCAGCAGCGGTGCGCACCCCTTCTGTTGCTCTGTGCCAAACGACACTAGGCAACGTGGTGGGGAGGTGGCGGCGAGGTAAGCTAGGACTAACCTGCGGCCCGCGGTCGTCCCTACACTTCGGCTAATGAGGTTCTGTCCCGTCTCGCCTTCGTTACAAGAGATCGTGGGAATGCGCCATTATGGGTACCGGACATTCTTACCGTTTTTTTGACGGCTTGCTCGCAATTTAACGGTTGACAAGATTCCCATGTTCTCTAACAAGTTGACACTTAATGTACAGAACACTGCATACATGGTTCTTAAACAAATGGCAGAACTATCGCTGCCTCAGTAGGTTAGACGACAACTGGGACTGTCTTCATTTCCCGTCCAACAACTCGATGCGAAAAAAAGAACATGCTGATACAATTTATGCTCACGAATACGACGACCATATTCCGTAACGTCTGTATTAACGTTTTATTACCTTCATTAGATTTCCTCTTGTGTCTCAAATTAAAATCCGTTTTGAACCCACTTCGAAAAATTCGGACGTGAGCTGCCTGCAACCCAGAAGTAACGTTCAATTTGCTAAAAGGAATTAACTCGAAAAGATAATTTGGTTCTTCGATATTTCCTAATTCAGTCCATTTGACTTATGTTTTTTTTTAACTTAGGTCTTTACGCCTTGTCGACGGCTAAGGTCATTAGAGGTGGGGTGGAACTGGGGACAAAGAACGGGAAGGGATTTGGCCATGGCCTTTTTGAACGAAGCATCCCGGCATTCGCCTGGAGTAATTTGTCGAAACCAATGGAAAACCCAAATCCGAATGCCCGGACGGGGATTCGAACCGGCGTCCTCCCGAATGCGAGGGCAGAACGTTAACCGATTATCCACAACGCTCGGTGTTATGTTTTGTTGTTGTTGGGATTTTGTTTTTGTTCTAATAATACGAAGATGTATCTCATGTTCTACTGATGATTTTTGATTGGGTTTGAACTATCACGCACCAGTTTATAGGGTAAGGCACAGTATTTTTTTTTATGCGTGGTAATTATAATAATAGTTAACTTTACGGGATAGAAGATGTTTAGCAACTGTTTCGTTTAACTGTTGTCTCTTTGAAAATAGAGTGATAATAACTCCATGATAATTGATAATAATATCAGTAAATAACTGGTAAATAAATTGAAACACTCATGCAAGATATTACGAACTCAGCCACTCTTGTAGTTCTTTCTGAGTTCTAAAGTTGAAAGTCCCTAGCTTCTCTAGCATGTTCTCCCTTCACATGCAGATAATGTATATTCATTCACTAGAAATGCAATCTATCTTGTTTTTTGCATCCTCAACTTCACACATTCTTGGAATTTACACTTTTGATGTTAACTAACGCAACCTCATCCGCTCATTTTCGAAGTTTAATATTCTCTTTATTAACTCGATTACCAGTGAAATCATACTTCTAAAATGCTGGGGACATTGAGAAGTATCGGTACTAGCTGATTTACCCGGCGTTGCTCGAGGGCTTGATATGAAGGTTCTGATGGTCTATCCCGTTTGATCGGATTATCGTAAACCTTCTACGTAACATGGGTGCAGTTTCGTAAACCAAATTAAAATATTATTTTTCCGCTTATTTTAAAGCATAAGCGCGAAACGTTATTTCTAGATCGGATAAAAACTGTAGATTTGTGTGTCGCCAAACATACTTTAAAACAATTTTTAAATTTCTAGATCAAATTTATCGGTCACTAATTTGTCCAACTAGAACAAGTGTAAAGCCAATAAACAAGAAATTTTATGTACTTTCAGGGATTGGGTGGATTTTTGTAAACAAAATTTAGATAGAATTTTTCCTCTTGTTTTAAGGTATATGTGAGCAAAGATTCATCAAGATCGAATAAAAACTATGGGTTTGTGTGTCGTCACATTAATTTTAAAACAATTTTAAAAATTCGAATTTCTCGGTCAGTAATTGTCCAACCGTAACCAGACCAACGCCAATAAACAGGAAATTTATGGACTTTCAGAATATCACCATCCACGTAGGCCGATTTCTCAACCGCTTTCGAAATATTTGCAAAAAATTGAACTATATATATATATATATATATAAGACGCCTTCCCGTCTCAGTATGTATTATTATGCACGCGCAATTCACTTTTCTAATAAGGCAAGAATCAAATTACAACGACCGTGCTCTTATTTTTTAATCATTACATAAACCGAGTCTGGTGGACGAGTTGTAGCATTCGGCCCATGGAATTTGGTGAACGCAGGTTTGCTTATCTGCCCAGCCATCTAGAAATGTTTTTAAATGGGTTTCTTAAATCTCTCGGGATGAATATAAAAATGGTTTCTTCAAATCTTCATGAGCGATTTAATTCCCGATGGCCAGCAAAATTCTTGTCCCATCTCTGGTGACCCCTTTTTCGACGAGCCGTGAAAACAAATTAATCAGTGGTAAATAGTTGCGTCGGCGACGGCTCCACACTTTGTTAATATTTTTTTTGGAGTTTATATTAACCGATTTAATTTCACCAGCCGAAAAACTGGGCTTCTTACAATGGCCTGAAAAATTATAGGCCTTGATCGCAGATAGCTATGTAGTCCAGTCATTATAGTAAGTTCACCTCGGAATTTGAGATACCCAGCTGTAAGTCTGTAAATACTTGTATATTGACACCCTAAAAGTGGACTCAAAACCTACATATGGTAGGGTGTGCGCAACTATTAAATTTCGAGGTCAAAGGTCACAAAAAATCGTTTTTTTTTGCGCTTTTTTTTGTAAATATTTCATTTCCTATGGGTTTTTTGCTATTTGTATTTATTATCAATATTGTAGAATACAAAATTCTCTACAGATTTTGTCTAAAAAATTTTTTTATACGGTGAACCGTTTTCGAGATAGAGGGCGGAGAGCGCGCGGTCACAGCATCACTTCAGGTCAACCGGTGCCTCCGGTCGAAAACGCGCCATATATAGTTGATGAACTATCGATAAATCAATGATTATAAATATTTGTTAATTTTTATTAACTATTATATTATATTTTATCATTTTTTTCCTAACTTATCCACTTTTTATCAGTATTAATTTATTTAACAACATTTACCTGCCCATGTAATTGCAGAATTGTTAATGAAAATATAGGAATTATATTTGAATTTTAACCTAATTAATATTAATAACTTCTTACATGATGAAAAAAAAAACCAAATAAATTATTAATTAATCTTTTTATTAAAAATACCATTCAATACATTTATTTTTATTAAAAGTAAAAAAATTTAATAAAGGGTACAAAAACTACAATTTATAATTTTAATCATCTTCTTCCTCTTCTTCGTCGTCTTCCGGCTGCTGGTAAATTTCAAACTGGTCTTCATTATCGTCTTCAACGACATTTGTCTCAAGTTCTTCCATGATTTCGGGGTCAAAGGTTCCATCTTCGTTAATGTCGCTCTGATATGGTAGAGCATTGAGACAAGCTGGCCCATTACATTGGCCACAAGCTAAAGAGCATTGCAAGCCCGCTTTCCTGCATCCGCATCGCGAACCACAACCACTCTTGCAGTTGCAGAAAATTGTATTTAGCAAATCTTCTGGAGCAGGTGGTAAAATTGTCATGATAGGCTCCAAAAAATCGATTCGCATTGCCCAACCCCATACCTGGGGTTCCAAATCATGCCCTAACCAAGTTTGAACTTGATAATATACACGTTTGAAATGTTGATGAGCAGCTGCACTTGTTGGTGGAATATTTGAAAGCTGCACAGGTTTATTAAGTTTTTTAGACTGGACGTAATGCATATAACGAAGATGATCGAGACTTTTCACATATTTCTCTAATAATTGCTGCTGCAGCTTCTACAATTCTTAGCCTTTCTGCTTCAGGATCTATTTTTTTACTTTCGCACCAAGTTTTGATAGAATATTAGCTTGTGCATCACGGAAAGAAATGATTGTGAAAGCTCCAACTTTCTTCGTAACTACGATATCGGTTAAGTACTTCTGTTGTAGTCTTGTAATGAAAGTTTTATCTTCTGGCACATACCCTGTCAAGACATCTTTAAGCTCTTTTAGTGTGAATTGAGAATCATTATTATTTTCGATGTAATTGAAAATCTCTAACATAGCTTCTGTAACTTGATTATCTTAACGAGGTTTCTCAAGAGGCGATGATGATGATGATTTATTTGAAAAGTTTGTAAAGCAAGCAGCATGGTACTTCGCTTCAGCAGCGATCAAATCATACTGTAAAATTATACGACTTTTCACCAATTCTCCTAAATCATCCCCACGTTCTTCTGCTTTTTTTGATAACAGTATCTTTAAACTCAAGAGTACTCACATTTTTTATCTTCCGCGTGTATTTTTCTCTTTTCTTTTTCTCTGCAGCCTCATCAGCAACTTCGCCACAAAATAAATATTGATTCTTAAAATCAAACACTTCACCTCGTTTTTTACGGAGTACTAATGGAGAAGTTATAGTTTCTCCTTCTTCTTGTTTCCGTTTTGCTGCTTCGATACAGTTTTTACTAATGTAAACACTTCGGCACTTTTCATGCACTTTAACAGAGGTTACTGATTTTAAATAATCAATTTTTCCGTCGTTTCGTTCGACACTTGCAGTTCGTAGAGATTTCATACCGCGCACTACTTCAATAAGCGATTCACCTCCCGAATCTGACTTATTACATAGAAAACACAAATCAGCCATAGTTCTTGAAATTGTACGTCCGTAGTTACCAAGATACGATTCAAACTGAAAGAAATAGAAGACGGTCGTAACTATACAATACAATTGAACATCTGTCACTACTGGCTATAAATAGAAAGGTCCGTAGTGTATAATAGGGGCCCGTATAATTCCCAGGTATAATTTTTGACGTAGTGGAAGGATTTTAAAATTTACAGATTTTAAAGAAGATGCACTTAATTATTTTCTATTTAAAATGTCATTAGTGTAAATGGGAATATAATTATAATATGATTTAAGTTTTTCGCTTAATTATTTTTTAATTTCAGGAAACGGTTATCAGTATTATTGAATAGATATAGATTTAATGCACGAAGAAAATGATAAAATATAATATAATAGTTGATAAAAATTGACAAATATTTATAATAATTGATTTATCGATAGTTCATCAACTATATATGGCGCGTTTTTGACCGGAGGCACCGGTTGACCTGAAGTGATGCTGTGACCGCGCGCTCTCCGCCCTCTATCTAGAAAACGGTTCACCGTATAAAAAAAATTTTTAGACAAAATTTGTAGAGAATTTTGTATTCTACAATATTTATAATAAATACAAATAGCAAAAAACCCATAGAAAATGAGATATTTACAAAACAAGCGCAAAAAAACGATTTTTTGTGACCTTTGACCTCGAAATTTAATAGTTGCGCACACCCTACCATATGTAGGTTTTGAGACCACTTTTAGGGTGTGAATATACAAGTATTTACAGACTTGCAGCTGGGTATCTCGAATTCCGAGATTCTTACCTAATTTAAGCTTAAATGACTGGACTAATGCAACCCGGGTAATAGAAAACATTAACCCTCATAAATGTTTCATGATTTTAAATCTCTGAAAACAAATATAAGTTTTTTTACGACATTTTGTAAATTTGTTTATTGTAACAATAGTATGATTTATACCTTATTCGGCTGGCCAGGCCGGCCGCTTATCGTGTCAGTTGTATTACGAGGAAACTGATGTGTCGATTTTATTGCGGGATTCCTTTTCCTGCGTCAACTGTTGAATTAAACTTTCAGAAATGAATTGCTTTTGAAATAATTGTCTACCAATGAAAAAAAAGAATAATAATAATAAAAAAATGTTACTTACAGAATTTTCTCTTGTGGCAGACGGCTGACTTATAACTGAAATTAAAATAAAAAATACTCAAGTTGTCCCGTTCCTTCTTCAAGCCTGACTTTGAATTCATGGAATCAAAAATGAAGTAACATCTGCATTGGTATTGACGAAAAGCAAGTGAAGACTGCTAAGCTATTTCGTAAGGATCTTATGCCAAAAACCTTGGAAGTTTGAGTGATTAATGACTGCGGCGAGAGTATATTATATACCGAAATAAAAGTTTTATAACAAGAAATTGAAAATTCAGTAGAGAATATTGAAGGAAACTAAAGAAGAAGAAGAAGAAACCACACTCACAGTTGTTATGTTAACTACTGTTATTTGTGGTGACATAATTAGTATCTTAGTAACTGAGTTCTATAGAAAGTTAGGTACTATCTACAATTGTCTGCTGGCCAATAGAATCGGACCACTAGCTCCATTCCTCTGGCGGGTGACAGTGGTGGATATAATGTCTACTGAACCCCTTTTTATTGGTTTCAATTATAAAATTAGTTTAATAAACTGAACGGATTTAAATCTCCATCTTTAGGCAACTTATCGTGGGAGGATCATTGCTTCTGGCTTTACGCCTCGTCGACGTCCTGGCGATTAGAGATACTCTGCTGTTTATAGCAAGGGAGATTTGATATGCTAAGCAGAATTATGCTGAAATTGCTTTCAGCCTGCCTGTCGGCACTAAAAACACCATATGTTTACAGCCGGCGTCTAGCTGATACCTGAAACTGGATTGCGTAGGAGTCGGTTCGTCGGAAAACAGCTGTACCCTGGAACGACTGCACCCGTTGTTTTATTTTATCCAACATTGAGTCAGCTAATGAATTTGGTCTTCAGGTAGACGACAATACAACGGCAACGGCAGAGCTGGATTATTCCTCGAAATCGGGAAACAGTTTTCGATAGAATTCAAATGCTGCTTTCTTCATCCTCATTAAACACTATACAGTAAAAATAATTCTAACGACTTAAATTTATATTTTAAGAGCTAATCGGATCTGGATTTATATCCTTTCAAGTTTCTAACGTTACAGTGTTGTCTGAACACTTATCTATCAATACATATATATATATGTCCGTGTGTATGTGACTGAACTCCTAAACAGCTTGACGAATTTTTATGAAATTTTGTGTGTGTGATTATGTTGTTCTCCCCTTTTACAATCCTTAAATTATGCGAATACAGTTTTTTTTATCCGATTTCGATCGAACTTTGCACACGTATACTTTAAAATAAACAGAAGAATGCTGTCAACATTTGGTTTTCAGAAACCCTACCCCTTTCCTCCTTATTTTTGTAAACGTTCTTTATACGTACATACCCACATATTTCATCCGATTTCAGCGGTCTTATGCACACATATACATTGAAACAAACAGAAAAAAATATTGTCTAAATTTGATTTTAAGAACCCAATCCCTCCACTTTTTCCACCTCATGATTTTTGTCAATTTTCTTTATACAATGCTAGTTTCTTTCCGATTTTAAGCAATTTTACACACGTGTGCTTTAAAGCAGGCCGAAAAGTACTGTCTTCAACTGGTTTACAAAAGCTCAACCCACCTCCCCCCTTTACTCCCACACATCTTAATTTCAAAAGTTGTTTATAGAAACTTAGTTTTTATTAGATTTCTGATGGAACGTATACACGTATACTTTAAAACAAAGAGAAATGTATTGCCTGCATTAGGTTTACAAAAACCTACCCACTCTCACCCATCACCCTTTTTAAACAAAATTTACACATGAAACCATTCAGTTTTTCGCGATGTCTTTCATTTATTTAGTACTAGCATTTGCCCGCTGCTTCACGCGCGCGTGCCTTGGCAGTTGTAGAAATTATTTACCGATTTTATTCTCTTATCAGACATTAACGTGGAAAGGCATGAACTGTTAATGTATTCTGAATAGTTTCGTTTGTTTCGGTTAATACGTTAGGTTCGGTTTTCATACTGATGTCAGAGAGTTGTTTTATTCATATTTTAACGTGATGCAATTGATTCAATAGTAGAAAAGGTTCCTGAAAAATTAACAGTAGTAATTCGTGGTTGTGATTATTGTGCGAAGTATAAACATTTATTGTTTAGAAAGGCTTTCACGATTCAAACGACATTCTTTCTTCTGTGCGCTTTCAGAAGCTATGGATTTAGCGTATAGAACCCGGTTATAGGTCACTCGCTTTTTCGGTGCAGGTTACTTTCATTTGCTCTAGCTATTTCATCTCGTTCTCTTTGACGTTGCAGACGATGTTGTCGGTCTATTTCACTCTCATTTAGCCGATTTCGGCGACATCTTTTAACTGCAGAAGTTGACCCCGACAGATTAGATCTCTTTCGCAAGGGCATATCATAAACTTTTATACTTACCCAACTCACAGCACTAACAATTAAAACGTTTTCACAGCTGCAATTATCACTATGCGTGAACTTTGGCTGCGAGTATATAGATGAGCATAAATTTGGTTACAATATAGAATATCTGTGGTAGTAATAAATAATATATAAATACCGAGGATTGTAACATAACCGCGGTGCCATAAATTTATGTAAATATAGCAGTAATCTACGACTTAGTCCTCTTGGAAGTGTGCTGAAATATAAAAATTCGTTACGAATAATCACAGCATATCAATTTTTCTGATTTATTTATTTTTTGTTGTTTTTTATTTTTTGTTGTTTGGATATTGGTTTTATTTTATGTTGATACACCATCAATTATTCCTGCTTTAAAATAGAAATTTACGTGAATTGGAACTACTCTTGATTTCAAATCGTCGTATCATTACTGTCATTATTTCAGTCAGATATAATTAATCCAAAAATGTCGAGATGTGATCATGGTACAGTTTATGTAGTAACGTGCATGTAACTGAAACAATTATTTCTGAGTGGCAACATTATGGCAAGTTGTGAATCGCTTGAAATGCAACCTGACAGCTGATATGATGCTTTGTTATAGGCCTAAGAGACGATGCCTGCAGCTTTATAATCTACGCGGTGTAGCATTAGGATATGAAACATTTTTAATTTAAGTTTCTTTCAATATAGCCGTATTTTCTATGTAATTATTTCAGTCGCATGTAAGTACCTGGCGAAACAACAGCCTGGACCAGATGACAATTGACTCGTTTTGTTTAGCATCAGGCATAACGGGTTTAGTTTTAAAATTTACGCGGTGTAGAATAGAATTTTAGGATGCCTAGTTATATTTGAAATAAAAATTCGTTACCAATTTATTTACTGATTTATTTATTTTTTGCTGTTTGGATATTGGTTTTTATTTAATGTTGATACACCATCAATTATTCCTGCTTTAAAATAGAAATTTACGTGAATTGGAGTTAATCTTGGTTTCAAATCGTCGTATCATTATTATCATTATTTCAGTCAGATATAATTAATTAAAAATGTCAAATCGATCACGGTACAGTATATGTACTAATGTGCATGTAACTCAAGCAATTATTTCTGAGTGGCAAAATTATCACAAGTTGTAAATCGATTGAAATGCAACCTGGACAGTGATGACAGCTGATATGCTTTGTTATAGGCCAAAGGGACGATGCTTTTAGCTTTATAATTTACGCGGTGTAGCATTAGGATATGAAAATTTTTTTATTTGAGTTTCTTTCAATATAACCGTATTTTCTATGTAATTATTTGAGTCGCATGTACCTGAATTTTCGGATGCCTAGTCATATTTGCACGTTATAGCCACGAGACATATTAATCGAATAAAGTACTTCCAAATATGTGCAATTCCGCACAAGTCATTATGAAAGAAGTATGTTTTATTACTTGCTGATATTTATAATAGCTGTTTTTCAGACATCGCTCTTCGAGAAAAAACTGAATTTCGTATTAAGTATTGGCTTATTGTGGCTGTATTGTACAGCGTTCACGTAGCAATTTTGTTCCAGAGACAAACTGTATAACAGTCTACCAGAGACCTTCAATATTAGTAATATAACTTTTTCGTAATTCAACAGACCTGTTACTATTCAAGTAAATTCTGATTATACTTGATTCACGTATTCTTTTTATTTTGAAGTACTGCGGTCCAGAAAAATGAATCGCAGAAGTAAAAAAAAAAAAGAAAAAGAGGGAAATCCTAAATTTTGTCAGGTCTCTTTATGAAAGGAGTGACCGTCTGAATGTGTATAATTATCCGTGGGCTACAGTTTCACATTTCTGAAGTTTTTTACTGACTTGCTTCTTCCCATGGTACATATTAGTCGTTAGCTACTTCTGCAGATGTTGATCAGCAACATTAGCTTTAAAAATTTGGAAACACCATGCAAATTGATGCGGTAGTTTTTGCTTTATTAGAGATCAAGCCTCACTACAAACGCAGCTTGCTTACAGATTTATAATAGTATAGACATGCAAATCTGTCTGTTTTGTATATGCATACCCAATTAAGAAAGAAAAAGAGGCATTGCAAGGCATGCCGGCCAAACCGAGCATTTTTATAAATATGTAATGGGTTGCATCTGTTTCATCATACATCATGCAAAAACTACTCAACACGTTTTAATAGGAATCGTTTGGTTTAGTATCTGTGGTATGTCTTACGACGCTCGTCCCCTGACGGTGGCGCAGGAAAAGAAAATCTGTTGTGAACTTTAAACTTTTTTTACCTATAAACTGGTTAGCTAAGCGTGGTACTCAATCCTAAGGTTGGTTGGACACTCCAAAGGAGGTATAATAAGCTTGGTGTCAGAGGTAGGGTGGCCAGTTCTTTTTCCCCTTAGGCGGGATCCATAAATTACGTGAGGTGTTTTTCCGGATTCCCGGCCCCCTCTCCCCCTCTGGTGAGACTTCGTGAGATCTGGTTCGACCCCCCCCTCTGGTGAAATCTGGTCCGTGAGACCCCCCCCTAGAAATCTCACGTGAGATTTCCGTTGAGCCTCCCTCCCCCTTGTTGAGATTTCGCCGGCCTCCCCCCCCGCCATTTCACCTCACGTAATTTATGGACGCCCCGTTACCTAACCTAACCAAACCCGGTAATCCTACCGGGTAAAGGTGACTAACAATTTAACTTCGAATCTGAACCACGGAAACATTCTGACGTGCTTCATATTACGCAGCAAGCTGTGCGAGAGGTGAAGGTCGGGTTAAGGACCTTTGAAAATCCGCACTGTGACGTGGATTCGAACAGTGGACCTTTCAACCTCCAGTCACACGCCTTAACCATTGAGCCACCAGACCACTCACCTAAATGCTGGAATAACTTAAAAATTACTTTTGACTGGGTTCATTCACTCTGTTTGGAACATTTGGGTCGGGCTTAAAATTTGTGATTTTTATCATCATGCTACCTTAACTGTGAACGGAGCAGAAAATATGATGAAAAAATTAACAAAGAAAGACAAGCGATGCCATCTATCGGGTTTTTCAATAAATACATGTGGGATATAACTCTTTAAACCTAATAGATGGCTGTAGTGTAGAGTAGCCGACGAGTCTGCAAATGAGGAAAGTACATAAATGAATGAAGATAATTTATAAACCGACCACAAAGAAATATAAACTTTTCTAAGTTCATGTGTATGAAGCCACGGGCAAATGGGAGTAAACAATATAGCTCCGTATTTCATGTCTCTCTTGGTGGGGATGTTTCCAAACTACCAAGTTATTGATTACAGATGATAGTTTTTCTTCAAAATGACATTAATTGCTTTATAAATTCCCCCTCTATTCTCATTATATTTTCGGAATTTGGATATATGTTAGTGTATCATTTTATTCCAGTTTAAACCCTTTAACTCAACCAATTTGGTAGAAATTTGGAAAATTTCTGTAACATGGATTCAGGGTAATTGAAGTTACGTAACCGGTGAGCAGTATCGTCCTGGCTTTACATTCAGCAGGACGCGAGCTTCAGTCCCCGCCTGGCTATTCAGATATTGGTTTTCCTTGGTTTCTCGAAATCCCTCCAGGCGATTACCGGGATAGTTCCTTTAAAAGGCCATGGCCGAATTTCTCGCTGTTCTTTGCCCCCAATCCTTTCCTTCATCCCTCGACGTCGACGAGGCATTAAGCCACAAAAAATTAAATATAACAATCATATGTCTGGACACTATTCTTTGTTACATGGTTTGTAACAGTTATACAACTAAGCAGATTTGAGTAAAATTATGATGGGACTGTAAAGAAATGTATTATTCAGCAATAGGAATGGCCATGATGTTCTGAGCTTTGATATAAAAATAAGAAATGTGGTATTCCAATAACTTCGTGACTTTTGTTTTTTTTTGCCGTTGCTTGGTGGTTAACGACCCTATAGTGCATTCTCAAAACTTTTTTCCTTGGCTATTTATTCCCAATTTTTCACCTGTTCTGTTACTTAACCATACTGCCTCTATTACCGGTAGTACTTTTTATATCTCGTTTTCTTTACGCTTCCTTTTTTCCTCGATTGTCAGTTACGTTTTTTTCCCGTTCTGCTTTCGTTTGGCGATTCTCTTTTTCGATGGATACTAAACGGATTATCGTTAATTGTTACCTAAATTTTAATATCAGTTGTAGCATATAAGTATCTTCATACGTATTATTATTGGGCAAAATAGCATACATATTGTAATAAGTCGCGTTTCCAAAGCGACGCAGTGTGCCCAGATAAAGCGAGGGCTATTTTTCGGCGAGCGGAAGCCGCGAGCCGGTTCGTCAAGCCACCCGCTGCGCTGTTGACAATAACAGCAGGGACAGCCAACCTACAGACAATAGTGACCCGCCACTCGGATATTCTTGTATCCTGTTACATGGAATGCTGCTCGGAGGGGGAGTGGAGACGAGACTTCTGGACTGTATGTCGAGGTGAGAGGAGGGACTGCGAGACCACCGCCATCCTCTGTGGGCCTGAGGTTCATCTCCCGTCGCCGGCAGTGAGCAGTGCGCGGACACGGTAATGTGCCTATAAAAGTGAGACTTATTGCAACATATCAAGAGCCCGGAAAATACCCCTGAGAAGCTACCCTGATTAGCTGGATACTTGTTTAAAATATTCAACTGAGCTAACCATCCGTAAAATTTCACATGTCAAAATTGGATGTCTTTTAATTTGTATAATAAATTCATGTCCTTTGCTACCCATCTTTCATATTCTTGTAACCCCCTGAGACATGTCATGTGCGAGGCTTAATATTGATATATTGATAGAGAAAGAAAAGTTTCAATTTCTGACGCCATACAGGGTGTCTAAAAGGTAGAGCCCCCCCACCAAAAGAGAATATTACAATATATTGACCATAAAAGGAACATGCCTAATTGAGCAAATCTCGCCCCTTACTAAACATTTTAATCTTGAAATAATGTTTTATTGTTGTCGTTAATCGAGAAAACTGTAAAAAGAATTGGATAGAACTACATAGTTTAATGTTTTAAATTTAATTTAATTTAATTGCAATGGAGTATAATTTCCCTACACACCTTTTCCCCCTATCCTGCACCCACCTACATTTCAACTTTAAATTGTTTCAACGTTTTTAGTAGATTATTCATCATTTCTTTTGGTGACTTATTCCAATCCCTTACCCCTTACCTAAAAAAAGAGAATCTTCCTACATCCCCGTGCCTGAAGTTTGTTGCCATTCACTTCTTTTCCTTCCATCCATTACTTTTAATTCTTAGACGAATATATTTCCATGCTTTATCACCAATATACGTCTTGTACACTCCCATGACCCTCTTCGCTCTCCTCTTGTATTCCAATCAGTCCCATTCCAGCTCTTTTATCATATCTGTTACTGATTGCGTTCTGCGGTAATTTTCGGAAGCCAATCTAGCAGACCTTTTTTGCACCCTCTCCAACTCCTGTATTTGATACTCAAAATGTGGGTCCCATGTTACACCACTATTTTCAAGCAATGGTCTGACCAAATTCCTTTACTTCTTTCGTACATCCCTTCATCACTCTCTCCAAGTGAAGAATTTTTAAACCTTTTTTTACTACCTGGCCAAGTTAAGCTTGTTATCAAACGTAATGCCAAGATATTTACATTTCAAGTATTCAACAAGCAATTCTTTCGCTACTTTATAATCATAATCAACCTTTAGTTTTTTATTTGTGTATCTAATAAGCTGACTCTTCTTTGCATTTATCTTCATCGCATGTTTATAAACTCAACTAGATATTCTGTCAGAATTACCCTGCAGCTGTTTACAGTTCTCAACCGTTTTGATCCTTTCATGTAGCATTATGTCATATACAAACAATCTAATTTCTGATAGTTAACCATGAACACAATCATTCATTAGAATAATGAATAGCAATGGTCACAATACACTACCCTGTGGCACTCCTATTTTCACTTTCACTTCTTTTGATACTGCATTTTCTACCACAACTTTTTGTTTTCTATCTTCTAAAAATTTTTCCACCCAGCAAATCACTTTCTCATCCACTAGTTTTTACCGACCTTGTGTTAAAATCGTATCTTATAAACTCACACACAATAGAGTGCGATATCACGTACAACGAAAACATGTTTCGTTACTAGTAATATTACGGCTCAAGTGTAGCTGCCCTGCTGTGAAGGTAATGCCGATATTCACGGCTTGAAACACGGTAGAGTTAAGAGCCATTCTCGCGTAGCGCTTGCCGCTACCTCGCGTAAAATCGATGCAGGCGTCATTAGCGAGTCTCAACAAAGAACAAACTTTGCACCAGATACAGGCTGTGCTGAAAAGTTGCACTGTTTCCTCACGCGGCGTACTTCCTTCTGTACGGGAAGGTATATCGTGACGGGAATGCGGTTCCGTCGGATGGTAGATGGCTTCCGCGATGAAGCAGTACTAAAATGCACATAATATATCTATTGCTACTTCTTTTCGCATGAATATTCCATTATTCTGGAAATCTAATGACATTTACAAACTGTACATGTTTGGAGGATTTTTTCGTTCATGGACTTCTAACAGAATCATCTCGGCATTCATCTGGAATGATATTGGTAAATCAAAATGTCGATTGCTGAACCAGCGCAGAGCTCGCGTACTTAATGGCAAGCCCGATTGCTAATAGCTCACCCAGCATGCTCAGTATTAGAGGTTTAAATACGAGCACATAATCATGTGTACTGAGATTTTATCGGTATCATTACTGAAACGAGTTTTTTTTTTTAATAAACCTGGGAAGTCCAAATCCAAGCGTCCCCAAAACGGTATTGAAAAGCAGTACAAAGATTTTACTTTTCTAACAATATATATGTAGCATGAATAAACGATTAATATAATGTTTTTAAATCCTTAGTTGTCTAATGAATGTTTTAAGTAAAAACGGGCTTCCAGTTGTCCGAATTACAAGAAAATTGTTAATATATTGAGTTTAGCTTATCTCCCATGAATAAATAGAAATTCAGTGAAAATATTTCACATACAAGAGTGTTATTAGATAATATCACTAAACGTCCAATCAAAAATCACAACTTTAATTACTTACAAACATTATAAAGAAATAGATCTGGAAATAACGGGTAAAACTCTTAATATGTGGGATTCGTACATCATTTTCGCAAAAGGAAACCAAAATGTGCCACTAAACTTAAATCAAAACGGAGTTGGTAGCTGTACGATTGTTATTAAAACTTCCACAAATCGTATTTCAATTGTTGGAAAGTCTTAGAAGGTATTCTCAGGTTGTGTGGCGTCATTGTCTGCAAATTATGCAGTAAGAGGCCATAAATAAATATGTTTAAACTTGAATTAGGAAAACCAAATTGTAATCATCTGTTAGTGTGAAATTTTTGCGTAAATAAGTTAGTTATTAGTCATCACCTAGAATTTCGTCCCTCACGGTATCGGAAGTAGGAAAAACAACTCAAACGACACCCTCAGAATTCGGTGAGCTCCTGAAATCTTAAACGAAATTCAGACCAATAGAATTTTCTCCCATATGTACCTCAGTATATTGAACAGCAGGCATAAGCTGTGATAAACGCCTGAATTGTAACAACAATATTATTAATTGTTTGTGAGTCAACTAAACTGGCACGAGTCAATTACCTGAAAGATGAGGAACATGGAAATGTACCCTCAAAAATAGATAACCTTAGAAGAAACGTAAAGGAAAGTGCGTTCTTTGTCATCTGTGTAAAACTAAGTCACTACCATGAACCATCCAAAGAAATATTTCAGAAGCGAGATAGTGGATCTGTCAGAAGACACAGTCCTGTAACACCAACAAGATTTCTAGACGGTCGCATATATAGCCTTTCACTGACTTTGATGATATGTTAAGGCCATCTATCTTTTTTGTTAAGACATGTAATCTGTCTTAAGAACCAACAGATGGCTTTAGGACAGCAACATGGTGAATTCAAGGCAAGTTGTAGAGCTTGGTAATATCATAATTACAACAAATGGAAAAGATAATAATTATGCAAAAGTGGAGATAAACTAGAGATCGAAAAATAGCCGGTGGAAAACTGTAGTTTAATCTGTGAAACTGTAGTTGATCATAACCTAGCTTAGTAGTTGCCTTCGGCATACGTTTGTGTATTAAATTTTGGTCATTCAAGAAACGATTATACAAATACAGCAAATATTTTCACAAATAAGTGTCAGAGTAACTCAGTTTTTCGTAGCAAAACAGCGACTGTGGAAATAACAATATATTACTTTTATGACCATCATCAGCAAAGTTCTCATTCAGTTTGTGAGGTATATGGCCTCATTGATCATGAAATTTAATATTGGAAGCATATTCAGTTACTAAATAGTTATAATTATAAGTACTGACTTTGATGTTTGAGCGTTAATAGTCATGGAACGTCAAGCCTCGAGTGAAAGAGGATCTTTGGTTAGCAGTTGTTGTTTGAAAAAGATGGCTAGAGGCAGATGTGTGAAGACGGTCGAATTTCTGACGTGATGACTGTGTAGTGGAAGTTAATATTTGAAAGTATGAGCCTGAGGGCAGGGGAATAGATTGATAGCTCGAGGAAATTGTAATTAATGCATTCAAAATAGAGTCATATGTCCACGGAGAGATATACACTTAAGAGCAAAAGAAACTGGTTCACCTGCCTAATATCGGACAGGGCCCCCGCGAGCACGCAGAAGTGCCGCAACACGACGTGGCATCAACTCGACTAATGTCTGAAGTAGTGTGGAAGGGAATTGACACCATGCATCCTGCAAGGCTGTCCATAAATCCGTAAGAGTACGAGGGGGTGGAGACCTTTTCTGAACAGCACGTTGCAAGGCATCCTAGATATGCTCAAATAATGTTCATGTCTGGGGAGTTTGGTGGCCAGCGGAGGTGTTTAAGCTCAGAAGAGTATTCCTGGAGCCACTCTGTAGCATATCTGAACGTGTGGGGTGTTGTATTGTCCTGCTGGATTTCCCTAAGTCCGTCGGAATGCACAATGACATGAATGGATGCAGGCGATCAGCCATGATGCATACGTACATATCACCTGTCAGAGTCGTATCTAGACGTATCAAGCGTCCCATGTCACTCCAACTATACACACCCCACACCTTTACAGTGCCTCCACCAGCTGACATGCAGATCCGTGAATTCATCAGGTTGTCTCCATACCCGTACACGTCCACCCGCTCGATACAATTGGACCAGTCAACATGTTTCCAATCATCAACAGTCCAATATCGGTGTTGACGGGCCCAGGCGAGGCGTAAAGCATCGTGTCGTTTACTCAGCAAGGGTACACGAGTGGGCCTTCGGCTCCGAAAGTCCATACCGATGATGTTTCGTTGAATGGTTCGCACGCTGAACCTTGTTGATGGCCCAGCACTGAAATCCGCAGCAATTTGAGGAAGGGTTGCATTTCTGTCACGTTGAACGATTCTCTTCAGTCGTCGTTGGTTCTTGCAGGATTTTTTCCGGCCGCTGCGATGCTGGAGAATTAATGTTTTACCGGATTGCCGATATTCATGGCGCACTCGTGAAATGGTCGTACGGGAAAATCACTACCTCATCACTACCTCGGAGATGCTGTGTCCCATCTCTTGAGCGCCGACTATAGCACCACGTTCAAACTCACTTAAATCGCGATAACCTGCCATTGTAGCAGCACAAACCGATCTAACGCCAGCCACTTGTCTTATATAGGCAGTGCCGACCGCAGCGCCGTACTCTGATTACATATCTCTGTGTTTGCATACACATGCCCATAGTAGTTTCTTTGACTCTTCGGTGTAAAAGAAAAGTAATTGGTACTGTTAATTGTAAATTTACAATAAAACATTTGCGTTGACATTTGCAAAGATAATTAAGAAAAATGTTTCCATTCATGTTTTATTACATAGTCTTTATACCATAGTACAGCATCCCAAAATTCTTTTCCAGAAATCACATGAAAACTGTACAAACGTCCAGCAGAAACAAACACAACGACTCCTCATATTTCTATAACTAAAACATGTAAACCTACTTATAGTGCGTTTGAAAATGGGAATAAATTCCCGAAACGCGTCATGCACAAAATAAATTAAAGCAACAAAAGTAACTGTGTCGCAGATTTTCATTTGTTTACCCTCAAAGATAATTGAACTTTATTCAGAAGGTAATTTTTCCAATTGTGGTAGTAGACCCAAAATCTAATATATAAATACAAAACTAACCGGAGCAATCCGATGCCGTAAAAGGGAAGACAAATTTAATTATTTTATAATACTTGATTTGCGTGAGTGAAGCTAGTAATTAGGAATATAAATATACTGGTACGACGGAAACCCTTACCAATTTAACTCAAAAATTATACTTTACATTTGCCCTTTATACATAAAAAAATAATGCAAACAGCACTCAATGAAATCGTTTCTCTTTAAAAATTAAGTCGCTACATAACACCATAAATTATTTTTTTCTTTTCGTTGATTAGTCTCTTATACTGATGGATGACACAATTCGCAAACTATTATTAACTAAAAACACGGACGCCAAGTGTCAGACTCGAACTCGCGATCCCTGCGACTACGCTTGGCAGCGATAATTATTATTACGCAGCGGTGTTGAATACGAGCAAGCTACACCACCCGTGTGTGCTGACACGTGTGTATTTTGACTGCGGAGTGAATTAGCCACTGTGCGGATTAGCCGAACGCATTAGCATGATTGAGGTGGAGGTCCGTCCTCCTCCCCTAGACGTCTTGCAGCTACTGTGCCTCCGGGAAACACTTTGCGTCAAGAACGACGTCCTTCCTGCGGCCCGCCCGATTCTCAAGAGAATTAGCTTCTCCATCGCGCAGGCCTGTTCGTGCACAGACTTTTTCAATCTTTCGGCTATTAGGACGCTTTCCGCGAGATTGCCGATTGATTGTCTGCCTTTAAAGAAGGGAGCCCGCTTGGCGCAGCCCATGGGACCTTCTGCTGTAGCTCTCGCGAGAGTAATAACTGGGAGGGACTTAAAAATAGGCGGAGGCAAGATGAGATTTTAAAGGACGTTCTCTGGAGGAATTAAATGATTGAATATGAGAGGTGAGAAAATTGCAGCAGCTTAATCCTCAAAAGCAATTGAAAATAATATCCTCTGGTAGTACATTACGCAGATTGCTGCAGCTGCTTACAGTCAGCAAGCAGACAGTGTTTTTTTTTCTCATCTCATGAAATTTTGTGAACCATCAAGAGAGAAAACTGTGAAACACGAATATTCAGAATGTGGTGTAACTTAACAAGAGTAAATTATCAGGAAAGTTACATGAGACGCCCAGGATTTTTCTGTATTTGTTCTGTTTTTTATTTTTTTTGTAAATTTCTATAGAGAGCGGAAAATTAAGGAAAACAATAACTACAGAGAAAAAAACCACAAAAAACAAAAATGCAGCTATGAAGTTTATACGAAGCACATACTCTTACAGATTAGAAGTAGACAATGAAAACATTTCGTAGCTTGTAATTATTACTACTTTAAGACCATTGCCTCAGATACCATTTCAGTTGTAACATAACGAATTTTATTTTATCTTTGCTACTTCATTCTTAAACACCAGACAGCTCTTAACAGATGCAATTAATGTACACCAATTATAGAGATCAATTTTAAGAGTTTCCAACAGCATGTTACTTTTATTTTTGTTATTTTATTATGTTTTTTTATTTAAAACAATTAACTGATATTTTGCCAGTCTTAACAATGATTTTTTTTTACCATGATGTAACAGCCCTCAAATCTAATTGTATTTTATGAATTGTATTTTATGAATCATTTGTAGTAAGCTAGAGTTTTGATGAATATGATCTGGTAGGTTTGGTTTGCAATTTCCTGTAAATCAATGTATATAGACTTTGTTTTATGAAAAGAAATTATTTAGAGGCCATTTAATATGTTTAAGAACAGAATTGAGCAAGAGAATTGCTTAAATGTTGGTAATTTCCAAGTATTAATGCAAGTTACGATGTATAGAGGACAATTTACTACAGATTAAAATGATTTCTGTGAATATTTTTGTGTTTAAGTATCTTTAATTCTCATTTCTGACCATTTTGTATTAATTGTAAATGACTATGTATTAATTCTGGTTGTTTTTAGTATGTTTCAATTGTTTAAGTATTGTTAATGTTCGAAAATTATCTGGCGGAAGCTTTTGAAGTGTTCTAGAAATTTCGATGAAGTTTATATAAAGCAAACATCCGAGACAGAGAATCATTTAGTTTTTTCGGCAAAGTTTTCACCGACTCAATTTACGACGGCCAAGAACTGTATTGTCTGTGGAAGAAGTGTTGTATACAATCGCTGGATTGAATGTATTCATGTAAACAGTGTCTTTGACGTCGTGTTTTATGAAAATAAACGCAAGTTTAAACTGAACAGTATCAAGGATTTAGTCAACATAGGAATCCCTCTCCCTACCAACCTAATCCTACTCCTAGTTAGTGATGACAAAGCAGTGTACAACAGCCTTATTAGATTCCTAAAAAATGGAAATATAGAAATCTAAGACCTCATCATCGGAAAATAAAAATGTCAATAAGCATAAAATGAATTGTATAAACGACTACAACGATTCTGTTTTATTCCTTAAATATTACGAGTAGAAAAGTATGACTTAAAATTGTCGTCGGTATAATAAAAACTGTAAGTAGCCTAAGTACAACTATAATTAGCATAAGCAAGATTGTGAATCGTATAATCAAACCTGTTAATAATTAAGCATAATGAATTATCTTACAATTCACGGATGTATGGTCATATAACCGAACGTGAACAAAAGAAAATAATAATTTAGACTCATGAATACCAATGTTGGTATTGCCTCACGTATACCTGCAAAATGACTTCAAAACGAATTGTATCAACTGCTACTGCGATTCGGCTTTATACCTGAAAGACTTTAATTACGTTTAGATAAGTTCTATTTAAAATTGTAACCAATATAATCAAAATTGTAAGTAGCATAAGTATAACGATAATTAACAGATGCAATATAATAATGAATATAATCAAACATGTTATTAGTTAACGATAATGAATCATGTTACAAGTGATGGCTGTATGGTTACATAACCGAATGTCGATAAATAAATAAATAAAAACTGAACAGTATCGTGGACTGATTATTTATCATATTAATTAAACCACCAACAATCTTATAATGGTCTAGAGAATGTATCATGACAAATGCAGCCAATACTGTAATACATATTGTTCATGAACTTGGTGATAAGGGGAATCACATTGCACATTTGTATAAAATTCACGTAAGAGTTTCCCCAAACATCAAAAGATTTTCAGATTACCATCAAGGCATGTATACCCTACAGCTAGGATCGTTACGTTTCTCCGGATAGATCCTTTGGATAATACAGGGCATGCAACAACACCATTGACACAGTAACCTTTCATGCGCAGTTCATTCATAAAGATTTTACGAGTTTATTATGATGGATGTTGCGATATCATAAGGAAAAACGGCTCTCACATTGTTTCGTACACGCTGTAAATCAGCTTTGAGCGACTACCTAACGTAAGATTGCTGTAGATATACACTTCATTACAACAATATATGCAGTTCACAGAGTAACTTAAACGCTGAAACGGATGTTATTTACCTTTAGTGATAATACCGTTTCTACCTATTAATTAAGTAAAATTAACCTGCAGGGAATATCTAAATGGGAGAGACGCATATTCAAGAGCAAAAATATTTTGTAATATTCGAGGCAACCAATAAACAAATGTTCTCTGGTTGTGCAGAGATCTGACTCCTTAAAACATGCAATTAAATTTCATTCGTTATAGTATTTCCAAGTTGCGAGTAACTGTGCTAATAGCAATAGCTAAAATGAGTTACTAACGTTTACTGTGCCTGATCTATGTGATGAAAACTAATTTTGATTTCTTTTCCATTTTATATAAGCAGGGTATTAGTTCATGACACATAATGATAACTGATGAATTATAGTTTCATACGTTAGGATTAAAATCGAGAAACCGAGAAAGGCGAAATATTAATTTGGTCAGCAGATATTAATTCTGGTGCTGCGTCATCATTGGATATAACCAGATAGTTTCTTACAGGTAGAAACATTAACAGCAATTTTTATCCATTCTAGTAAAAAATATTTCAATTTAAAGCTTTTTGGCAAATTTTGTTGAATTTTACTGAAGTGTTTTTTTGATAAGATGCTGAAGGAAGTTAACGAAAGGGTTAAATGGCGAGGAAACGATGTTCGGAAAGAGCTGTCTATGAAAAATATTATTCCCTTAGTTGATAAACTATTTAAATAACCTAGCAGCACGAGCTAGAGCCTTAACGAGTAGTCTTGATGGAGATCAGACTCGTGGGAATTTAAAGACGCCTATTATGTCAATGTATGCCTTGATTAAAGTATTTTAGACAGTTTTTCGTAATCATTTTGACGATTGCTCTGGTGGTCTGTAATCTCCATTTAAAAATTATACGTCTCAAATAAAATAACACGTCACCACTTAATACAAAGTACATTCCAAATGACCTTGCGTGTAGAGAGAACGCTAAAAAATACTTCTAAATTCTATCCGCTAGCATTACCTGATATTTACTTATTCATTACAGTTCGGATATTGAGTAATTTTCGTCTCCTGTTTTCCTAAAACAGTAAGCCTTACGTCATGTTCACTACCAATTAGTAAAAGGAAATGAAATCCTACAACTAAATATTTCTAGAGTCCTTTGGTCCCCCATTTTTTCTTGATTGTGACTTCGCATCGTCAACGTCTAGGTTATTAGAGGCGGGAATGGACTGCGGGGAAGGAACGGGAAGGAATTCGGCAATGGCCTTTTAGGAGGAACAATCCCGGCACTGACCTGGAGTGATTTGGGGCAACCATGGAAAATCCCGAATGCGAGGCCAGAATGTTAATTGTTTCTCCCACCACGCTCGTTACTTTGGTCACAACATTGTGAAACAAAACGATGATCCCAGTAATTGAAGCAGTATACATTCCCAAATATGTGACAGCTTGCATCTCACATAACTCAGTATCCAACTGTTTACGAGTAATCATTACTGGATTAAATACTGTTCAAGTAACTTTACTGAATGTTACTGAATTTGGATAAAAAAGGTATTCTCCCAAAGTCATGGCTGATTTCCATCGCGATTTTTTTTTAATCCTGCGCCAATTACACCGTTTTGGAATGTGTCCGTAAAAACATAGTTAAAAGATGTCACAATGCTCAGATTTATAAAACTATTTATTTCATGTAATGTCTTTTTACGTATAGGTATATCATGTAAAAATAGTTTTCAAATATCTGCTTGAAACCTATTGCCTAAATACATGCACCAGGGGTGCTAATACATGTTGGCTGCACATTTAAAGCGCTTTTGCCGTCTGGGCAAGACATCTTGATATTTGAACTGACTATCATTTTCCTACAAACTTTTTGCAGCTGGAATATGGAAAAGACATGTTCAAACCCCGCCAGCGCCTTCTTGTCAGCTGGACTGATTTTGTTTTCTAGGTCTTTTCCCGAGATTACTTACTGATAATGCCAGAATTATTTCCAGTTTTATCTCTAACATACACACAGTAAGCACCAAGTACGCACATAATGCCACAACTCAGGTTAGTATCAAACTAACTACGTAGACAATGTGTAGATTGATCGATATCTGCATGAAGCTTTGAATGGCAGAAGATGATTTACACCAACGCTAGTATCTTGTCCTTGAGTTCCACTTCCTGATGGAGATAGGGGAGAAAGGATACATACATGCATCAGAACAGCACTTTTACGTCCCAGATGTTATATCTCCTGTTACAGCGACTTGTTACATTGCATTCGTAAATAAAAGTGGTTGTTACGTTATTAACCAGCCAGACTATCCCAGCTCAACCTCTGTCTCAAATATGCTACACTTTCCTACGTGCTATATCGTTTTCAGGAGCTATTCTCAATCTCGACCGAAATATGGAACTAGTAATCATTTGATTAAGTTGATACGTGTCAAGACCAAATAATACAAGTCACTTTCTTTGTGCAACCACCAAATGAGACTAATAAGACGATTCCTTTACGTTACAGGTAACACACCAGATGGGCAATGCGATAAAGATTTTCATCTCTTTAGGGGCGGTAGGTATCCTATAAATTTTTTGTTGTATTTGTATAGAGGTTATATTGTTGCATACGTACATATTGACCTGACGAAATTACGAGTTCCGTTCCTGCCTTCTGAGCTACTTAACCCAATCGACATGAATGGTAATATGGCAATTACATTTACGACAATTGATTACTTCGGTCTTCACTTAGAGTCAAAACATTTAAATAAAGTTTCTTAAAATATTATTGTATTCAATTTTGTTTAATGCATTATCTGCCTATCTTTAGTTATTTAATGATGATCTTTTGTCTTCGTTTATTTGTTGGACTAGTTCTTAACTGCACTTCAGTGCGAATACACTACTTCATTAGGTCTGGTAGATTTATTTTTATTGAGTATTACTTTGAAACCATATGTATAATGAGGGTGATAGCTGCGAATCGTTATCCACTTTGCACTATTTTGAATCAGTTATAGTCTTGTAAAAAACCTGGGTAACTGATTTGGATGATTTACGGCTTGTAAAAATACTCTCAATATTTTGATGTGGAAATACCTGTCATCCTCATTCGTGATACGTTTCTCTTACTGGGATTCTTAATTTCAGTTCTGTTACGCTTTCCTAAGAACTATGGTAAGCAGTCACGAATCGTGCGGCTCTTCTCTGTACTTTCTCTATACTGTCAATCAACCTCCTACGAAACGGATCCCAAACAGCACAACAGTAGTATAAATAAGGACGCATGAGACTTTTGCACGCAGTCTCCTTTGTTTATATTTTAAAATTTGATATATGAATCGCTGCTTACAATTACCTCTAACTACAACCGAATTAATGTTCAGGTCCCATTTCATGTTGCTATGTAATGTTACGCCCCGATACTTGCCAGCCACAAAAATACGTAAGAGCAAATTAGAGGGTTTTTTTTTTTTTTTTTTTTTTTAATGGCTTTTGGCATCTGAGGTTATACAACCAACTCGATAGTAATTATGTTACTCAGTGCTTTCAGTATCTCTTGCACGAAAATTTTCCAGTTAATTAGACACACCACAGGACGGACATTACATTCACAGACACAACACTTAAACACGCATGCCCGCGGCCGGACTCGAACCGGCGACTTTCGGCACGTGGAGCTAGCGCTCTAGCCCCTACGCTACCGAGGCCGGCCAATTGCGAGTTAGCGCACCACGCTGTCTCAAAGCAGGTGTGGTGCGCTAAATTTAACAGCTCGCAATCCCTACTTGCAGCCACTTTTGAGTAGGCAACCAAAACTTTTTATTTTCTGTACATGTCTCTCTTCGAAATGAATTATAATTTATCTAAAAAAGGAACAAGTGAACGAAAGTTTTTGAATGAAAAATATTTCTTTTTTTGAAAATTTAATTAAAAATACTTGCGGCCATATTTTGATAGGCAACCCGACAGAATCGTATTCTGCAACTAATAATAATAATAATAATACATAAAACTGCATTTCAATCAAGTAACAGATGGACGTAGAAATCATGCAGCCGTCGTCTTTAGCTATAAGCATTGTGGTCGGTGTCAGTGGTAAAGTGGGTAGATAGGGGCCCTCTTTAGTCCTCTGTAGCAACACTGCAGCCTTTTCAGGTGGCAACACGACCGGTCTGGTGAGACTACAGTAGATGGAAACTCCTAGGTGTGGCGCTAATGAACTATTTCAGTTGAGCGCAGGTTAAATTGCGTGCGCTGACTCTTTGCCTGATGTCCTCGGTGTGTGATCGCCAGGTCAACTTGCTGTTCTGTATCAGTGATTTAAAGGTTTTTCATTCTCAACGGTTATACAAAGTAGGGGACGCGAAGATACGTCAAGTGGGAGCCGTGGTGCAAGGTAGCTTGGCCCCCTGTGGATGTTATCCTCTCTCTGCACCGTAGGACGCACGACGTCTCCTTCGCCACCTCTTAGGACTGAAAACCTGTTTCCTCTGAGGCAGGACTGCCACTACTGAAAACGTAAAATATAGTCAGAGCTCAGTAATTACTTAGTACTTCGAGAACAAGTTTTGGATATAAAAATTGAAGCTGCTGCTAAATACGATAAATTAACCTTTTGGGTCAAGTATTGCAAAGTGTATCCCACTATATCACAGCAAACTCTGCGATCGTATTCACCTGTTTCAAACACTTATTTGCGAGAAAGAGTTTTTTCAGCTCTTGTTGCAATAAAAAAAATATCGAAATTAACCCTGTACACTTTCTGATATCCAACCAATAATATGGAATCTTGTAAAAAGAAATGCAAGCTCATCCATTCCACTGATTTATTTTTTCTTTGTTACTTCTTTACAGTAAATTTAAAGTTTGTAAATTTTATTTTTTCTCAGAAAATTTAAAATTTACAACCTTATTAGCAATAAGAAACAAATATAATCGGTTTGCTTTTTAAATTATTTATTAATAAAATCGTGGCTGGTGGAAAGGGGGGAGGGAGGCTGTGTATGGTAACTTCTCTTCCGACGGAAAGAGGGCGTGGTAAGAAAAGTTTGGAAACTTCTTTTAAGTAATTGTCTTAACGATTCAATGTTCCATACCAAATTGACAGTCGTAGGCGATTAAAAAAAAAAACTATATCTGGAATATTTTTTTAAATTTTTAACAATTTAATCAAATAAACGAAGCATTTCAATTTAGCTTACCTGTACTTTATACAAGCTCCTCCTATACTAAATGTGCTGAGTTTAGCTTAGAACGTGCTGATACTATTTAAACACAAACAGTTTGTATCATTTTTATTTCCTGCATTAAATACGTCGCTTTCTACCTGGTTACTTAAAATAGGTCATCAGTTTGTATAACTCCACGCAATCGTTTATTGTATAAAAAAAATCGGGTTTTGGCATTTGTATAGGATTCTATGGTTCTTGTATACATTTAGTTTTTTCGTTATTGTTTAACTAAAAACGTGGTAGACAGCTAACTTTCATCAACTATACAATGCATACTTGTGCATCCAAAAACATATTTTCTGCATAACTCATCCACCGTAAAATAAATGAAATATGTGTTTCAAACTACTTCCTGTGTTCAAATTACCAGCTCGAAAATAACGCGTTGTCTACATCACTATTCAATTCATCAAGAGTAATCTGCTGTTTATGTGTAAATTTTCAATATTAGCTATTTAGTATGCTGACATCAACGTCGCCAGCTGTGTCCGCTAATGTTGTATGGTGAACAGGTTAGCTGCTGCCAAAACACACAATGACGTCATCACTGGTAGTCACCCTTTTCTCGCAATATTGCGTCACAACGCATTAAACTGCTGCCGACACTAATTATGTGGAGGTTCAGCACATTACGTTCTCTTTTTGTGAACTGAAAGCTTTGGTGGAAAATATTCGAAGCTTTGTTAAGCGCGGAGGTCCTGCAAAACTGTCTAGTCGCAGTGGCAATGAAATACGGAGGTCACACACACCGTTCACCTAGTGATCCGGAAACGTTTGCTGTGCCAAAGCGCGCGATACAAATTGCATCTATCGCTTGTGCGACGCAAGTGTGATTAATACCGCCCATTAGTGGCGTAAGCACACTGAAATTTTGCAGTAATTAAAACAAACTGGGGTCGCATTCTGCGATTGGCTGACATTTCAGCTTTGTATGCTGCAGCACGCCGCAGAGGAACAATTCAGGCGCCCTAAACAATCGCGTTATAAAACCGGAAGCTACCCAGAGACCCCCCCCTCCCCTCCCCGTCCTCCAATTATAATAATATTGTAGCAATCTAAAATGTAACTTTGATGCATTGTTCCAAATGATAGAAAAATCATCTTCAGGGTGATTTAAAAAAATAAAGTTGTGAAATGTTAAGTACCGATTTGATTGTTTCGTTAAAAAAAGAGAGGACGGTTTTGAAAGAAATTAGTTGGAAAATGTTCACCTAGAAGGGGATGATAAATTTATTTTCGTGAATATGACTAATTAATTTTAGAGAAATAACTACTTCACATCATTACGAACATTTGCCAATTACTTTACCTCAACATGATTATTTAATGTTTACATGTAAAAACTATATTAGTTCTAAGCAACTAGACTTTTCTGTTGCTGCTTTACCTCTAAAAATTTATTTCAGATGATAAAGATGGTGTCCACAAAGTCCTGTTACCAAAATGATACGAAATAAGACACTTTTTTTTTAACAATTTGATCTACAACTTTTAAAGTTTAGTTTTCATTCTCTACACTTCCCTCAGGATGTCGAAACGATACTCCAGCTACAACCACTGATGCTGCTGTGGCGGAATTGAGGATACAAATCACCTCCTTTTCGGTTGCAGTAGGAAGAAGACTGAGTCAGACCTCCTTCTACGATTCCTCACGAAAGCAGGAATCCCGTTACCCACATGCGCTGCCACACTCCTATCAACAGAGAACTACGCGATCTACAAGATTTTATATCAACATATGAAAAGAATTGGTGTTCCAATCTAATAGACACATTTATGTATCTGTAACATTATATAGACAGGTCTCTGTACAATGTTAATATTTATTGTGAGATATAAGCAAGGTTATAATATCAAGCGTGTTGTCCGGGTGATGACACTACACCCTAGGGCAGCAATGCTCCTTCACTGATGGTATGTATGAATTAGAGCTAATTATAAGTTATGTGTATTGTAAACAACCCCAGTTTGTATCATCATGGATAAGGCAAAGTAGCCTACGTAGATGTCAAAGCTAACTGTAATATCTTACCTCTGTACATGTCGAACCACTTCCTATAAAATATCTAGATTTAATTAGAGGATAATACTCTCACTGCAGCTGATCTTGTATGATTATGTATATGGACTGTACCATCACATTGTAGTATCCATGTAACCTGTACATGGCTGTATGGGTGCGCAGCCCAAATGCCAATAAAAAAAAAAAAAAAAAAAAAAAAAACCACTGATGCTGCAGCATGGTAACATGGGCCGTTTGCACAACCGCTACAATCCGCCTACAAAGTGTGGCATGATCTGGAACTGACGTTTCGTAGACACAATACTTGAAGAAAAAAACAAACCAATTGGCAGTCATTCGGGACTGCTGACAGAAGAGAAAACTTAAAACTATGAATATCATACGGGCAACACGTCATATTCAAAGCTACAGGTATACTAAAAAATAACAATTCCGTATCGTCGTAATGACCTGCTGACAGGTTTTCTATTGGCTGCGCATTCCGCCCCTGTCTTAGCCGCCTTAAACTAGTGCCACCAGGTACAGCGAACCTACGGTAGTATGTGGAATCCGAACCACGGAAGCGTTCTGGCGTACTTCACATTATACGGCGGGCTGTGCCAGATGTGAAAGTCGGGTTAATGGTCTATGAAAATCTCCACTGAGACAGGGATTTGAACCGGGGACCTTTCGTTCCCCAGTCAGGCGCCTTAACCTCTGAGCCACTGAGATTGTCGGTAACGCGAACTTATAAGATTTCACCCATCCAAACATCCCCCAACGTGCTAATGAAGTTTTCACTTCAAAAACTAAAAATCTAACTTAATTTACAACCCGAAGGCTGGTCGAATCTTCCCGAATGAGATGTATCAAGATATTGTGTCAGAGGCAGGAAGGTCAATTCCTTTCCTCAGGAGCCTACAGTTTAACGTGGAATCAGAACCACGGAACATCCCGGCGTAGCTCATATAATCAAATACAACCCCTAAAAATTATTGCTCACCACGGGATTTGAACCCGCAACCGGAGAAACTTTCGGAAGTAAGCCGCTGAGCTACCACATAGCATTCTTTTGAAGTACTGTCATCCCTAAATCATAAGAAAAGACTAATATTGGTGTTTTCCCCGTATATATATTTAATTACAATCCCAAACATGAAAAATTTTGGTACATATTTGTGGCTTAATTGTTTTACTCCGGATGAAGCAATATATCTGAGATTTCTTTAATACATAGAGATCAGGAAGGTTAACTATAATATTAAATTTTATTTTGTTCCTATGTTTAGTTTGGAAGTTACTCGTTATTTACCGGCCGTTAAACCAGCGGCAATCTGCATAGCTCGGATACGGCCCATTGTTTTCAAAGAATGGGGCATTGTTGGTAACGTATATGTCTTCAGTTCTGAGATATTCTTAGTCACCGATTTTCGAACGGAATCATTACATTTGAGTGACGATACAGAATAAGTGATCAACTTACAAAAAGAAATGAGATCCCCGAAAAACAATCCTTGTAAAAATAGGTCAAGTCTTGTGCTCGTGTAGTGACAAAAAGTTATTAGATCTTGTTCTGAGCCAAGCTTACACTTTACAGTGTGTATTCACTGCATAATGCTTTTTCTCGATGTTATAGACTTTATTTAGAATAAAAAAAAATTATGGTGACTTGGCTATTATGTATGCCATAATTTTTATTGAAATGGAAGGCATAGTATACATTTGTCAAATTCAAAAAATTGCGATGGAAATCTTTGCTTTTTTGTTTTTGTAAGTTTGATAAAGCAATGCATTAAGGTATCTTTTATATGTTTACTAAAACATGGCATGTTCAGTGCCCAAGTCACCAAGAATTTTTTTTTACTCTAAAAAATTCTATAACACCGAGAGAATAATACGTTCTGAAGTGGATACACACTGTAAAGCGAAGACTTCGCTCAGAAGAAGATGTCATAACCTTTTGTCACTACTCTAGCACGAGATCTGATTATATGAATTGTTTTTTTTCTGGGATTTTCTTATTTAAATTATAATCAAGATTTAAAAAAAAATTCCTTACGGAATATTCAATTGATCTGTCTCGTGCCACTAAAACTACAAAATGAGGAATATATTTTGGTTTGAAGTGATCGCCGGCATGCGCAGAAATATACACCGGCTTATCACCACTAGCACACCCACAGTGTGTCGAATTTTCCATATGCCCGACAGGTAGTCCATGCGTCACCGAACTCCGAATGCAGACGACGATAAGAAAGGCACTTTCCAATTTCTGTGTGTAATTAATTTTGGTTTTTTAAATTGATTTTTCCACTTCTTGTTGATTGTTCTTTTCTTGTTGCAAAAAGATAGTGGAGCAGCTGTTGGTAGTAACAATCGGCCAAGTATGAGTTCTCTAATGACCTCAACAGATACAAATGTGGTAGATCAGTTGGTAACAGCTTGGATCAAAAATTGATGGTTGAGATATTTTCAAGTCAGATAACAGATTCCACGCACATCCAACACCACAACGCGTTTAAACTATTGCAACTAATGCAATAATTTAGTTTTAATCATATGTACTACCTGTAGCCCGTTCATTAGGAATTCTCCATTTAGGGCCATATTCTCCTTATTGCGCACTTCACCAAATAACTTCCTCCGGAGCGTGCATAAACCACGTTGCTCCATTTTCGCCTCCTGTTAACCCCCCCCCCCCCACACGTAGCACGTATCCCTTTTGATTCCAGAAGACATTTTGTACTGTTTTCTCTTGTCAGACTATTGTAAATTACATACGGAGATAATTAACTGAGGGAAATAAATGTTCACATGCTGTTGTGAGTTCTGTTCCTCATTTTAACTGTGAAAAATGTTAAGAAAGGAAAGCTACGTGGCCTGGCTCGGAAGTCCGAACCCTCCCTCCCCCCACGTAGCCTAGCGTAGCCTAGCGTAGCCTAGCGTAGCCTTCCAGCCAACCCCCCCCCCCCCTCCCCTGGACCGAGCCACGTAGTTTGTGCACGGTCCCCTCCCTTTACCTAACCCTCCGAGGTGACCGTTGACGTGGCGACAGGAGACCTTTCCGCATTTCTCTACGTTCGCTCTCTCTCCTGCGAAAGGAGGGCAATGTTCAGTGGAGAGGGGATCAAGCACCGTAACCTTGAGCCGCCTGTACATAATGAATGGACTACAGACGGTAACACTTGTTGAGATTGAGAGGGGACTGAATTAACAGCACTTTCAATAAAATTCCATTACTGCTTTGCAAAATAACTGAAAAATGAAAACATTTGCTTGTTTTTCTCGAAATTTACTAACTATACTGGATATAGGTATTTTTAATATTTGTTGTTTACGTGCAGAATATTATCGATACTGGAGACAAATTTCAAATGCGTGAGGAGTAGTGTTGTTAAGATAAGTCAGGCAACAATGTTAGTTTCCCGTCTTTATTTTACTGTGAAAAATGGAAAGTTCTTATAGCGCCTACTAGACGAGCTCTACACAACGGGTAGGGAATTATTCTACTGTGCATCTGTTTTACCTATCTCTTTTCAACTTATTTTTATCTTCTTACCTGCTACCTCTACCCAAAAAAGGGCATAGCCGTGATCCCAACATAACTGGATGTGTGCTTTAATTAACAACTCAGTAAGATCCTTACTGCACTTGTCTGCTATATTAAAAATTAGCTTCTATTGCAGCCATAAATGACGGGTTAAACGCGGAGTTCTGGTAATTATTTTTTTCGGGTTTATTATTACAGTAACAAATATAGCGAAAATATCTACATCGAATATAAATAGTTTGTAACCCCGTCAGAGATAATGGGTTGAACGCAGTGTTTGGCAGATTTCCCCGTAGTTGCTTAAATAAATGCGATTGTTATTAAATAACGCTTATAACCTTTGAAATGATGTAATGTGGTTCATGTTTATTAGTTAACTGTAATAGTGATATCTCTGGACACAGAGTAAAAGAAAAAATTTTCATCAACTGAAGATACGAAACCAAAAAAGCAACTAATAATTAATATGTTAATTTAAATACAATATATACCTCTCGTTCAGTGTTCTGACAGTTAATTTCTTCGTGGGTGCTTAACAAAATAGAGTTATTATTAAATAATGTTCATAACCTCAAATCTGCAGTAACATCTCTGGCAGCATTTAGTCCGATAACAAAGGCCGAGGCCTTACGTCAGCGTAACAGGTATGATGACACAGTGAGCAAAGTATTTTTTATATCCATAGATATAAGAAATAATTTGAAATTTAAAGTTGCTACGTTCAAATGGAGGGTAGTTTTGATATAATTCATTAGACTTTGCTAAATTGGTGTTAAATATTATTTATCGATTTGAAATTATTCTTTCTCATATTATTAAAATATATAATTCCAAAACGAATTAAATAGCATAACCAACATAATGAAATACATTTTATGATGTGCAAACATCGGGGGAAGCTGAATATCTTCAATGTAAACCTGTAAGTCCTTTGAAGTATTGTGGATGAAATGTTTAATTTACTTAATTGTATTTTGGTCATTTTTCATTCATACTGGACATCGCTTAATGATAACTGCTGTAATCGCAAATGTTGCTCCTGTGGATAACGAGAAATGAAAGTTTGCAGTTGCATAATAACTATACTGCAATACAATATCAATAAAGGAACTACTTAGTACTAATCCTGCAAGCCCTTCTACAATAGACACGATAACAAATCTTAAAGCTCCAGCTAAAGATAAAGAAAATTTAAATTTTGTTCCATAAAGTGTACCAGTCAACTGAATATCCCAATACCTGAAGGTACGGCAGTAATTAATCATAGTAAGTAATGTATCTACATATATATCTATACTAAATACGTGGTGTGATCAATCAAAAAGCTCCAATACTCCGATTGTTATTATGGTATTAGTTGATAATAGTGTTTAAAATGTTTCACATTTTCCTGTTACTTAGCAGACAATCTGTAAGATTAAAGTATATATTACTGGATTAACAAATAATCAGCATTGATGTTAATGTAAAATAGGATCACCCCTAAAAGCGGGATCCAAAAATGATCCATTAATATTTCGATACGTTAGTAAACGATGGTTGCTGATGTAAGAACTGTTAGTGAAAGTAGAAGTAATAAACCGAGCGTGAGTGGTTAACTTTCTGGCCTCGCATTCGGGAGGACGCCGGTTCGAATCCTCGCCCGAGAATCCAGTTTTTTTTTTTTTTTTTTAAAGGCCATGGCCGAATTCTTTCTGTTCCTTGACTCCAGTCCCACCCCGCCTCTAATGACCACAAGGTCGACGAGGCGTAAAACCATAGGTAAAAAAAAGTGGTAGGGCTATGGAAGATACTGCTGAGAAGAATAATTGTGTTTGGTCTACGGCTATATTAAACTCAGTAATAAAATTTACTGCCCCTAAATTTAATGGCATCCATATTATATGTAGAGCAAATATTGCTTGCTCAACTGAGTCTTCAGTAGAATAATAGTACCAGCTGGTAGGAGGGTATACCGTTCGCCCCTCATCGACAACTCCAGAGGTCAGAACAAGAGTGAATGAAAAAGGGAGAAGTTAACTTCTTGTATTATCTACTATAGGAAGATCTGTATCAGGATCCTTGAAAGGATGGTGTTAATATACCACCAAATCGGCATAACCATAAAGAAAATTGTTGGAAATGGATGCGTTCAAATCACAATTTTATAAATTTGACAGTATTGTATAAATGACATGGCCGGCCTAATTCCAGGCGAATGAATATTCTTTGAGACTTCCGAGTAACAAATGACGTGTAGGGTACAACAGTCATTGTGGTTTACTGAGAAAAGTTATTTTTGCGGTATCTTTATTGCAATGTGAAGATGACAGAGCGTAAATCTATTTACAAATAATAACTCTTTTAACAGGCTTTGTATTCATCGGCGATATTAGACTGCAACTGTAATGTTTTCTATAACTACTAAGACCTAAACAATTATCTATTTTGAATAAAAATTTGTTATTATTTAATATATATAATTTGTGTAGATACTAACATAGTTAATGAGATTAGTAAAAAGTTTATAATCAGTTTATTTATATTAGATTTTTCGATTAATTATAAGTAATTGATAAAATTAACGACGAGACTAATATTTGCGTGTAATATTATAGTTTTTAACACATCAGGTGAAACACAATCACCTATTTGTCTCGCTGATGTTCTGTGTAACATGATTATCTGTAATGATGATAAAATCAGCGGGGATACAATAAACATGACGTTGACAATCCCAGGTATATTTTAAAAGGGTTGGTGGCTCTTAAGTGACAAGATCATTCATTAGAGCCAGCAGAAGAAAGGAAAGTACAGAAACAAAATCAGCTATTTTCTATGTGAAGGAAGTATCCCGGAATTCTCCTGGAACGATATCGGGAAACTGATCAGCCCAGTGGATGAAGTACCAGAGTTCATTATCGAATTATTGTTTTGCACTTGTAGTGAAATTGGGCAGCCATTGATCAACATTATGTACACATTCGTAACCTATTATGGGTGGTCTTGATTATTAATTGCATTCATCTTTTATAAATATTTTATTGCATTTATTTTACAATTTTTTGGTGTTATGAGTGCAATTGAAAACTAATGGCTGTAAAAAAAAATTCGGATCAGCACCTTTAGTGCTGCCCCGAAATTCATATCAGAAAAGTTATTCATTTAATTCAAATATTTCTAGGAGCGAGCTGATGGCAATAAGCAGCGTCTTCTCAGCAACACCAGTTATTTTTTAAGATCTTAACATTTCTTGCGAATTTTAAATCTCCTCGGACTTAATTTTGATTAAAGTCAAACAGTCCCTACAGTGTACGAACGACGTCTCTCATAAATTTACTTTCTTCGTGTCACCCCTTAGTACAACACAACTCTCCACGACGAAATTCATGTTTCTATCGAGAAAATGTAAATTTTTGCTTAAGTGCTTCGTAATTGACTGAGTAATCCTACTTCATATTCTGTGTTATGCATTCATGATCCAGGAGATTCACAGGGTGCTGTCTCTCTACCCCACGAACAACGTTCTTTGCTTCACTCTTTACTTAGTTTTAATTACGACGTCGTCTTTTTAGGAGGAGGGAAGTCTGAAATTTACATCCTAATGGCTTCACTAATAGATTTCTTTTACGGCAGACTTTGGAAAGTAGCGCCGTGCTGAGCTGCCAAGGTAAAGAAGGGCCCAGCCGCCACTGGAGGGAAAACTACCTGTTGAACGCGAGCACAGTGGGAAATGCCCGTTGGCTGACGCTTTCCTTTCGGTTATCCTCAAAATCATTTTTAGCTGTTCTCAATTCCACATATGAATTTGGTGATAATAGCAAAAATTTAGTACAGTTGTAAAATTTTCTGTTATACTTTGTTTCTGTAATATTGGCACTTAAAATGATTTAAAAGATTATACAGTTCCTTGGAGTTTTTCTTAAAATATAACACATCACATACTAGCAATGCAGCAGCTGATTTACATGGGAACCGAATTCAAATAGAAGCAGCTACACAATTCATTTTTTTTTTTTTTTTTTTTTTTTAATGCAGCCGTAAGTCTTTTGACTGGTTTGATGAAATCCTCGATACCTTTCTATCTTGCACTATCCTGACCGTCTCAACATACCCCTTACAAGCTACGTCTTCAACTTTCTGTTTCATATATTCTAATATTTATCTATCTCTGCAGTACTTACCTGTGACAGCTCCCTCTATTAACAAATTAACCAATCCTGCATGTCTTAAAATGTGACCCACCATCTTGTCTCTTCTTTCTGCGAGACTCTTCCTCACCCTTCATCTCCAAAACACGTTCATTTTGTACTTTAACTGTTCACTTAATTTTCAGCATTCTTCTTTAGAACCACGTGTCAAATACTTCAACTTTCTTTCTTTCTGGTATTCGTAAAATCCAAGTTTTTTACCCTAAAGTGTTAAGCTCCACACGTAGTGTTTAAAAAAGTTCTTTCTTAATCGAAAATAAACATTATTTTGAAGAAGGCTCTATTCACTAGTGCTATTATGCTTTTAACATCCTTTTTAGCCACTGCTTGAAGTAGAAAAACGTGGTAAAAATATTGAAAGGTGTTTGTGGAGTAATCGAAGAGAAACATTTCTCAAGCTAACCCTAGAATTTAAAATTTTGTAACAGTTAATTTATACAGTAGATTAGCAAACTGCGTGTTCCAATCTGTGAAGGTAGTGTGATCGGCAATATCCTCCAGTACTTCAAGTGCTAGTCTGGCAGCATTCATAATGCGCCCAGACAACTCTCACAGTTTCTTATGTTTGGTGAATAATTGCCTTCATGGTAATTTGAACCCCGTGCTCCACTTCAAAGGTAACTGGCAAAAATTACATTGCTAACCACCTTTGCCTAATAAGTACTACCCTCCACACACATGGAAAATTGTGTGTCTTGGCACGCATGACAGCAGTAAGAAATTTAACCAATTTAGTCTCTTTGTCGAGAACTATTATTGCCGTGTATAGCCCAACATGACCCACTCTGACGCTCCGCACTGCACAATTTGAATCGCAAAATGCTTATTGCACGTCATCTGAAAGGCTCCCTTCACGCTAAACGAATCTGAATCAATTACAATAAATCGGAATCAAAGTGAGTTTGATTCGTGATTCCAAACGTTCACACCACTCAGTCAAATCAAGTAATTCCGGATCAAATCCCCTCTCCCTTATTGTATCTAGTATCTTCTCTCAGTTGCTTTTGAGCTTCCAGCATGGATGAAGCTATTTTATCTTGGCAAAAGTGAATTTGCTTACTTCAAAATGATATTATGCACAAATATGATTTTTTTAAAAAAAAATTTGTGGTAAAAGTGATCCTTTGTTTTGGTAGTTTAAATAATACAGATAAAATAATGATGAAATAATAAAATTTACTTGGAATGCTTAAATCTTCATCAATTTTCCTCTGCACAGAAGGAATAAAATTTCTGTTACTGTGATTTTTATCATTCGCATCAAAAATCACACTAATTTCTATGACTTCCATAATCGAAAGTTCCACATCAATCTATCTGGTTGCTGATTCATGATTACATGAAGGAAGAAAATTCTTAGCATCTGAATCAGGTTCGACGTTGAATCAAGGCGGATTGAAGCGGATTCAACTGGTGTGAAAGCGGGAACTGAGTCTGGGTGTTTGGTGGAGTACTGACCGAATCTGGGTGAGTCAGATTCACCTTGATTTTGATTGATTCAGATTCTTTTAGTGTGAACGGAGCCTAATAGATTGATGAATACTACCAAGACGTTATTTTGTAGAACTTGCTGTGCTCTACAATTCTTCCACACATTGTATTGTATCATCTTCAACGATTTGAAACTGAAAGTACACTCATGTTCAACATTGCGCCTGAACTGTATTTCGTTACAGTTCAGCTAGCGTATGTATTAGGTCAACATTCAATATTCATAATCCTTCCAATCAATATACGTCCGGCATAACATATAAGTGAAAAACCATGTCAATTTTTTTCAAAGGTTCTCGAGATACACATACAGCGCAGGCGACACTAGGCAGTTCTCATGTAATAAAACCGCTTGACTTCAGTGATACGCAATGTAATAAAATCATGATTTTCACATTGTACTCCAGGATACGAAAGCAGGACAGTATTGCTGAGGTAAGAAAACAATAATCTTTATATCGGGAGTAATTGCTGTACTGACCATTGTGCTTGGACACTTCACCACAGCGGAGCGCCAGCTGTTGGAAAAGCGCTGCACGGGTAGTTGGCACGACACTGACGTATGTCGTGCTTTGGGAATGGGTCATTACGCACTCACGGGGCTTTTCATACGCGTGACGCACTCCTCTGACGGCTGAGTAAACGAGCTTAGGTGAAATATTTACCGCCCCCGTGGACAGTATACATCAAGATTAGCGTGAAAAATAGTACGCGCACATATATTCGCCGGTTCGCCAAGCCGTTACTGCTTCGCTGATGGAAACAAACGACGCGTGTCCAACTGGCGCCTGTCCGAACGGCAACCAGTTCACCCGGTGCGTGCGCCACATCGCCGCCAAACAGGCGCGCTTCAAATACAACTTAGTAGTTACCTGTCTGCGATCTAAATTAACTTTACGTATACTTTCTGCTTTAGTTTTTACTGATTTCATATACATTTTTACTAATCAGTTTCAATTGGAAGATATAATTTTTATTTCAAGGTTGAAAACGTTTGTTCACATCAACAATAAACTTTGTTATTACCTCCTGAAATCCGCAATACATCATTTTTGGGATCACAATATCGAAAATAAAATAATATAACAATGCTGTATGTTCATTATTTGAACTTGCGGGACTTTGATAATTTTTAATTTTTACTCGTCGGATGACTGTAAAGAAACAGTAAAAGAGCAGTTTCGGTACTGGTTTTACAAATAATCTCCAAGTTTTTCCACAATCTTAGACCTTTATGATACTTTCGGCATATACTTAATTCAATTATACCACTCGGACACAACCACAGAAATTCAAATGTACTGATTTTATTAGCAGCCAATTTTAAAACAAATATCCACATCTACTTTGAAAATAGCACAAAACTGAACAAGTGCTATTTTTGTTATTCAGTATTTGAAAGAAATCGTGTGAAGTATTTTGGTCAATAATTACATTATCAGATTGGTCGATTCGCTTCCAGTTGTTCAAAAGTAAACTTTCAGCTAAAACAAATTAAAGCAAACTGGAAAAAAATAGTATGAATGAAATAAAACGGAATATATAATGCAGTAGCAATATTGTGGTTCTTTCTTTTTGACCGAGGGTGGTGGGTGAACGGTTAACGTTCTGCCCTCGCATTCGGGAGGACGCGGGTTCGAATCCCCGTCCGAGCATCCAGATTTGGGTTTTCCATGGTTTCCACAAATCACTCCAGGCGAATGCCAGGATGCTTCCTTCAAAAAGGCCATGGCCGAATTTCTTCCCGTTTCTTGTCCCCAGTCCCATCCCGCCTCTAATGACCATAACCGTCGACGAGGCGTAAAGCCATAAGTAAAAAAAAAGTAAAAAAATCTTTTTGTGTTTGGAATAATATGATGCTGAATGATTGGAAAAATAAAAATTATTTTCTGTAAAGAGTAAAACATAGCGAATATGGCATCATACGACCAATTTAAAATGTAGCTAACAGTCCTGCATTCGGAAGATATGCACCGCTCATTGTAAGAAACATAACATTAGATGTTTGTATGAATTATTTGGTACTGACGAACAAATTTATGAAAAGCTTGATGTTGTGAGCGATTTTCCTGAGTTACAGTTAATAGTTTAATATAATACATTTTTGGTCAAAGAAATTCAAGTTTTTATATTGTTTATATTTCAGTTTACTTTCCGTAGTATCTTTAGTAAATTTGGTTTTAATATCAACAGAAGAAAATTCCGCTTGTTATGTACGTGGGGACAAACATTTGGAAAGATCAGTGAAAAAGTAAGAGGAAGACAGGTGACATTATGTCTGTCTTGAAGGCAATCTTGTTTACGAGATGGGCTATATCTGCTTTTTTTTCTTTAAAAAAAGAATCAAATAATCTAAATAAAAACATTATAACTGTAACTTCATAAAACAAAAAAAATCTGTAAAAATATTTAAAAAAGAGTTTGGGGCACTTGTACAATAATAACACAGAGAGAAAGAATCAACATTTTTTTTAAAAAAACGTTTGTGACTATGTTTGAATGAACGGATATCACGCAAATGCTACAGGATGGTTTTTGATGGTGTTTCAAATAATTTGCAACCAATGGTTCCAGCCGTAAAATAGAATATGTTTCTTTTTCGATTTGACATCGAAAGGTTTCAACTTTAGAATTTAAGGATCAACAAATTAATAATCATTGTAAATTTAATGGAATTCATGAAGAATTACTGGACGGATTTTGATGGGAATTCATAAAAAGCACAGACCATGTTCACAGAAGAAAAATGAGGTATTTTTATTTGTATATGAGCCCCAGAAGCTGAAAAATTAAGATAAATGTGTCAGATAGTTAGTATACATTTAAAGGTCAGTTATTTCACACATTAAACATGTTAAACAGGATGCGTGCAAATGACATCTTATTATTCGGATAACCTGGTAGTATTATCGGCTTTTTCACTTAGTAAAATTGATTCTTGGCTTGTGTTTAGTAATTCTGAGCCGCTAGGCCATCGAAACCATACGAAATTGTTATTATTTTGTTACAGAGAAGGCTGAATTACCAGCGCTTACTACCGGTGATCATATGTGGTTCAAATTTGCGTTATTCTTGATTATGCGATCACTGAAAATTAGGCAAATTATTCAAATCGTCCATGGGAGTGATTTCTGTAGAAGACCCTACTTTATCTCATTATGACAAAAAAAAGTTAAGAAATACTGAAGAATTTTAACTTAAGCTGACTTTAAACGCGCCTAAATGATTATAAGCTATGTTATAGATTAAACACCGCCTGTTAACAACCAGGTGAGTTTCGCTCTTTTGGAGTGGGATATCATCAGTACCAATATTGTGGTAGCTATTTTCTTTCAGTCCGGAAGAGCACTTTCTTCTCTTTTCTGGTCTGGTATTCAATTTTAAAATTAAACATTTACACTGTAACCTTAATATACTTCTCTTTCTATTATTTGCCGCTTTCTTGTTAAACAAGCACTTGTCACGATTACACCCAACTGGTTTCACTGTTTGCTGTGATGTGCGGAAAGGGATTTTCGGACTGACATGTGTTAGCTACTACAGTCTTCCAACTGACGATTCCCCACACCAAAAAAGTCGAAATGCGTCTGGTGAAAAATATTAATAAAACAGTTCTTAATAGACGGTGTTTAATTTAAAACATTTAAGCAACTACTGCGGAACATGGCCAACAACAGAGTTATGACTGTAAGCTACGTTTTCAATGATTTAAACAGTCCAAATCCTGGAAAAAACTGTTACGAGAATCAGTTATTAAAATTTTTATATAACTATCGAAATTTGCTGTTTTCAAGACTGGATGAAACCTCATAACACGGGGCGTATAAATTACTTTCAGAACATTCATGATATCTAGGACCCGTTAGAGGCCCTAAGGATATGGCTGTGTGGTTTCCTGGCGACATCTACCTTCCAGGAAGGTAGGGCATTATAGATCCTTCAGAGACCACTGTGCACTTTCTTCCCAGTGCGCTTCTCGCTGGACACCAAATATTTTTGCTAGTCGGGTGATGGTCTGGCGGTAGTAATGTAACAGAATTACATGGCACGATAATAGCGTGTGAATCACGAAAGATTACTAATATTAAGTAATAACATTAAAGGACGCAAAAACCATGAACAATTGAAGATGAATTAAGAACTGTATTTTAGGATATCGGGAGAGGGAGTCAAAACAGTAGTATCAGGAAAAGGCAAGGGAAAAATACGTTTTAGAAAGAAGGCACAAGTTGTGGTCATTGATGGAGTGAGTGCGGTGACGCTATGACGTCATCAGCTAGACAGTCTAGCCCAGGGGTGGCCAACCCAAATGATCTTGCGGGCCACTTTGGAAATGCATTATAACTCCGCAGGCCGCATATAAAATTATTTATCCCCATATTAGATTCAGAAAATTTTTTTGGTGTGAAATATTGAAAAATAATGAGTTATTATTATTGTGTTTGCTATTATTCTTACATGTAAACATAGATAATATAATAATAATGAAACAAAAAGTACATTGTTAAGAAATATATAACACCAAAAATAAAATATAAAAAATGATTTGTAAAAGTGTGATGAATCTCGCGAGCCAGTAAAATGTTCAAGGTGGGTCGCATGCAGCCCGCGGACCGTGGGTTGGTCACCCCTGGTCTAGCCTCACAACCGAACTGTATTCGGACAACCGAGGAAAACAAAATCTCGCCTGTTGATTGGGAGTAGTAGGCTTAGCTCTTTGGTTTTTATGTATAAGCGCCCATAAGACAGAGGTGCTATGCCAACGCCCCCGGAATTGTTTCTCGAGGGTGCTAACACCGTCTACAGTTGATCGGCAGTGAAACATGATCATTGGTGCGCACTCTTGGAGTCTCTCTAGACAAAAACATATAAAAAGCCTTCCACACGTGAGCGCACTTTCTGTGTGGACCAGTCATTCAGTGCAGCAGCAGCACACGAAATTACTGTCAACTCCACTGGATTGACGGGACTAGAGTAGTGGTGCCTGTTATTCTGTTGATGACATCTTCCCCTGCTTTTACAAATTGGTTATAATTAACATTACATTTTTAGGCATTGGCTTTGATTTCGTGCAATTGATTAACACATTGTCAGAGTTATATGTCTGCAAAATTATCTTATGGTTATTAGTACTTTAAAATTATTATATACTAGGTCCACAGTTGTGGAACAGATGCGCTGTCTGACCGATACATTCAGTGCAGTTGTACTTTTTACGGTAATAAAACCGGGCTGTTATATATGTGCTCCAATAAGTGACTGTCTGGAAGTTACCAAGGTCGCAGCCCAGCCAGGAAAGAAGTAAGCTAATTTTCTTTCTCATATATGTGTTGTTCGGAATATAATGTATGCCTAGGTGAAAGGCAAAGATAATTTCTAAGGTGGATAAATGATTAACATTAAACCTTCCTGAAAGTAGTATGCTCAATAATAAGGCTGTTTATGATGAGGAAGTGTATATTCATATTCCAATGCTTGATTTGATAATAATAAATGAGGAACATTTTTTAATACTGGACTTTTTTTATTTATTACATTTTTTATTTATGGCTTTACGCCTCGTAGACGTCGATGTCATTAGAGGCGGGATGGGACTGGGAACCAGGAACGGGAAGGAATTCGGTCATGGTCTTTTGGAGGAAACCATGGAAAACCCAAATCAGGGTGCCCGGACGGGGATTCGAACCGCCGTCCTCCCGCACTCTCACACCACGCTCGGTATTTTATTACGATTGTTTCCCAGTCTAAACACCATACTGAAATTTCGTAACGGCTTTAATAAGCAATCTTCCGTAAATGAAGTCCAACTAGTACTGACACGCGAAATGGAATAAAGTAAAATAAAAAAAAGGAAAGAATAAAAGTAAACACGAGAGCGGGTGAGGTTACGAGGTGGATCCATTTGTACACGGGTTGTGGCAGAGGCCTTTGGTGCGATGGGCCTCCTCCTGAGAGCGTGGCAGCCAGGTATCCTCGTGTTTGTCCAGAGCGGCGTCTGGCCGACCGTGAGATGCGCACCGCAAATGTTTGCCGACGATCGCCCCGCTTCCGTATGCAACGCAGCAGTCGACCTGCGGCGCGGGAGGCCCTGAATGCTAACCGCGCTCGCTGTCCAGCTACTATGCGGTACCACACACACCAGAGCCAATAAACATCATATCACTACAAAGTAAATACGTATTGTGATTAAGTAATTACAAGTTTTATTATAGTTAGACAGGGTGAAAATATAGAACTAGTACCCGATAGTTTGGACGAGTGTTTTCAAGTACTGAAAGATGTAGATGGAAACTGACTTCATTCAAAATCTTGGAACCACCCACCATGTGACAATTCACACTCCTCAAATAATTTATTATTATTAGTACTAGCTCGTACCCGTGACTTCGTACGCGTGGATTAGGATTTTTTTTTTGCCAAAATTAAATATAGAAAGTTGCTAACTAAGGATTGGTCCCAAACAATATCGAGTAGGAATAATGACAGGAAAGCTATCACTATATCATTGTACCGTCGAACCAGTCTCTTGAAGAGAATCAATTTCTAACATATTTCTGTCACCATTCGATAAGGTCTCAAAATTTCGTGACTACAACTATTAAACATACCGGAGAAAATGTTCTGTGCCCTTCATACAGATTTTCTTATCAAATTCCATCAACATCGATATAGCCATTTCGTCGTCAAAACCACAAAAAAAGACTGAGACTTACTTCCGTATTTATAGTATTAATACTGCGGTTCACACACACACACACACACACAACTCTCTCTCTCTCTCTCTCTCTCTCTCTCTCTCTCTCTCTCTGACTGCGAACAACCTCTGAGGAATCATTATAACGAAAAAAAGTGTACACCTACAGCATTGCAAGACTACTTACGATTTGCCTCGCATTGCACCCTTACCGTTGTGATATCTACAGTTTAACATTCAATCCGAATAACCTACAGCCAGGCGTGACTCTTACGAACAAAAACAATTTTTAAAAATCTTAGCCTCCACGGAGATTTGAACCGGAGACCACGACCCAAACATTTCTAACCACGCGCTTTAAACACTGAGCTGTGTGACCGATACACGGAAAAAGCAGTATAGAGACGTCCATATCCAGCGCATCTGTCTATCGCCATTCAGTAGTATTTCGAAACTATGAGATAACATATATTATTTATACAGATAATTTTTCAACCAAATGTAGACAGTATTTTTCTCCTTGTTTCAGAGGATAAGTGTGCAAAGTTTCATCGAGATCGGATGAAAACTGTGGATTTGTATGAAGAACAAACAAACAAACATACATTCATCTTTATATACCGGGTGAGTTTTTTATCTTGAGACAACTAAATATCTCGAAAACTACAAATCCGATCAAAAAAAGTGGGTAATAAAAATTGTTCGTCTCGACGGGGGACATCCGATGATACCAAATTTGACTCCCCACCCCCACCCCCTAGGGGTGGGGGAAGGGGGAGAAAAAAAACTTAAATAGGAACCCCCATTTTTTATTGCAGATTCTGATTCCCCGGAAAAAACTACCCCTATTTCACCCCCAATTCGAGTCATTTTGGTCGATAGATGGCGCTGCAATCGACAAAAATCAAAATAAGCAAAAATTCATTTAAAAATGAGGATATCTCGTGAAATACACATCAGATCAGCAAAGTACAAGTTAATGTGATTGATATTTTTCAAAAACTATTCAATAACACCACCCACCTCCAAACTTGAGGGATGGGAATGGACATTATTTCAAAATGCACTGATGCAAATTCTTTAGCAGATAGCGAAAGTCAAACATTACTTTTTGCGTTACCCAGGAACAACGACGTGGACGTAGTAATTTTCTGTTCCCTTTGGGGTGCTAGATTTAGGTGAGTCCCCTCGCCTCTCACCATCGGGGTGCTTGTTTTTGGTGAGTCCCCTCGCCTCTCACCATCGGGGTGCTTGTTTTTGGTGAGTCCCCTCGCCTCTCACCATCGGGGTGCTTGTTTTTGGTGAGTCCCCTCGCCTCTCACCATCGGGGTGCTTGTTTTTGGTGAGTCCCCTCGCCTCTCACCATCGGGGTGCTTGTTTTTGGTGAGTCCCCTCGCCTCTCACCATCGGGGTGCTTGTTTTTGGTGAGTCCCCTCGCCTCTCACCATCGGGGTGCTTGTTTTTGGTGAGTCCCCTCGCCTCTCACCATCGGGGTGCTTGTTTTTGGTGAGTCCCCTCGCCTCTCACCATCGGGGTGCTTGTTTTTGGTGAGTCCCCTCGCCTCTCACCATCGGGGTGCTTGTTTTTGGTGAGTCCCCTCGCCTCTCACCATCGGGGTGCTTGTTTTTGGTGAGTCCCCTCGCCTCTCACGTGTTTGTTTCTAACAACAATTCTAAAGCAAGTGCTCGAAAATATCACCACCGACATCGATGCATTTATTTACCCGCTCTTGGAATGATTCGACGCAACTAAGAAGCATATCCGGCGTGATTTTTTGACAAGCGTTGGTAATTCGTTCAATCATGTTTTCAGGCGTTGTTGGCACTTCACTGTAAACTTCATTCTTCAAGTATCCCCATAAAAAAAAATCAGGCGAAGTGAGATCTGGTGATCTTGCAGGCCACGGCACTGGACCTCCTCTTCCGATCCATCGACGATTGTACAGACGATCTAACACTTCCCGCGATCTTACAGCAAAATGTGCTGGACAACCGTCATGTTGAAACCACATTGTTTGTCGCACGTCTAAGGGTACGTCTTCAAGCAATGTTGGCAGTACGTCCTCTAAGAGTTGTTGATATTTCTCCCCATTGAAATGTCCATGGATAAAATGTGGACCAATAAGTTTGTCCCCAATTATCCCACACCAAACATTTACATTCCACGGACGCTGATGTTCAACTTGGCGTAACCAATGCGGGTTTTCCACACTCCAATAATGCATGTTGTGTCGATTAATGGTGCCGTGGTTAGTAAAAGTGGATTCATCCGAAAACAGTACTCGAGCAAAGAAATGGGGTTCTTCTTGTATTTTCTGTAGCGACCATCGGCAAAATGTCAATCGATTATCGAAATCATTGCCGTGAAGTTCTTGATGCAACGAAACATGGAACGGATGGTATTTTCTACGATGCAAAATCTGACAAACACTTCCCTCCTGAGTGAACTGTTGGATAATACGGTAAAAAGAAGCGCGCGATCGAGGCTGGTCTGGAAAACGATGAGCATAAAGATCAACAGCATTATCGATATTCTTGCGACATTCTCCATAAATGTAGACCATTTCAATTTTTTCTTGCAACGTTATAGCCTGCATTCTCATTGACACGTGCAACAGAACGAAGTAAATAAATCAGAGATGTTATGAACGCTATGAAAGTACATCAAGTAATGAGAAAACTCTGAGAAATGAGCGACGATGTGAACGCAATGGAAGTACATCAAGTAATGAGAAAACTCTGAGAAATGCAGCGCCATCTATCGACCAAAATGACTCGAATTGGGGGTCAAATAGGGGTAGTTTTTTCCGGGGAATCAGAATCTGCAATAAAAAATGGGGGTTCCTATTTAAGTTTTTTTTCTCCCCCTTCCCCCACCCCTAGGGGGTGGGGGTGGGGAGTCAAATTTGGTATCATCGGATGTCCCCCGTCGAGACGAACAATTTTTATTACCCACTTTTTTTGATCGGATTTGTAGTTTTCGAGATATTTAGTTGTCTCAAGATAAAAAACTCACCCTGTATATAGATTACATTACTTTCGCACGGATCAGTGTTTTGATATACGATTGCTATATGAATTTATTTAAGAAATTTTCGCACGGTTCATCTGGTTTTTATTATAGGCTATGAAGATAGCAGATTAACTGACCATCACGTAATTTATGTAGGTGTGGAATAATTCGTGAATGAAGGAAGAATAATAACAGCATAATCTCGAATTTGTTTATTCTTTATTGAATGCAATAAACATTGGATATCTGCAATAACCATGAACATCATAGTTTTTTTCAGCAAAACCGCCAAACGTCTCAACCAAGCCGTAACGTATCTCTGAGACAACCGCCCCTCGGCCCTCACTCGCTGCTTCTAAGCATTGCGGAAATTCAATTCTTTTTCCGAGAGCAGATATTCAACGAATCAGCGACAGGTCATACAGATTGACCGAGGCTGGTCCCTCACAAACGCAGGTCGACTTTAAGCAAACCCTCTTGGAACTACGGAGGAAGAAAGCCGAGGGATAAAAGCCTTGGGAGCCAGGACGTCGCTGGTACCCAGCGGTGCGGGTGAGGGAGTTACGGCAACGGAACTACCTAAAAGTGCAGAGCAAGGCTGCCCAACCCCAGACCCAGCTTTTCGTCAGAGCATTTGAATTTGCCCGTCAACAGCAGCGGTCTAGAATATGCTAGCTCTAAAACCTCTGCAAAGGTTTCATTGATGATTCTTACTTTTTGATTATAATTAAACTGATACTTATATTTTTGTTATATTTAAATATCTACTGTAACTATAGGCGTGTTATGTGGCCCGTAGGCTAACTCCAAAATTGATTGGGCAGCCTTCGTCTAGACTCTACAGAAACACAGCGATATGACATTATAACAGACTGAGCTGTTTTGCTGCTGTAAACCTCCTCTTAAACAAGTGTTGTAGTAGTTAATAACTGCGTTGAGGTTTCTCTGTATCACATGTTAGAATTAACTATCTAGCAGTAGTTTTTGTGAACCTAAATAAAATGTTAAGTTACAAGAAATGTTTTTTCTTCAACAAACACATGTTGTAGCAGTTAAGTAATGAGTGGTTGTTTTACTTGTGTACCTACCACCATGATTATTTTTTTAGTTGAGCACAAGTATAATTTTGTGAATGAGACGTAAGTTACTTTTTGTCTATTCAACGTATTGACGTTTTCACACAAATAATACTAATACAACGTCAGTAATTTGAATCGCTTTTTAGGTGAAAGTGTATGCCATCGTCATGGTCACAATTACTCCAGGACTTTCATTTCATATTTAAAAACAAAACAAAAAACTAAGTAATTTTTATTTATATAATACGATTTGTGGGAATCGTTCGTTGGTTGCAAGAAGTTACTCCAGGAATGATCTCAATAAAATTTAATCGTAGTTGCTTTATTACTTGATTTGAAATGAAACAAAAATATTGATTATTTTTGTGTATGTACTCCGAAAATACCCTGGCGAGCAGCTTGAATTAGTTAGCTGAATGATGATGCTTTAAGACTGGTCCCATATAAATTTTGTCAAAATTGGTTGATGCGTTTTATTTTTGTTGAATTTACAAAAAGGTATAGGACTAATTGAGATTAACTTTCAGTATACCACAACTAGAATTTCTTATTCCTTATTTCCGCAATAATTCCTTAACTTTTGGTTTTGTTTTGAATTCATAAAAAAAGCTTTTGGGCCAACGAAACAAAATGACAATGAAAATTATTCGACGGTATCTCTTTCATATAAAAAATAAGAAGAGTTAGTAAGAATGATGATAATAATACCAAATTGAACTTAAACAGTAATTAGATCATGTGGTTACTACAATCCGTTGATTGAGATTATTTTTTACTTTGGTGTTCTTGTAAGATTTTTTCACTGACGTGCTATTTTTGAAGTTTATAATTAATGTATTAAATCCCACATTCCATAATACCCAACTCTCAACAATTATCACTATCATAGTGTTAACTACAATATCCCACATAAACATTTGATTAATAATCATTGTTAAAATAATAATTATTATCTTTGTTAAAAATAGTAAATAGCTTTTAAATTTGTATTACACATCGAAAAATCAGTATCAACATATTTTCTTTTTTCGCGGCACGTGTTGACCGTACAATTATGAACTGATACGTTTTGAACTTTTTGGTTATATAGAGATTTATTATCTTTTAAATGCAAGCTGTCAGTTATGTATTAAGCTTTCTGATGAATAAAATTAAGCTGATGCCACAGCGTTATTGATTGGTCTAGTTGCCTATGGAGTAATTAGTAAAGTGGAGTTTAATTAGGATAAAAAACTGACTTAAAATCTGATGGTTTTGACGTTTACAGTACTGTCACTAACGTTTAAACGCGTGTATGCACCAATTTTCGGATTGCTGGCAGATTAAACAATTTAATTTTGCTATAACTCTTTACGTGATTGAAAAGGTATTTACTTTATGTTGAAATTTGACGAGTGAGGCAACTAGCAGTGAATTTCGATAGCTGTGATATGTGATCCGTGGAAAACGACGGGAAATCTGCATGATAGGGCCGTGTAGATGTTTTGCATGGTAATGCAGGCGCGCGCAGTTGGAGCGAACCACAGAACGTTGTATCGGTGCGGAGTAATGGGCTCACCACGGATCTACTGTAGGCTGTCCTTGGCTTCGTGCCACCACATTAACACGCTGTTCGGTCCAACCCGAAGGAATCGACACGGTACTAGCACATTACGCTAACTTACAGCCACATCGTTCTGTGTTCAGACCGACGATTGGATCGAAAACCATATTCTTCCGTGCCCCAGTATATTTGCGATATTGGATTCATGAGTCATTTAATGCTAATAAAAAAGAGAGTGGGTCGAACTATTACTTTTTCCGCTAGTGTAGGCACCTTCTTTTCGTTACCGCACTCTCATGCTACTCATATATTTTGAAGTGTTTCCTATTCGAGGAAAGCGACTTCTTGAGCATAAAGTTATGATCAATACATTTTAATTACTACTAGTGATCACCCAAGGGTCGAAATTCGACCTCAATTAATTAAGTTATTTAGTTTCTTTCGTGAAAGAGTAATAATCATTGCACATATTTTTTTTTTTGAATTTGTTCTATTGCGTTTGCTCCGAGCATTGATATATTATATACTGTATACATTGACATCGTTGGCTGCGAGCGTGTACCAATACGGTATTGGCTTGTGTTGTTTGCCTTAATTCCCTGCAATACTATAAAATTTGTAAAGGGAAAATGTAGGTGGGTGCAGAAAAGGGAGAGATGGGTGTTTAGGGAAATTGCCACCGGAGCATGCATCCCATTGCAATTTAATTAAATATGAATTAATTAATTAAATTAAAATGATACACTCCACGCGTGATAGTATCCTAAATGTTAATTTCTCAACGAACCATAGCAAATAAATGTTTTCAAAATAATTTTTAAGTTTCTATTTATCGATGGTTCATTTGAATTTAGTTCATCATACAATGATTTAAAATATTTATTTTGACTTAAGGCTGAAACTGTTTTAGCTTTATGAAAACTTGAAGTAAATGCAGTACTTTCACCTGAAGTGACTTCTGATTCGAAATGTTTTGCATTGCAAAACCTGCATTGTAAATTCGAAACTATTAAAATTTCTTGGAATTACATTTAGTGCGCATTTAAATGTATCCATCAAAATAATTTCATCTTTTTGTGTGTTCACTATCTAAATTTGGTCTATTATCATTTTGAATTTCACGCAAATAGGTGTTCCTTCTTTTTTGTCTCTCTTTCTTTCTCCGAACTGTCAATGTTCTATATCGAGGCATAATAAAAGTAGGTGCAAATATCTGAATGAAAAAAAAAATTGTAAGAGGGAATCAAAATGTCATTCGCACATAGAATTGTTTTAGATGTACGGGCGATGTTATCTTGCCTCATGCCGGTCGTGCACAGAATGATTACAACTGTAGATGATGGGCGATAAATACTAATTCTGGTCTGTAGGAGTCCTCTCAACAATGCTCCGCTGCTCAAAGTCGGCTGATTTATGCCCACAGGATGTCATGATTATATGATGCTAATATCAAATTCTTGAGATCTGGTTCTGAAAGAACATTATACTTTGTAACACAACCTGGAATCACGTGAAACTAAAGTACTGTTCAAATAGCTTCACAAACTTCTCACTTACAACGGGTTTTCTTATTCACGCCATACCTGGGCAGCAGCGTAAATTAAGAATAAAGTACAGGTAATCTCTCGTAAATCGATGGTTTCTTCGGACCTTCCTCTGAAACGTTTAGAAAGGTCAGAAGGATTTTAAAACCAATAAATAAAAAATTAAGTTTGAGATAAACTATCACCACTTAAAGTTTAATGCAAACTTTCTTATTAACTTCAGACTAACCGACCGGTAAATCATAAATTTCGTTGATAATATTCCACGAAACAGAATTTCACCAAGTAACTATTTTCTTCTAAATCATAACACACTGTTATGATCACAAAAAGTAGCTTAAAACTTCGTAAATATTTCCCTGTCTCTAAAATCTTTCCTTAATCACATCGTATACGGCGCAGTGATGATTATCATGTGTTTTCCATTCACAAAAATCCCTAATAGTTTCTATCACTCACTTGCTTACCTGTTCCGCAATGATGGCTTATCATGCATCTTCCATGAATAAAAATTCCTAACCTTCATTTCATTTGTCGGACCATGAGCAAATAACACAATTTCTTTTTAAATATTTAGTGGCCCATCAACTGCTCCTAACTTATGCAAATTACTCGATGACTTTCTACAAATAGTGGGTTTTCTATATGACTTACAGCTCCACAAAATCTGGCTGTTGAAAAATAACTAAATTGTTACTTTCACCTCCCTACACTGACTAATGACCCTTCTGGTCACACTTCAATAAACTTGGCACTTTACTTTGCCCCGACAAGAATAACCAAACCTGGAGCAAATGCAGAAAAGTTCACACGTCCGAAGAAAAAACGACGAAATACCAACACTGACTTCCAACAACTTCAAAAAATGACAAACTCAGATGATGTAGTCAACAGTCACACACACTATTATCAACGCTGATGTAGATGAAAACTTCTTACTAAGCGAGCGCACGGCCACGATGATAGCTAATGAAGAGGCCCCGAAATGGCTCCGCGCTTCTATATATACCTTCTACCGATGTTAAGGTTGAAACACAATGCAAGTTCGCATTTGGACAGATCAGGTCAATCTGTCATAATCTTTGACGCTAAAAACTGGAACTATTCTAGACTCCTGACCATGCCCAAAAAACTGTCACGGGCTTACGTTAGTTTACTATAAATGTGAATTCTGACGTTGCACCTCACGTAAAATTCACGAAACGTACTGTAAAAACCCTGAAAATATCCCTTCTCACACTCACCAAAGCCCTAGACCTGTCACAAGGTGTAGGATAACAGGCAGGTTTCCCAGAACCTACATATTTTAATGTCATCTTTGAATTTAGGAGTTCCATGGCACAGGCCTGTTAATATGACTCTCTTTTAAAAGGTTTCTATAGCAACAAGATAGACAGATATAACTAGGAGATTGCCTAGGTTGTTAGCGCTAAGGAGAACCTGCAAATAAGTCCGATTATGTAATTAAAGCGATGTATTGGAGTTATTAGAACTAAGTTAAACTGTGTTGAATATAAAAAACTATCAGTTTATTTATTTAATTTAGCTGCACATTCAGGGGTTTGAAAGCTTTAGAAGTTTTAATGATTACCATGAAAAGGTAAACTGTGGGTATCAACATTTTAAGTTAGTTCTCGGATTTGGGGAAAACGACAGGTCCAAATTTGTAAAACTTCTGAGGAATTCAGGCCAAGCGTTGTGAATTGGAAATATAGAAAAAAGGGTTTCCTTTTCTATGTAGAGGGATAAGCTATGCTTACCGTCTCATCCTGCGTACAAATTCAATCAGGACATCGAATCAATTAAAACTTCATTCTACCATCCCTGACGTAATGCCGTTGAAAGGGTCATATGAGATTATTGTTATTCAGGCCACAAAACGCTTGTAGATAGTACTGATTGATATTGCTGCCCGCAATTCTTCAACCGGAATGATAGTAAAAGTTTATAATCACTAAGTGGATGCTGTCGTTTACCAATATTGAAGATCGTGGTCAGATGTGCAGTCTTCGGCTGTTACCACAGCATACCATTCCATAAAAAGTTATTTGGCTATTGGCTCTGTTTAGGAAATATATAGTTTGTAGGTTATTTTTCTCAGAACCGAAATGGCTTTATAAGTGGTCTGAAATCAGGAAAAATGTTGAAAAATCTAATTGTACCCGGCGCCATTAGCGTAGCTTCCGCAGTTACACCTTATGTAATGGAACTGACGGACAAAGACTTCAACTCTAAAAGAAAAGAAAATTAAGCTGTGATGGTGATGTTCTACACACCATGGTGCCGACATTGCCAGAATCTGAAACCAGAATTTGACAAAGCTGCTAGATTAACAAGGAACAACAGCGTTCCGGTCGTATTAGCGAGGGTTGATTGTACTGGTCCAGGAACGCAAACCTGTCACTTAAATAATGTTGCCGGCTATCCAACAGTAAAGTTGTTCAAAAAACGGTCAACCTTATGAAGAATATAATGGACCAAGGGCAGCAGATGGAATTTTTTAATTATCTGAATGGTATGCTCGGTAGACAGGCGAAGGCCCTGCCAGCTGAATATGGTTACGAAGACAATGTTACCAAATACTGTAGTGTAATATACTAATAGTTGTTTTTGTTAATTATTATTAAGTGATAAGATCAGTAACTTGGTGTACCAATATGTGTTACAGACAATGTACAGTGTCAACCAGTTGCTGCTCATGGAAACTCAATTGGGAAAATTCCACAAGGCCATTGATCCTTGTTATAAAAAATAAAAAAATTGTGAAGGTAAATATTTTTCAATGTTTGTTAAACATTCAAATGTAAAAGGCATGTTCTCCTTAACTGAAATGGAACATTTGCAGAAATAGGTGTCCTATCAAGTTTACCATCACCATTTATGCTTTGATATCGAAATGGTATGGTGAACTTGGGGGGGGGCTGTAGGATAACAGGCAGGTTATCCCAGAACCTAGATATTTTTAATGTCATCTTTGAATTTAGGAGTTCCATGGCACAGGCCTGTTAATATGACTCTCTTTTAAAAGGTTTCTATAGCAACAAGATAGACAGATATAACTAGGAGATTGCCTAGGTTGTTAGCGCTAAGGAGATCCTGCAAATAAGTCCGATTATGTAATTAAAGCGATGTATTGGAGTTATTAAAACTAAGTTAAACTGTGTTGAATATAAAAAACTATCAGTTTATTTATTTAATTTAGCTGCACATTCAGAAAATAAAATAAATAGCTCCACTTCGCAGCGAAATAACGAAGCTATTAAGAAGCATAAAACACGATAAATATAAACAAAAATCACATCGGAAATACAATAAAGGTAACAGACGGAACCTTTTTTTTTGGTTAGGAAGTAAATCACAGGAATTAGGCATAAGTCTAAGCCAAAAAAATCTCTGAAAATACTAGTCCTCGCGACTTCTACAAGTGTTATATGCTGCAGAGCTGCCTCCGTGTGGGAAACAAGTGTCGTCGAAGAGAAATTTTCCGTAGCTTTGGAGTGAGCCTTTGACCACCTGAGGTATGGAAGGGTGACACGCTCCGTGCTAACAGCGTACGGGAGGACTCGGGTAAGACCAGAAAATGTTATCATCACAAAACAAGGAGCTCATTCTTCGAAATGTTACCATTACGTATTTTTTTTAAAAAAAATCTTGTATTAGTATCGTTTTGCAGTACAGATGTTAGTGTGCAGTGAACGTTTTTATCGCCCGCTTCCCCGAATGCCCTATCTCGGCAGTTAGAGTGACGATATCGCCTGCACTGGTTTCTACCGGACTGGACGCGATGGTAGTTTTGCTGACGCGATAAACGACCGAACGAACGTTCCCTGTGATGAGTAATGGCTGTGTAGGTAGACAGATAGGGCAAGCGCGACCCGCTATCGCCACGAGCTTAACACCGATCGCTAAAATGCGCTCTACCAACTGCGCCGCATTAAGCGATCTTTTTTCCTTTTTTTTTTTGTAAAAAACTACCTCTGTAATCAGGAAAAACATAGGACCTGCATTAGTGCTGTAACGAGCCGTAATATACTGTGCCGTAACTTTCTCCACACCACGGAGCAAACACGGACTTTAATTTTACCTTACACAGTTCAAATGAGTCTGCCACATTACTAGTTGAAAAGCTATGGATTAGTTACATCACATTTCACCAATATTTTATGCTGCCCTGGTACCATATATCAATTTATTTTCGAATTTGAGCCTTAGATTTTGATTGAGCGAACCGAACTTACCGAGTGTGGTAAAAATATATACGTGGAAAAATATAATAAAAAAAGTGAGATCAATCTAAGTGTGAACTAAAAATGACAGCCGATTATAAAGTCGTCAATATGGAGTAAAAAAAAAAAAAAAAAAAAAAAAATACAGAGCGTGAAAGTGTCTTTTATCATAATCTAGCTTTGTCGTTGCCTTCGCTGTCCTATAGTGCGTAACAAAAAGTTGTTAAGAAAATAATCCGTGTTTTTATAAATAACAAAAAGGTGGTATTGGGAAACAACAAAATTAAAATTTTAAATATTTATTACTTTTTTGATTGTGATCACATGAAAGTTCTCATTCAATTTAGCCCACAACTACATACATCTTTTATATAAGAAAAAAAATATATTCCGACGAGAGCATTCAAAGAAAAAATTTTCAATTACAACTAACCTGTACCAGGTAGCGCAGTATTACCTTTGTATTCACGGCGTATTAACAGATATACATTGTGCAGATGATGATGTTGGTAAAATATGACAAAAGACTTTAGGACAATTTCTCTGGAAACTTGTTGATGAGTAAACTTTTTATTTGTTCTGTCATGATAACATAAAAATATTTATCTAATATTAATCCATCTAATCCTAATAAACACAAAAATATGTAATTACGAGCAACGTTGTTATAAGTTTTAGTAAACTAGAACTCGCATTTATGAAGAAGGATATCGTAGAATCTACTGTCTTGAACTAACTTCTGCAGAGTGAAGCGTTTCTGTCCTGCAACGCGGTTATTGCAATGCGCTTTCGGTATTCCCACTATTAGAAAGTCTTGTGACTTCTTCAAGAACAGCTGTTCTATTTCCATATACGACGTCATACGTCTTGTCAAATCATTAATCTCGATGAGTTGGTGGAACAAAATACCATACTTGATTATTGAGTAGAATGAGAAGATGTATTTGGAGCTGGACCACGGATGACTTTACAGGTTATTTTGCAGCGTTTCTGGTCCTTTATATTTAACCCTTTTTGAGAAGTGGCCAATTGTTGGATTCTTCGAAAGGTATTTGGAATGGATTCTGTAACTACTGGTACATCTTTTCACGTTCCTGACTCCTTTAAAACAGGGGGAAATTCATTGTAGAGTTTGCCATCGTATTCTCGTTTCGGAGGAAGGGGGAATGTTTCATCGGATTAGCCGGTTTATTTTTTTTTGGAAATGTACGAGTCTATCAGCATTGGCGTATACTAAAGAAAGTCTCCTCTCCCGGCAATACAACATGATACTACGAGAGTCACCAATTGTTAATTTTCTGTTTTTAAAGGGATGATATTTCTTATTCCCTTCTTTTCTCTTATATTCTTATTTTGTGACACTGGGGTTAATATTGCATTGTTTTCTGCAGGCTCAAATGCAAAAACTTGAGACGTTTGTTTAGATTTTCTTCGTTAAAATCTCACAAAATGCCGCAATATTTCATATTTTCCGTTTTAAGACATTCAACATATGCTGGATTCTCATTAGTTCGGGTATTAGACAACTGTACACACTTTAAATAGTTTCTGCTATTGGCTTTGAACAGTTCATATATTTACATAAAAAATGCATTTAGTGATCCTGAGAAGGAGGTATTTTAAGGTTTTTCATGGTTTCAGTACTGCTAAAAGGCCTTTTTAGAATTCCATATAGTTGTGCATGGAGAAGTTGGTGACCTCCCTATCAATTCCAAACATAAATTCCAAGGAGTCTGGCTAGTGTTGTAAATTGAAAAAAATATTTTTTTTTCAGATTTGTGAAAAAAAACATGAAAAAAACCTAGCACCCTTGGTTTTTTTTTCTATTTTTTTTTTCAGAAAACAATATATTTGATAAATTATAGTTTTATTTACGGAAGTTACATTTTACGTGTGTGTTTTAAATCTTACTAAATCATATAATGTCTTACATAATGATTCATAAATGTATCTATATAGGTAACATAATTTTTTTATCCATCCTCTTGGTCAGTACCACATTCACTAGTATCAGTAATACCAACACTAGTGCGGTCGGAGTCAGAATTTTCTGTTTCTTCTTCTGTCTCCTCTAGATCCATAACTTCATAATTACATTTTCTTTTACTGGTTGTATTGTACACAAAAGATTTTGAGATTGCAATTTTAAATTGTGAGCAAAGTACGCACTGTGTATAAAGACTGCACCGATAGTTCCATATTACGGTCTTTTAAGTTTGAATTTAAATCTATTATCATACAAAATAGGAACTTTATTTCTTTTCAATCGTTGGTTTATGCCAACGGTTGCAAGGAATTGATTCATAATAACTGACAATTTAATGACTCAGTATCACTATATGCTGCGAGCTTAACAAGTATACGAATATAAGGAAAGCACAATAAGTAATAAAAAGAGGCAAAAAACCGTTGATAAATTTAAAATTCCTAAATTTTTTGAAAAGATCCGTAGGTCTAAAGATAAATTTGTAGGGCTGGCAGCACTAGTTCAAATAGTGAGTATTAATCCAAACAACGGGGATTCATTCTCGTCCAACCAAGCCTATTACGGAAATCCCCGTTCATAAAAGAATACTTCAGTCATTGTTGAAAATATTTTTTTTTTCTACTGAACCAGAAAAATATAGTAGATTTAAAAATTAAGATAAGTACTTAGTATAAACTCTAAAACAGTCATATTAAACGATAAATGCCTTAAAAATATGAAATTTAGTAGTTATGAAAAAAAACATTTTTTTTTTCACAGTTTTTTTCATGTCAAGTCAGAAAAAAACGTTTTTTTACAACACTAAGTCTGGCACTTGTGTGTTTTCCCATCGCGCATTTGCAATAATAATCCCTTTGATCACTTGTTTTTATCCCCTGATCAGCAACCCGTAACCTAAAAACAAGCACAGTCCTAACCCAATCATAACTTTTGTTAACAATTCAGGAAGTAGTTCCATGCCCCTTATATTTAGGAATAGGCCACATCTAGTGAAACTGCAACGGCCAGCGGTGTCCGCAGGCACAATTCCCAAGACAGAACTATGTCTTTTCCAAGTAGTAACTCCGCTTCCACGTTTTCCCACCGCACAGCGTGGTTTAACTGTGGCAGATCATGGCTACTTACGACCTGCATGAGTTCCACTCTAGTAAGTTGTGTCTCTTTCACCATTTTCCTCAGGTCACTTTCTATACTACAACTTGTGTTCCTATCAATACTAATGCCCGCACCTCCCACTGTCATTACTCTGTCGTCCTTTATGAAATCCCTAAAAGTGATCCTATATCCTTTAAGACCTGCGCTAATCTTGCACTAGGTTTTAAAAAGCTTGTGACCTGGTAGTCTGTGTGTAATTGATCCTGCAGAGGAGGGACTTCACCTCTCCCCTGGCTACTACGCAACAGCAGAACCTTTTTCTTCCTATTTTTTCCTTCCACGCCTCTGTTAATAAAGGCCTGCTGCACCTTACTTACTCTTAAATCTACACAAGGCTCTTCCTCATTTTCAGTTAGAGCCTCCACAGGCGGAGCCTCCTCAGGCACAGCTCCTACAGGTTGAACCTCCACAAGCTGATCCTCCACAGGCCGAGCCCTGTTAAGAAATTCCTTGAATTTCGCCCATCCCCCTGATCGTTTTTTCCTACCCTGAAATTTTCGTATCCCAATCTGAAAATTCCTTAAATGGAACGGACAATACCATGGGAGAGTCTCATTTAGTTCCCTTTTTCCCTCTGCCCTTCATTCCCAATGAAAACACTTTTTACGCCCTCACGTCTGTGACAGGCACAACGCTTTCCAGGCATGATTTTCCAAAATAAAACCTGTGGCTTTTAAAAGAACCTTAAGGATTAAATTACGGTATTCTATGTATCTAAATTTAACGAATATTCTGAAAGAAAAATACAATGTGCTTACGAATTTTTTAGTTGAAGTTTCACTGTAAGTAATAACTAGGTGAAAATTTCTTAAAAGTCAACAAAATAAAACTTGAGCTAGTTAACTTCAAAATTAATATTAATATAAAATTTCACAGGTTGATTTAGTGCTAGTGAGAATAACTAATCAGTTATCAACAAAAATATATTTTTTTAAATATTAGGAAATTATTGTTTTAATGTTTTAGGAAATAATTAAACAACAACTATGTTTCAGTCAGAATGGATCAATTAATTTAAATTATGCTTTTGAATTTCAAAACTGAACCGACTGAGCAATTTAAAACAGTGATATTGTATAATTCTACCGGGGTAAAATCAACAGTTATTTACCAATTATAATCATAATATATATTATTTCCATAAGGTGTTTTTTTGTCACAAGCCATTATCTCCTTTATACTTAACCGAAATCAATGAATGAGGTGTCTTTTTAAAACTTATGGTATCCACTTTGGTCACATCATATTGTAAGAAAGGAATTTTTCGGAATTAGACCCTTAAAAGGGCAAAAATGTCAATATTTCTAAAATGCGTTTTTCATGTCTCGAGCCATTTACCTCCCTTGATACCTAACCGAAATCGATAAAGGTAGTAGGATTATGAAGAGTAATGTCTGTTTCGTAATATGATGTAAGTATTTGGAAGCGTACCTGTTACACTAAACAAATAAATATTTGCTACAAAAGTGCAGTTCTACTTTTCATTATATTACAAGCATTCAACGTCAATATTCATCGTGTTTTACTAGCGAAATTTTGTCACGGGTCGTCTAGTAATTATTATTATTTATTACTGGCAAGTAATTAGTTTAATGTTTCAGGATTTATTAAATAACAAATTGTCATATTATAAACGGAACAGCTCCTACAGGTAGTAATACAGTAACCTCGACAATTGTAGTTCAAACTACAGATTTAAATAGATACGTATCTAAGAAATTAAAGTTGTTGAATAACTTATACCAAAATGTTTATCTATAGTGTAGTGTTCTTAATAAACAAACTTCCAAGCTTTCAGCTATTTGTAAATCAATAAAACTTGTGGTATAAATAATTCTTCTCGCTAACAAGAATCCTAACAATTTAGTTAACAATTTAAAGAAATTTAGTCTATAAAACTTAGTTATTGGTATAGTAAATCAGAGTTCGGTAAGCAGCCAACGATCACGCAGTCCCTGCCAAGGGAAATCTAATATGGTATGTGTCTACTTAAAGTAAAAATTAATTTGATTCGTTTAATTATTTACTTAAATTTCAATACCGCTGTCCTCGGTTATGATTCAATGATAATAATTATACTTCGTCAAGCCAAACATAATTTGGCACGATAAAAATTGGCGCGGAGAAAAGACAGGAGACAATATACAAAGGGGTGGGTGTTTGTTTATGGTTTTCATAGTTCGCCACAATTAAGACAGACAAAAGTATTTAGACTATACACCCTTGTCCTTTGATACAGGTTAATTGATTTTACGAATGCGTTTCCTTGTTGTCTTTATGATACTGTAACGTAAAAAAAATGCGTAAATAGTATTTACAAAATACAAAGATACCAAGAAAACGTATTTAAATACTAGATACAAAATAAAGGTTGAGAATAGTATTTCTGACACAAGATTAAAATAGGTATTTTATATCTTGTGTCTGGATTTCAAATACTTGTATCTCAAATAAGTCACATCTCTGTGTATAAAACACATACATATAAAATAAAAATCCATATTTTACAGTGAGTTCGGATTGGCGTTTGTGCTGAGCATTTGGCATCTCGCGCTGAAGCGTTCAGCAGTAATCAGCCAACATTGCTGCACTCCATCGGCCCTGATAGCGTGACTCCATCATAGAGATGTCTTGATGAAACCGTTCACCATGTTCGTCACTGACAGAAAGAAATCGAGATGTGAGTCGAGGAGATGAATTTTGAGGGACATGTTGCAACCCAGCAGGCTGTACGCACTAATGAACTTCTGCACAGCTTTCACATAGTCAGGAGATTTATAATTTCCAAGGAAATTGGCTACAACTAATTTGAATTCCATCCATGCATCTCTTTCAGTATCACCCAGTAAGTCTTCGAGGTGGCTGTCAGCAATGATCTTTCTTATCTGTGGACCTATGAACACAACTTCTTTCACTTTTGCATAACCCAACTCCGGAAACTTGTTGCACATGTACCGAAAAGCATCTGAGTTGTTATGTAGTGCCTTCACGACGTTCTTCTTGAGCCCCAGCTTTATATGAAGTGGAAACACGATAACTTTGACGCGCTCAACCAACGGCACACGAAGGACGTTTTTACTTCCTGTCTGCATTTTATCTCTGATTGGCCAATTCTTCTTTATGTAGTGGTTCTTCCTATCTCTGCTGTCTCACTCGTAGTTAAAGCAACAGTACTTTTTGTACCCAGTCTGCATTCCCATGAGAATAGTGATAACTTTTAAATCACCACAGATATACCAGTTGTAGTCGCGATAGCGTATTTTGTCAAGACGTAGCGACACGGTTTCATATGTCTCTTTCACGTGGGTAGAATAACCAAGTGGTACTGATGCATATATGTTACCGTTGTGTAGTAATACTGCCTTTAAACTTGTCTTTGACGAATCAATGAACAGTCGCAATTCTTTAATGCTGTGTTCCACCCCGAGGCTTGACATTAGACCTTGGACGTCCGTGCAGTAACAAAAACTGTTACTCTTCGCAAAGAACTGCACAAGTTCTTTGTGACTGTGTCGAAAGTGCGACTTCGTGCAAGCAGATTTAAATTATTTAAGACTTGAACCTAGCAGTTCAGCTTTTCCTTTTGTTAGTACGAAGCTCAGCATCATTCATCAAATGAATATCTACTCCAGGATGGTAATCAGAGCTTGAGGCGTTGCTAGGAGATGAAGGAGTACTCTTTTCTTGCGTTCCTTCATCGAATCTGTATTCTGTAGGCGCTGTTGGTATTGGACAAGTGACGGGATCATGTGGAATTGGCTTTGAAACTGAGGGAACGTCTGTATACTTTACACTTGCACGAGTTTTGTATGAGAATCCGGCGACGTTTGCTAAACAGAAATAACAGTCCGTGGCATGGTTGCTTGACTCACTCCATATCATAGGAACTCCGAATGCCAGATGGTTGTTCTTCTTCGCCTTCCTTAGCCAACCGCAACAAGTCTCAAACAGATGTACTGCGGTGCCCACGACTTACCACTATCCATCTTCGAATCAGATTATAGTTCACATGCTCTCTTCAGAAACAGTGTAAAAGTCTTCCGATGGGATTTGTCTGTCAGATAGCGGCACTCATAGCAAAACATTTCTGGGGAATTCATACAACCTCTAGACACCATCTTTTTTCCCTGAAAATAAAAAATAAACAAATGAAACAATAGTACTACGGTCTCAAAAATATTTCAATGTATTGTGTTAAGTACATCTATATTCACAATCGACGAAAACACAAACTGAGTTGCATTGTAAATAACGAAAACCGACGAAATCATATTCGACGAAAGGTGTTCCATATAAATATGTCTTTTTATATATCTTCGAAACCTGACGTGATACAGCAGAACAGTTTTCAGATTTGAAATCAGCACTCAAAACTGCATTATAAAATTTAAACATGATGTCAGATATATACAGCTTGTAGGTATGTGTAATTGTTCATTTGTTTACAGTATTTAAAGTCTGCCTACAGCATTTGGCTCTGAACCTACTTACATTAAAATACAAATTCAGGCAGATTTTTACCATTATTTTCAAATGATTAAAGCCGAAAGTTCAGCTTCATGTTTTCAAGTGTACGTATCTAGTTTTATAGAAATGAAACTGACATGATTAAATACGGAGAAACGTTGCAAGTCACTCGTAATTACAAAAATATTAAGAGTATTTACACATATCAAAGACGAATGCTTTTGATCTTGGTATTTAGAATTTACTACCTTCAGTCCAAAACGTAATACATACTTGTGTATTTATTTATGTAAAAAAAAATGCAATCTGGAAATTGTGGTAACGTTAACACTGGATACCGCATGTTTGGTATCAAAATCCAACCTACTTGATACCAGTCATCTAAAAAATAAAGGTTTTATTTCCTCGACGAAACGAAGGGTAGTTGGAGTGACACTTCTGAAACAAGTTACATGTTTAGAAATGAAATAACAGTACGCGAATAATTGAAGATGCAAAAGGTAATCGTATGAATGTTACAAATGAATCTCTAGCCTGTGGATTTGAGTTTTCCATGGTTTCCCGAAATCAATATAAGCCAACCCACAGCTAGTACATTTAAAACGCCATGGCTGAATTCCTTGTCGTTCCTTGCATTCGGTCGTCTCCCGGCTCTAATAACCTCGTCGTCGATGAACCATAAAACACAAAGTGAAAAATCAAGACTGCTTGATTTACCTAAATTTTTGATATTTCACATTTTCTAAAATCGGAAAACGCATTGCTTGAAACACTTTACTCGCAGTCAGAAAATTGAACTGAGGAAATATATATATAAGCCAAATTTTTATATGTTCGTTAAGATGCAAACTCTTTCTGGATTCTCATTGAAGCCAAAATGATTGAAGTACAGCTTTTTATGCTATGATGAGTTGTGATCAATGGTTTCAAGACTTTTAAGGCATGTGTTTTAGTATAGATTTTGCTTCAAAATCTTCAAAACTTGGCATTCTTAGTTATAGCAACCTTCATCCATTAACCATTCCATTTGGCTATTTGAAAGCTGAGAGTAAATATGTAGGATTATGCCTTCGCGAACTGGATATATGTTGAATAAACTATAATAACGAAAACCTCAGATCAGCTAAGCATGTATAGAAACAGAACTATCTAAAACTCTGAAGTTTGAGTCGGACATGCTTACCATAGTGTTCAGTTGCTTGTGTCAGTTTTGCCTCTTTTTAAGTATAACATCTAATAAATGTTTAATATGTCTCGTTGGATTACCTTATTTAAATAAATGATATAAATTCTTGTTGCATTTCGATCTGGGAATCATTGTTTCTGTGGTGGTTAGATCTGTAATTTAACGTGAATCCCAAATCACGCGCGCTACACAAGAACGAAGCAAAACTTTACCAGAGGTGAAATTCAGATAAATGCACATAGAAATGCTCGGGGGAAAGGGGTGCGGCAAGTGAAATTCGATCTAAGATCTCTGAATTTTCAAGGTGGCGTAAATAATTCTACATAAAAAACTGAACACTTATTTTTTGATCCAAGAAATTAGGTTTGTGAGTTTTAAAAAAATGTGAAATATCTAATAAATATAGTGAACGTATTCCAACCCAAAACAATTTTTAATTCCTTCATGTTAATTTTTTTTAAATTTTTTTTAGGTGGATAGAAAATTAAAGTGGATGGGGATACGGAAATTCACAACTATATAAAAGTGTCGCAAATAGGCACTGAGTGCATTTTTTTAGTATTTTTCTACAGATGTATTTTGCTGTCAGTAAAAATTATCTTGCTATGAAATTTCATCTCGATGGGAGGAAAAGATGTGGGATGAAAATTCTATGACGTACCGACATGAAAAAATTATAAGCGATCAGTTTTTTTCAGATTTTGATTACAGAACTAGGACGATTTGAAGATAATAATGATTAAAAACTGATAGTTTGCAGTGATGGTGAAATTCCTATATCAATCCACGAAAGTTGAAGAGACAGCTGGAATATTTACCGTAAATAGTCGAAAAATACTTACTCAGCCGAGGGAATCACAAGAATGAAGAGAGAAATTTTCGCACCCGTCATGATGATAAATAAATGCTTCACGAAATGTACGCCTCGTCGAAGATGCATTCGTTCCATCATACACGCCTCGTAAATATAGCTATGCATTTGATAAGAAGAGAACCTCAAGGGTTCTAGCGGTGTAGAGTGTATTACACGATTTTGATTTAATACTTTAACGCAAAAATTGATCCTGAAGATAGATAATACCGATATACACTTTATATGATCACAGTCACAACCGTAAGCAAGGTTATACTTTTTATTTTGCTGGAAATTATATGTCTGGGTATATTAAAATATACGAATGAGAAGGGTTAAAAGTGAATGTCATTACTTTTCTGTGAACAGTGGAATCACGTTTGTCATGTTATTCCGTTTGTGAAATGCGCTGGTGATGAAATCTGTATAAAAATTGGACTAAAAGAAGAGGAATTGTATGTGGAAGGAAGGAGAAGTTATCACATTGTTCACCTAATCGAATACGGAAAGCGCATGTAAACAGTACAAGAAAAATACGATTGTGGCTCAAGGGTTCTAGCCGAACGAATAATGATGTTTCTATTTGAAACCGAAAATCTTTTGTTATGCAATAAGAGTAAGGATACTTAGAAATAAATGAATGACGTGAACTAAACATTAGGGGAAGAATTTTGACTAGGCATTAACAAAAGCAAGAAAGAAATCATTAAGTGAAACACAAATGTGAACAATAACAGCAGTATTATTGGTGTAGCAGAAGAAGTAAGATAATTCTGTTATTAAGAAGTAAAATTACAAGTTATAGCTGAAACAAGAACGATATGAAAAGCGAAATTGCAGTAACGGAAAATAACTACATCACAAAAATAAATCTATTAATTTCAAAAAATTCTCTAGAAATCAGAAGTAAATTGTTAAAAATGAATCTAAGGAGCACAGCACTGTTAAGGTCTCTTCCCACGACGCGTGAATTTACCGGCCAGGCCGGTCCAGCAATGAACTGCGGACTCTGTGCTGGCAGGGATGGCGCGCCTCTATCCGTCGCCCATTCGGTAAACATCAAACGCCCGGGTAGTTGAAACGACACTAGGTAACGGGGTGGGGAGGTGACTACGAGGTGGCGAGGGTTAACCGGTGGCGCATGCTGATTCGCACAGTTCGACTGCCAACCCCGGTAACTTATTCGAGTAACTGACTGCAAAGGTGTCTCACGGCTTTCTATGGATCATTTCTATCTCATACAGGGAAAGTTGTACTATACTCTGTTTACATTGAACTGAAGGCTCAAGGTCATATTCCCCTGTCCACCCTCGTCATCTCGCTACCCCTATCTCGCAGCTGTCTGTGTAGGCTAATGCCAAATTTGTTACCAGGCGCTCACTCCCTTCGCATGTAGGGGTGCGGGCAACGAAGTGGGAATAAAACACACTGACCTTGAACCGCCTCCGGAAACTGAATGGACTATAGGCATCACGACTAGGTTAATACCCGTGAAAGTAATGAAGTGCCAGGAATCGAACCCAGGATTGCTCTAGAAGCACTTATTTCAGTTCAACAGTGACATTCAAAATTCTTAACTGATTTAGGTAGCTGGTAAATTCTATTTCCAAATTGTCCTTCCTGAATTGTTTCCAATAATGTCTTTATAGCTGGTAGAAGACGGTGCACTCCTATGAAGTCACTGGTTATTATTATTACTATTGCTGTACGCTTTCAAAACAGATATCGTCCGCGTAGCAGGTGCAAGTGTGGAGAATTTAGAAATCGAAAACCCAGTATTCTCACCCCTCGTCGGATAGTTCCTATACTACTGACTCTGTTCATTCGAGGTACCAAATGATAATAACAAAAAGATTTGGTGTTAGTGGTGGCCAGGATTCCTGTAAGTGAACAATTTCAAATTAGCAGTTTCGTTTCAGAAAAAGGCTGAAGAAGTTCCGCCCAAACTTCGGCAATTAGAACTACGATGCAGCACCATCCCGGAAACATGGAAACCATTTATTCTGGCCGTGGTAGCTTTCGCGTGGACCTTCCAAATCATGTTTATTCCAATTGGCACGTTGAATCATTTGGGCCCTCATTAACAATTTATGGTCGTTTTTTCGATTTTAAATGACCCTTGCTGAGTTTCAAGTTGAAGCATCGGCTAAGATATAAAAGTTTCAACAAAGTTTCATTTCTTGTCGCACCAAGTAAAACCTAAAGTGTGACTCACTGGCTGTCCGTCACTCTTTGCCTGACAATCATTGACTAATTGATCAACTCGCGATAAATCTTCCGTAACTGACATTTTTAAATGTCTTATTTCTTGTTTTTTTGAATATAAAATAACTGGAACATTTTAATGTTGTGTCAT
>JARYHS010012519.1:103897343-103960093 GCA_031002005.1 Vandiemenella viatica | reverse complement strand
CGGAGATCCGATTGGGGAACTATTTTACCTCCGGAATATTTTACCCAGGAAGAAGCCATCATGATATATGTAATTTGAGAGGATTACATGTCCTCGGGATACCCTTTGGGTCTTTAATGCAGTGGTTTCCCGTTGCCTTCTGCATCCCCATGCCGTTGATCATTTCTGATTTATCCGCCTTTAGGGGCCGTTTCCAACCCCAAGAGCAAGAGGGTGCCCAGAACCGTTCCCCGCTCTTCCGCCCTCCTTTCGGAGCCCGTTGGCAAGCAGTGGGTGACTCCTTATACCGGGAATCTTTCGGTCGCCAGAGCCTCGTCCGTGCAAACAGGGTGCACCACATGAAGGAGAGGTTGACATATGGTTGGAAAAGACTAGTATAGTCTCTCCCAAACCCTTAAAGCCTACAAAAATATTCGGCGGCTAACTGACTGAAGGAAAGTTTGATGAATTGCTTGAAGTAATTGCTCCTCGACTTATGAAAAAGATACACTGATAAGAGGTGCGATTCCATGTGAGACCAAACTAGAAATTAACTTGTGCTACATGACAAGTGGTGATAGCCAGGGGCGTAGATACTATGGGACAAGGCTGTGCAGTGCACCGAGGCCCCAGCACTCAGGGGTCCCTTACACTCACGGGACCCCCAAGCATACCTCAGGGGGCCCCAAGCGCACCCCCTTCACGGCGGCAAACTGACGACCTTTTTTTAGCTCTACCGTCGTCTAAGGGGGGCCCTGACACACAGGGCCCCAACCACTGCTCAGGGGGCCCCAAGCATAAAAAGGTCGCCCATCTGGCCTGAGGGCCCAAAACAATTTTTTTTGCACCGGGACCCTTGTTGACCTAGCTACGCCACTGGTGATAGCCGCTAGTCTGTGCACTATTTATTCATATCTAAATTACTTTATGTATGCAGCCTTAACATTCTTAATTTTTTTTTCTGAGATGTTCGTCAGATTGCATGATCAATCCAGTTCCATTGAATTCAATAAATAACCTACTCAGGCGATTTTTTTCCGTACATTCTTGTTAATTCATTTATTGTTATTGGTGTACAACAGTCCTTCTGATAAACATGAAAGAACATAAAAATCAAACATTTGGTCACATTTAATTCCAGAGTTTCCACGACGACAAAAATAAAAAAAAAGGCAAGGAACAAGCCAAAAAAAAAACCGTTGAACGCTACTTCTGACAACAATAAAAACACTAGCGATTGAGCTGTTAGAAGAGGCGGCTGGGTCACGTGACCGCCACAGTAGCGCGCTTCTAACGATGAGAATTGAACATGATCAGATAGAATCGCTACTGATAATTTCTAGTCGAGTCAGTAGCAGCGCTTACATTGTCACACGGAGCGATTAATCGCTGCTATTTAAATAGTAGCGACAAAAATCACCCCATGTGATGAGGACATATCTTTGACTTTGTATTGATTTGATATCAACTATCGATGTCTAATAATTATTTTATTTTTACAAACTTAATTTTTGTTTCAGACATATTTCATTGTGGGACCTAATAAAAAAAATAAAGTTTGGAAGTTTTATGAAATAATTGATGAGAAAACTGCTAAATGTAAACTATGCCAAAAAAAATATACGATCAGCTGGAAACACCACAAATTTAATGGGACATATAAAGAACGCCCACAAAACTATTAATTTAGAATTTAAAAAATCTAATAATGTGCCCAAAAATTCAGATCTACCGTGCACAAGTACTTCGATAAGGGAAATCGAAGCAGTTATTGATTGCGCCAGCAGCAGCACCCCAAATCTAAAGCCATCTACAAAAAAACCAGCGCTACCAGCAGACCAGATCATGGACACCGATTGCGACGCAGAGTTATATTCAAAGCCTCTAAAGGTACAGAAGTCAATAAAAACTAGTTTTTAACAAATTTACTGCAAAAAAGGGCTGCTAGATTTGTTTCTGGAAATTATCGCAGAATGCAATCAGTGACGGATATGATAAAGGAGCTGGAATGGGATTCATTGCAAGACAGGAGGAGAATGAGGAGGGTCGTGGGAGTGTACAGGGCATATACTGGTGATGAGGCATTGAAAGATATTGCAGTAGGTATGAAAAGTAGGTAATGGAAGGGAAAAGATGACCATGACCACAAGCTGGCACTCGATTTCAGGCACTAGGGTGTAGGAAGATTCTCTTTTTTAGGTAAAGGTGTCAGGGATTGGAATGAGTTACCAAGAGAAATGATGAATAATTTACCGAAAACTTTGAAAGAATTTAAAGATAAAATTTGTAGAGGGCAAATGTAGGTAGGTGCAGGATAGGGTAAAGATGGGTGTGTAGGGAAATTGCCACCGGAGCCTGTGCTCCATTGCAATTAAATTAAATTAAATTAAATACTTCTGTTGCTGGTGACAAAGCGAGAAAAATTAACAATGCTATATTGTAAATGATTTGTAAAGACAATCAGCCTTTTTATATGGTAGAGAATGAAGGCTTCAAAAATTTGCTTAAAGTTACTGCTCCTCATTATAAAATACCGAGCAGAGCAACTGTGACACGGTGACTTGATGACAAGTATGACGTCTTGGCAACATTAATAAAATAAAATCTCTCAAGTGTTGAACACCTCACACTAACAAGTGATATATGGTCAGACATGCAGATGCGCAGCTTTTTGGGTGTCACAGCTCATTTTGGTCTAGACACGGTGTTCGAATCAATGACATCAGGAGTTTATCAACTCAATGAAAGTCATTCGTCGGAATATATAGCAGACCTGCTCCTTAAAACCTGCAACGATTGGGGATTTGATACGGATTAAGTCTCTGAGGTCGTTACTGATAACGCCTCGAATATAGTAAAAGCTGTGGAATTAGGATTTGGAAAGAAGAAGCACATACCTTGTTTCGCTCATGCACTTAATTTAGTTGCTCAAAATATTCTCAAAATACCTGACTTAGAAAATATACTGTAAAAAATAAAGACCATTGCTACTTTCTTTAAACGCAGTTGTTTGGCAAGCGACGATTTGGGAAAGTCAGTAAGTGCTGAAATAAAGTTAATACAACACGTTCCAATACGCTGGAATAGCACGTGTGGTTTGGAATTAAATATAGCGTCATCTCTTCTCAACATACTAAGCCCACTTGAAGCAGGAACTAAAGAAATATCTGGTGATAAATATTGTACCAGCAGTAAAGTGATCCCTTTAGTGCACTGCAGGCTTTCAAAACTCAAATCAGTTGAGACTGATGAACCTTTAGTGATGGAACTACATAAGCTCGTCCTAAAAGAAATCAACAAATGGATGGGTGCTATCTAAGAAGTTTCGTCTTTAGCTATCGCAACCTTATTGGAAACACGGTTCAAAAAACTAATTTTGAAGACCCAATGGCTTGTGCAAATGCTATTCAGAAGACCAAAGATATGATGAAGAGGGAGCACGAAGAAAAGCGAGCAGAATATGATTCAGATAGTTCAGACAAAACATTGGAAGACTTCAGTCTTTGGACCGACCATCAAAAACTAGTTAAAAAAAACTGGAAATGAAACAGGCCCGAAGAAAGTGTTTCCGACGAGCTGTCTGTCTACTTGAGAACTCCGGTTGGCCGGCTTAGTGAAAATCCGTTAGAAGTATAGTCCGATTATAAACAACAGTTTCCAAAATTGTACAAAATAGCTTATAAATATTTAACTTTGGTAGCCAGCTCAGTGCCATCAGAAAGACTTTTTTCGAAAGCTGCACAAGTTTTAAATCAACAACGTAACAGAATTCAAGGAAAGCGGGTTAGTAAAATCTTATTTATGCAAAGTTTAGACAGAAAATATTGGGATTTATAAATTCCAATTAGATTAGAATCCCAACACTGCCTCTCTTTCAGCGTTTCCTCGCTTTACTTTTATTCTATATTTCTATTCGGATTTCTAATTTATAAATCCCAGTCATTTCAAATTGCGTTTGTAAAATACTAATTAAAAATAATTCAATTAAATACCTAATTTTACTAGTTTCCTAATCTTTGTCTCATTTTTATGCTTTCCTAACCTTTATTAACCTACATATATATTTACAATTCGATGCATCGAAAACATCGATGTTTTAATTCGATGCATCGTTAAACATCGATGCAACGTTTCGATGCATCACATCGAAAAAAACATCGATGTATTTTCCGGATGAACATCCCTAAAATGGATGTAGGTTGCTATAACTAAGAATGCCAAATTTTGAAGATTTTGAAGCAAAATCTATACTAAAACACATGCCTTAAAAGTCTTGAAACCATTGATCACAATTCATCATAGCATAAAAAGCTGTACTTCAATCATTTTGACTTCAATCAGACTACAGAAAGAGTTTGCATCTTTAAGAAAAAATAAAAATTTGGCTTATTTATATATTTCCTCAGTTCAGTTTTCTGACTGCGAGTGAAGTGTTTCAAGCAATGCGTTTTCCGATTTTAGAAAATGTGAAATATCAAAAATTTAGGTAAATCAGGCAGTCTTGATTTTTCTCGATTTATGCTATATTATTTTATTTTATTTTTTACTTTGTGTTTTATGGTTCATCGACGACGAGGTTATTAGAGCCGGGAGACGACCGAATGCAAGGAACGACAAGGAATTCGGCCATGGCTGCTCTGTAGAATTTATAGGCATGTTGCCGGAACCTGTCAATGTTCCACTGGTCAGTTGTCTCGGCGAATATGAAACTGCCGCTGACAAACATAGCAGGCCATTGGTGCTGACGGAGCGCTAAGGACCAACTAATAATACGCCACCAAGACGACCAATCAGAAGTGAAGAGAAGACCACTCAAGAGAAGACTGAGGGAGGAAATGTCTCAGGACAACAACCCCCAACCGACCAGCTTTAATGCTGAGACTGGCGAAGATGTCGGCCATGGCGTTTTAAATGTACTAGCTGTGGGTTGGCTTATATCGATTTCGGGAAACCATGGAAAACTCAAATCCACAGGCTAGAGATTCACTTGTAACATTCATACGATTACCTTTTGCATCTTCAATTATTCGCGTACTGTTATTTCATTTCTAAACATGTAACTTGTTTCAGAAGTGTCACTCCAGCTACCCTTCGTTTCGTCGAGGAAATAAAACCTTTATTTTTATAGATGACTGGTATCAAGTAGGTTGGATTTTGATACCAAACATAGCGGTATCCAGTGTTAACGTAACCACAATTTCCAGATTGCATTTTTTTTTACATAAATAAATACACAAGTATGTATTACTTTTTGGACTGAATGTAGTAAATTCTAAATACCAAGATCAAAAGCATTCGTCTTTGATATGTGTAAATACTCTTAAGATTTTTTGTAATTACGAGTGACTTGCAACGTTTCTCCGTATTTAATCATGTCAGTTTCATTTCTATAAAACTAGCTACGTACACTCGAAAACATGAAGCTGAACTTTCGGCTTTAATCATTTGAAAATAATGGTAAAAATCTGCCTGAATTTGTATTTTAATGTAAGTAGGTTCAGAGTCAAATGCTGTAGGCAGACTTTAAATATTGTAAACAAATGAACAATTACACATACCTACAAGCTGTATATATCTGACATCATGTTTACATTTTATAATGCAGCTTTGCGTGCTGATTTCAAATCTGAAAACTGTTCTGCTGTATCACGTCAGGTTTCGAAGAAATATAAAAAGACATATTTATACGGAACACCTTTCGTTGAATATTATTTCGTCGGTTTTCGTTATTTACAATGCAACTCAGTTTGTGTTTTGGTCGATTGTGAATATAGTTACACTTAACACAATACACGAAATATTTTTGAGACCGTAGTACTATTATTTCATTTGTTTATTTTCTACTTTCAGGGAAAAAAGATGGTATCTAGAGGTTGCATGAATTCACCAGATTTGTTTTGCTATGTGTGCCGCTATCTGATAGACAAATCCCATTGGAAGACTTTTACACTGTTTCTGAAGAGAGCATGTGAACTATAATCTGATTCGAAGATGGATAGTGGTAAGTCGTGGGCACCGCAGTACATCTGTTTGAGACTTGTTGTTGCAACTTACGCGGTTGGCTAAGGAAGGCGAAGAAGAACAACCATCTGGCATTCGGAGTTCCTATGATATGGCGTGAGTCGAGCAACCATGCCACACACTGTTATTTCTGTTTAGCAAACTTCTCCGCATTCTCATACAAAACTCGTGCAAGTGTAAAGTATACAGACGTTCCCTCAGTTTCAAAGTCAATTCTACATGATCCCGTCACTTGACCAATACCTATAGCGCCTACAGAATACACAATCGATGAAGGAACGCAAGAAAAGAGTACTCCTTCATCTCCTAGCAACGCCTCAAGCTCTGATTACCATCCTGGAGTAGATATTCATTTGATGAATGATGCTGAGCTTTGTGACCTTGTACGGGACTTCGTACTAACAAAAGGCCAAGCTGAACTGCTAGGTTCAAGTCTTAAATAATTTAAATTTGCTTGCACGACGTCGCACTTTCGGCACAGAAACAAAGAACTTGTGCAGTTCTTTGCGAAGAGTGATAGGTTTTGTTTCTGCACGGACGTCCAAGGTCTAATGTCAGGCCTCGGGGTGGAACACAGCATTAAAGAATAGCGACTGTTCATTGATTCGTCAAAGACAAGTTTAAAGGCAGTATTACTACACAACGGTAACAGATATGCATCAGTACCACTTGGTTATTCTACCCACCTGAAAGAGACATATGAAACCGTGTCGCTACTTCTTGTCAAAATACGCTATCGCGACTACAACTGGCATATCTGTGGTGATTTAAAAGTTATCACTATTCTCATGGGAATGCAGACTGGGTGCACAAAATACTGCTGCTTTAACTGCGAGTGGTACAACAGAGATAGGAAGAACCACTATAAAAAGAAGAATTGGCCCATCAGAGATAAAATGCAACTACGAAGTAGAAACGTTCTTCGTGTGCCATTGATTGAGCGTAACAAAGTTATCATGCCTCCACTTCATATAAAGCTGGGGCTCTGGAAGAACTTCGTGAAGGCACTACATAACAACTCAGATGCTTTTCGGTACCTGTGCAACAAGTTTCCGGAGTTGGGTTATGCAAAAGTGAAAGACGATATGTTCGTAGGTCCACAAATATGAAAGATCATTGCTGACAGCCACTTCGAAGACTTACTGGGTAATACTGAAAGAGATGTATGGATGGAATTGTAGCCGATTTCTTTGGAAATTATAAATCTCCTGACTATGTGAATATTGTGCAGAAGTTCATTAGTGCATACAGCCTGCTGGGTTGCAACATGTCCCTCAAAATTCATCTCCTCGACTCACATCTCGATTTCTTTCCCGAGAACCTATGTTCTGTCAGCGACGAACATGGTGAACGGTTTCATCAAGACATCTCGATGATGGAGTCACGCTATCAGGGCCGATGGAGTACAGCAATGTTGGCTGATTACTGCTGAACGCTTCAGCGCGAGATGCAAAATGCTCAGCACAAACGTCAAACCGAACTCAATGTAAAATATGGATGTTTATTTTATATGTATGTGTTTTATACACAGAGATGTGACTTATTTGAGATACAAGTATTTGAAATCCAGACACAAGATATAAAATACCTATTTTCATCTTGTATCAGAAATACTATTCTCAACCTTTATTTTGTATCTTGTATTTAAATACGTTTTCTTGGTATCTTTGTATTTTGGAAATACTATTTACGTTTTTTTTTACCTTACAGTATCATAAAGACAACAAGGAAACGCATTCGTAAAATCAATTAACCTGTATCAAAGGACAAGGGTCTATAGTATAAATACTTTTGTCTGTCTTAATTGTGGCGAACTATGAAAACCATAAACAAACACCCACCCCTCTGTATATTGTCTCCTGTCTTTTCTCCGCGCCAATTTTTATCGTGCCAAATTATGTTTGGCTTGACGAAGTATAATTATTATCATTGAATCATAACCGAGGACAGCGGTATTGAAATTTAAGTAAATAATTAAACGAATCAAATTAATTTTTACTTTATTTAAGTAGACACATACCATATTAGATTTCCCTTGGCAGGGACTGCGTGATCGTTGGCTGCGTATGTGAAGGCTGCTTACCGAACTCTGATTTACTATACTATTAACTAAGTTTTATAGACTAAATTTCTTTAAATTGTTAACTAAATTGTTAGGATTCTTGTTAGCGAGAAGAATTATTTATACCACAAGTTTTATTGATTTACAAATATCTGAAAACTTGGAAGTTTGTTTATTAAGAACACTACACTATAGATAAACATTTCGGCATAAGTTATTTAACAACTTTAATTTCCTAGATACGTATCTAATTAAATCTGTAGTTTGAACTACAATTATCGAGGTTACCGTATTACTACCTGTAAGAGCTGTTCCGTTTATAATTTGACAATTTGTTATTTAATAAATCCTGAAACATTAAACTAATTACTTGCCAGTAATAAATAATAATAATTACTAGACGACCAGTGCGAAAATTTCGCTAATAAAACACGATGAATATTGACGTTGAATGCTTGTAATATAATGAAAAGTAGAACTGCACATTTGTAGCAAATATTTATTTGTTTAGTGTAACAGGTACGCATAAGAATACTTACAACATATTACGAAACAGGCATTACTCTTCATAATCCTACTACCTTTATCGATTTCGGTTAGGTATCCAGGGAGGTAAATGGCTCGAGACACGAAAAACGTATTTTAGAAATATTGAAATTTTTGCCCTTTTAAGGGTCTAATTCCGAAAAATTGCTTTCTTACAATATGATGTGACCAAAGTGGAGACCATAAGCTTTACAAACACACCTCATTCATTGATTTCGGTTAAGTATAAAGGTAGATAATGGCTTGTGACCAAAAAAAACACCTTATGGAAATAATATATATGATTATTCTAATTGGTAAATAACTGTTGATTTTACCCCGGTAGAATTATACAATATCACTATTTTAAATTGCTCAGTCGGTTCAGTTTTGAAATTCATAAGCATAATTTAAATTCATTGTTCCATACTGACTGAAACATAATTGTTGTTTAATTATTTTCTAAAACATTAAAACAATAATTTCCTAATATTTACAAAATATATTTTTGTTGATAACTGATTGGTTATTCTCACTAGCACTATATCAACCTATGAAATTTTATATTAATATTAATTTTGAAGTTAACTAGCTTAAGTTTTATTTTGTTGACTTTTAAGAAATTTTCACCTAGTTATTACTTACAGTAAAACTTCAACTAAAAAAATTCCTAAGCACATTGTATTTTTCTTTCAGAATATTAGTTAAATTTAAAATACATAGAATACCGTAATTTAATCCTTAAGGTTTTTTTAAAAGGTAACAGCAGTTTTTATTTGGGAAAATCATGCCTGGAAAGTGTTGTGCTTGTCACAGACTTGAGGACGTAAAAAGTGTTTTCATTGGGAATGCAGGGCAGAGGGAAAAAGGGAACTAAATGAGACTCTCCCATGGTATTGTCCGTTCCATTTAAGGAATTTTCAGATTGGGATACGAAAATTTCAGGGTAGGAAAAAACGATCAGGGGGATGGGCGAAATTCAAGGAATTTATTAACAGGGCTCGGCCTGTGGAGGATCAGCTTGTGGAGGTTCAACCTGTAGGAGCTGTGCCTGAGGAGGCTCCGCCTGTGGAGGCTCTAACTGAAAATGAGGAAGAGCCTTGTGTAGATTTAAGAGTAAGTAAGGTGCAGCAGACCTTTATTAATAGAGGCTTGGAAGGAAAAAATAAGAAGAAAAAGGTTCTGCTGTTGCGTAGTATCCAGGGGAGAGGTGAAGTCCCTCCTCTGCAGGATCAATTACACACAGGCTACCGGGTCACAAGCTTTTTAAAACCTAGTGCAAGATTAGCGCAGGTCTTAAAGGATATAGGATCACTTTTTAGGGATTTCATAAAGGACGACAGAGTAATGACAGTTGGAGGTGCGGGCATTAGTATTGATAGGAACACAAGTTATAGTATAGAATGTGATCTGAGGAAAATGGTGAAAGAGACACAACTTACTAGAGTGGAACTCATGCAGGTCGTAAGTATCCATGATCTGCCACAGTTAAACCACGCTGTGCGGTGTGAAAACATGGAAGCGGAGTTACTACTTGGAAAAGACATAGTTCTGTCTTGGGAATTGTGCCTGCGGACACCGCTGGCCGTTGCAGTTTCACTAGATGTGGCCTATTCCTAAATATAAGGGGCATGGAACTACTTCCTGAATTGTTAACAAAAGTTGTAAGGGATCCCACTTCCAATTATGATTGGGTTAGGACTGTGCTTGATTTTAGGTTACGGGTTGCTGATCAGGGGATAAAAACAAGTGATCAAAAGGATTAGTATTGCAAATGCGCGATGGTAAAACACACAAGTGCCAGACTCCTTGGAATTTATGTTTGGAATTGATAGAGAGGTCACCAACTTCTCCATTCACAACTATATGGAATTCTAAAAAGGCCTTTTAGCAGTACTGAAACCATGAAAAACCTTAAAATACCTCCTTTTAAGGATCACTAAATGCATTTTTTATGTGAATATATGAACTGTTCAAAGCCAATACCAGAAACTATTTAAACTGTGTACAGTTGTCTAATACCCGAACTAATGAGAATCCAGCATATGTTGAATGTATTAAAACGGGAAATATGAAATATTGCGGCATTTTGTGAGATTTTAACGAAGAAAATCTAAACTAATGTCTCAAGTTTTTGCATTTGAGCATGCAGAAAACAATGCAATATTAACCCCAGTGTCCCAAAATAGGAATATAAGAGAAAAGAAGGGAATAAGAAATATCATCCCTTTAAAAACAGAAAATTAACAATTGACGACTCTCGTACCTATCATGTTGTATTGCCGGGAGAGGAGACTTTCTTTAGTATACGCCAATGCTGATAGACTAGGACATTTCCAAAAAAAAACGACTAATCCGATGAAACATTCCCCCTTCCTCTGAAACTAGAATACGGTGGCAAACTCTATAATGAATTTCCGCCTGTTTTAAAGGAGTCAGGAACGTGAAAAGATGTACCAGTAGTTACAGAATCCATTCCAGATACCTTTCGAAGAATCCAACAATTGGTCACTTCTCAAAAAGGGTTAAATATAAAGGACCAGAAACGCTGCAAAATAACCTGTAACGTCATCCGTGGGCCAGCTCCAAATACATCTTCTCATTCTACTCAATAATCAAGTATGGTATTTTGTTCCACCAACTCATCAAGATTAATGATTTGACAAGACGTATGACGTCGTATATGGAAATAGAGCAGCTGTTCTGGAAGAAGCCACAAGACTTTCTAATAGTGGGAATACAGAAAGCGCATTGCAATAACCGTGTTGCAGGATAGAAACGCTTCACTCTGCAGCTGTTAGTTCAACACAGTAGATTTTACGATATCCTTCTTCATAAATTCGAGTTCTAGTTTACTAAAACTTATAAAATCGTTGCTCGTAATTACATATTTTTGTGTTTATTAGGACTAGATGGATTAATATTAGATAAATATTTTTATGTTATCATGACAGAACAAACAAAAAGTTTACTCATCAACAAGTTTCCAGAGAAATTGTCCTAAAGTCTTTTGTCATAGTTTACTAGCATCATCATCTGCACAATGTATATCTGTTAATACGCCGTGAATAAAAAGGAAATACTGCGCTACCTGGTACACGTCAGTTGTAATTGAAATTTTTTTCTTTGAATGCTCTCGTCGGAATATATTTTTTTTCTTATATAAAAGATGTATGTAGTTGTGGGCTAAATTGAGTGAGAAATTTCATGTGATCACAATCAAAAAAGTAATAAATATTTAAAATTTTAATTTTGTTGTTTCCCAATACCACCTTTTTGTTATTTATAAAAACACGGATTATTTTCTTAACAACTTTTTGTTACGCCACTATAGGATAGCGAAGGCAACGACAAAGCTAGATTATGATAAAAGACACTTTCACGCTCTGTATTTTTTTTTACTCCATATTGACGACTTTATAATCGGCTGTCATTTTTAGTTCACACTTAGATTGATCTCACTTTTTTTATTATATTTTTCCACGTATATATTTTTACCACACTCGGTAAGTTCGGTTCGCTCAATCAAAATCTAAGGCTCAAATTCGAAAATAAATTGATATATGGTACCAGGGCAGCATAAAATATTGGTGAAATGTGATGTAACTAATCCATAGCTTTTCAACTAGTAATGTGGCAGAATCATTTGGACTGTGTAAGGTAAAATTAAAGTCCGTGTTTGCTCCGTGGTGTGGAGAAAGTTACGGCACAGTATATTACGGCTCGTTACAGCACTAATGCAGGTCCTATGTTTTTCCTGATTACAGAGGTAGTTTTTTACAACAAAAAAAAAAGGAAAAAAGATCGCTTAATGCGGCGCAGTTGGTAGGGCGCATTTTAGCGATCGGTGTTAAGCTCGTGGCGATAGGGGGTGGCGCTCGCCCTATCTGTCTACCTACACAGCCATTACTCATCACAGGGAACGTTCGTTCGGTCGTTTATCGCGTCAGCAAAACTACCATCGCGTCCAGTCCGGTAGAAACCAGTGCAGGCGATATCGTCAGTCTAACTGCCGAGATAGGGCATTCGGGGAAGCGGGCGATAAAAACGTTCACTGCACACTAACATCTGTACTGCAAAACGATACTAATACAAGATTTTTTTTAAAAAAAAATACGTAATTGTAACATTTCGAAGAATGAGCTCCTTGTTTTGTGATGATAACATTTTCGGGTCTTACCCGAGTCCTCCCGTACGCTGTTAGAATGGAGCGTGTCACCCTTCCATACCTCAGGTGGTCAAAGGCCATTCCAAAGCTACGGAAAATTTCTCTTCGACGACACTTGTTTCCCACACGGAGGCAGCTCTACAGCATATAACACTTGTAGAAGTCGCGAGGATATTTGGACTATTCAGGTTTCCCAATTCCTGCAGAGTTTTTGAAATAAAAGGGTGTACTGCGAATTTTGACTCACCCTGTATTTCCGATGTGATTTTTTGTTTATATTTATCGTGTTTTATGCTTCTTAATAGATTCGTTATTTCGCTGCGACGTGGAGCTATTTATTTTATTTTTCTGAATGTGCAGCTTAATTAAATAAATAAACTGATAGTTGTTTATATTCAACACAGTTTAACTTAGTTCTAATAACTCCAATACATCGCTTTAATTACATAATCGGACTTCTTAATTTGCAGGATCTCCTTAGCGCTAACAACCTAGGCAATCTCCTAGTTATATCTGTACTTCTTGTTGCTATAGAAACCTTTTAAAAGAGAGTCATATTAACAGGCCTGTGCCATGGAACTCCTAAATTCAAAGATGACATTAAAAATATGTAGGTTCTGGGATAACCTGCCTGTTATCCTACAGCCCCCCCAAGTTCACCATACCATTTCGATATCAAAGCATAAATGGTGATGGTAAACTTGATAGGACACCTATTTCTGTAAATGTTCCATTTCAGAACATGCCTTTTACATTTGACTGTTTAACAAACATTGAACAATGTTTACCTTCACATTTTTTATTATTTTTTTTTTTTAATATACCAAGGATCGATGGCCTTGTGAATTTTCCCAATTGAGTTTCCATGAGCAGCAACTGGTTGACACTGTACATTGTCTGTAACACATATTGGTACACCAATCTTATCACTTAATAATAATTAACAAAAACAACTATAAGTATATTAGACTACAGTATTTGGTAACATTGTCTTCGTAATCATCTTCAGCTGGCAGGCCCTTCGCCTGTCTACCGAGCATAGCATTCAGATGGTTAAAAAATTCTATCTGCTGCCCTTGGTCCATTATATTCTTCATAAGGTTGACCGTTTTTTGTTTAACAACTTTACTGTTGGATATCCGGCAAGATTATTTAAGTGACAGGTTTGCGTTCCTGGACCAGTACAATCAACCCTCGCCAATACGACCTGAACGCTGTTGTTCCTTGCTAATCTAGCAGCTTTGTCAAATTCTGGTTTCAGATTCTGGCAATGTCGGCACCATGGTGTGTAGAACATCACCATCACAGCTTAATTTTCTTTTCTTTTAGAGTTGAAGTCTTTGTCCGTCAGTTCCATTACATAAGGTGTAACTGCGGAAGCTACGCTAATGGCGCCGAGTACAATTAGATTTTTCAGCATTTTTCCTGATTTCAGACCACTTATAAAGCCATTTCGGTTCTGGAAAAATAACCTACAAACTATATATTTCCTAAACAGAGCAGTCCCCAATAGCAAATAACTTTTTATGGAATGGTATGCTGTGGTAACAGCCGAAGACTGCACATCTGACCACGATCGTCAATATTGGTAAACGACAGCATCCACTTAGTGATTATAAACTTTTACTATCATTCCGGTTGAAGAATTGCGGGCAGCAATATCAATCAGTACTATCTACAAGCGTTTTGTGGCACTGAATAACAATAATCTCATATGACCCTTTCAACGGCATTACGTCAGGGATGGTAGAATGAAGTTTTAATTGATTCGATATCCTGATTGAATTTGTACGCAGGATGAGACGGTAAGCATTAGCTTATCCCTCTACAAAAAAGGAAACCCTTTTTTGTATATTTCCAATTCACAACGCTTGGCCTGAATTCCTCAAATTTTTACAAATTTGGACCTGGTGTTCTCCCCAAATCCGGGCACTAACTTAAAATGTTGATACCCACAGTTTACCTTTTCATGATAATCATGAGTACTGAAACTTCTAAAGCTTTCAAACCCCTGAATGTGCAGCTAAATTAAATAAATAAACTGATAGTTTTTTATATTCAACACAATTTAACTTAGTTTTAATAACTCCAATACATCGCTTTAATTACATAATCGGACTTATTTGCAGGTTCTCCGTAGCGCTAACAACCTAGGCAATCTAGTTATATCTGTCTATCTTGTTGATATAGAAACCTTTTAAAAGAGAGTCATATTAACAGGCCTGTGCCATGGAACTCCTAAATTCAAATATGACATTAAAAATATGTAGGTTCTGGGATAACCTGCCTGTTATCCTACACCTTATTACAGGTGAGTGTGAGAAGGGATATTTTCAGGGTTTTTACAGTACGTTTCGTGACTTTTACGTGAGGTGCAACGTCAGAATTCACATTTATAGTAAACAAGCGTAAGCTCGTGACAGTTTTTTGTGCATGGTCACGAGTCTAGAATAGTTTTTAGCGTCAAAGATTATGACAGAATGACCTGATCTGTCCAAATGCGAACTTACCCTGTGTTTCATCCTTAGGGTGAATAAAATCTCTTAACATCGGTAGAAGGTATATATAGAAGCGCGGAGCCAGTTCGGGGTCTCTTCATTAGCTATCATCGTGGCGGTCCGCTCGCTTAGTAAGAAGTTTTCATCTACATGAGCGTTACCAATAGTGTGTGTGACTGTTGACTACATCATCTGAGTTTGTCATTTTTTGAAGTTGTTGGAAGTCAGTGTTGGTCTTTCGTCGTTTTTTCTTCGGACGTGAGAACTTTTCTGCATTTGCTCCAGGTTTGGTTAGTCGTGTCGAGGCAAAGTAAAGTGCCAAGTTTATTGAAGTGTGACCAGAAGGGTCATTAATCAGTGTAGGGAGGTGAAAGTAACAATTTAGTTATTTTTCAACGGCCAGATTTTGTGGAGCTGTAAGTCATATAGAAAACCCACTATTTGTAGAAAGTCATCGAGTAATTTGCATAAGTTAGGAGCAGTTGATGGGCCACTAAATATTTAAAAAGCAATTGTGTTATTTGCTCAGGGTGCAACAAATGAAATGAAGGTTAGGAATTTTTATTCATGGAAGATGCATGATAAGCCATCATTGCGGAACAGGTAAGCAAGTGAGTGATAGAAACTATTAGGGATTTTTGTGAATGAAAAACACATGATAATCATCACTGCGCCCTATAAGATGTGATTAAGGAAAGATTTTAGAGACAGGGAAATATTTACGAAGTTTTAAGCTATTTTTTGTGATCATAACAGTGTGTTATGATTTAGAAGAAAATAGTTACTTGGTGAAATTCTGTTTCGTGGAATATTATCAACGAAATTTATGATTTACCGGTCGATGAGTCTGAAGTTAATAAGAAAGTTTGCATTAAATTTTAAATGGTGATAGTTTATCTCAAACTTAATGTTTTATTTATTAGTTTTAAAATCCTTCTGACCTTTCTAAACGTTTCAGAGGAAGGTCCGAAGAAACCATCGATTTACGAGAGATTACCTGTACTTTATTCTTAATTTACGCTGCTGCCCAGGTATGGCGTGAATAGGAAAACTCGATGTAAGTAAGAAGTTTGTGAAGCTATTTGAACAGTACTTTAGTTTCACGTGATTCCAGGTTTTGTTACAAAGTATAATGTTCTTTCAGAACCAGAACTCAAGAATTTGATATTAGCATCATATAATCATGACGTCCTGTGGGCACAAATCAGTCGACTTTGAGCAGCGGAGCATTGTTTATAGGGCTCCTACAGACCAGAATTAGTATATATCGCCCATCATCTACAGTTGTAATCATTCTGTGTACGACCGGTATGAGGCAAGATAACATCGCCCGTACATCTAAAACAATTCTATGTGCGAATGACATTTTGATTCCCTCTTACAATTTTTTTTTTCATTCAGATATTTGCACCTACTTTTATTATGCCTCGATATAGAACATTGACAGTTCGGAGAAAGAAAGAGAGACAAAAAAGAAGGAACACCTATTTGCGTGAAATTCAAAATGATAATAGACCAAATTTAGATAGTGAACACACAAAAAGATGAAATTATTTTGATGGATACATTTAAATGCGCACTAAATGCAATTCCAAGAAATTTTAATAGTTTCGAATTTACAATGCAGGTTTTGCAATGCAAAACATTTCGAATCAGAAGTCACTTCAGGTGAAAGGACTGCATTTACTTCAAGTTATCATAAAGCTAAAACAGTTTTACCAGCCTTAAGTCAAAATAAATATTTTAAATCATTGTATGATGGACTAAATTCAAATGAACCATCGATAAATAGACACTTAAAAATTATTTTGAAAACATTTATTTGCTATGGTTCGTTGAGAAATTAAAATTTAGAATACTATAACGCGTGTAGTTTATAATTTTAATTTAATTAATTAATTGTTATTTAATTAAATTGCAATTGGATGCATGCTCCGGTGGCAATTTCCCTAAACACCAATCTCCCCCTTTTCTGCACCCACCTACATTTGCCCTTTACAAATTTTATAGATATTGCAGGGAATTAAGGCAAACAACACAAGCCAATACCGTATTGGTACACGCTCGCAGCCAACGATGTCAATGTATACGGTATATAATATATCAATGCTCGCAGCAAACGCAATAGAACAAATTTAAAAAAAAATATGTGCAATGATTATTACTCTTTCACGAAAGAAACTAAATAACTTAATGAATTGCGGTCGAATTTCGACCCTTGGGTGATCACTAGTAGTAATTAAAATGTATTGATCATAACTTTATGGTCAAGAAGTCGCTTTCCTCGAATAGGAAACACTTCAAAATATATGAGTACCATGAGAGTGCGGTAACGAAAAGAAGGTGCCTACACTAGCGGAAAAAGTAATAGTTCGACCCACTCTCTTTTTTATTAACATTAAATGACTCATGAATCCAATATCGCAAATATACTGGGGCACGGAAGAATATGGTTTTCGATCCAATCGTCGCTCTGAACACAGAACGATGTGGCTGTAAGTTAGCGTAATGTGCTAGTACCGTGTCGATTCCTTCGGGTTGGACCGAACAGCGTGTTAATGTGGTGGCACGAAGCCAAGGACAGCCTACAGTAGATCCGTGGTGAGCCCATTACTCCGCACCGATACAACGTTCTGTGGTTCGCTCCAACTGCGCGCGCCTGCATTACCATGCAAAACATCTACACGGCCCTATCATGCAGATTTCCCGTCGTTTTCCACGGATCACATATCACAGCTATCGAAATTCACTGCTAGTTGCCTCACTCGTCAAATTTCAACATAAAGTAAATACCTTTTCCATCACGTAAAGAGTTATAGCTAAATTAAATTGTTTAATCTGCCAGCAATCCGAAAATTGGTGCATACATGCGTTTAAACGTTAGTGACAGTGCTGTAAACGTCAAAACCATCAGATTTTAAGTCAGTTTTTTGTGCTAATTAAACTCCACTCTACTAATTACTCTCTAGGCAACTAGACCAATCAATAACGCTGCGGCATCAGCTTAATTTTATTCATCAGAAAGCTTAATACATAACTAACAGCTTGCATTTAAAAGATAATAAATCTCTATATAACCAAAAGCTTAAAAAATATCATTTTACAATTTTAACGCTCAAAACGTGCCACAAAAAACGAAAATTTGTTGAAATTGATTTTTCGATGCGTAGTATAAATTTAAAAGCTAATTACTATTTTTAACAATGATAATAGTTATTATTTTAATAATGACGATTAATGAAATGTTTATGTGTGATATTGCAACCAAAATTATGTAAACAGTCACAGTGATAATTGTTGATAGTTGGCGATTATTGAAAGTGGAATTAAATACATTAATTATAAAGTTAAAAAATAGCACGCCAGAAAAAATTTACAAAACCACTAAAATAAAATCTCAATCCCTATCAACAGATTGTAGTAACCACATGATCTAATTACCGTTTAAGTTTAATTTGGTATTATTATCATCATTCTTACTAACACCTCTTTTTTTATTTGAAAAGGAAACCGTCGAATTACTCCTATTTTAATTTTTCTATTTTTGGTCCAATGACCGTTTTTATTAATGCAAAAAAATTTAAGGAATTATTGCTTAAATACACCGACATGCTGGAATTATTTTATAGTTAGATCGAAAACTGTATATATGATTTCACTGAAATTAATTCTCAGTTTGTCCTATAAATTTTCTGTAAATTCAACAAAAAGAAAATGGATCAACCAATTTTAACAAAATTTATATCGGACCAGTCTTAAAGTATCATCATACAACTAAAAATTTCGAGCTACCCGTCAACGTATTTTCTGAGTAATCTGTGTACATACGTAAAAATTAATAATATTTTTATTTCATTTCCAACTATAATGAAACTCTTGTGAGCCCATTCCTGGAGTATCTCCTTTCAACCAGAGAATGATCCCACAAATCGGATTATATGAATAAAAATTACTTAGCTTTTTGTTTGTTTTTAACTAGTCCTAGAGAAAATGTAGGAAAATTTAATTGGGACCAGGTTGGTGGCATCCACTTTCACCTAAAAAACGATTCACGCAAATTACTGCCGTAGTTTTGGAATAAATTGTGTGAACACATCAAAATGAGATACCGCTTAAATAGAGGAAAAATAACATGAGTTTCATCCACGAAATTTTGTTTGTGCTCAATTAAAAATCAAAATAGTGGCAGGCAGTAGTTGAAGCTACCACCGGAAGTTTATATGTGAAAACGTATTTCATGATCTAAACCGCATGTCAAACAATACTTATAACCTAACATTATATTTGGGTACACAAGTGAAACAACAGATCATTACTTAACTGCTACAACAAATGTTTCAAGGTTAAGCAAAATATCACATATAACTTTTTTTTGTCAGTCTTTCGACTGGTTTGATGCAATCCTCCACCCCTTCCTATCTTGCGCTAACATTTTCATATCAACGTACCCATTTACACCCTACGTCCTCAATTATCTGCTTCATATATTCTAATCTCTGTCTTCAGCTATCGATCTTGCCTTCTACTGTTGCCTCCACTAAAAAATCAATCAATCCTGCATGTCTCAAAATATTTTTATTTAGATACACAAAAAACATGTGATTCAGAGAAACCTCAACGCATTAATTCATTGCTGCAACATTTGTTTCAGAGGAAGTTTACAGAAGAAAAACAGTTCGTGCTCTTGGATTGTCGTTTCACTGTGTTTCTGTCGACAGTCTCCGTACATTGGAGGCACTGCACTCCCTCGCCTGCACCGCTGGGTGCCACAGACGTCTTGCCCCTCCCCCCCCCCTACCTGCTTTTATCCCTCGGCTTTCTTCCTGCGCAATTCCGGTTTGCTTAAATTCGACCTGCGTTTGTAAGGGACCAGTTTACGTCAATCTGGATGACCTGTCGCTGATTCGTTGAATAGCTGCCCTTTCAACTGGGATTGAATTTCCGCAATGCTTAGAGGCAGCGAGTGAGGGTTGAGCGGCGACTGTCTGAGAGTCACGTTACGGTTTGGTTGAGATGTTTGGCGGTTGTGCTGAAAAAAACGGCTAATTACAGATATCCAACGTTTATTGTATTCAGTAAAGATTAAACAAATTCTAGAGATATTATGCTGTTATTATTCATCCTTCATTCACAAATGATTGCCAATTACATAAATTACGTGATGGTCAGTGAATCTGCTATCTTCATAGCCAATAATAAAAACAAGATGAACCGTCCGAAAGTTTCTGAAATAAAATGTTCATATGGCAATCGTGTATCAAAACACTGATCCGTGTGAAAATAATTTAATACGAATAATCAAGACCTTGATAAAAACGAAGGCATTATCTGGGGATATAAAGGTGATCATGACTTTTGTGGACTTCAAGAAAGCGTATGATTCTCTAGACCGGGATGTACTAATAAAGGTTTAAAGAATTCGGAATAGGCCATAATTCAAAATCACTAATACAGCAAACTTTAAAGAACACCCGATCCCAAGTTAAATTTTTAGGAGAACTGTCAGATCCCTTTGAGATCAAAACTGGAGTAAGGCAAGGTAAAGGACTATCCCCGCTATTGTTCAACTGCGTCTTGGAAAAGGTCATCAGGGAATGGCAGAAAGTGATGTGTCAGTCAAACATCCTAAATGGAATTAGACTAGGACACCAGAAGAATGGCTTCACATTTGAATGTCTCGCTTTTGCGGATGACATTGTGTTCTTTGCAAGACATCTGGAGACTGCAATCAAACAGATAGAAGTCTTGAAGTAAACAGCTCAGAAAGCAGGAATATCGTTTGAGAAAACGGAATACACGAACATAGACGCAAAAGACCAAATATGGCCAGTGAAAACTAAATATGGTGATATTAAAAGAACACAGAAGATCAAATACCTTGGTGAAATTTTGACTCCCAATGTTAATGAAAAGGCTGCAGTTGAAGATAGGGCGAGAAAGATGGAAACAGCTTTCAGGATTTGTCAATAGACATACAAATCAAAATTACTCTCCCATCAGGCAAAATACATGCAGTATAGTACGGTAGTGAAGCCAGAATGTTTAGAGGAAGAAGAAACATTAGCCAGAAAGGGATTGACGGAAATATAAAAGAAAGAAAGAAAGTTTCTAAGGAAAATCTTGGGACCAAAAAAGTGACAGGAAGCGAATTTAATTTTCGTTTGAGATCGAACAAAGAATTATACAAGTTTGAAAAGGTATCAAAAACAATTTAAAAAAGGAGATTAACTTTCATGGACACATCAAGAGAATGGAACCAGAAAGAATGGCAAAGAAAATACTCAACTTTCAAGAGAACAGGAAGACTGAAGTTCCATGGGTGAAGGAGGTCCAACAGGATCTGAAAAGATGTGAGATCAGCATGGAAACATACAAGGCATGGAATTACTCAGAGAAAAAAATTGTGGAGGTAAAGGATCTGACTGAAGAAAAAAACAATCAGTAAAAGGAGGGCATTTTCAGAGGACGAAAAAGCAAGAGTGAGTCATAGAATGAAAGAGTACTTGCGACGGAGGAAGGAAACTCAGAAGAGGAAATGAAGTTGCGTTGTCGTAGTCCTTAGATGGCTGTAACGAGAAGGAAAAATAATAATCTTTATATGTAAAGATGAATGTATGTTTGTTTGTTTGTTTGTTGATTTGTTTGTTGGTTTGTTTGTTTGTTCTTCAAACAAATCCACAGTTTTCATCCGATCTCGATGAAACTTTGCACACTTATCCTTTGAAACGAGGAGAAAAATAATGTCTACATTTGGTTGAAAAAATATCTGTATAAATAACACATGTTGTCTCATAACTTCGAAATACGGCGATAGACAGACAGGTTGGATATGGTCGTCTCCGTACCGTGTTTCCGTATAGTCGACTGGCAGCTTAGTGGTTAAAGCGCTTACTTACGAACGTCGTGGTCTCCGGTTCAAATCTCCGTGGATGCTAAGATTTTTAAAAATTGCTTTTCATCGTAAGAGTCAGGCCTGGGCCGTAGGTTATTCGGATTGAATGTTAAACTGTAGATATTAGAAAGTTAGGGGTGCAATACGAGGCATATCGTAGGTAGTCTTGCAATGTTGTAGGTGTACACTTTTTTACGTTATAATGATCCCTCAGATGTTGTTCGCAGTCAGTGTGTGAGTGTGAACCACAGTAATATTATTATAAATACGGAAGTAAGTCTCTGTCTTTTTGTTACGTTTTGACGACTAAATGGCTATATCGATATTGATGGAATTTGACAAGAAAATCTGTATGAAGGGCACAGGACATTTTTCCCAGTATGATTAACAGTTGTAGTCACGAAATTTTGAGACCTTATCGAATGGTGACAGAAATATGTTGGAAATTGATTCTCTTCAAGAGACAGGTACAATGATATAGTGATAGCTTTCCTGTCATATTATTCCTACTCGATATTGTTTGGGACCAATCCTTCGTTAGCAACTTTCTATATTTAATTCTGGCAAAAAAAATTCCTAATCCACGCGTACGAAGTCGCGGGTACTGGCTAGTACTAATAATAATAAATTATTTGAGGAGTGTGAATTGTCACATGGTGGGTGGTTCCAAGATTTTGAATTAAGTCAGTTTTCAACTACATCTTTCAGTACAGTGTGACTTGAAAACACTCGTCCAAACTATCGGGTACTAGTTCTATAGTTTCACCCTGTCTAACTATAATAAAACTTGTAATTACTTAATCACAATACGTATTTACTTTTTGGTGATACGATGTTTATTGGCTGTGGTGTGTGTGGTACCGCACAGTAGCTGGACAGCGAGCGCGGTTAGCATTCAGGGCCTCCCGCGCCGCAGGACCGACTGCTGCGTTGCATACGGAAGCGGGGCGATCGTCGGCAAACATTTGCGGTGCGCATCTCACGGTCGGCCAGACGCCGCTCTGGACAAACACGAGGATACCTGGCTGCCACGCTCTCAGGAGGAGGCCCATCGCACCAAAGGCCTCTGCCACAACCGTGTACAAATGGATCCACCTCGTAACCTCACCCGCTCTCGTGTTTACTTTTATTCTTTCCCTTTTTTTATTTTACTTTATTCCATTTCGCGTGTCAGTACTAGTTGGACTTCATTTACGGAAGATTGCTTATTAGAGCCGTTACGAAATTTCAGTATGGTGTTTAGACTGGGAAAGAATCGTAATAAAATACCGAGCGTGGTGGGAGAGTGCGGGAGGACGGCGGTTCGAATCCCCGTCCGGGCATCCTGATTTGGGTTTTCCATGGTTTCCCCAAATCACTCCAGGCGATTGCCGGAATGCTTCCTCCAAAAGGCCATGACTGAATTCCTTCCCGTTCCTAGTTCCCAGTCCCATCCCACCTCTAATGACATCGACGTCGACGAGGCGTAAAGCCATAAATTAAAAAAAAGTAATAAATAAAAAAGTCCAGTATTAAAAAATGTTCCTCATTTATTATTACCAAATCAAGCATTGGAATATGAATATACACTTCCTCATCATAAACAGCCTTATTATTGACCATACTACTTTCAAGAAGGTTTAATCTGTCTTTTATCAACTTCAGAAATTATCTTCGCCTTTCACGGAGGCGTACATTATATTCAGAACAACATATATATGAGAGAACAAATTAGCTTAATTCTTGCCACACGTGTGGAAGGCTTTTTATACGTTTTCGTCTAGAGAGACTCCAAGGGCGCGTACCAATGGTCATGTTTCACTACCGATCAACTGTAGACGGTGTTAGCACCCTCGAGAAACAATTCCAGGGGCGTTGGCATAGCACCTCTCTCTTATGGGCGCTTATACATAACAACCAAAGAGCTAAGCCTACTACTCCCAATCAACAGGCGAGATTTTGTTTTCCTCAGTTGTCCGAATACAGTTCGGTTGTGAGGCTAGACCAGGGGTGACCAACCCACGGTCCGCGGACTGCATGCGACCCGCCTTGAACATTTTACTGGCTCGCGAGATTCATCACACTTTTACAAATCATTTTTTATATTTTATTTTTGGTGTTATATATTTCTTAACAATGTACTTTTTGTTTCATTATTATTATATTATCTATGTTTACATGTAAGAATAATAGCAAACACAATAATAATAACTCATTATTTTTCAATATTTCACACCAAAAAAATTTTCTGAATCTAATATGGGGATAAATAATTTTATATGCGGCCTGCGGAGTTATAATGCATTTCCAAAGTGGCCCGCAAGATCATTTGGGTTGGCCACCCCTGGGCTAGACTGTCTAGCTGATGACGTCATAGCGTCACCGCACTCACTCCATCAATGACCACAACTTGTGCCTTCTTTCTAAAACGTATTTTTCCCATGCCTTTTCCTGATACTACTGTTTTGACTCCCTCTCCCGATATCCTAAAATACAGTTCTTAATTCATCTTCAATTGTTCATGGTCCTTTAATGTTATTACTTAATATTAATCTTTCGTGATTCACACGCTATTATCGTGCCATGTAATTCTGTTACATTACTACCGCCAGACCATCACCCGACTAGCAAAAATATTTGGTGTCCAGCGAGAAGCGCACTGGGAAGAAAGTGCACAGTGGTCTCTGAAGGATCTATAATGCCCTACCTTCCTGGAAGGTAGGTGTCGCCAGGAAACCACACAGCCATATCCTTAGGGCCTCTAACGGGTCCTAGATATCATGAATGTTCTGAAAGTAATTTATACGCCCCGTGTTATGAGTTCTCGTCCAGTCTTGAAAACAGCAAATTTCGATAGTTATATAAAAATTTTAATAACTGATTCTCGTAACAGTTTTTTCCAGGATTTGGACTGTTTAAATCATTGAAAACGTAGCTTACAGTCATAACTCTGTTGTTGGCCATGTTCTGCAGTAGTTGCTTAAATGTTTTAAATTAAACACCATCTATTAAGAACTGTTTTATTAATATTTTTCACCAGACGCATTTCGACTTTTTTGGTGTGGGGAATCGTCAGTTGGAAGACTGTAGTAGCTAACACATGTCAGTCCGAAAATCCCTTTCCGCACATCACAGCAAACAGTGAAACCAGTTGGGTGTAATCGTGACAAGTGCTTGTTTAACAAGAAAGCGGCAAATAATAGAAAGAGAAGTATATTAAGGTTACAGTGTAAATGTTTAATTTTAAAATTGAATACCAGACCAGAAAAGAGAAGAAAGTGCTCTTCCGGACTGAAAGAAAATAGCTACCACAATATTGGTACTGATGATATCCCACTCCAAAAGAGCGAAACTCACCTGGTTGTTAACAGGCGGTGTTTAATCTATAACATAGCTTATAATCATTTAGGCGCGTTTAAAGTCAGCTTAAGTTAAAATTCTTCAGTATTTCTTAACTTTTTTTTGTCATAATGAGATAAAGTAGGGTCTTCTACAGAAATCACTCCCATGGACGATTTGAATAATTTGCCTAATTTTCAGTGATCGCATAATCAAGAATAACGCAAATGTAATAATAAATCCAGTTGAATCACGACTCTCAGAAATAATTTAAACGACTGATAACAATTATTTGTAGTCACAATAAAAAAAAAAGCGCCATCTAGATAAGAACCACATATGATCACCGGTAGTAAGCGCTGGTAATTCAGCCTTCTCTGTAACAAAATAATAACAATTTCGTATGGTTTCGATGGCCTAGCGGCTCAGAATTACTAAACACAAGCCAAGAATCAATTTTACTAAGTGAAAAAGCCGATAATACTACCAGGTTATCCGAATAATAAGATGTCATTTGCACGCATCCTGTTTAACATGTTTAATGTGTGAAATAACTGACCTTTAAATGTATACTAACTATCTGACACATTTATCTTAATTTTTCAGCTTCTGGGGCTCATATACAAATAAAAATACCTTATTTTTTCTTCTGTGAACATGGTCTGTGCTTTTTATGAATTCCCATCAAAATCCGTCCAGTAATTCTTCATGAATTCCATTAAATTTACAATGATTATTAATTTGTTGATCCTTAAATTCTAAAGTTCAAACCTTTCGATGTCAAATCGAAAAAGAAACATATCCTATTTTACGGCTGGAACCATTAGTTGAAAATTATTTGAAACACCATCAAAAACCATCCTGTAGCATTTGCGTGATATCCGTTCATTCAAACATAGTCACAATATGTTGATTCTTTCTCTCTGTGTTATTATTGTACAAGTGCCACAAACTCTTTTTTAAATATTTTTACAGAATTTTTTTGTTTTATGAAGTTACAGTTATAATGTTTTTATTTAGATTATTTGATTCTCTTTTTAAAGAAAAAAAAAAGCAGATATAGCCCATCTCGTAATCAAGATTGCCTTCAAGACAGACATAATGTCACCTGTCTTCCTCTTACTGTTTCACTGTTCTTTCCAAATGTTTGTCCCCACGTACATAACAAGCGGAATTTTCTTCTGTTGATATTAAAACCAAATTTACTAAAGATACTACGGAAAGTAAACTGAAATATAAACAATATAAAAACTTGAATTTCTTTGACCAAAAATGTATTATATTAAACTATTAACTGTAACTCAGGAAAATCGCTCACAACATCAAGCTTTTCATAAATTTGTTCGTCAGTACCAAATAATTCATACAAACATCTAATGTTATGTTTCTTACAATGAGCGGTGCATATCTTCCGAATGCAGGACTGTTAGCTACATTTTAAATTGGTCGTATGATGCCATATTCGCTATGTTTTACTCTTTACAGAAAATAATTTTTGTTTTTCCAATCATTCAGCATCATATTATTCCAAACACAAAAAGATTTTTTTACTTTTTTTTACTTATGGCTTTACGCCTCGTCGACGGTTATGGTCATTAGAGGCGGGATGGGACTGGGGACAAGGAACGGGAAGAAATTCGGCCATGGCCTTTTTGAAGGAAGCATCCTGGCATTCACCTGGAGTGATTTGTGGAAACCATGGAAAACCCAAATCTGGATGCCCGGACGGGGATTCGAACCCGCGTCCTCCCGAATGCGAGGGCAGAACGTTAACCGTTCACCCACCATCCTCGGTCAAAAAGAAAGAACCACAATATTGCTACTGCATTATATATTCCGTTTTATTTCATTCATACTATTTTTTTCCAGTTTGCTTTAATTTGTTTTAGCTGAAAGCTTACTTTTGAACAACTGGAAGCGAATCGACCAATCTGATAATGTAATTATTGACCAAAATACTTCGCACGATTTCTTTCAAATACTGAATAACAAAAATAGCACTTGTTCAGTTTTGTGCTATTTTCAAAGTAGATGTGGATATTTGTTTTAAAATTGGCTGCTAATAAAATCAGTACATTTGAATTTCTGTGGTTGTGTCCGAGTGGTATAATTGAATTAAGTATATACCGAAAGTATCATAACAGGCTCTGATTGTGGAAAAACTTGGAGATTATTTGTAAAACCAGTACCGAAACTGCTCTTTTACTTTTTTTTACAGTCATCCGACGAGTAAAAATTAAAAATTATCAAAGTCCCGCAAGTTCAAATAATGAACATACAGCATTGTTATATTATTTTATTTTATTGCGATATTGTGATCCCAAAAATGATGTATTGCGGATTTCAGGAGGTAATAACAAAGTTATAAAAGTTTATTGTTGATGTGAACAAACGTTTTCAACCTTGAAATAAAAATTATATCTTCCAATTGAAACTGATTAGTAAAAATGTATATGAAATCAGTAAAAACTAAAGCAGAAAGTATACGTAAAGTTAATTTAGATCGCAGACAGGTAACTACTAAGTTGTATTTGAAGCGCGCCTGTTTGGCGGCGATGTGGCGCACGAACCGGGTGAACTGGTTGCCGTTCGGACAGGCGCCAGTTGGACACGCGTCGTTTGTTTCCATCAGCGAAGCAGTAACGGCTTGGCGAACCGGCGAATATATGTGCGCGTACTATTTTTCACGCTAATCTTGATGTATACTGTCCACGGGGGCGGTAAATATTTCACCTAAGCTCGTTTACTCAGCCGTCAGAGGAGTGCGTCACGCGTATGAAAAGCCCCGTGAGTGCGTAATGACCCATTCCCAAAGCACGACATACGTCAGTGTCGCGCCAACTACCCGTGCAGCGCTTTTCCAACAGCTGGCGCTCCGCTGTGGTGAAGTGTCCAAACTCAGTGGTCAGTACAGAAGTTATTCCCGATATAAAGATTATTGTATCCTTACCTCATAAATACTGTTCTGATTTCGTATGCTTGAGTTCAATGTGCAAATCATGATTTTATTACATTGCGTATCACTGAAGTCAAGCGGTTTTATAACATGAGATCTACCTAGTGTCGCCTGCGCTGTATATGTATCTCGAGAACCTTTGAAAAAATTTGACATGGTTTTTAACTTATATGTAATGCCGGACGTATATTGATTGGAAGGATTATGAATATTGTATGTTGACCTAATACATACGGTAGCTGAACTGTATAGAAATACAGTTCAGGCGCGATGTTGAACATGAGTGTACTTTCAGTTTCAAATCGTTAAAGATGATACAATACAATCTGTGGAAGAATTGTACAGCACAGCAAGTTCTACAAAATAACTTCTTGGTAGTATTCATCTGTCTATTAGGCTTCCTTCACACTAAACGAATCTGAATCAATCAGAATCAAGGTGAATCTGACTCACCCAGATTCAGTCAGTGCTCCACCAAACACCCAGACGTAGTTCCCGCTTTCACACCAGTTGAATCCGCTTCAATCCGCCTTGATTCAACGTCGAACCTGATTCAGATGGTAAGAATTTTCTTCCTTCATGTAATCATGAATCAGCAACCAAATAGATTGATGTGGAACTTTCGATAATGAAAGTCATAGAAATTAGTGTGATTTTTGATGCGAGTGATAAAAATCACAGTAACAGAAATTTTATTCCTTCTGTGCAGAGGAAAATTGATGAACATTTGAGCATTCCAAGTAAATCTTATTATTTCATCATTATTTTATCTGTATTATTTAAACTACCAAAACAAAGGATCACTTTTACCACAACATTCTAAAAAAAAAAAAAATCATATTTGAACATAATATCATTTTGAAGTAAGCAAATTCACTTTTGCCAAGATAAAATAGCTTCATCCATGCTGGAAGCTCAAAAGCAACTGAAAGAAGATACTAGATACATTAAGGGAGAGGGGATTTGATCCGGATTTACTTGACTCGACTAGGTTGTGTGAACGTTTGGAATCACGAATCAAACTAATCTTGATTCGGATTTATTCTAATTGATTCAGATTCGTTTAGCGTGAAGGGAGCCTTTCAGATAACGTGCAATAAGAATTTTACGATTAATAATATGCAGTGCAGGGCGTCAGAGCGTGTCATGTTGGGCTATATAGGGCAATAATAGTTTCTTGACAAAGAGACTAAATTCGTTAAATTTCTCACTGCTGTCATGCGTGCCAAGAGACACAATTTTCGTTGTGTGTGGAGGGTAGTAGTTATAAGGCAGAGGCGGTTAGCACTGTAATTTTTGCCAGTTGTCTTTGAAGTGGAACACAGGGATAAAATTCCCCTTAAGGCAATTATTCACCAAACATAAGAAACTGTGAGAGTTGTCTGGGCGCATTTTGAATACTGCCAGAATAGTACTTGAATTACTGGATATTGCCGATCACACTACCTTCACAGATTGGAATACGGAGTTTATTTATCTCTTGTATAAATTAACTGTCGCAAAATTTTAAATTCTAGGGTTAGCTTCAGAAATGTTTCTCTTCTATTACTCCACAAACACCTTTCAATATTTTTACCACGTTTTTCTACTTCAAGTAGTGGCTAAAAAGGATGTTAAAAGCAGAATAGCACTAGTGAAAAGAGCCTTCTTCAAAATAATGTTTATTTATGATTAAGAAAGAACTTTTTAAAACACTACGTGTGGAGCTTAACACTTTAGGGTAAAAAACATGGATTTTACGAATACCATAAAGGAAGAAAGTTGAAGTATTTGACACGTGGTTCTAAAGAAGAATGCTGAAAATTAAGTGAACAGATAAAGTACAAAATGAACGTGTTTTGGAGATGAAGGGTGAGGAAGAGTCTCGCAGAAAGAAGAGACAAGATGGTGTGTCGCATTTTAAGACATGCGGGATTGGTTAATTTGTTAATAGAGGGAGCTGTCACAGGTAAGTACTGCAGAGATAGATAAATATTAGAATATATGAAACAGAAAGTTGAATACGTAGCTTGTAAGGGGTATGTTGAGACGGTCAGGTTAGTGCAAGATAGAAAGATATCGAGGATTGCATCAAACCAGTCAAAAGACTTACGGCTGCAAAAAAAAAAAAAAAAAAAAAAAAAAAAAAAAAAAAAAAAAAAAAAAAGGATTGTGTAGCTGCTTCTATTTGAATTCGGTTCCCATGTAAATCAGCTGCTGCATTGCTAGTATGTGATGTGTTATATTTTAAGAAAAACTCCAAGGAACTGTATAAACTTTTAAATCATTTTAAGTTCCAATATTACAGAAACAAAGTATAATAGAAAATTTTACAACTGTACTAAATTTTTGCTATTATCGCCAAATTCATATGTGTAATTGAGAACAGCTAAAAATGATTTTGAGGATAACCGAAAGGAAAGCGTCAGCCAACGGGCATTTCCCACTGTGCTCGCGTTCAACAGGTAGTTTTCCCTCCAGTGGCGGCTGGGCCCTTCTTTACCTTGGCAGCTCAGCTCGGCGCTACTTTCCAAAGTCTGACGTAAAAGAAATCTATTAGTGAAGCCATTAGGATGTAAATTTCAGACTTCCCTCCTCCTAAAGGACGACGTCGTAATTAAAACTAAGTAAAGAGTGAAGCAAAGAACGTTGTTCGTGGGGTAGAGAGGCAGCACCCTGTGAATCTCCTGGATCATGAATGCATAACACAGAATATGAAGTAGGATTACTCAGTCAATTACGAAGCACTTAAGCAAAAATTTACATTTTCTCGATAGAAACATGAATTTCGTCGTGGAGAGTTGTGTTGTACTAGGGGGTGACACGAAGAAAGTAAATTTATGAGAGACGTCGTTCGTACACTGCAGGGACTGTTTGACTTTAATCAAAATTAAGTCCGAGGAGATTTAAAATTCGCAAGAAATGTTAAGATCTTAAAAAATAACTGGTGTTACTGAGAAGACGCTGCTTATTGCCATCAGCTTGCTCCTAGAAATATTTGAATTAAATGAATAATTACTTTTCTGATATGAATTTCGGGACAGCACTAAAGGTAAAGAATTCTTGTGCTGCTCCGATTTTTTTTTACATCCAGTAGTTTTCAATTGCACTCGTGACACCAAAAAATTGTAAAATAAATGCAATAAAATATTAAGAAAAGATGAATGCAATTAATAATCAAGACCACCCATAATATGTTACGAGTGTGTACATAATGTTGAACAATGGCTGCCCAATTTCACTACAAGTACAAAACAACATTTCGATTATGAACTCTGGTACTTCATCCACTAGGCTGATCAGTTTCCCGATATCGTTCCAGGAGAATTCCAGGATACTTCCTTCACAAAGAAAATGGCTGATTTTGTTTCTGTACTTTTCTTTCTTCTGCTGGCTGTAATGAATGATCTTGTCACTTAAGAGCCACCGAACCCTTAAAAAATACCTGGGATTGTCAACTTCATCTTTATTGTATCCCCGCTGATTTTATCATGATTATCTGTAATCATGTTACACAGAACATCAGCGAGACAAATAGGTGATTGTGTTTCAGCTGAAGTGTTAAAAACTATAATATTACGCGCAAATATTAGTCTCGTCGTTAATTTTACCAATTACTTATATTAAATCAAAAAATCTAATATAAATAAACTGGTTATAAACTTTTTACTAATCTCATTAACTACGTTAGTATCTACACAAATTATATTAAATAATAACAATTTTTTATACAAAAGAGATAATTGTTTAGGTCTTAGTAGTTATAGAAAACATTGCAGTTGCAGTCTAATATCGCCGATGAATACAAAGCCTGTTAAAAGAGTTATTATTTGTAAATAGATTTACGCTTTGTCATCTTCACATTGCAATAAAGTTACCGCAAAAATAACTTTTCTCAGTAAACCACAAAGACTGTGGTACCCTACACTTCATTTGTTACTTGGAAGTCTCAAAGAATATTCATTCGCCTGGAACTAGGTCGGCCATGTCATTTATACAATATTGTCAAATTTATAAAATTGTGATTTCAACGCATCCATTTCCAACAATTTTCTTTATGGTTATGCCGATTTGGTCGTATATTAACACCTTCCTTTCAAGGATCCTGATACAGATCTTCCTATACTAGATAATACAAGAAGTTACCTTCTCCCTTTTTCATTAACTCTTGTTCTGAACTCTAGAGTTGTCGATGAGGGGCGAACGGTATACCCTCCTACCAGCTGGTACTATTATTCTACTGAAGACTCAGTTGACCAAGCAATATTTGCTCTACATATAATATGGATGCCATTAAATTTAGGGGCAGTAAATTTTATTACTGACCTTAATATAGCCGTAGACCAAACACAATTTTTCTTCTCAGCAGTATCTTCCATAGCCTTATCACTTTTTTTTACCTATGGTTTTATGCCTAGTCGACCTTGTGGTCATTAGAGGCGGGGTGGGACTGAAGTCAAGAAACGGGAAGGAATTCGGCCATGGCCTTTTTAAAAAAAAAAAACAAATCTGAATGCTCGGGCGAGGATTCGAACCGGCGTCCTCCCGAATGAGAGGCCAGAAAGTTAACCACTCAAGCTCGGTTTATTACTTCTAGTTTCACTAACAGATCTTACATCAGCAACCATCGTTTACTAACGGATCGAAATATTAATGGATCATTTTTGGATCCCGCTTCTAGGGGTGATCCTATTTTACATTAACATCTATGCTGATTATTTGGAATTCCAGTAATATATAGTTTAATCTTACAGATTGTGTGCTAAGTAACAGGAAAATGTGAAACATTTTAAACACTATTAACAACTAATACCATAATAACAATCGGAGCTAGAGTTTTTTGATTGATCACACCACGTATTTAGTATAGATATATATATATATACATTACTTACTATAATTCATTACTGCCGTACTTTCAGATATCCAGATATTCAGATGACTTGTACACTTTATGGAACAAAATTTAAATTTTCTTCATCTTTAGCTTGAGCTTTAGGATTTGTCATCGTGTCTATTGTAGAAAGGCGCACAGGACTATTACTAAGTAGTTCCTTTATTGATATCGTATTGCAGTATAGTTATTATGCAACTGTAAACTTTCATTACTCCATTCATCCACAGGAGCAACATTTGCGATTACAGAAGTTATCATTAAGCGATGACCAGTATGAATGAAAAATGACCAAAAATACAATTAAGTAAATTAAACATTTCCTCCACAATACTTCAAAGAACTTACAGGTTTACATTGAAGATATTCAGCCTCCCCCGATGTTTACACATCATAAAATGTATTTCATTGTGTTGTTTATGCTATTTAATTCGTTTTGGAATTATATATTTTAATAATATGAGAAAGAATAATTTCAAATCGATAAGTAATATTTAACACCAATTTAGCAAAGTCTAATGAATTATATCAAAACTACCCTCCATTTGAACGTAGCAACTTTGAATTTGAAATTATTTCTTATATCTATGGATATGAAAAAATACTTTGCTCACTGTGACATCATATCTGTTACGCTGACGTATGGCCTCGGCCTTTGTTATCGGACTAAATGCTGCCAGAGATGTTACTGCAGATTTGAGGTTATGAACATTATTTATTAATAACTCTATTTTGTTAAGCACCCACGAAGAAATTAACTGCCAGAACACTGAACGAGAGGTATACATTATATTTAAATTAACATATTAATTATTAGTTGCTTTTTTGGTTTCGTATGTTCAGTTGATGAAAAAATTTTCTTTTACTCTGTGTCCAGAGATATCACTATTACAGTAAACTAATAAACATGAACCAAATTACATCATTTCAAAGGATATGAGAGTTATTTAATAACAATCGCATTTATTTAAGCAACTGAGGGGAAATCTGCCAAACACTGCGTTAAACCCATTATCTCTGACGGGCTTACAAACTATTTATATTCGATGTAGATATTTTCGCTATATTTTTTACTGTAATAATAAACCCGAAAAAAATAATTACCAGAACTCCGCGTTTAACCCGTCATTTATGGCCGCAATAGAAGCTAATTTTTAATATAGCAGACAAGTGCAGTAAGGATCTTACTGAGTTGTTAATTAAAGCACACTTTCAGTTATGTTGGGATCACGGCTGTGCCCTTTTTTGGGTAGAGGCAGCAGGTAAGAAGATAAAAATAAGTTGAAAAGAGATAGGTAAAACAGATGCACAGTAGAATAATTCCCTACCCGTTGTGTAGAGCTCGTCTAGTAGGGGCTATAAAACCTTTCCATTTTTCACAGTAAAATAAAGACGGGAAACTAACATTGTTACCTGACTTATCTTAACAACACTACTCCCCACGCATTTGAAATTTGTTTCCAGTATCGATAATATTCTGCACGTAAACAACAAATATTAAAAATACCTATATCCAGTATAGTTAGTAAATTTCGAGAAAAACAAGCAAATGTTTTCATTTTTCAGTTATTTTGCAAAGCAGTAATGGAATTTTATTGAAAGTGCTATTAATTCAGTCCCCTCTCAATCCTATTGGATGGAATAAGTGTTGCCGTCTGTAGTCCATTCATTATGTACAGGCGGCTCAAGGTTACGGTGCTTGATCCACTCTCCACTGAACATTGCCCTCTTTTCGCAGGAGAGAGAACGACCGTAGACGCATGCGTAAAGGCAGTGGCGGGGCGAGACCAAAATTTTATGTGGGCGAGATAAGTTTGCGAGGCCCTCTGGAGGCGCAAGATGACAGGGTTTATAAAGTATTTAAAAAATTTAAAAATTTTATTTATAAAAATTCAATCACTTTTACTGTGTATAATATTATTAAATAATGAGTAACAGTATATAATTAATGAAATAAAAATTTTCTGCTTTTAGCCTTGCTGAACTCCTTTATTACTATCTCATAATCCAACTTAGATGCTATATCTGCTTCAATCGATAAAACTGCCAAAGCTGAAAGTCTTTCCTGACCCTTAGTACTACGTAAATATTTTTTTATTAATTTTAATTTTGAAAGCTCCTTTCAGCGGAGGCTGTACTTACTGGTACTATAAGCAAAATTCGTATCACAATACAAATATTTGGGTAAATTTCTTTTAAGTTATTTTCTATTATGTATTGGAGCAGTTGTTTCCCATCTTTAACAAAATCGGGTAAATTTTGGATCATTGTTTGTAACTCTTCAAATAGTTCATAAGGCTGGAAATCGCTGCTCTCGCCTACTCTCAAAACTGTGTGTAGATCTTGGCAGTTTTTTAAAATATGGTCTTTCGGAATTTTTTTTAACTTACTCAGATCATAGAGAAATCTGAAATTTTTAAAGTGTTCATTTAAAGACATAAATCTTGAGTCCATATTGTTCAGTATGGAATCAATCATTGCATTAAAAAAATCTCTTTCATACCTACTTTTGGGAGATTGTGCAGGTTCATCGCTGCATTCATAATCGAATGTCCTTTTCTTTCTGGCTACCCTTTTATTTTTAAACTATTTTGACAAATCATAAATGCTTTTTTCAATAAATTGACGAGCTTCGGGTAAGCATTGTTCGAATACAGTTTGTCGATATTCTCTGATCCAGTCACAAAATTTTCGTAAATGTTCAAACGCTATGCTTAAATGGACTTGGACAGATTGCCATAGTTTATTTAGGATATTAACATGCGATAATATCTCATACCATAGATGTAATGATATTACAAACTCTAAGCTGAGCATTTCGTTCAGAATTGAATCACAATCACTAAATGTGTCTGAATGTTCCGAAAGATTTTTTAGGCTTTCAATACATTCAACATCATCAAATTGAAGTAATAGGGCCTCTACTGCCACGATTCTACTTTCCCACCTTGTGTCTGATAAAGGCTTTATAGTAACTTTCAATTTGCCTTTGATTAATTCCCAGCGTTTGCTGGATACTGAAAATAGAAGAAAAAATTTTCTGAATAAAACCAAAAAATGATTTTGCTGCCGCAGAGGACTTAGATGAGTCTACCAACATCAAATTCCAACTATGACATCCACATGGTGTAAAAAATGCCCTGGGATTAATATTTAATATTCGATTTTTAACTCCACTGTTTATTCCTACCATATTTGCCCCATTGTCATATCCTTGGCCACTGCAGTTTTGAATATCTAATCCATTTTTTTCCAGCTCTTCCAGTATTGCCTTAGTTAGATACTCTCCAGCCGTCACAGCGACAGCAAGAAATCCGATAAAGTTTTCCTCTATTGAACTACATCTACATATATACTCTGCAATTTACAAAATTGTGGGTGGCAGAGGGTGCTCAGCACCAAAGCTAATCTCTTTGCTGTGCATTCCAATCCCTAATGGTACGAGGGAAAAAAGAATTCATATAAGAATCAGTCCGGCACCTTATTTCTCTAATTTTATCTTTCCTGTCCTTCCGACTCAAATAAGTTGGTGGAAGAAGTATTTGACTACACTCGAAAGTGAAAGTGGGAGTACGCATGTTTTCCAATAAGTTTAAACGAAACGTGTGTCGTCTATCTACCAGAGACTCCTAACCTAATCTACTAATCAGTTCTGTGACGCTTTCATAAGGACTGTAGCAAGCGGTCATGAATCGAGCGGCTCTTCTCTGTACTTTCTCTATACTTTCGATCAATCCCTTACGAAACGGGTCCCAAATGGCACAACAATAATCCAAATGTGGACGCACAAGAGATTTGTACGCTATCTCCTTTGTTTGTTCATTACAATTTTTCAAGATTCGACCTATGAATCGCAGCCTAGAATTTGCTCCACCTACTAAAGAATTAATGTGTATGTCCCATTTCATGTTCCTTTGTACTGTTACTCCCAAATATTTCATAGAATCGGTTGATGTATTGCAGAATCTTATGATAACCGACATTTGTTCAACTCGACAAGAGTCTCTAGTGCAGTCGAGCAAAATAGAATAATTTTTTCCCTCTTTTACTCATCGAATCACTTCATCAGTAACTGTTTTTGACATCAATAAGATTAATTCATTTTGAATGTTGTGACATAGATAATGGTTTGTTTCTATATTTTCTTTGATAATTCACTCATTGTGTATTTGTAACGTACAAATTAATAATACTTTTTATTCTTTAACTCTCCGGGAACAAAACAGGCAGGACGTTCCGTCGACGTTGGTAACTGAAATAATAAACCAATCGCTTCACGATAATCGGATTTGTGACTAAAACTATCGTAAGCTTTAGAACACAGAAAAATTGAATTATGCAGATGGTAAGGAGTGAGACGCGGTGATATTTTATACTACCTGCACATCTGAGAAGCCATAAAGCCGCAATTTTTAAAATTTGTTAATAAACTGGACATTTTGTGTCCGGTCGCATGTAGTGGACCGAGCACGGGAAATCGCGTTAGAACAGAAGAAACATGAACGTAGACGAGAAGCAAACTGAATGAAATAAACCCGGTGGCCGAAGATTCCCCGGTAGAGTCATTGTAACGCCAGCAAATATTGCTAAGCTATTGATATTGCCATATTAGTTGCTAACTTGTAGCATTTATTGCATTCTGATGAGTAAAATATTTAGTCGTAGTCACGGCTTTTAATGGTGCTAATCTGTTTTACTGGTTAAGTTGCTTAAACTTTCGGGACGCGAGGCCCCTCGGGGCGCGAGGCCGTAGGCGGTCGCCCACGTCGCCCACGCCTTGCGCCGCTTCTGCGTAAAGGTCTCCTATCACCACGTCAACGGTCACCTTGGAGGGTTAGGTAAAGGGAGGACGTTATTTGGTGAAGTGCGTAATAAGGAGAATATGGCCCTGAACCGAGAATTCCTAATGAACGGGCTACAGGTAGTACATATGATTAAAACTAAATTATTGCATTAGTTGCAATAGTTTAAACGCGTGTGGTGTTGGATGTGCGTGGAATCTGTTATCTGAATTGGAAATATCTCAAAGTAGTGTTCTAAAGCGGGTGCAGCGCCATCTTGTTTTCCCCCCCCCCTCCGATTTTAATTGATTTTAATTGATTTTAATTGAATTGCGTGGGGTCCTTAATTGATTTTAATTGATTTGCGTGGGGGGGGGCCCTAATTGATTTTAATTGATTTTAATTGAATTGCGTGGGGTCCTTAATTGATTTTAATTGATTTGCGTGGGGGGGAGCCCTAATTGATTTTAATTATGGCTAATTGAATTGCGTGGGGTCAAGGAGGGGAGCCGAGGAACTAGGGGAGTTTAATTGAATTGCGGGGAGGGGGTCTCACATCTGTAACCTCAGATTGACCTTATTATTTCCTTATGGACCTGTGTGTGAGCCCACTTTTTCCCCATGGTTTTAATTGATTTTAATTGAATTGCGGGGAGGGGGTCTCACATCTGTAACCTCAGATTGATCTTATTATTTCCTTATGTACAGCGGTCAGCGGACAGTTTTTTTCCCCATGTATTCTTATGGAGGATGGAGTGAGCCCACTTTTTCCCCCATGGCGGGGAGCCTTAATTGATTTTAATTAATGCTAATTGAATTGCGGGGAGGGGGTCTCACATCTGTAACCTCAGATTGATCTTATTATTTCCTTATGTACAGCGGTCAGCGGACAGTTTTTTCCCCATGTATTCTTATGGAGGATGGAGTGAGTCCCACTTTTTTCCCCCATGGCGGGGAGCCTTAATTGATTTTAATTAATGCTAATTGAATTGCGGGGAGGGGGGTCTCACATCTGTAACCTCAGATTGATCTTATTATTTCCTTATGTACAGCGGTCAGCGGACAGTTTTTTCCCCATGTATTCTTATGGACCTGTCTTTGCAGACAGTTTGGAGCGGAGGGGAGCCGAGGAACTAGGGGAGTTTAATTGAATGCGGGTTCGTAATTGAATGTGCACAGCTGCGCCACACCCCGGAAGCCATCAATTATCGCTCCCCTCCGGAAGCCATCAATTATCGCTCCCCACGCAGCTGCAGGATGCGGGTCCGTAATTGAATGCGCCACACCCGGAAGCCATCAATTATCGCTCCCCCGCCGCGCACGTGCCGGTAACTAATTGAATGCGGGTTCGTAATTGAATGAGCACAGCTGCGCCACACCCTAATTATCGCTCCCCACGCAGCTGCAGGATGCGGGTTCGTAATTGAATGAGCACAGCCGGAAGCCATTAATTATCGCTCCCTTCGCAGCTGCAGCCCCACCCGGCGTCAGTTTGCAGCCATGTCCCGTCTAGTGATGTTGTTCTCTTCTGTCTACCAACTCAACGCTGGTGATACGAAACGTTTGACGATAGGGTTATCGTCCAAACACGAGTTTGAACCTGTTGTTGTTCTGGAAAAAGTGGGACACAATAAAATTGTTTTAACATACGACGAATGGAACGTCCTGATCCAGGTATTGGGCGTAGTGTCCGAGTTATTCAACGCCGGCACCGACAGCATCTCGCTTGGTGAGCACACCGTCTCCTGCCGAACGATTGCCGGGGTGAAGACTGTTTGTTTCCACCTCAATGACGATCCTGCCAACGGTGTCTTCTTCGGCCAGTCTACTTGGAGGAACTTCGTCGACGCGCAGCCAGCAGTGACCGCATCCTTGTCCAACAGGAAAAAGTGGAGCTTCAACGCATCAGCATACTACAAGGTGTTTGTGAGTGAATTGGCTGACAAAGTGTTGAGTGACTACTACACATGTACTGCCTCAGTGTCGAAGTTAATGGATATGCACATCAACAACGTTCATCCTATTCATGTGTCTTACAGTTCTACAATTGACTTTGTGCAATTAAGGAATGAAATAGTTGCATACAAAAATTTGATTGTACTTAATGATGTATGCAGAATTGTAAACAGTAAAGAATAAAATCATTTTACCAGATTTTTCTTTTGTCATTTCACCTATCCTAATTAAATAATAAGATAGTATATATTTTATTTAAATCTTTTATTTCACCCACCATTGGGCAATTAAAAATACATTTTCAACAGCGCATATAGCGTTACAAAATAAATGTCCTTTACAAAGTTTTATCAAATTATTTTTCTTGAGTTCATGTAGAGGCGGGCATCCTAAATCTTTTATATTGTAGCAGACCTTCTCCATGATAATCTTTTTGAACCATTGTGCCTTCTCCCGTCCTTTCACATAAATAATTGAATCGTCTTCATTGGTGATTGCATGTAGAATAGTACATAATTTACTGAAAGGTACTCCATCAGTATTCCAAGGTATTCCATGATAATTTTGTGTCAGCCAGGTTTTGGTGACAATACACTTATGCAATGTGTAGCGATAATATTGTCAGATCGTATTACACACACACCAACTTCTTTGAAAATGAATGTACAGTCCTTCGTTTTGAAGCCCTGTGCGTCGAAGAAGATGGTCGGCATGGTAATGAGCTTGAACTTCAGGGTGCTATTCTATTTTATGTCAGCTTCCGCACCACACCAGTTAGAGGTACGTATTCTACAACACGAGCGTGCAGGATGAGACAATATGCAGACGTGTAGTCAGGGAAATTTTCGCCACTATCAAAGTCCATACGTATATCTACAGGTCCAGTCTTAACTGCTTCATTTTGCTGTGAACAGTCAATTACAACTAGAGGTGCAGTTGCATTAAATTCTTCACGTTTTAGTAGTGGTGAGGGACGGTCATGTTCATAGTAAGACTGCTTGAATCTTGCGTACTTGTCATAGAGCACGGTTGTTCTGTTTTTCTTAAAGTCTAAATTCATGTTCTCGTACAGGAACGCTACTTCATTCAGGAACACTTTGGCATTACGGAGTTGGCAGTGATCAAACTCGGCTGCACTTTTTTCTGTGTTACGTTTCCTGTTTGTTTGAAAACACAGAACTACAGTCCTAGGTTTCTCCAGTTGCGTTGTCATCCCTAGCACGAATCAGTACTAGTTCTTGTTTTACATTTGAAAGTATTCTTTTATAGTCTTCACAAAAGCCTAAAAGCATACTCAGCGGTATACATACATCAAATAACCATCCCCAAGATCGCGAGGACCTGCATTGTTCAACACTCCAATTTGTTGAGGATCGCCAGAAATTAGCGTCTCTATTGTGCTTGTGATGTCAACTTTTCTATTTCAATCAATTTCATGTCCGTATTTTACAGCACAGCATGTATGTTCCAGGAACGAAATACCGTCTGTTAATCTTACTAATTTCACCTAATCCCGGTCTCAGCTGCGATTTTCAAAAGCCCTTAACCTGACATTCACATCTGGCACAACTTGCGTTGTAATGTAGTTACACCAGAACACTTCCGTTGTTTGGTTTCCAGTTTGAACTGTAAGTTCACGTAGGCTAGGATAGGTGCGGAATGCGCATGCAATAAAAACCCTGGTCATAATGACCAGACTAGCCATTACTCCGTACTTCAGTTGAATATCGGGTTGGTTCCTTCAAAAGATCATGTCTGAATTCCACCCCGTTCCCTGCACCAGTCCTATCACGCATCGTGATCGGTAAAGATCTGACCTAGCATTTGGGAGGGTGTGCTTTCGAATCCCCGTCCAGGCATTCAGATTTGGGTTTTCCATGGTTTCCCCAAATAACGCGAGGCGACTGCCGGGGATAATTTCATCCATTTTCCATGGCAGAATTCCCTCCCGTTCCTCGTCCACTGTCCTTTCCCCGCCTCTAAAGGCGTAGAACCATAAAAAAGAATCGCATGTGCTTTTATCCAATTCAATATAACTTTATAGGCAGGTAGGTGATTTCACTGCAGGTCTATATATTCGTCCTCCTTTCAGAGGTACTTTTTTTCTTCCTGGTGGGTGGGTTTGTTAACGTTCGGGACTACCATGTGGGAGATGGAGGGTTCGATTCCCGGTCCGCATGTTAATTAGTATCTGTTGTAGTTTAGACATACAAATAGCCGTTTATCGCCAAGAGTCACTGTGGACACTCCGACAATGACAAAAATAAAAATAAAACGCGTTTAGTGGTGTTTGTTCCTGTAGCCAGGGATGGTAACGCGATGTATGTGGTGGGAGTTCTACAGGTTTATCTGCTCGAATACCTGTGTCAGTGATGTATACTCATAGACCCTCCTAAGTTACCACTTCCCATTCTTGTTGAGGGGTGACTGTAAAATTCTTGAAATACAGATATTTGCGCGGGTACAGCGAATGCGTGCCACAACTTCACAATAATTGTTTGTGCATTGAAATACGGAAAAAAAGTTTCTACTGTAATGGCAGTCTCTGGGTAAAGTGAAAAAACGTGGCCATTTTTTATCAAAATTGCTAAGTTTTTCGCCTGGAACCATTTGAGGAGACCGAAACGCGTTTGTGAATAAAGTTGGTTGCACACGAGTCAAATGTCTCAATGGAGTTATTTGAGGAAACTATGGAAAAAACCGAAATTAGTTGTTTTTTTTGCGTATTCCGCGAATTTCCTAAAATAGTAGTGATTTGTCACACACACAAAGTGAATACCGAACCATGCCACTAGTTCACAATAATTGTTTTCAGATTCCCCATGCGGCGTCATCATAAATTGCATTGCTCCATACATACAATTTGCAAATATTGACAAGTTGACTAAGCCACTGGTGGATCGCATAACTCACTTGCACAGCCAGTCTGCTATAGGTAGTTGTAAATTTCACAACTTATACTACGACACTGAAGTTCTATCTTCTACCTGAAGATAGGTTTATCGTCCAAACACGACGTCAAAATCGTTGCCTCCTTCAAAAAAGGCGAAGGCTGAATACCTTCCCGTTCCTTGTCTCCAGTCACATCCCGCCTCTAATGACCTCGACTTCGACAAGGCGTAAAACCATAAGTAAAAAAGAAAAAAAAAATCTTAAGCCCAGTACGTTTTCATTTACTTTAGAATTACCGTCAATATTTTCTATTGCAGAGACTAAATGCTGATCAGTGCAGAAATGATTACATTCGTCCACGTTTCAGACGATGCAGGTTTAATTTTTTGAGACTGGTTGGTGAATTTTTAATGTTCTGCAGTGTCATACAGGTGATTTCATGTTCTTTCTTCAATGCATTCCACTCGTCTTCTTTTCAGAGTTATTGCTTGTATGCCGGTCTGAATATCTACTCTGATGTGTGAGTTTTTAAAGCAAAGTAATGAATCAGCAGTTGTTGGAGATGTAGGTTATATTGAATGCGTAGAGACGTCTGGCTTATCACAACATCAGCAAAGTCAGTTCTGAACAAGGGAAGTTAGAGTAATATCTCCTCCACAAACCAGTCTAAAAACTTTACGAGACAAAGTTTTATATTCGTGCTGTAGTATCCCCCAAGATTAATACGAAAGATTTTACACAATTTCTAACAGTCTGAACGTTGGCTATATAAAAGTGACGATGTTATTATTATTATCACCGAAAACGTGCATCGGATGTCGAAAGTCAAGAGGATCATAGAATACCGAGCCTGGTGGGTGAGCAGTAACGTTCGGATATATCGTTCGCGAGGATATGCAGCACGGTTTTAGAGTCAGATTTTCTTTCGTTTCCCCAAAAATCACTCGAGGCTAGTGTCGGGATCGCCCCCGTGCAGTACTCCTTTGAGAGTAATTTTTTATATGCCGATATAACTACCGTGCCCGGTAGGTGAGTTTTTTAGGATTGGGACTGTCATGTGGAGGTGGAGAGTTCAATTCCCGATCCGGCTGTTCATTAGAATCTGTTGTAGTACCACTTTTCAGCACCACCTCTATCCCACACCACAAGCCTTTTCTGCCATTCAGTAATATTTTGCCCACTTACCACGAGTATCAGGGTAGACATATCGTCATCAGACAGATATCATAACTCCCATATTCATACTAGGTCTCACATACAAATCCATACGTCACCACACACAAGCACACAAAAATATAACTAACTAAAAAACCATCAGACAGACGTTAGAGTGTGTGCAAAGGATGACATGTTTTTCACCATACACATCAGTGCTTATCCCATACGGATTATTCATCACACCCAATAGATTGCATGTATCATCAACTTATAGGTAGCCAGTGACTGTGAAATCTCAAAGTCGAGTAGAATCCTATAGTGATAGACACACAACGACATCGGAAGACACACATACACACACACTCACATGTCCACGCATACACACATAGTTCCATACATCAACACACACGTACACGTAACTGGAGGAAAGTGACTGAACACCCTATGTCCAGACTGAATAGTTACAGGATGTATGAAGTGTGACATGTTAACTTTGGTGGATTAAGATCGTGAAAACAGGTAAAACTTCACCCCAATTATGTAATTTCACTATACGAAAGATGTCATCGGTTTACATGGTTAGAAGTTGTGCATCATACCATACAATGTGTATTGAATTCCTCCACCAAAATAGAAAAACCCACGGCATGATGCGGTGTATCATCATAAATGAAACTCATTCTGTTCACGGTCCCTATATGACATCGGACAACTCGAGTAGTACATCAGATATACCTGTCGAAAGTCACACTAAAGTATTTGAAGCTGAACTAAGCAAATCATGCTGAAGATGACGATATCACAAGTTTCATTAACTACAGAAATGTATATCATTTGAGCAAAAAGACGGAAAGTGTATGTTTCTGCTGTCATGACAATCTCCAGATTAACCGCAGAACTCCCACCACACATACACACACACACACACACACACATCACCTTACCATCATGAAGGTGTGTAAAGTATAATACCAATAGATGCTTGCGTCATACAGCCCAAATATTATCGATGAAAGGTGTTGACAGTGTGTGTGTACAAACGCCGAAATCACCATAACAACTACAACCATCAGTAGGAAGGCAGAACTTATGTTAAGTCAGGTTAATACAGAATGTTAAAGTGTTTGTTATAGTTGGTTAGAGTAAATTCAGTTTAGGTTATTTCAACTCACATTCACATGGTGTCACTGATTCATGGCAATCCAAAAGTGTTTGCTGAGGTGGCTTGGGCCCCACAGTAAGCGGCTGCTGCGTAGAAAAAATACAAACGCGTTGTATCCGGATTACCGGCGCGCAAAATACCGATCTTCTTAGGTCGTGCAAAATACCGGTCTCTTAGGCCGCGGTGGGGCCCAAGCCGCCTCAGCAAACACTTTTGGATTGCCATGAATCAGTGACACCATGTGAATGTGAGTTGAAATAACCTAAACTGAATTTACTCTAACCAACTATAACAAACACTTTAACATTCTGTATTAACCTGACTTAACATAAGTTCTGCCTTCCTACTGATGGTTGTAGTTGTTATGGTGATTTCGGCGTTTGTACACACACACTGTCAACACCTTTCATCGATAATATTTGGGCTGTATGACGCAAGCATCTATTGGTATTATACTTTACACACCTTCATGATGGTAAGGTGATGTGTGTGTGTGTGTGTGTGTGTATGTGTGGTGGGAGTTCTGCGGTTAATCTGGAGATTGTCATGACAGCAGAAACATACACTTTCCGTCTTTTTGCTCAAATGATATACATTTCTGTAGTTAATGAAACTTGTGATATCGTCATCTTCAGCATGATTTGCTTAGTTCAGCTTCAAATACTTTAGTGTGACTTTCGACAGGTATATCTGATGTACTACTCGAGTTGTCCGATGTCATATAGGGACCGTGAACAGAATGAGTTTCATTTATGATGATACACCGCATCATGCCGTGGGTTTTTCTATTTTGGTGGAGGAATTCAATACACATTGTATGGTATGATGCACAACTTCTAACCATGTAAACCGATGACATCTTTCGTATAGTGAAATTACATAATTGGGGTGAAGTTTTACCTGTTTTCACGATCTTAATCCACCAAAGTTAACATGTCACACTTCATACATCCTGTAACTATTCAGTCTGGACATAGGGTGTTCAGTCACTTTCCTCCAGTTACGTGTACGTGTGTGTTGATGTATGGAACTATGTGTGTATGCGTGGACATGTGAGTGTGTGTGTATGTGTGTCTTCCGATGTCGTTGTGTGTCTATCACTATAGGATTCTACTCGACTTTGAGATTTCACAGTCACTGGCTACCTATAAGTTGATGATACATGCAATCTATTGGGTGTGATGAATAATCCGTATGGGATAAGCACTGATGTGTATGGTGAAAACATGTCATCCTTTGCACACACTCTAACGTCTGTCTGATGGTTTTTTAGTTAGTTATATTTTTGTGTGCTTGTGTGTGGTGACGTATGGATTTGTATGTGAGACCTAGTATGAATATGGGAGTTATGATATCTGTCTGATGACCGATATGTCTACCCTGATACTCGTGGTAAGTGGGCAAATATTACTGAATGGCAGAAAAGGCTTGTGGTGTGGGATAGAGGTGGTGCTGAAAAGTGGTACTACAACAGATTCTAATGAACAGCCGGATCGGGAATTGAAACTCTCCACCTCCACATGACAGTCCCAATCCTAAAAAACTCACCTACCGGGCACGGTAGTTATATCGGCATATAAAAAATTACTCTCAAAGGAGTACTGCACGGGGGCGATCCCGACACTAGCCTCGAGTGATTTTTGGGGAAACGAAAGAAAATCTGACTCTAAAACCGTGCTGCATATCCTCGCGAACGATATATCCGAACGTTACTGCTCACCCACCAGGCTCGGTATTCTATGATCCTCTTGACTTTCGACATCCGATGCACGTTTTCGGTGATAATAATAATAACATCGTCACTTTTATATAGCCAACGTTCAGACTGTTAGAAATTGTGTAAAATCTTTCGTATTAATCTTGGGGGATACTACAGCACGAATATAAAACTTTGTCTCGTAAAGTTTTTAGACTGGTTTGTGGAGGAGATATTACTCTAACTTCCCTTGTTCAGAACTGACTTTGCTGATGTTGTGATAAGCCAGACGTCTCTACGCATTCAATATAACCTACATCTCCAACAACTGCTGATTCATTACTTTGCTTTAAAAACTCACACATCAGAGTAGATATTCAGACCGGCATACAAGCAATAACTCTGAAAAGAAGACGAGTGGAATGCATTGAAGAAAGAACATGAAATCACCTGTATGACACTGCAGAACATTAAAAATTCACCAACCAGTCTCAAAAAATTAAACCTGCATCGTCTGAAACGTGGACGAATGTAATCATTTCTGCACTGATCAGCATTTAGTCTCTGCAATAGAAAATATTGACGGTAATTCTAAAGTAAATGAAAACGTACTGGGCTTAAGATTTTTTTTTTTTCTTTTTTACTTATGGTTTTACGCCTTGTCGAAGTCGAGGTCATTAGAGGCGGGATGTGACTGGAGACAAGGAACGGGAAGGTATTCAGCCTTCGCCTTTTTTTGAAGGAGGCAACGATTTTGACGTCGTGTTTGGACGATAAACCTATCTTCAGGTAGAAGATAGAACTTCAGTGTCGTAGTATAAGTTGTGAAATTTACAACTACCTATAGCAGACTGGCTGTGCAAGTGAGTTATGCGATCCACCAGTGGCTTAGTCAACTTGTCAATATTTGCAAATTGTATGTATGGAGCAATGCAATTTATGATGACGCCGCATGGGGAATCTGAAAACAATTATTGTGAACTAGTGGCATGGTTTCGGTATTCACTTTGTGTGTGTGACAAATCACTACTATTTTAGGAAATTCGCGGAATACGCAAAAAAACAACTAATTTCGGTTTTTTCCATAGTTTCCTCAAATAACTCCATTGAGACATTTGACTCGTGTGCAACCAACTTTATTCACAAACGCGTTTCGGTCTCCTCAAATGGTTCCAGGCGAAAAACTTAGCAATTTTGATAAAAAAATGGCCACGTTTTTCACTTTACCCAGAGACTGCCATTACAGTAGAAACTTTTTTTCCGTATTTCAATGCACAAACAATTATTGTGAAGTTGTGGCACGCATTCGCTGTACCCGCGCAAATATCTGTATTTCAAGAATTTTTACAGTCACCCCTCAACAAGAATGGGAAGTGGTAACTTAGGAGGGTCTATGAGTATACATCACTGACACAGGTATTCGAGCAGATAAACCTGTAGAACTCCCACCACATACATCGCGTTACCATCCCTGGCTACAGGAACAAACACCACTAAACGCGTTTTATTTTTATTTTTGTCATTGTCGGAGTGTCCACAGTGACTCTTGGCGATAAACGGCTATTTGTATGTCTAAACTACAACAGATACTAATTAACATGCGGACCGGGAATCGAACCCTCCATCTCCCACATGGTAGTCCGAACGTTAAACAACCCACCCACCAGGAAGAAAAAAAGTACCTCTGAAAGGAGGACGAATATATAGACCTGCAGTGAAATCACCTACCTGCCTATAAAGTTATATTGAATTGGATAAAAGCACATGCGATTCTTTTTTATGGTTCTACGCCTTTAGAGGCGGGGAAAGGACAGTGGACGAGGAAACGGGAGGGAATTCTGCCATGGAAAATGGATGAAATTATCCCCGGCAGTCGCCTCGCGTTATTTGGGGAAACCATGGAAAACCCAAATCTGAATGCCTGGACGGGGATTCGAAAGCACACCCTCCCAAATGCTAGGTCAGATCTTTACCGATCACGATGCGTGATAGGACTGGTGCAGGGAACGGGGTGGAATTCAGACATGATCTTTTGAAGGAACCAACCCGATATTCAACTGAAGTACGGAGTAATGGCTAGTCTGGTCATTATGACCAGGGTTTTTATTGCATGCGCATTCCGCACCTATCGTAGCCTACGTGAACTTACAGTTCAAACTGGAAACCAACAACGAAGTGTTCTGGTGTAACTACATTACAACGCAAGTTGTGCCAGATGTGAATGTCAGGTTAAGGGCTTTTGAAAATCGCAGCTGAGACCGGGATTAGGTGAAATTAGTAAGATTAACAGACGGTATTTCGTTCCTGGAACATACATGCTGTGCTGTAAAATACGGACATGAAATTGATTCGAAATAGAAAAGTTGACATCACAAGCACAATAGAGACGCTAATTTCTGGCGATCCTCAACAAATTGGAGTGTTGAACAATGCAGGTCCTCGCGATCTTGGGGATGGTTATTTTGATGTATGTATACCGCTGAGTATGCTTTTAGGCTTTTGTGAAGACTATAAAAGAATACTTTCAAATGTAAAACAAGAACTAGTACTGATTCGTGCTAGGGATGACAACGCAACTGGAGAAACCTAGGACTGTAGTTCTGTGTTTTCAAACAAACAGGAAACGTAACACAGAAAAAAGTGCAGCCGAGTTTGATCACTGCCAACTCCGTAATGCCAAAGTGTTCCTGAATGAAGTAGCGTTCCTGTACGAGAACATGAATTTAGACTTTAAGAAAAACAGAACAACCGTGCTCTATGACAAGTACGCAAGATTCAAGCAGTCTTACTATGAACATGACCGTCCCTCACCACTACTAAAACGTGAAGAATTTAATGCAACTGCACCTCTAGTTGTAATTGACTGTTCACAGCAAAATGAAGCAGTTAAGACTGGACCTGTAGATATACGTATGGACTTTGATAGTGGCGAAAATTTCCCTGACTACACGTCTGCATATTGTCTCATCCTGCACGCTCGTGTTGTAGAATACGTACCTCTAACTGGTGTGGTGCGGAAGCTGACATAAAATAGAATAGCACCCTGAAGTTCAAGCTCATTACCATGCCGACCATCTTCTTCGACGCACAGGGCTTCAAAACGAAGGACTGTACATTCATTTTCAAAGAAGTTGGTGTGTGTGTAATACGATCTGACAATATTATCGCTACACATTGCATAAGTGTATTGTCACCAAAACCTGGCTGACACAAAATTATCATGGAATACCTTGGAATACTGATGGAGTACCTTTCAGTAAATTATGTACTATTCTACATGCAATCACCAATGAAGACGATTCAATTATTTATGTGAAAGGACGGGAGAAGGCACAATGGTTCAAAAAGATTATCATGGAGAAGGTCTGCTACAATATAAAAGATTTAGGATGCCCGCCTCTACATGAACTCAAGAAAAATAATTTGATAAAACTTTGTAAAGGACATTTATTTTGTAACGCTATATGCGCTGTTGAAAATGTATTTTTAATTGCCCAATGGTGGGTGAAATAAAAGATTTAAATAAAATATATACTATCTTATTATTTAATTAGGATAGGTGAAATGACAAAAGAAAAATCTGGTAAAATGATTTTATTCTTTACTGTTTACAATTCTGCATACATCATTAAGTACAATCAAATTTTTGTATGCAACTATTTCATTCCTTAATTGCACAAAGTCAATTGTAGAACTGTAAGACACATGAATAGGATGAACGTTGTTGATGTGCATATCCATTAACTTCGACACTGAGGCAGTACATGTGTAGTAGTCACTCAACACTTTGTCAGCCAATTCACTCACAAACACCTTGTAGTATGCTGATGCGTTGAAGCTCCACTTTTTCCTGTTGGACAAGGATGCGGTCACTGCTGGCTGCGCGTCGACGAAGTTCCTCCAAGTAGACTGGCCGAAGAAGACACCGTTGGCAGGATCGTCATTGAGGTGGAAACAAACAGTCTTCACCCCGGCAATCGTTCGGCAGGAGACGGTGTGCTCACCAAGCGAGATGCTGTCGGTGCCGGCGTTGAATAACTCGGACACTACGCCCAATACCTGGATCAGGACGTTCCATTCGTCGTATGTTAAAACAATTTTATTGTGTCCCACTTTTTCCAGAACAACAACAGGTTCAAACTCGTGTTTGGACGATAACCCTATCGTCAAACGTTTCGTATCACCAGCGTTGAGTTGGTAGACAGAAGAGAACAACATCACTAGACGGGACATGGCTGCAAACTGACGCCGGGTGGGGCTGCAGCTGCGAAGGGAGCGATAATTAATGGCTTCCGGCTGTGCTCATTCAATTACGAACCCGCATCCTGCAGCTGCGTGGGGAGCGATAATTAGGGTGTGGCGCAGCTGTGCTCATTCAATTACGAACCCGCATTCAATTAGTTACCGGCACGTGCGCGGCGGGGGAGCGATAATTGATGGCTTCCGGGTGTGGCGCATTCAATTACGGACCCGCATCCTGCAGCTGCGTGGGGAGCGATAATTGATGGCTTCCGGAGGGGAGCGATAATTGATGGCTTCCGGGGTGTGGCGCAGCTGTGCACATTCAATTACGAACCCGCATTCAATTAAACTCCCCTAGTTCCTCGGCTCCCCTCCGCTCCAAACTGTCTGCAAAGACAGGTCCATAAGAATACATGGGGAAAAAACTGTCCGCTGACCGCTGTACATAAGGAAATAATAAGATCAATCTGAGGTTACAGATGTGAGACCCCCTCCCCGCAATTCAATTAGCATTAATTAAAATCAATAAAGGCTCCCCCCGAATGGGGGAAAAAGTGGGCTCACTCCATCCTCCATAAGAATACATGGGGAAAAAACTGTCCGCTGACCGCTGTACATAAGGAAATAATAAGATCAATCTGAGGTTACAGATGTGAGACCCCCTCCCCGCAATTCAATTAGCATTAATTAAAATCAATTAAGGCTCCCCGCCATGGGGGAAAAAGTGGGCTCACTCCATCCTCCATAAGAATACATGGGGAAAAAACTGTCCGCTGACCGCTGTACATAAGGAAATAATAAGATCAATCTGAGGTTACAGATGTGAGACCCCCTCCCCGCAATTCAATTAAAATCAATTAAAACCATGGGGAAAAAGTGGGCTCACACACAGGTCCATAAGGAAATAATAAGGTCAATCTGAGGTTACAGATGTGAGACCCCCTCCCCGCAATTCAATTAAACTCCCCTAGTTCCTCGGCTCCCCTCCTTGACCCCACGCAATTCAATTAGCCATAATTAAAATCAATTAGGGCTCCCCCCACGCAAATCAATTAAAATCAATTAAGGACCCCACGCAATTCAATTAAAATCAATTAAAATCAATTAGGGCTCCCCCCCCACGCAAATCAATTAAAATCAATTAAGGACCCCACGCAATTCAATTAAAATCAATTAAAATCAATTAAAATCGGAGGGGGGGGGAAAACAAGATGGCGCTGCACCCGCTTTAGAACACTACTTCTCAACCATCCATTTTTGATCCAAGCTGTTACCAACTGATCTACCACATTTGTATCTGTTGAGGTCATTAGAGAACTCATACTTGGCCGATTGTTACTACTAACAGCTGCTCCACTATCTTTTTGCAACAAGAAAAGAACAATCAACAAGAAGAAGTGGAAAAATCAATTTAAAAAAAATAATTAATTACACACAGAAATTGGAAAGTGCCTTTCTTATCGTCGTCTGCATTCGGAGTTCGGTGACGCATGGACTACCTGTCGGGCATATGGAAAATTCGACACACTGTGGGTGTGCTAGTGGTGATAAGCCGGTGTATATTTCTGCGCATGCCGGCGATCACTTCAAACCAAAATATATTCCTCATTTTGTAGTTTTAGTGGCACGAGACAGATCAATTGAATATTCCGTAAGGAATTTTTTTAAATCTTGATTATAATTTAAATAAGAAAATCCCAGAAAAAAAACAATTCATATAATCAGATCTCGTGCTAGAGTAGTGACAAAAGTTATGACATCTTCTTCTGAGCGAAGCTTACGCTTTACAGTGTGTATCCACTTCAGAACGTATTATTCTCTCGGTGTTATAGAATTTTTTAGAGTAAAAAAAAATTCTTGGTGACTTGGGCACTGAACATGCCATGTTTTAGTAAACATATAAAAATACCTTAAATGCATTGCTTTATCAAACTTACAAAAACAAAAAGCAAAGATTTCCATCGCAATTTTTTGAATTTGACAAATGTATACTATGCCTTCCATTTCAATAAAAATTATGGCATACATAATAGCCAAGTCACCATAATTTTTTTTTATTCTAAATAAAGTCTATAACATCGAGAAAAAGCATTATGCAGTGAATACACACCGTAAAGTGTAAGCTTGGCTCAGAACAAGATCTAATAACTTTTGTCACTACACGAGCACAAGACTTGACCTATTTTTACAAGGATTGTTTTTCGGGGATCTCATTTCTTTTTGTAAGTTGATCACTTATTCTGTATCGTCACTCAAATGTAATGATTCCGTTCGAAAATCGGTGACTAAGAATATCTCAGAACTGAAGACATATAAGTTACCAACAATGCCCCATTCTTTGAAAACAATGGGCCGTATCCGAGCTATGCAGATTGCCGCTGGTTGAGTAACTTCCAAACTAAACATAGGAACAAAATAAAATTTAATATTATAGTTAACCTTCCTGATCTCTATGTATTAAAGAAATCTCAGATATATTGCTTCATCCGGAGTAAAACAATTAAGCCACAAATATGTACCAAAATTTTTCATGTTTGGGATTGTAATTAAATATATAGGGGTGAAAACACCAATATTAGTCTTTTCTTATGATTTAGGGATGACAGTACTTCAAAAGAATGCTATGTGGTAGCTCAGCGGCTTACTTCCGAAAGTTTCTCCGGTTGCGGGTTCAAATCCCGTGGTGAGCAATAATTTTTAGGGGTTATATTTGATTATATGAGCTACGCCGGGATGTTCCGTGGTTCTGATTCCACGTTAAACTGTAGGCTCCTGAGGAAAGGAATTGACCTTCCTGCCTCCGACACAATATCTTGATACATCTCCTTCGGGAAGATTCGACCAGCCTTCGGGTTGTAAATTAAGTTAGATTTTTAGTTTTTGAAGTGAAAACTTCATTAGCACGTTGGGGGATGTTTGGATGGGTGAAATCTTATAAGTTCGCGTTACCGACAATCTCAGTGGCTCAGAGGTTAAGGCGCCTGACTGGGGAACGAAAGGTCCCCGGTTCAATTCCCTGTCTCAGTGGAGATTTTCATAGACCATTAACCCGACTTTCACATCTGGCACAGCCCGCCGTATAATGTGAAGTACGCCAGAACGCTTCCGTGGTTCGGATTCCACATACTACCGTAGGTTCGCTGTACCTGGTGGCACTAGTTTAAGGCGGCTAAGACAGGGGCGGAATGCGCAGCCAATAGAAAACCTGTCAGCAGGTCATTACGACGATACGGAATTGTTATTTTTTAGTATACCTGTAGCTTTGAATATGACGTGTTGCCCGTATGATATTCATAGTTTTAAGTTTTCTCTTCTGTCAGCAGTCCCGAATGACTGCCAATTGGTTTGTTTTTTTTCTTCAAGTATTGTGTCTACGAAACGTCAGTTCCAGATCATGCCACACTTTGTAGGCGGATTGTAGCGGTTGTGCAAACGGCCCATGTTACCATGCTGCAGCATCAGTGGTTTTTTTTTTTTTTTTTTTTTTATTGGCATTTGGGCTGCGCACCCATACAGCCATGTACAGATTACATGGATACTACAATGTGATGGTACAGTCCATATACATAATCATACAAGATCAGCTGCAGTGAGAGTATTATCCTCTAATTAAATCTAGATATTTTATAGGAAGTGGTTCGACATGTACAGAGGTAAGATATTACAGTTAGCTTTGACATCTACGTAGGCTACTTTGCCTTATCCATGATGATTGTTTACAATACACATAACTTATAATTAGCTCTAATTCATACATACCATCAGTGAAGGAGCATTGCTGCCCTAGGGTGTAGTGTCATCACCCGGACAACACGCTTGATATTATAACCTTGCTTATATCTCACAATAAATATTAACATTGTACAGAGACCTGTCTATATAATGTTACAGATACATAAATGTGTCTATTAGATTGTAACACCAATTCTTTTCATATGTTGATATAAAATCTTGTAGATCGCGTAGTTCTCTGTTGATAGGAGTGTGGCAGCGCATGTGGGTAACGGGATTCCTGCTTTCGTGAGGAATCGTAGAAGGAGGTCTGACTCAGTCTTCTTCCTACTGCAACCGAAAAGGAGGTGATTTGTATCCTCAATTCCGCCACAGCAGCATCAGTGGTTGTAGCTAGAGTATCGTTTCGACATCCTGAGGGAAGTGTAGAGAATGAAAACTAAACTTTAAAAGTTGTAGATCAAATTGTTAAAAAAAAAAGTGTCTTATTTCGTATCATTTTGGTAACAGGACTTTGTGGACACCATCTTTATCATTGGTAAATTTTTACCATCTGAAATAAATTTTTAGAGGTAAAGCAGCAACAGAAAAGTCTAGTTGCTTAGAACTAATATAGTTTTTACATGTAAACATTAAATAATCATGTTGAGGTAAAGTAATTGGCAAATGTTCGTAATGATGTGAAGTAGTTATTTCTTTAAAATTAATTAGTCATATTCACGAAAATAAATTTATCATCCCCTTCTAGGTGAACATTTTCCAACTAATTTCTTTCAAAACCGTCCTCTCTTTTTTTAACGAAACAATCAAATCGGTACTTAACATTTCACAACTTTATTTTTTTAAATCACCCTGAAGATGATTTTTCTATCATTTGGAACAATGCATCAAAGTTACATTTTAGATTGCTACAATATTATTATAATTGGAGGACGGGGAGGGGAGGGGGGGGGGGTCTCTGGGTAGCTTCCGGTTTTATAACGCGATTGTTTAGGGCGCCTGAATTGTTCCTCTGCGGCGTGCTGCAGCATACAAAGCTGAAATGTCAGCCAATCGCAGAATGCGACCCCAGTTTGTTTTAATTACTGCAAAATTTCAGTGTGCTTACGCCACTAATGGGCGGTATTAATCACACTTGCGTCGCACAAGCGATAGATGCAATTTGTATCGCGCGCTTTGGCACAGCAAACGTTTCCGGATCACTAGGTGAACGGTGTGTGTGACCTCCGTATTTCATTGCCACTGCGACTAGACAGTTTTGCAGGACTCCCGCGCTTAACAAAGCTTCGAATATTTTCCACCAAAGCTTTCAGTTCACAAAAAGAGAACGTAATGTGCTGAACCTCCACATAATTAGTGTCGGCAGCAGTTTAATGCGTTGTGACGCAATATTGCGAGAAAAGGTTGACTACCAGTGATGACGTCATTGTGTGTTTTGGCAGCAGCTAACCTGTTCACCATACAACATTAGCGGACACAGCTGGCGACGTTGATGTCAGCATACTAAATAGCTAATATTGAAAATTTACACATAAACAGCAGATTACTCTTGATGAATTGAATAGTGATGTAGACAACGCGTTATTTTCGAGCTGGTAATTTGAACACAGGAAGTAGTTTGAAACACATATTTCATTTATTTTACGGTGGATGAGTTATGCAGAAAATATGTTTTTGGATGCACAAGTATAGTTGAGGAAAGTTAGCTGTCTACCACGTTTTTAGTGAAACAATAACGAAAAAACTAAATGTATACAAGAACCATAGAATCCTATACAAATGCCAAAACCCGATTTTTTTATACAATAAACGATTGCGTGGAGTTATACAAACTGATGACCTATTTTAAGTAACCAGGTAGAAAGCGACGTATTTAATGCAGGAAATAAAAATGATACAAACTGTTTGTGTTTAAATAGTATCAGCACGTTCTAAGCTAAACTCAGCACATTTAGTATAGGAGGAGCTTGTATAAAGTACAGGTAAGCTAAATTGAAATGCTTCGTTTATGTGATTAAATTGTTAAAAATTTAAAAAATATTCCAGATATTAGTTTTTTTTTAATCGCCTACGACTGTCAATTTGGTATGGAACATTGAATCGTCAAGACAATTACTTAAAAGAAGTTCCCAAACTTTTCTTACCACGCCCTCTTTCCGTCGGAAGAGAAGTTACCATACCCAGCCTCCCTCCCCCCTTTCCACCAGCCACAATTTTATTAATAAATAATTTAAAAAGCAAGTATCAAACCGATTATATTTGTTTCTTATTGCTAATAAGGTTGTAAATTTTAAATTTTCTGAGAAAAAATAAAATTTACAAACTTTAAATTTACTGTAAAGAAGTAACAAAGAAAAAATAAATCAGTGGAATGGATGAGCTTGCATTTCTTTTTACAAGATTCCATATTATTGGTTGGATATCAGAAAGTGTACAGGGTTAATTTCGATATTTTTTTTTATTGCAACAAGAGCTGAAAAAACTCTTTCTCGCAAATAAGTGTTTGAAACAGGTGAATACGATCGCAGAGTTTGCTGTGATATAGTGGGATACACTTTGCAATACTTGACCCAAAAGGTTAATTTATCGTATTTAGCAGCAGCTTCAATTTTTATATCCAAAACTTGTTCTCGAAGTACTAAGTAATTACTGAGCTCTGACTATATTTTACGTTTTCAATAGTGGCAGTCCTGCCTCAGAGGAAACAGGTTTTCAGTCCTAAGAGGTGGCGAAGGAGACGTCGTGCGTCCTACGGTACAGAGAGAGGATAACATCCACAGGAGGCCAAGCTACCTTGCACCACGCCTCCCACTTGACGTATCTTCGCGTCCCCTACTTTGTATAACCGTTGAGAATGAAAAACCTTTAAATCACTGATACAGAACAGCAAGTTGACCTGGCGATCACACACCGAGGACATCAGGCAAAGAGTCAGCGCACGCAATTTAATCTGCGCTCAACCGAAATAGTTCATTAGCGCCACTCCTAGGAGTTTCCATCGTACTCTCACCAGACCGGTCGTGTTGCCACCTGAAAAGGCTGCAGTGGTGCTACAGGGGACTAAAGAGGGCCCCTATCTACCCACTTTACCACTGACACCGACCACAATGCTTATAGCTAAAGAGACGGCTGCATGATTTCTACGTCCATCTATTACTTGATTGAAATGCAGTTTTATGTATTATTATTATTATTATTAGTTGCAGAATACGATTCTGTCGGGTTGCCTATCAAAATATGGCCGCAAGTATTTTTAATTAAATTTTCAAAAAAAGAAATATTTTTTATTCAAAAACTTTCGTTCACTTTTTTTTAAAAAAAAAAAGATAAATTATAATTCATTTCGAAGAGAGACATGTAAAGAAAATAAAAAGTTTTGGTTGCCTACTCAAAAGTGGCTGCAAGTAGGGATTGCGAGCTGTTAAATTTAGCGCACCACACCGTCTTTGAGACAGCGTGGTGCGCTAACTCGCAATTGGCCGGCCTCGGTAGCGTAGGGGCTAGAGCGCTAGCTCCACGTGCCGAAAGTCGCCGGTTCGAGTCCGGCCGCGGGCATGCGTGTTTAAGTGTTGTGTCTGTGAATGTAATGTGGTGTGTCTAATTAACTGGAAAATTTCATGCAAGAGATACAGTAAGCACTGAGTGACATAATTACTATCGAGTTGGTTGTATGGCCTCAGATGCCGAAAGCCATTAAAAAAAACTCTAATTTGCTCTTACGTATTTTTATCGGCTGGCAAGTATCGGGGCGTAACATTACATAGCAACATGAAATGGGACCTGAACATTAATTCGGTTGTAGGTAGAGGTAATTGTAAGCAGCGATTCATATATCAAAATTTAAAATATAAACAAAGGAGACTGCGTGCAAAAGTCTCATGCGTCCTTATTTATACTACTGTTGTGCTGTTTGGGATCCGTTTCGTAGGAGGTTGATTGACAGTATAGAGAAAGTACAGAGAAGAGCCGCACGATTCGTGACTGCTTACCATAGTTCTTACGAAAGCGTAACAGAACTGAAATTAAGAATCCCAGTAAGAGAAACGTATCACAAATGAGGAGGACAGGTATTTCCACATCAAAATATTGAGAGTATTTTTACAAGCCGTAAATCATCCAAATCAGTCCACGGTTTTTTACAAGATTCAAAATAGTGCAAAGTGGATAACGATTCGCAGCTATCACCCTCATTATACATATGGTTTCAAAGTAATACTCAATAAAAATAAATCTACCAGACCTAATGAAGTAGTGTATTCGCACTGAAGTGCAGTTAAGAACTAGTCCAACAAATAAATGAAGACAAAAGATCATCAATAAATAACTGTAGATAGGCAGGTAATGCATTAAATAAAATTTAATACAATAATATTTTCACAAACTATATTTAAATATTTTTACTCTAAGTGAAGACCAAAGTAATCAATTCTCGTAAATGTAATTGCCATATTGCCATTCATGTCGGTTGGGTTAAGTAGCTCAGAAGGCACAAACAGGACTCGTAATTTCGTCAGGTCCATATGTACGTATGCAATAATTTTGCTATTCCACCGCCTTTGACTGCAAATATAACCTCTATACAAATACAACAAAAAATTTATAGGATACCTACCGCCCCTAAAGAGATGAAAATCTTTATCGCATTGCCCACCTAGTGTGTTACCTGTAACGTAAAGGAATCGTCTTATTAGTCTCATTTGGTGGTTGCACAAAGAAAGTTACTTGTATTATTTCGTCTTGTCACGTATCAACTTAATCAAATGATTACTAGTTCGATATTTTGGTCGAGATTGAGAATAGCTCCTGAAAACGATATAGTACGTAGGAAAGTGTAGCATATTTGAGACAGAGGTTGAGCTGGGATAGTCTGGCTGGATAATAACCTAACAACCACTTTTATTTACGAATGCAATGTAACAAGTCACTGTAACAGGAGATTTAACATCTGGGACGTAAAAGTGCTGTTCTGATGCATGTATGTATCCTTTCTCCCCTATCTCCGTCAGGAAGTGGAACTCAAGGAGAAGATATTAGCGTTGGTGCAAATCAACTTCTGTCATCCATAGTTTCAAGCAGATGTCGATCAGTCTACACATTGTCTAAATATTAAGTTTGATACTAACCTGAGTTGTGGCATTATGTGCGTACTGTGTGTATGTTAGAGATAAAACTGGGAATAATTCTGGCATTATCAGTAAGTCATCTCGGGAAAAGACCTAGAAAACAAAGTCATTCCAGCTGACAAGAAGGCGCTGGCGGGATTTTCCATATTCCAGCTGCAAAAATTTTGTAGGAAAATGACAGTAAGGTCAAATATCAAGATGTCTTGCCCAGACGGCAAAAGCGCTTTAAATGTGCAGCCAACATGGATTAGCACCGCTGGTGCATGTATTTAGGCATTAGGTTTCAAGCAGATATTTGAAAACTATTTTTTACATGATATACCCAAACGTAAAAAGACATTACATGAAATAAATAGTTTTATAAATCTGAGCATTGTGACATCTTTTGACATCTTTCAACTAAGTTTTTACGGACACATTCCAAAACGGTGTAATTGGAGCAGGATTAAAAAAAGAATCGCGATGGAAAACAGCCATGACCTTGGGAGAATATCTTTTTTATCAAAATTCAGTAACATTCAGTAAAGTTACTTGAACAGTATTTAATCCAGTAATGAGTACTCGTAAACAGCTGGATACTGAATTATGTGAGACGCAAGCTGTCACGTTTTTGGGAATACATACTGCCTCAATTACTGGGATCATAGTTTTGTTTTACAATGTTGCGACCAAAGTAACGAGCGTGGTGGGTGGATGGTTAATATTCTGGCCTCGCATTCCGAAGGACGTGGGTTCGAATCCCCATCCAGCCATCCAGATTTGGGATTTTCCATGTTTGCCCCAAATCACTCCAGGTCAGTGCCGGGATTGTTCCTCCTAAAAGGCCATTGCCGAATTCCTTCCCTTTCCTTTCCGGCAGTCCATTCCCGCCTCTAATAACCTAGACGTCGACGATGCGTAAAGTCACAATAAAAAAAAATAGGGGACCAAAGGACTCTAGAAATATTTAGTTGTAGGATTTCATTTCCTTTTACTAATTGGTAGTGAACATGAAGTAAGGCTTACTGTTTTAGGAAAACAGGAGACGAAAATTACTCAATATCCGAACTGTAATGAATAAGTCAATATCAGGTAATGCTAGCGGATAGAATTTAGAAGTATTTTTTATCGTTCTCTCTACACGCAAGGTCATTTGGACTGTACTTTATATTAAGTGGTGACGTGTTATTTTATTTGAGACGTATAATTTTTAAATGGAGATTACAGACCACCAGAGCAATCGTCAAAATGATTACGAAAAACTGTCTAAAATACTTTAATCAAGGCATACATTGACATAATAGGCGTCTTTAAATTCCCACAAGACCACTCGTTAAGGCTCTAGCTCGTGCTGCTAGGTTATTTAAATAGTTTATCAACTAAGGGAATAATATATTTCATAGACAACTCTTTCCGAACATCGGTTCCTCGCCATTTAACCCTTTCATTAACTTCCTTCAGCATCTTATCAAAAAACTCTTAAGTAAAATTCAACAAAATTTGCAAAAAGCCTTAAATTGAAATATTTTTTTACTAGAATGAATAAAAAAATTTCTGTTATAGTTTCTACCTGTAAGAAACCATCTGGTTATATCCAATGATGACGCAGCAACCAGAATTAATATCTGCTGAACAAATTAATATTTCGTCTTTCTCGGTTTCTCGATTTTAATCCTAACGTATGAAACTATAATTCATCAGTCATCATTATGTGTCATGAACTAATACCCTGCCTATATAAAATGGAAAAGAAGTCAAAATTAGTTTTCATCACATAGATCAGGCACAGTAAACGCTAGTAACTCATTAAAAGGAAGTGTTTAATTATTGCTATTAGCACAGCTACTCGCAACTTGGAGATACTAAAACGAATGAAATTTAATTGCAAGTTTTAAGGAGTCATATCGCTGCACAACCAGATAACATTTGGTTATTGGTTACCTCGGATATTACAAAAATGTTTGCTCTTGAATATGCGTCTCTCCCATTTACATATTCCCTGCCGGTTAATTTTAATTATTAAGTGCATTATTAATTAATAGGTAGGAACGGTATTATCACTAAAGGTAATAACATCCGTTTCAGCGTTTTAGTTACTCTGTGAACTGCATATATTGTTGTAATGAAGTGCATATCTACAGCTATCTCATGTTAGGTAGTCGCTCAAAGCTGATTAATAGCGTGTACGAAACAATGTGAGAGCCGTTTTTCCTTCTGATATCGCAACATTCCATCATAATAAACTCGTAAAATCTTTATGAATGAACTGCGCTTGAAAGGTTACTGTGTCAATGGTGTTGTTGCATGCTCTGTATTATCCAAAGGATCTAACCGGAGAAACTTTACGATCCTAGTTGTAGGGTATACACGCCTTGATGGTAATCTGAAAATCTTTTGATGTTTGGGGAAACTCTTACGTGTGTTTTATACAAATGTGCAATATGATTCCCCTTATCGTCAAGTTCACAAATACTCGTACTACAGTATTGGCTGCATCTGTCATGATACATTCTCTAGACCATTATGAGATTGTTGGTGGTTTAATTAATATGATAAATAATCAGTTCACGATACTCATTTTCATAAAACACGACGTCATCGATACTTTTTACATGAATACATTCAATCCAGCAATTGTATACAACACTTCTTCCACAGACAATACAGTTCTTGGCCGTCGTAAACATTTCCTCCATGGTCGTAAATTAAGTCGGTGAAAACTTTGCCGAAAAAAAAA
>JARYHS010012519.1:103765583-103896343 GCA_031002005.1 Vandiemenella viatica | reverse complement strand
AATCCACTTCACTGACTCCCCTAATTGCCAATGTGGGGAAATAGAGGATACAAACCACTTGCTGTTTGGGTGCCGCCGAAACAAAGTAGAGACAGACCTTCTACTACACTCTCTCAAGAACAAAGGAATCCCTCTCCCCACATGTGCTGCTACCCTCTTGTCAACGGAAGACTACGACATATATCAGCTCCTATACCAACATTTGAAAAACATTGGTGTCTCAATTTAAACAAGCTGATATGATATGTGTTTTAATTATACTCTCTGGATGTCATTTTGTAATATATCATTATTGTAATAATATTGTAGATATCCTGCAAAATGAAAATGAATGGTTGTGTGATTTGAACATATGGGTGACTAAGTCACAACAAATGTAAATAACTAGTTTTAAATGTATCATACTTCTGGTAGAATATTATTGTAATTATTCCTAAAAATGAAAATCTCAAGTTGCTGGATACCAAGCATTTGGGTGACACAGTTTATAGTCAAGTAAGAAGTTTTAATTGCGGTATATCACTATTGTTATACTATTGATGTTTTCCTCTCCTTTAAGTGACACAATTCAAACAAACTCAAACAATATGTTTTAACTGCATTATATCATTACTGTAATATTATGGACTTTGATTTGTAATGTATATTGCATACTACCATTGTAATGCCATAGTGGTTATTCGGTAAAAGGAAGAAGGCTAATGACATGCTATTATTATTATTATTATTGTTATAACATCGACGTTATTCGGTGAAATGTAAATGACTAGTTGCATATATCATTATTTGTACGTTAATGATGCTATCCTGTAATATGAAAATGGCTGTATGGGCGCATGCCTAGATGCCAATAAATTAAAAAAAAAAAAAAAAAAAGTCACGTCAACATTAAAAAATACCCTATTTTGCTACAGGAAAAATGGGCTGTACATTGTTGCAAACCATATGAAAATCGGAAAAGCAGTTTTTACGAGATTCGAGTACAACGAAATAAACTCGTAGAGGAATAGACAAGTTTTTTTCTATTTCTCAGTTTTCCAATAAAATAAAACAAATTTTACTTATCGCTGTCGAAGTGTTTTCGACCACCAATATAAAGAAGTTTAATATTTCATAATCCACTTTAATAAAATGCGTTGAGCCTGGAAACTGTACTCACCTCAATGACTCGGCTATCTTCGGCGAGTCTCGATGAAGCCCGAAGTGTTAGTTACACTGACTGACACCATAGCACTGCTTGACTAACCAGAAATTTTGAAATTCCTAACTGCACTGACTTTACTTGCGCCTCATGAAAAATGTCAATAGAAAAGATAATGATTAATTGTTTTTCCTTAGAAACTCTTACGGAACAAATTCCCACTAACACGTAACACCATAGGTGATACCCGTCATTTTTTCCGGGCATTTAAATTAGTTTCAACACATTGATTCTGCAAATGTATTTGGTAGCTATGATATTTTTGAAAGGACCACAATTGAGCCTTACGCAGGGTTGTCGGAGGTAACTGGTAGAGGTTCGCCCAAGATCGTGTGACTTGGGAAGACTGCTCAAGTTATATCTGAAAAAATCATGACTTTCAGAGGCCAGATCATAAAATTATTGAACTGGCTGACAATGATAATGACAATGAATGATCTTTTTGATTGGACCACAACTGAGCCATTAATTGTGTGACGTATTCCATCAACATTTAAATTCTTGAGCAACAATTTTACTGATAATGATGCAACCTAAACGCATTTGCACTTGTTTTACATAACTATTCAAACGAATTTTAAGATGTTTCCCAAGCCTAACACAGAAAATGCGCATATGGCAAACAAGGAATAAACAAGATAACGAATTACACCACTAGTTTCCAAGACAAGTTCATGATGAAACCAAGAACTTTCCCTGTGTTTTGTTCAGGAGAGTGCTGTACTGCTGTGTTGAGAAGAAGCTACTAAACTGAAGCAGCCTGGAGGAACAGCATCAGGGATGAAATAAAAACCCAGAGTCTCTGGCTGCGGCGTCACATAACAGAATGCTTGTCATTTTGCGGCGGGCGAGCAGTTTTGCACATGAATGGTGGCAGTAATTTTTTCGCTTCTCTAATCTGTCTTCTCAAGTTACGCGATTTTTCTTAGGAACTCTGAGCGCAGAAGACTCAGGAAATTAACATTATCTTTCCCTGAATTTCACCGAGCAATATAAAACACAGCGAAATGAAATGCAAGATTTACTGAAGTTTATGCGGAAACTAATAACCCATAAAAATACCAACTGGAACCAATAAACTAAAAACCGAAAGCTATTTTTAATGATTGTCTTTCAAATCAGTTAAAAAATAATAATAACAACATCTTCCTAGCCTAAGTTCTATAACAAACATCTAATTTTGTTGTTAGTAAAATTAATAACAGAACGTGCATAGCCAGAGGTGACGTGACATATAGCCTCTTATATTTGTAGTTACTTATGAGCACTTGTTACTAGAAAGAAATAAAAATTAAGAAAAAATTGTCAAAGGAAATTAATATTCTTGTAACAAAAATATAGAAGAACTAACAAAATATGAAGTAAATATATAGCAATATTAACAGGTTTTTTTTTTTTTTTTTTTTTTGCTGTCATCAGTCTTTTGACTGGTTTGATGCAATCCTCCATCCCTTCCTATCCTGTGCTAACCCTTCATCTCTACATACCCCTAACAACCCACGTCCTCAATTATCTGCATCATATATTTTAATCTCTGTCTTCCTCTACAGTTCTTATCTGGACTGTTCCCTCCACTAACAAATTAACCAATCCAGCATGTCTCTAAATATGACCTACCAGCCTTTTTCTTCCTACTGTAAGCTTCTTCCACAAACTTCTTTCGTCACCCATCATTTCCAAAACTTGTTCATTTCTTACTTTGTCTGTCCACATAATTTTCAGCATTCTTCTGTAGCACCGCATTTCAAATGCTTCAATTTTCTTTCTTTCTGGTATTCCTAAAGTCCATGCTTCGCTACCATAAAGTGCTGTGTTCCACACATAGAGTTTTAAAATGTTCTTTGTATGTCCTTGATCAATGTTTGAAATTAAATGATTTCTCTTTTTCACGAAGGTTCTTTTTGTTAGAGGTATTCTACTATCAATAATACACCAAAAAGCTCATTCAACATTATACAGATTCTCTTACTTTCTCCATTTGACAATTACAGTATCATTCTTCAATTTTTAACTAAGTTCTACATTAATCTTCCTGAAATTATTCCTATGATTCACTGTGTAAACGTATATCGTAGAATTTTAAACGGTAGAAACATTAAATATTAGGCTGCAGGTTACAGAATAATGTGGAAATAGAATAAAAAAATTAAAAAAAGAACATACATATTCGATACGTTATTGCAATGAATCCTACATGTATTTCGCTGTTCCGAATATCGTAAAGGCGAATTCAACGAAATAGACTTTTTCAGTATTATTATAAAACCAAAGTTCGTTCATAATTAATAACTAAAGTGATGTGTAGCATGTTATTGGTCTAGGATCTCCGAAGGGTAATTCAGCCACCTTAGGGACTCAAGTTTCAAAATTCCAGTATACGTATAGGAAAAGGGTATAAAATTTGTTACTTTTCTAACCCCAATCTCCACCTTTTTTTTTTTTAAAAAAAAAAAAATGTTACTTATTTCACATCAAAAAAATCTGTATTATAATCCCTTTGATTCACACCGCGCTCAACTCAACAGCTATTGGCTGGAGCTGACCGAAGATACTGGAAATCCGGGGTTATGAGTGCAATTCAATAGCTAAGCTCAGGGCAAAGAAACGAATATCCAGAATACTTTAAGTTTGCACTTTTAATAAATTCATATTGAATTAAATACACCATTTTAATGAAGAACTGAAAAAGATGGCACCCAATTATACTTTGCTATTCAGTGAAGTATTTCCTGTCGTTGCCATTTTTCAGTCACCACTGTAACAGTACTAGGTCCCCGTATTTACAATATTAAGGCTATCAAAAGAAAAAACGTCGATGATTTTTTTATTGTGTTATCTTTTCTTTTCCTGGGGTGCATGTTCATTGTAACTTTATCAAAAAATTATTTACTCTCCTATCTTCAGGTATTTACCGAGATCGTCTCTTTCCGTGTTTAATACTTCTATTGTTATTTCTAAGTCACTTCATGTAAGATTTTGTATAAACATTTTGGAGAGGCAACCCTTAACTGAAACACAGGTTAACTTCATATTTTATTCATATCAGGTCAACCTCCTTCTTTTATTCCAGAACTGCGTGTGTAGCAACAACATCTGAAGACATTACAACAGCTTAGGGAGCGTCCATAAACTACGTGTCCCGGTCTAAAACGGTAGGGGAGGTTGGCTTGAAAGCTTCGCTGGACTACGTAGGAGGGGGGCGGGGTTTCCGAGCTAGGCCAAGTAGCTTTTCATTCATATTATTTGTTACAGTTAAATGAGGTATAGGACACACAACAGCATGTAGATATTTATTTCCGTCATTTAATTATCTCCGTATGTAATTTACGATAGTCTGATAAGAGAAAACAGTAAAAAATTTCTTCTAAAATCAATGGAGAAAAAAGGCAACGTGCTACATTGGGGGGGGGGGGGGGGGGTTTACAGGAGGCCAAAATGGAGCTACCTGGTTTATGGACGCTCCCTTATCGCAACCAGTGTTTACAGGTTTCTGCCACAAAATGCAAACAAATAGAAACACGAAACAATAACCTCTTCAAGAAAATTACTTCGCTTGCAGACAGATTTGAAATAGAAATACCCAAAACTGGACGACGAGCCAAAAACAGGTAAGGCTCGGCTAATACCTGTCAAAAGTAAATTTTTTTCTACTGCTGCGGATCCTGCTTCTTCGTATTACAGTACATGCATTAAGGAAAAAATGGAAATTCATCTTACCATTTATTCTGTAATTTTGACAATGTTTGCTGATGGCTACATAATCGTTTAGTTTACAGTAAATATTGCAATGAAGATTCACTGTTGTAGCACTTTCCTGTGATAAGATTCACATAATGTAAAGACAATAGTTTTGAAGTATGCAATGTAAGTGGATAACTTAATCAATGTCACGAATCACTGGCTTGTAGATAGTTTTCGTAATTTTCTTTCCGCGAAAGCTATGCTGTTGGTTTTTTCCTCAGCCGTCGCATTTAGTTCTGCCCCTGATGGTCGACATCACCTCACTCAGCACATTGCTAATGGACGTTTCCGAGGAGAATCGAATCACTCAACGATTAAGGTTTTTTCGTTCAAGACCTTTTTCGTTAAAGTACTTTTCGTGTCACCGGTTCCCGCATTTTACATTTAGATTACGGTTGCCTGTTGGCACAAAATGAACTCCTTTTTTGCATCAGAGGTTTACTGGTAGTCAAGAATTTAGAGCCGGGGGGAAATTAATGGCAAGGAAAGGAAAGGATATTATTTTTCTTATGGATTTATGCCTGGTGTCAACGTCGAAGTCATTAGAGGCTGGAATGTACTGGTTGCAAGGAATGGGAAGGAATTTTACCTTGGTCTTTTGAAGGAATCATCCCGGCCATCGCTTGGAGTGGTTTCGTGAAACCATGGAAAATCGAAATCTTGATGTCCGGACTGGGATTCGAAACTACGTACTCCTGAATGGGAGGACAGGGAGTTACCGCTCATTCACTACGCTCGGTATGGGAAGGTGATAAACCATGGACTTTTGTAAAGGCAGTACCGGCATTTCCCTGGAGGGATTTAGGGACACCAACAAAAACTAAATTTTAATTCGTAACAAAAAAAAACAAAAAAAATTGAATCTCATATTTGGTTATACCCGGCGGTCTGCACGTCACAGTTGTGTAATGTCGCTATCTTTTAATCGATTATGATGAAATTTTACCTAGTTTTGTTTTTTATGAGATACTAGTTCCCATGGTCGTTGAAATGTATATGCCCTGCACTCTACCTTTTCAACCATAAGAATGAAAAGTAATAACTGTACCTAATGTCACTTGTGAAGAGCCTATTCAATAATCCCTTTGCCTAACAAATTAACGTTTCCTTACTACTACAAAAGAGGGAGCCAAAAAAGTACTAATTGTTTGATATGCTGACAATTCTGGCTTAAAGCTACAATTTTAAGCACTGAGAGAGAGTTATGTTAAATGTTCGTAATTACCACCAACAACTCCCAAACAAAGCCAATGGCGCCGAACTACAGACCGAACAACGCCTGTCAGTGTATCTGGCGCAATGGCACCACACGACACTATGCTTTTTCCACATAGTTCGTAGCTGGTTTTTGTCAATACACATAATTATTTACGGTCCACCATAGGTAGAAATCCAGAAGTGTCAAAACAGGAGATCGAGGTGGGTACTGAGTAGCACCTCTTCAAACTACCCACCTTCCGAGTAAAGTGTCATCCAAGTACATCCTGACATCTCGGTGATAGTAAGGCGGGGGTCCATTTTGTTGCAGGTAAATAATGTCATCGCCATACAGCGTTTAGATGGCAGGCAAAATCCTTGTCCGAAACACATCAGCGTACACCTGACCATTTACGATACCCTCGAAGAAGAAGGAACTAATCAGTCCACGTGATAAAAAACTGCATCACTCATATTCATTGCCTTGTCAACACGAACGTGAGAATTTTGAGGAGCCAAGTAGATACAATTGCGGCGATTGACAGTACCGTGAAGCTTGAATTGCGCCCTCATCAGTCCACACAAATTTCTCTGCCAATTCTTCATACTCGTGAACCATGTGCTGAAACTCTGGTATACCAGTCCATCATCGTCACATGCCCGGAAGAAGAGATGGAGGTGTACAACCGATAGATGGTGCTAGCAACAGGCCAACTAGCGCCACCGTATAGCAGTGTTTCCACCGCGTCCAATCAGAAGCGACTTGTCTAGTATAAATACAGCCGCGCGGTCCCGCTTAGGACAGTGCTGTGTTCACTGCAATCCAGTATCGTTACCGTCTCTCTGTGCATCGCATATCGGACTTTGATCATCGCGGGTCTCGGTTTACGTCCAGTTAACTCTCTTGGACTCTGTGCATCGCATATTGGACTCGGATCAGTGCGCGTCTTGGTTTACGATCTGTTTCTCCTTTGTACTCTTTGCATCTCGTCTTGGACCTTCCGTCTGTTCGCTCGTGATCGTCTCTGGGTTACCGCCCGTCCACCGTGTGACATTTCGGCCGCCGTGCGGACATCGGAGAAACCAATTACAGTAGTCAAACCGTTGATCTCGGTCGTCTCCATTCATCGCGTGTAGCAGTGTCGGAATGTACACTTTCCACAACGCACCCTTAAGAATGTGTCTTACTCTTGACCGACTCACCCTACTTTCGTGCTCCCTGCGTTCTGCAGTGAAATGTTGCATTACCACACAACTCGATACGGGAATCGTAGCTATTCGTAGTCGGGTGGATATTCCCTGGTGCACATCATTAACAACTCCGAGGGCTTAGAACTAATCAGGAATAGGAGTTATTGTCGACGTATTGATGACTGTGTTCCAGACTTTTTCTGCCCCTGCCGTTATATCTCTTGAATATTCTTGAACTTCTATTACCACTTCAACATAGCCTTGCGTCCTTCAAATGATAGCCTTACCTCCACCATTGTTGCAACTCGACTCTTTTTTTCCACACATGCGCTGCACTAGATGGCGTCATCTCCCCGCCGGGAAGTACGATTATTAGTTACATTACTCTTCCGCATGAGTTTTGTAAGTGAAAGTCTTTTTGTTTCAAAGTTATTGATTTACAAACAGTGTGTACATTTTTTGGAGCCTGGCTGTATATAAAATAGATAGGCCCTGAAGATGTAATATTGAAACCATATACTCATTTGACTCTCTCAATAAATTAATCAAAATCAGGATATTTCACAATCAGATAAAATTCATTCCTTCAAATTTTTCATCGGTACCCGGTTATTGACAATTACAATTTATACACCTGTACCATACGTTAATACAACAACTCGGCTGTTTCACCAGATTAACCCTCGGAGTATGCGGAAGCTGTGGGAACCTTTGCGTGGACGATACCCATTGAAGAAACAAGGTGCCAAATCTCTTCTTGTTTAGGTAGCACGGGAGGGGATTATGGAATTGTGTGTCCCTTGCCATCCATAGCACAACAACAGTACCGGCAGTATATGTTCGAGCATGCTGTCAGGTATGCAGTATGCATACTGTTTTGATGCCCAGTAATTTCGACTGTGGGTCTCTGGTTGGCCCAGGTTCAAGGAAGTGGTGAAACCATGCAATAAGGATTGACTTGGTTCTGGTAGATCTTGGCTTATTGAAGACTGGAATCAGAATCAGGTGAAGTGGTGCCACTTGCCACCACTATTCATTCTCTGGAGCTGCCTCCTCCCAGGAGATTGGTAGACTGTGAAGACGAGTCCATCGTGTTAATCCGGGCTCAGGTAAAGTGGATGACCCTTGTAGAGTGCAGAAACTGCAATATTGAAACGTCAGGTGTGCGTCCTGTGTAGCCCCGTTCAGTGGCCCATTGAGTAGCTATCCTACTGCGCTCGGTGCTGCATGCTGTTCCGGGAGTCAGCGTGACTGATTGGACATAAATGGTTGCGAAATAGTCAAGGATCCTGTGCCTCTTACCGCTGACATCCACTCTGTGCCAACGCCATCAATTGTGACACCGGGATGATTCGTCCTCTCTTCTGTTGCTCCCAGCTGTAAGACGTTGGGTTCAGGAAAGCGGCGAGACCCTGCAAAGGGAAGACGCACGGTACCGGTAAGTCAACGTACACCGATGAACGGGTAGCCATGTCGGGCGGTGACATAATCATCTGGTGCAGCATTGCACGCAGAGTGTGGGGAAGTTCTTGCAAACTGATTGCTTCCCCTATCATAATGCTGCTAGGTTTCATCATCGGTTTGTCTTCGTTGGATGTATCACGTCCGGAGTTCTGACATTAGCTGTTATGACTTGTGTCAATTGCAAGGTCTTCTGCTTCAGAAGCTCCATTCTGTCGTCGCTGTGGATGCAGTCAGTGGAGGCTCCCTGGTGACCCCGCTGGTTGAGGATGGGCTTCCTCTGCGCCATCACAGATTGCTCAGATCTTGTCGATGCAGCTCTCGTGTGAAGTCGTCGGATGGGTTGCGGCTCATTCAGCAGGGAGGGGGGGGGGGCTCGGCTTGTCGGCGCATAGGCTCTTCCTCGCAGGACAGCCATTGTAGTAGGCTGCGTTGCTTCCGTTGCAGTTGCAGCAGTTGGCACTACATACCTTGGCATGCTGGAACTTGCTACGTTGTGGCTTCCTGCGCAATTGAGGCAGTGCTGTTCTCCTCTGCATTTGTGTGCCAGATGTCCATGACCCTGACAGCGAGAACACTGAGTCAGGGAGAGAGGTGTATTCTTCTTTGTTTCCAGTCGGATCTTTCGTGGTACACGGTCAGCAGGTTGGGAGGTATACGGCGGCAGAGGCTCCTCGATGCCTGGGCGATGTGTCTGATGCACATATGAGGCAACAATGCCTCCTCTGTTGAGATTGGTGTCAGATTTCTCCTCGGGTAGCAGGAAGTCCACGCATGACGATGAAGGTGGCAGTTGTCACGAAGATGTCCGTACTAGGCCTTACACTCCGGCTTGTAGGGGGTGGCTGTTGTTCGGTGATGAAGTGGTGTCCCTTGCCGCTTATGCACTAACCTCTTTCTGCTTCAATAGATCCTCTATATACCAGGGGACACTATAGCGCATGGAACGGAATTTCAGAACTGGGTACGGCAGTACCACCTTGTAGCGCTTGGTGGCCTTCGGAATGCTGCGGCGTGCTCGTGCGCTGTGATAGCGTTCTTTGAAACTTTGACGAGAGCATGATATTTGTATCCTACAGTAGCCCCCCATGCGTCGGCTGAATTAGGAGGAGTGTATGCTAGGAGCATGCTTCGTGAGTGTTTGGTCGCTGTGGCTTCCACCGCGTCTCCATAAATAGACGCTGGTGGTGCCGGGAGTTGCCAATTCTACAAGTGAGGTTTGCTACACAGGCAGGTTTTGTAGGGTCTTCGTCCTGGTTTGTGGCGACGCCGCATCCACTTTGCTCCCCCTGGTTTCCCTTAAAGGGTGGTGACACGGGCTGTGCCTCACTATCTCTGCTGTGGTGGCGGATATCTCTCCAAATGGTGGGGGCGGTAGCGAGGTGGTCATGTGGTTCGAGTTAGCTCCGGGAGAAGAGTATGAGTGTCATATTGGATATCCTCGTTGAAAAGCCTCAGCAGACCTGGAACTTTGTTGTTGTTATCCTTCCACACTATAGACTTGCACCAGGAGTTGACGGAATTCTGACGAAGAATCACCACCAAGCAATAAAACCTATAACAGAGGGCTGATTGATGAATGGCCACGCCGGTAAAAGGAAGTACAAACGGTCGAGAAACCTTCGGGTGGATTTCTGACATTGGACAAGTGGCTAGAAGAATGTGTAGATCTCATACATCCCAAGCAGCCAAGCAGTCATGCAGCAGTGCAGGCAAGCAGACTGGCTGCCATGCAACCACCCGACAAGAATAAAGATTATTCACAGCACTGGATCGAGCTAAGCTCAAGTCGATTTCAGTAGTGGACGACTCGACCAGCCGAGCTCTGGGCGTCTCTGCCCAACTACTCTCGGTGCACTGTACGAATGTCAAACGGCTGGGTCTAAGTCTTCGATCCATTCGTGGCTGCGATGCCTCCACATGGTGCTCCGTGACACTTTTATGGTGGAGCTTCTCCTACGTTGAAATCAGCCCTCCTTTTAATTTGGGAGGGGGGAAGTGGAAGGATACTCTTCCTCAATCGCTTCGCTGGAGGACACCATCTTATTTCAACGTATTTCCACACTCTTGCGTCATTACATACACACGCTCACACCATACTCTGCGTCTCTCCAAAAATACATCGACTTCAATGTTAAAAAGGAGAAATTATAATATTCATTACACAAGATCAATTAATTAAATTATTGGTTTTGTTTGATGTTGTCACACACATATCAAGGATATTAAATGAAAATGGTTTTTGTATAAACTGTGTTGGAAAGATATTAAGATTTTTACGTTATTCCATCTCTAAAGAAAAAAAGCACCGTAATTCTGCACCTAAACGTTTTTTACTGATGTCAAAACAGATCTGTTGGAATATATTCAAGCTAATTTCTTATTGTTTTATACTTCGTCTACCCGAGATCATTTGAAGGGGAAAAAATCTTGAAATAATCGTTGAGAGTGATTTTGGGAAGGTATGAAAAATCGAAATCTGGATGGCGATTCGAGCATGCGTCATCCCGAATTCGACATCAGAGCACTACCGCTCACCCCAACTGTCAGGGCTACCTACCTAAACAAGTAAATGGCTGATGAGGCATTTTTCTTCCACAACATGTTTAATTTGGTATGGTTTAACAAGTATCCCCAAATGTAATCAATGGTATTTTGCGACTTTTTTATTTAACATCGCAGGTAATAGAAACTCCCAAAGCAGTTAATATTGTGTCTTTCCTACCATATGATCAAAATATCTGAAAGAAATCAAGATGTAACTTATTAATGACTTTCAAAGATAGTTACTTTGCATAAAATACTATGACAAGTATCGTTTAAATTATCACAGTAATTTACTATCACCAAAAATAATTCGGTGTTCCACAAAATAAGGTTTGAATAAGCAATAATTATTTACTTAAATCTGCGGACTAGTAATTCTATGGTAAATTGTAGATACTTCCAAAATTTGTTACAGAATCGCTCGCTGAAATCATTAGCGGCTGTGAATAACCATCGTTTATCATTACTGTATTGCAAATTGTGTCAATTTCAGTTCCTCTCCTGTTGTTTTATCTTTGTTCGTTTCCAATACTCCTTCATTATTGCATCTTGTTTCCTCTTCCTCTCTCCATACCACTTTGCACCCGTTTTCTCCCCCTCTCTGCCTTGGAATCCCATCATATTCAAAATCAGCTTTCTAAAAGCATCTCTTTTCATAGTGTTTTGTTTACTGATATTCGTTTAATATTAATATACAGGGCGTTCGCCGGAAAACGCTACCCTCCCAGTCTGTTGCCGTCGGCAACTTGCTCGGTCAGTCGGCCAGCAACTGCCGCCACACGGCACCGTGAATCACCGCACTGTTTAACACCTCCGCTGCCCCAACAGTGCAGTGACGCAGTATAATGGGACCCTTACATTGTTAAGAACGGTTTCTTTGCATTGTAGCTAGTTTGTGACTTCAGTCTCTTATTAATCAGTGTTGTGAATAAACGTTTCTTTGCGGTTTGGCTGGTTTGGGGCTTCATACTCTTACTAATCTGAACCGTGTTTGAGTGTGAGTAAAATTATGGTACGTTACAGTTTGCAACAAAGAATATTTCTCTACGATACATATGTGAAGAAGAAGTCGTTTAAAAAGTGTCGCAGTAAATTTCGTCGCGAATTTCCTGGCGCTTTACTGCCAGCTAAATCAACAATTCTGCGTCTGGTTAAAAAAGAAACGGGTTCATTTTTTAACAAAAAGAGACTGTCGGTCAACCGTATTCTCACAGAGGAGAAAATTGACGATATCGCTTTTCGACTAGAACAGTCACCCAAAAAATCATTAAGTCAGTTAGGGCAGCGTGTGTCTCGAAATATGTTCAGAAGATGTGAAATGTGCATTACACAAGAGGGTCAACACTTCCAGCATCTTTTATAAGGTAAGCTAATGAATTACGTCACATTTAAATGCTTAGCACATACAAGTTTATGAAGTTTATGAAGCGTAATTATTATGAAATAGTCCGCGGCCGACGGTCGAACAATGCCGGAAGATGAGCGCTCGCTCGCCGGGAGCAGTTTCTTCCTTGTAGCGCTAACAGTGGGTTGCGTTTCCCGGCGAACGCCCTGTACTTTCAACATATTACCAAAACGCATAAAACAGATGTATGACAAACTATTACTGATCTTAAGGGAATAGTCTGAACAAAATACATACAGCATATCCATATCTCCGAGATATGTATTGCTGCGATCATAGCCCAGGAGAAAATTTCGCGAATATAATGTTTACTTAGCAGTTGTATAGCAAAACGGAAATGCTTCCGTAACAGAAAAAAAATATCCAAATAACTATTTATTGCACAAAAAACGCACAGTTTACTGATATCTATCACCATCGCGCTCAATCTTTCTCAATGCTAATAAAGCAGTTTATTAATATCTCTGTGATATGTACTGCTCTGATCCAGCGTTGTGGCTCCGAACTGTCACATTCGCGTGACCTTCAAAAATATTACTTTTGCACTTTTAAGGTTCGAATTCCAAAGAATACCTTTCTTAAAGTACGATGTCACCTAAGACCTTAATCTTTAAAATGATACCTCCTTAATTGATTTCGGTTTTGTATCAAGGTAGATAATGGCTTGTGAGAGAAAAAAAAACTTTTTATAAATAAGCCCAACTGGTTTAAGGAAGTGGAAAAGGATCTGAGAGAACTCCAGATTACCGAAGTGATGTTAAAGAATGGTACAGCCAAGACCGTGACCAAAGACAAAAGTAAGAGGTTCCAAGTTGCGATACAAACCAGAAAACCGATTCAAATATCAGAAGAGGAAAGAAGGAAGAGATCAGATAGAATGAAGAAATACTGGGAGAAGAAGAAAACGCAAGCATCCAAGAAGTGATTGATCTGACGTACCACAAAGATGGGTGATTCGAAAAAAAAAAAATGTGATAATAAACATAATATCAAATAAATAAGTTTTTTTTACCTTTGCTGGCGTTACAGATTATTGAGATTAGGAGCAGGAGGGCAAGAGCTTTGATTTAATTCAGTTTACTCTATGTTTATAATAGGTTGGTAACGTTTATAACGATTTATTACATCAGTTTACAATACGTTGATTTAATTCGGTGTATTTGCGTGTTATACTATACATGTGTAAAGAATGTGTACATCTCCGACCAACAGCTGTCATGGCATTTAAACTTTCAGCAGATGGTGCCTTCTACATTCTTTAGAGAATGTAAACAACTCTAACCGGCAGCTGTAGTGCATGTTAGTGAAACAAACTATCAACACATGGTTCCTCCCACATTCTTTATGCAAATACGGTTTTTAAATAAAGTTTTTAAAATAAAATTTTCCCATGAAAATATTAATTTTAAACTATTAATTTATTTTTCGTCATCATTATGTTGCAATCATTAATTTTAATGAAGTATTCAGGGAGATTTGGCGTACCGACGAAAAACCCCTTTGAAAAATAATGTATATGATGTAATAATTATAGCCGTTCTAGTCTCAGTCCAATTCATCTGAATCTCGGATGACTGGCCGGCTGTTATCGATTGGAAGCCGTAGTGGTCGCAGAACAGATGTGGGCTCCCCGGTGATCAGATCCGGTTCCGCCGCCGGCTTCCGCCTACCGGCGATCACTTCCGCTCGGAATCGGCCCCGCGGGCTGTGTCAAACAGGGCACCTGGTGCGTGCCCTGCAAGCCAACAGGGGCACAGCGTATTCATGACTTGCGGTCAGCCTGAACCTTCACACACCTGCCGTATCATCTCCGTCGAACTCACCTCTCAGAAAACAAATTGGTGAATTTCGAATTTGTCGTTTCCATAAGTGGCCTAAGTTCATGTGAAACACAGCTGGCCCTATTTACACACGACGTAATGAAAGTTATTGATGCAGCTTCACAAGTTGATGCAATTTTTTTTTAGATTTTCAGAAAGCCTTTGACTCTGTGCTAGACTTGCGCATTATAGTTCGCGAAGAAGAGCGCTCAGTTTAGTTCGCAGCTCCCTCGCGAACTAGTTCGCTCTTTTAGTTCGTTAGTTCGCGTCTCGAATTCAGAGAAACAGATCGTTCGCTCGCCTTGCTACCGCTACTGCACGCTATTTTGTTTGTTATGTCAGTTTTATTAGGACATAATCATTTTTTTTGTCGTTTCTAAATGGAATTTAATATGACCTTCTTAACAAAAGTTATGGCTTAATAATAGCCCTTTCAAATGACATTAGCATGATCCGTTGCTACCGATAAACCAAAGTGCTCATTCTCCTTTGCAAAAATGGGTAAACTGAATAACTGTGCTGTTTTTACTATTTACTTTACATGCATTCGTAGATTATTAATTTTTTAAATGGATTTATTTATTAGTTCATGGAAGAAACATTACTTATAAAAGCCGCTAATGACCCCGCCGTCGACGCGCCTTAACAACCCAACATTACTTATAAAATATTATAAGTGCGTTTATTTTGACGAATTAAAATACCCGTTTATAAGTAATCGGCTTTTTTTATTTAAATATAGTTTTCGAAATCATGAACAAAATATAATTCTACTATTGGCTTCAAGTTAAGTACTATATGACCGAAACAATATTACCTATATTATTAAGAAAAGTAACAGTAACACTTCCAATGTGATACCTAACAATTAGACATAAAAAAATGACAGTGACCCTTGAATGAGAAAGTGGTAACAATAACGAAAGACATTGTGCCATTTTTTTATTAGTGTAGAGGAGGATAATCCAACACACATTCACAATATTTTGGAGACGAATGAAACTGATGAAGACACAAAAGTTAAAATCTTTTTGAATTTCGCAAGTCATTTCTTTACATAACTTTCATAAATCTGTTAACCAACAGACTGAGATAAGTATTATATTATGTCAGCTTTAAAATCAGCGCTAGAAAAATGTAAAAGATACTTTTTCTTTGGTTAAGAAAACAAGAAAAGCTAAATCTTCCACAGAAAGTGATAATATTAAAAATAATGTTCCAGTATTCGTTGATAAAAGTCTGGAGTATCTTAGTAAATAGTTAGATTTTAATGAAAGCAATTGGCTATAGAAAATCCAAAAATTAAATTTAAAACACGATGTTTCATTTGATGGCTGTGAGACAATATTAGAGGTTCTAAATTTATGAGAAAAAATGAGTATCAAAGTGAACGAACTTTACTCTGAAATAACAATATTACACGAAATCTAGGTAAAAGTAAGAGCAGTATTTCATTAGTAAAAATGAGCTTTTGATCGACATTAATTTAACAACTGAAAGCGATAAAGCATATTACAATTATACTGTAGACAGAAAATTGTTAAAGATGCAAGAGGTGCAAAAAAATATAGCTTAAAAATTAAATTATTAAAATAATAACCAATCTTTTGTCCTTTTTTACTCTTTCGTAAAATATTATATTTTTGAAGTGTACTATATTTTTATAGGTTATTCTAAAAAAACATTCTACCATTAACCTAAAAAATGTTGGTAATCCTAGCGGCGAATGGTAATAGTTCGCGACCGGGAATGCTCAGTTTAGTTCGCGAACGGTACCGCTCAGGTTAGTTCGCGAGCGGTAACGCTTTGTTTAGTTCGCGAACTAGATCACTCCGCTCTGAAATTCCAGAAAGACAGCTCGTTCGCTCGCTTTGTTAGCGCTACTTCACGCGCTCTCTTCTTTGTTATAATAGTTGTGGTTACTGATTGTTGTCTTTTAAGTGTTAATGGGATAAAAGTGTGTTTTGTTTTCACATTCCATGTTAAATTTCCGTTTTTGACTTCTGCAATAATTATTAATGTTTAACAGTTACAATTTTTTTTTTTTTATCTGTGTATTCAGTGAAATATGTCCACAGCGAACTGTGTTTCCTTTTAGATAATAAACTAAAACAAAAGTTGTTCTTCGGGAAAAGATCGAACGAACTAAGGAGCGAGAGATCTGGGAACTAGTTCGCGTAGTTCGCTCGTGGGAGCGCTCTTCCGAACTGGTTCGTTCGCGAACTACACAAGACTACTCTGTGCCACACAACCGCCTTTTAGCAAAGCTTCGAGCGTACGGTATATCGGATCAGCTTTGCGAATAGATAAAGGATTTTCTAACTGGTCGGTTGCAGTAAGTCGTCGTTGAAGGAGAAAGTTCTTCTAATCTAGATGTTACATCGGGTGTACCTCAAGGAAGTCTAATAGGACAACTTCTTTTCCTAATTTTTATAAACGATCTCGGAGACAAAGTGAAAAACCTTTCTAGATTGTTTGCTGATGATACGGTTATTTATAGGGAAGTAAGGAATTTGGTCGATTGCTTAGAAATTCAGCGTGATCTGGATATTATTTTGGCATGGTGCGCTGAGTGGCAACTTACGCTAAATTATAAAAAGTGCAAGACATAACTAATAAAATGAATCCAATTGTTCAGGAATACGAGTTAAACAATTCAGTTATTGATATGGTTGATTCTATGAAATATTTGCGACTAACAGTACAAAGGAACATGAAATGGGACTTAAACATTAATTCGTTAGAAGGTAGAGCTAATTCTAGGCTGCGATTCATAGGTCGAATCTTGAAAAATTGTAATGAACAAACAAATGAGATAGGGTACAAATCTCTTGTGCGTCCACATTTGGACTATTGTTGTGCCATTTGGGATCCGTTTCGTAAGGGTTGATCGAAAGTATAGAGAAAGTACAGAGAACAGCCACTCGATTCGTGACCGCTTGCTACAGCCTTATGAAAGCGTCACAGAACTGATTAGTAGACTAGGCTGGGACTCTCTGGTAGATAGACGACGCACGTTTCGTTTAAACTTATTGGTAAACATTTGTACTCCCACTTTCACTTACGAGTGTAGTGAAATACTTCGTTCACCAACCTATTTGAGCCGGAATGACAGGAAAGATACGATTAGAGAAATAAGGTGCCGCAATTATTCTTATATGAATTCATTTTTCCCTCGTACCATTAGGGATTGTAATGCACAACAAAGAGATTAGCTTTGGTGCTGAACACCAACTGCCTCCCACAATTTTGTGAATATATGTAGACGTAGAATTCAGAACTATATATTTAGTGACACTAGCAAAAAGAGCCTTCATGAAAAAGATAAATCTTTTAGTTTCAAATATTTATCTAGAAATTAGAAAGAAATTTTTAAAACTCTATATGGAGCACATCACTTTTTGGTAACGAAACATGGACTTTAGGAATATCGGAAAGAAAGAAAATTGAAGCATTTGAAATGTGGTGCTACAGAAGAATACTGTAAATTAAGTGGACAGACAAAGTAAGAAATGAACGAGTCTTGGAAATGATGTGGAGGAAAGATGTTTGTGGAAGAAGCTTACAGGAAGAAGAGACAGGCTTTTAGGTCATATTTTGAGACATGCTGGATTGGTTAATTTGTTAGCGGAGGGAACAGTCGAAGGTAAGGACTGTAGATGAAGACAGAGATTAGAATATATGAAGCAGATAATTGAGGATGTGGGTTGTAAGGGGTAAAAAAAAGTAGTGAACATATTACGTTGCAGGAGTCAATAATGACGTTTGGGCTTAGTTTTTCGGAGGACCGGGGTTCAATCTTCGTTCAAGTGTACATCAACTCTGTTTTTCTTGGTTTCTCATGAAAGGTGTATTCATTTCTTTCCTATTTCTTGTTCTCAATCCTTTGCCGGCTGTAATGATCTAGTCATTGGAGAAGCGTAAAGCCCTAACAAAAAACACCTCGAACATTATCTTATCAGTTGTTCTCATTGAGGTCTGTTTAGGGTTCTTGTGTTTCGAAGTCATCAGCATGAATTATTAACGGCCCCCAAGGTCCATCACAAAAATTACTCCATAATTTAACACTTGTCACACGGAGCATAGCTTAAACTCTTTACGGACAGATGATGACACATAGGTTTCTGCAAAAGTTGATAAAGAACAAGTGAAGGCAAAGGGGGGAAAAAGTAAATCACATGTTGCGATCCCGCGAATTCCTCGTTGGAATGTACTTTGAAAAAGTGGGTACCAAATTATTTTATATTTTCCGCAACTTCCCAAAGCTGCCACCGTATTCTTAAGGCTTCCTCTTATCCACATTCTTACTTCTTCTTATCCCAATTCCTATCTCCATTACTAATCCATTTCCTCGACTCTAAATCAGCCAGTACTCATTGAAGAAACTCATAAAATAACATTAGTATTGCACCTTTATAATTTGTAATACAAACAAATATATACATTATTTTATAATTATAATTATTAATATACTAGCAGTTACACGCGACTTCGTCTGCTTGAAAGTGTGCTACAGTATAAGAGTTTTTATTACTGTTCAAAGTACGACCAGCTGAAAAATTTATACTTTTGGATTGAAAATATGGTTAACTGAAAGAAAACTGTACCTCAAAGCCGGGAAATTGGAAACACAGGAGAAACTCGCAACGAAAGATAAGGCTACGCACAGTACTCACTAAGTGGCAATAGACGTCTTCAGTCGATTTTTACGTAATTATAGTCAGAAATCGGCATGGATGCCACCTTCCACTATGCACGATGGAATATTAGTAATCATTTTGATTTTTCACATACATTATGACATATATTTCTATCGGAATTACGGTGTGATACCTGAGGTGTCTTACTATTTCATGTTCGCAACTGAGGAACTTATCTGACACTACAAATTTGAAAAGTTTTAAGGTTAAGTACACATTTATATTTCATTTTCCGGAAGTATTATTATAGATCTTTTGATACAATTTCGGTACAGCGCACCGAGCGTGGTGGGTGAACCGTTAACGTTCTGGCCTCGCATTCCGGAGGACGCGGGTTCGAATCCCCGTCCGGGCATCCAGATTTGGGTTTTCCATGGTTTCCCCAAATTATTCCAGGCGAATTCAGGGGTGCTTCCTTCAAAAAGGCCATGGCCGAATTCCTTCCCGTTCCTTGCCCAAATCTCATCCCGCCTCTTATGACCTCGCTGTCGAAGATGTGTAAAGCCCAAGCAAAAAAAAATCGGTACAGCGCGATTCATGACGTCTCTAAAATAGCGCTCTTGGAAGAACTTTAAGTTACTAATAAAGGTTCAGTTATCATTTTGGACTAGGCAGCATTTCAACCTAATCAGAAATGCCACTGAAAAATCAAATATGTCCAATTGCAGTTGATACTGAAGGCTTATAATGAAATTTATTGTGATAATTCATGTTACGCCAGTTAGGAATCCTGATATAGAAAATTTTGCTACTACTCGAAATGTTGATCCGATGTATCTAATGTTTTCAGACGTGTCCGTATAGTTTGATTTTGTAGCTGCAATATTAGCGGAGATTCTAGTTAAGTTGAATTGCAGCCCATGCCAGAATGTTCTTGTTACAGTGACAGGCAGGAGGAATTGTTATTAATAAATAAGCTGCTTTCGTAAGCGCCGTGTTGATGACGACACGTAAACTATTCCCTCATACGTAACTGTTTTTACTGATTTCAGCACAAATTAAGAAAAAAAAGTGGGTTAGTTATCTTCGTTTATGTTTTAAATTTTGATAAAATTAATTTGTATATGACTACTAAGTTTTAGCGCGGACACCAATGAGCGAGAGTAGCAGGATACAACCTCACATCAACAAATAACCTTAGTTGCTTTATACTTCTGAATCCACCAGACAACGTATCACTACACAGCAGCCGTGTGATATCGCTGTCAGAATCGTGTCCTTATCTTCCGATGTCGACACTGTGACTGCCTTCAGAAGGCGTTTGACTGGTCGCTAGGGCCGGTGTCTCTGTCGGCAGCCTTTCCAATAGATGGGGCGTGCGCGACGCCGGATGGGGTGGAGGGGGGCAGGGCGCAGAGACGGATGGGCGTCGTTCGGCGTCCCACACTGCGATCTCGTGGTGCGGCGTCGCGAAGGAAGAGGGCGCCTACTCCCGTGTGACGCCTGCAATTTCTGCCCCGGAAGCAAATCCCTCCAGCGTGAAATTCGCCACGCGCTTTATTTTATTTATAGCGGCAAACTTTTTGCCTCCACCCTGGAAAAGTGGGCGCTAGCGAGAAGATCGAGGGAAAAAAGATGGAACGAGGGGGAAAAAAAAGAGGGGACGGATATTAAAAATTAATAAACGTGTCGAGCGCTGTAGATTTAATCTACATGAGTGGACGAAGTGGGGCCCGCCTGTTACGAAGTCTGAGATAATTGAAGAAATTTTAATTTGCAGCCGAGGGACATTGAGGGTCTGTTGTGCACTTTAATGATGGCGAGAAAGGAAAAGAAAGAGCCAGTGTTCCGTGAAGCGGGCGGGTTGACCATGCCCGACTGCATACTTGGGATGTTTCAGATCCTCCATTACGAATAGTTTAATACCTTGATAACGTTTAACTACTGGGAGGAGCTTGCAACTTGGTAACTTTCAAACACGAATATTACCCAGGTTCCTCCGTCTTAAAATTTGAATACTTTCAGGACTCAGTTCCTCATTTAAAGTTTTGTAACATTCACGACACTAATATTAAATAGGGACAGGTACTGGCGTTATTATAAAACCTCGCCTACTACGCAACTTATTTTTATTAGTCATAAACGAACTGGATTTTAAGTATCTTCATGAGGAGATGAAACAGAATATGTCACATTTTTTTAATTATTACTAAACAGCAACAGCTATTTTGTAACTTAATTTATTTTTTGTAGTTCCACGATTTCATTCAAATAACTATTTTGCGATCCAAGAAAATTACTTAAACATTTTCTACAATGATACTAATCAACAGCATTGAAATATGTATTTCTAATTTCATCTAATTATATGAAATGCACATACTTCTTCAGTTTTGTTTTAAGTCAAAAATGAATCAATTTTTGTGGAAAGCTAAACGAATCAGCTACATTTTCTGCCCTGTTCTTTGGTTCATCAGACTTTTGCTGCAAAATCTTTTAGCGATTGGAATAATATGAATGACAAAGACAGCAGAAAATATTACAGTTCTTTATGAACTGAATGTGACACGTTGCCTAAATTTTTTATTTTTTCATTCTAAAATTCTGCACGCAGAGAATGTGTGTTACAAAGGTAGCATGAATATATATAGGGGGCCTACTGTGAGAACATCCACCCTTAAAAAATTTTGCTTGATGTCCCTAGATTTGTTCCATACACTGTTTTGATAAATAGGCCGTTTTCATTGTTTTAGACAATTTTGAGCTTGTAATTTACGTTCATAGGAAGTTACACAATTCTCCACTAACGGAATTCCGAACGAAAACATGGGAAAACATAAACTACACCAATAACATCCATTAAAATTGTTTCTGAATTTAATGGTGTTTTCTAATAAAATTATGGAATGACCTTTTTTATGTCATGACAGCTCTTTAGATTTGCTGTTAGTAGCGGCTAAGTTCTTTGATTCCTGCAAATTTATGAAACTAAAATTTTATACGGATTTAAGTTTGCAATCATTCAAAAATTTATGTGAGCATTGGGGACCAAGGATTTGTTTGACAAAATGAACTTAGCCTGGCTGCCCGAGAATATCGCTCTAAAAAATGTTTAAAATTTAGCCCCCTATCTTCCAATTATATTTGCTTTATATCAGTTTTCATGACGCACTTTGTTATTATAAATAATGCCTTAGCAGAAATTTTACTTATGGACTTACGCCCGTCGTCTTCAAGGTCATTAGAGGCGGGATGGGACTGGGACAAGGAATGGGAAGGAAATCTGGCATGGCCTTTTGAGGGTAGCATCCCGGTATTCGCCTGGAATGATGTGGGGAAACCATGGAAAATCCAAATCTGGATGCCCGGACGGGGATTCGAACCGGAGTCCTCCCGAATGCGGAGCCAGAGCTTAACCGCTCTCCAACCACGTTCGGTCATTGCAATTCGTCCTTGCTGTTTTGTATTACTGTTTTGAATTATCATTAGTTAAACATTTAAACCGCACCGGGAAGGCCAATGAAATGTTTCAAATTATATCCACCAGCTGGTCGTCAATGAAATTAAAAAAGGGGGTGATTAAAAAAATTGTAATGCCTTAATTTTTCTATTTCTATTTAGAACAAATGTAAAACATAAATAATACCATTACATTAAAGATTAACACTTCATTGAATTGCTTTAATTACTTCATCGTAAAGGTTAAAATGCTACAATCCTCAGATATTAATAGTAACCAAATTTTCTTCTTAATACCGAAACTAAAACTTCATTATATGTATATAGAATATTATTAATTATGATGCCTAATTTTCACGTAGCTTTAAGGACATTTGATTAGTTAGTTTCTTAATATTTATAAACCACGTAACGTTAAAATATGCAGAAAACGAAGGACGAACACCATAAATTATAAAGTGACAAAAAAATGACACTTCTCACTTAACCTTTGTTTTTTTATTTTTCTGGGATGATAATTGATACCAGAAAAAAAAAATATAAAATAACGATACACACATTACTCCACACGCGTAGGTCTCCTTGCTGGCGAAACCTATTTCGGATGTTTTCTCTGAAGATTTTGTGCAAGCGGAGATGGTTAATAATCGGAGGCCATATACAGGCCAATGACGTGTATGGAAATATTGGCAGAACTGGATAGGCTCAATGGTTTACATCGTTTTCGAATTTATGCCGAGGATCCAAGCCTTTGAATCTGGCTGAACCAGTGGTGCCAAAGTCAACGCGGAAGGGATAACGTTAGTAAATATTATTAATGGAATAAAACAATTATCTCTATTTACGTAATTTGTTATTTGTGGCTGTCACTAGCTGCCACCGTCGCGTTTGGCTTCGATAATTATAAACTTGATTACTGGAGATGTCAAATGTATTCATGACTTACAGAACAGATAATAATATTTTATCCATGATGGATTAGTGGAAAGCTGCGACTGTGATATCAAATTTGTTGATATTAAAAACAGCAACCAGTCACAGTTTGTTGTTATTATATTTATGAATCATTACCGGTTTCAAACAAATTGTTCATCGTTAAATAGTTGAATGTTTTGAAATTGAATTCTTCTTGATGGCGAAAGGATATGATGCATTATTAAACAAACATAAATATTTCACTATTATAAGATTCTGAAAAGATCTTATGAGCACGCTAGAAATTTTCTTTCGCATTTACAGGTGTAGCAAAGATAATGTTTATACAGCGAAAGCTCGTATCATAAACATATTCTGTGGTACCTGTTTCGCACTTATTTTACTGGTATCAGTGATGCTCAGCGAGGGCACTAAGAAGAATTACAGGACTGGGAAGCCAGGCTGCCTTGACTTTCGACTCTCTCTTCATTTGCCTTCCCTCCTGGTAGTGCAATGTAGAGCACACAGTAATTCGTCGCTGACGATAAAATTGGGTTCCCAGCAATAAATTCGTTGCCGTCAGTCAGGCTGTCAATTATGCGTGGGCGCTTCCTGTTAGAGCTCTTTGGTGTTGCAGACGTCCTGCTTCAGCTTGTCACTTTTACGCAGAACTTTGAGAGCCGGCCAAGGAATTCATGTTCTGGTGCCTTGCAGCTTGTGTTACTCTTGTCTGAGTTGCTTACCCCCAAGTACTTTAGAACTTTAACCGTCACATTCAGGAGATCGAAACTGTAAAATGGGCAACAAATTAATTGTCTCAACTATTTATTTTATAAAAATATTAATGATGTAAATGCTTATTCCATATGTCATTAATTATATAAGTTATTTATGTCATATACTTTAGTGTCATATTTCAGTAAGACTTAATATATTATATACCATTATCTAATATTATATAATATACAATAAATAATTTATATTATAATAAATAATTATATATTACTCAGTTAACTAACTTAATACAAATTATTTCTATACTATAATATTCTTTAATCATTTATAATACAATAAAGATTATATATGTATAGTTATATAATTACCCATATGTTTTTAATATAAAATATTTCTTTTAAAAAATCACAAATAGGATTTTATATATCTTATATGTATAAATATAAGTATTTATTATAATATAAATGTTTCCTGAGTTAATTTATATATTATAATATAATTATATAAAAAATATATTATTGTACTTACCGTAATACGAGCATTCCAGATCAAATTTTCATAAACTTAATATATTTGACTAAACTAAAAATGACTAAAAATAAAATTTCATATTAACCTTTAAATTAAATATTAAATAAGTAGCCTAAACAATCGAGGGCTATTTTGATAAGGTAAATATTAAAGTAGGCAACTACCCTAATTATATATTTAATAGATTTAAACTATTTCCTCAAGTATCTAAAACTTATGTGCCTCACACACTTAAATATAATTAAATATACAAGCTAATAAAGCTGATGGGTTCATAACCCTTCTACGGAGATATTAATTCTCTTCTTTTTAGTGCACAACAACACAGTAAAAATCTTATTCCTATGGTGTTTAGTGATAGGATCTATATTATCCATTTCCTGCAATTCTTGACAAGTTTGAATAGGATTAGGAATCAATATGTTATCAATTATTCCTATGCTGTCAAGGCAAAAATCTCAGCCATAAATGAAACATCAATTAAATATTTTGTTGATCAGGCTCTAGCGTCAACCATACTTCTATTTTAGATTTTGTTTATTCAAATAGGACAAATATTTTTGAGAAAACAATACAATTACAGCTTTAATAATTTCATCAAGATAATTATAAAAAAATTGGAGCAGCACCATTCCATATATGATTTCTGGAGACCATAAGTAAAACCAATTGGAGAAACTGTTTAATTTTAATAACTTGAAAAAAATTAGCCCTTATATCAGTAATAACATATTGTTTAAAAATGAATGTAATTATATTAACAAAAGCTGTTATATCAGTAATTCTGGGGCAATAGGAGGGCTAAATCAATTACGTAAATTAATAGCATATTCATCAATTAGATATATTGAATGAATAATGGGATCAATAATCATAAGAGAAACAATACGAGAATTTTATTTTATAATTTATTCAGTTATTAGAACTACAATCGTTACATTGTTTAATCAAAATAGTGTCTCATCGTCTACCAAAATAAATAAACGTCATTCAAAAATTCTTATCATTTTTATTAATTTTTCACTGTTTAATCGTTGGTATCTAAATACATATTCACTTTTAAGTTTGGGATCGCTATTTTGTTGTTGTTTTTAGCATGTCCAAGATATTAACAATCCCCGTCATCGATCACAGATTATTATAAACGTTATTCACTCTTACAGTTTGCGTTCATAAAATTATATTTTTGTCTTTAAATTTATAATATTTATTTACTATGTTTAAATCTGATTCATGGTCTCCAGACATTTTATTTTTAGGGGGAACCATCTAACAAACGTTCTTAATTAATTTAGCTTAAATTTGGGCTGAATGCATGTCCGTATACACAGAGAAAATTATTTCGATCAGAACTCAAACGTTTATCACTTACAGTATTTGGGTACCATATAATTCCTTACCTATTTAAGGAAAGAATATTCCTGTGAATGTTTATAATATAAATTACATTTTAGGCAGCCATCTTGGTCTTCTATGCTTTTTCGCAGGTGTGCTTGCCTTAGGACCTTATCTTCGAAGGCTTTGTGAAAACGGATGTGGCTGATGATCTGGTGAGGTCATAGATATATAGGCCAAAGATTCGTGGAGAAATATTGGCAAGGCTTGCTGGTTTCAGTGACCCACATTGCCGCGGTTTTCGAGTCTAGTATATGCCATGTTGTCATACCATTGAATCTGGCTAGGCCAATAGTGTGAAAGTCAACTATGACGGTATAGCCAATAACAGAGTGGCCACTGTGCTTCTAGGCCGAAATATAGCGGGTTTATAAGCCTGTCGTGTTTGCGAGAGGCCAACAAGCAAAATTAAAAGATCTTTCGCAGAAGTACCGCTAGAAAGCCGAGCTAGAAGGATTATTGGAGTGAATAGATGTTAGCTAACTACACAAGACTTAATTTTGAGGTGTAAGACTCTCTCTTTTCAATTGGAGCAATGTACTGTGTTTACACACACATTAAAACGTTTAATTCGCTGTCATTACCCAGTGAGTCACAGATGAATAGAACCTGTATAAACATTGATTGCGCTTACATTTCACAGGTAGAAATTCATACTTTGAGTTCTCAATGTAGAAAAAATAATAATAAAGTATACTTATTAACGAGTTCTCCATAGATAATTGCGTTTTAAAATGTGCAATTTAACTTTTCAGCCCATATATTGATCGCTTTTTCTGTTGGTAAACTTCTCTACTAGTAAGTACATTTCCTATGTTAGTGAACTTCAGCTTTATATTTTATAGCAGTGTAATATTAGCAATTATACACCGGCAAAGTCTCTCCGTTTTTATACGTATTTTATATTTGTTCATGTTAGCATGAACCGGACGTGATCCATATGTGAAATTGTTGTCTGGGTTTGGTCCGAAACACTGAACTATAAGAAGGTTTTAAACAGTCAAAATATTCGTTTAGAACAGAACTAGTCAACTAGCCTCGCATACAGGAGGACGCAGTTTGAATCTCCGTCCGGCCATTAAAAAGGATAGTTCCTTCAAAAGTCCATGGCTAAATTCCTGCCCCAAGTTCTTTTCACCTTTAATCAATGACTCTACGTCGACGAGGTATAAAACCATAAGCAAAAAATAAAAAAATCTCGGGATATAGTACGTATTTCTATATTATAAGGCAAGGCACTATGACACCACAATAGTAGTGCATTAGCGAGATACTTATTACCATTGTAACAGTTATAAGATATAGAAGTTACACAATTTATTTATTTATTTTTCTGTTGCCGCAAGTCTTTCGAGTGGTTTGATGCAATCCTCCATCCCTTCCTATCTTGTGCCAACCTCTTCATCTCAACATAACCCTTACAACCCATTTCCTCAATTATCTGTTTCATATATTCTAATCTCTGTCTTCCTCTACAGTTCTTACCTTCGACTGTTCCTTCCACCTGCAAATTAACCAATACAGCATATCTCAAAATATGACTTACCAGCCTGTCTCTTCTTTCTGTAAGCTTCTTCCACAAACATCTTTCCTCACCCATCATTTCCAAAACTCGTTCATTTCTTATTTTGTCTGTCCGATAAATTTTCAGTATTGTTTTGTAGGACCACATTTCAAATTCTTCAATTTTCTTTCTTTCCGGTATTCCTAAAGTTCATGTCTCGCTACCATTAAGTGCTGTGCTCCACACATAGAGTTTTAAAAAGTTATTTCTAATTGATAATCCCCAAAGAAAAGTACAATATAACTTGAATGCAAATTGGTTTCGATGTGCAGTATAAATATAATATTGTGTATTTTCAATAAAAAAATTAATTATTCAATGTTGTTTAAATGAAGAATTTTTTTTTTTTTTGCTGTCGTCAGTCATTTCACTTCATATGCTAACTTCTTCATTTCTACATACCCCTTACAGCTCACGTCCTCAATTATCTGCTTCATATATTCTAATCTCTGTCTTCCTCTACAGTTCTTACCTTCGACTGTTCCCACCACTAACAAATTAACCAATCCTGCATGTCTCAAAATATGACCTACCAGTCTGTCTCTTCTTTCCGTAAGCTTCTTCCACAAACTTCTTTTCTCACCCATCATTTCCGAAACTCGTTCATTTCTTACTTTGTCTGTCCACTTAATTTTCAGCATTATTCTGTAGCACCACATTTCAAATGCTTCAATTTTCTTTATTTCCGGTATTCCTAAAGTCCATGTTTCGCTACCATAAAGTGCTATCCTCCACACAAAGAGTTTTAAAAAGTTCTTTCTAATTCCTAGATCAATATTTGAAACTAAAAGATTTCTCTTTTTCATGAATGCTCTTTTTGCTAGCGCTATTCTGCTTTTAACATCATTCCTGCTTCGGCCATCGGTTGTAATTTTACTTCCCAAGAATATGTAACACTGCGACAGGATACTTCCCATGTGTTTACAGAAAGAGCGGATGTGATTTCCATACGGTTACGGAGGCGGGGAGAGCTGTGAGCCGACTTGACCCGCTAGCAAGATTCACTAGCCGGGAACGCAAACACGGCCTCACCTGCGCGGAGTGCTCTCGGAAATTAAATGTGATTCCGGCGCCTGTGCGAGAGGCCGTCTTCCGCCGCCTTGGAGTGATGGCCCCGAGTCACGACACCGTGCTCGGAGAGAGCGCTTCGATTTCCGGCACGCCCGGCCGGCTCGGAATTCGAACCGCTGCGCTGGCGTAAATCAGACAGCGGCGCCACTGGGACTCTCCCCACAGCGCGAGTAACGGCTCCAATTAACGCTCGTGTGTAGTGGCAGCCACGAGTGCATACGCGTCGCATTCGACCAGTGGACGGCCCCACTTCACTGCCCTCTACAGGGTGCCCCGTAAGTAAAAGCAATAACTCTTCAACTGCCGAAAGGTCTCAAATAAAATTTTAACCTTAGCATTAGGGTCACAGTTTTCAAATCATAGTCCTATTTACTAGTTTTTTTTTTGTTTTTTTTTTTAATTCACCTTTTACGTTCGGTTTATGAAGTATCATTTCTCTAAATGAAAACATTAATTATTATTTTCTATTCTAAAAAGTTACAATACATGTTTAAACTCGTGGCGTTGCGTTCCAATACACACCCTACACCACTGGCGGACAATTTGAACTTTCATATGATTTTTAAAGGACGCTCCGTGGTTCGGATTCCTCGTTAAACTGTAGGTCCCGGAGGAAAGGAACTGGCCTTCCTACCTCTGACACAATGGCTTAGTATGCCTCCTTCGGGAGGATCCAATCAACCATCGGGTTTTGGACTAAGTTAAGTTTTTTGTGATTTTTAACATAAAATAAAAACAATAAAAACGTTCTCTCTCTCTCTCTTTCTCTCTCCTCTCTTTTTTTTTAAGCATCTGGAAACTAATATATAAAATAGGCCCTAATTTAACAATCACTTATACATTTGATGCTTCAACACATATTTCACCAGGGATAATTTTAATTTTTGTTAAGTTTAGATTCGGTAATATCTGTGCAGTCTTTGTATGCTGCCACGATACATAGGATTATTTTGCTATTAGGCATATATTATAGGTTTGTAAGATTGCCACATTTTATCACTCTCCTTTGTTAGGTATTGTTGGCTTTATAATTAGTTGGTTGCAGTTTTCCAATGTTATAATATTTGCTGTTTCCTGCCCACTTCATATTTACAATTTTTAATATTTCAGTGCATCACGTTTGCTTCATACTTCAACAGTTACTGTTACTATTACTAATCCACAACTATTTAACATTGTTACTTACTGCTTGAAGAAACAACGTGATATAAACCGAAAGCAGGATCAAAACTATACAAAAAACTAAAACTTTTTCTAAGCCGGTGTTCAAGATGAAACAAGATGCATGCAACGATTTGCTGATCAGATTGTCTTGATAGCAGATCTGGCTGAGGATACTGAGAAGTTACTAAATGTCGTGAACAAACTCAAGGAAGTGTTTGGACTAAATATAAATCAAAGCAATACAAAAGTTATCAAATGTATCAGAAACGATACCAATTATACTAGATTAAATATAAAAATAGGATCGGATGCGGTAGAAGAATTAAGTGAATTCTGTTACTTGGGAAGTAAAATTACAACTGATGGCCTAGCAGAAATAATGTTAAAAGCAGAAAAGCAGTAGCAAGAAGAGGCTTCATGAAAAATATGAATCTTTAGTTTCAAATATTGATCAAGGACACAGAAAGAACTTTATGGTAGAGACGCATGGACTTTACGAATACCAGAATGAAATAAAATTGAACCATTTGAAATGTGGTGTTATAGAAGGATGCTCAAAATTAAGTGGAGAAATTAAGTACGAAATGAATGAGTTTTGGAAATTATGGGTGAGAAAGGAAGTGACAGGATGGTAGGTCATATTTTGAGACATGCATTATTGGTTTATTTGTTAGCTGAGGAAACAGTCAAAAGTAAGAATTGTAAAGGAAGACAACGATTAGAATATATGAAGCAGATAACTGAGAACGTGGGGTGTAAGGGAATATTTTAAGGAAGGGATGGAGGATGTCATCTGACCAGTCGAAACACTGATGACAGTAAAATATAAACATGATCCTATATTTCTTAGCTTACTATAACAGTGATCATAGTATATAACAAAAATATCTACATCTAACTATAAATAAACACAAAACAACTAATAATTAACATATTGTTTCAAACGAAATAGCTAATTATCTTTCAGTGTGATAATTCATTTCAGCTGACGAAAGTAGCCTTCTATTAGTATTTATGCCTCTATTGTCGGTTCTCCACAGCAACAACAAAAAAGGCTTGCTTTCCCCCAGTTTGCACCTCAAACAAAAGAAGTGACAACTTTCTCTTCGATTCAATATTATCTTCCACTCCTGCAGAAAGGTGTAACCTACATTACAACATCCCACATATCGAAAACAGGCTGTGAATATTATGCCTCAACCAACAAGTTTATACGAATTCTTTCTTAGACTACGTACGAGGCTTACTAAACACCTGTTTGTAAAATGCGTCAAGGATAGACAATCGTGGGAGATTAAATGACATACATCATTTAACGCTTTAAGTCAGCCAGTAACTGATGTTGTTTTCCCGCAAATCATACTATAAGGAGAGGTATGCTGGCTTCTCTCAGATCGCTGGCGAGTAAGTGGAGGTATCTCTATCTTCAGAACAGAATTAGGAGGAACCGTTGCCAGCCAAACGCTCCGGACAACTTATTCCTCGAACTCTACTATTCGTTTTGCCAGCAGACTTAATAAATCTTGTGCCGTTCGAATGGGTGGGGAGCGAAGAAAAATTCCAGCTCCTGCCAAGATTCGAGTCATACCACCTCCGTTCCGAAGCGTACAGCTCTGTCGCTAATGGTGGAAATTCTGAACTTCAGAGAAAGTACGAGAGAAGCGAAGACGATTTTTACAGATATTAAACATATCTAAGTGATGAAAAGATTATTTCATCTGATTCACGGTAGGAAAACCATATCAAAATCAAAATCTTAATGGTTTTACCTAATTTTCGAAGTTAAATTTATGTTACTGAAATCTGAAACACAAATATAGGATGGTTTGTCACTTTCGGTATAGTATATGAAATTCAGCTAATATCTTACTGATTCAGCACTACTTTTACATAGTGCAAGAAATGGCTATCAAGCAGACATAAACCGGATATTATTTGTCGATTCTTCTAGAAAATAATTTACTTGAAAGTTTTCACAAATTTTCTTAGTGTGACGCTTTTGAGGTTCTCATTTTATAGTGACAACAATTCATTTTTAAAACCGATTGAGAGTGCTGTAGATAGATACACTGCTTAGCAAAAAAGGTGAAACACCCAGAAAGGAAGGAGAAAATGAAACTTCACGGGTTGATAGTATCAAAGTCGAATGTTCCTCCGCAACCAACAACAACAACACAAGAACCATACCAACGGAAGAACCATCACCAGACTAATGAAACCGACAAGTCCTATACCTCATTATTAATTGCCGCAAAAACATTCCAGAGTCGCAAACAGTTGGACTATCAAAGAAGACCTGCCTCATCATCTGCACTACTGAGGTAATTTATTCTTGTTAATGGTGACCCGATATACATCGATCAGCCAAAACATTATGACTACCTGCTTATTAGTGTGTCCACCACCTTGTCGCCCAGTTGTAGTTTCGCCGTCATAAACCATTCTTCATAGATGCACACTACAGTAGCTCGCGACAGCCGACCAGCCTCGCCGTTTCCAAGATGCTCGTTCCAAAGGACGCCCACAAACCACCTGCCCGTAATTTAAGGCAATTGCGTCACTTGTACGTAGACATATGGTAGCAGACAACTCCGCGTATCTAATAAGGACTTTTCGAATCCATGCCGGGCCGAATCGCTACTGTATTGTGCTCCAAAAACACACCAACACACTAATAAGCAGGTGGTCATAATATTTTGGTTGATCAGCGTATGTTACACAAGCACAATTAGATAGCATAGATGCCTTTCAGACTGGAATCGCGTCAACAATAAAGAAACAAGAGTCCTTACACTCAACATAGTCCAAAAGGAATATTGACCACAAGAAGTATTCCATAAAACTCATTACGTTTCAGTAGTCTTATCTCAACGTACTCAAAATAACACTGAAAGAAATTCTCTTACAACTGTGAGTTTCCTAAATAGTTCTAACAGTGGCTAAAAGTTGTCTCCTATGGTCATTACGGTTTCTGGTGTTACAATGAATATTTTGTGCATAACTTTTAGAAATAAAGTTTTAGAATAATAAGTTTCTTACCTCAGACAAACTGCCAAACGTTCCCTTTCACATATTGGTCCCTTCCACTTGTACTGCCTGTCATCAACAGAGCGATTTTTTTCTAATTCAAATATTGATCTGCTCATTCTGAAATGTTAAAAAAAATGCGAAACTGAGCATTTAATTGCTTATAGATTTATAATTCCACATCTGTTTAGTGAAACTCCTATACTGAATGCACACTTCATCTCTGTTTCATTTAATAGCAGTGTTTTCTTCGTACTCTAGTAAAAGTTCGACAGGAAACTTTAACTGCGTCATGTCTTACAACCCCTTTTGTTAATGATGGAAAACGAGAAAAAAGATTCCCGCCACGTTCGCTTCCTTCAGCTACCTATATAAACAGCAGTGGCAGCCCAAGTGATTTTCTCAGGAAGTGACAACAATCATATTTTTTGACGGTTTATTGATCATTATTGAACTGAAAGGTGGCTGAAAGAACAGGAATTCCGCAACATAGAAATTTTCAACATGTGAAAGGCTCATTACCTGCAGTTACTGCCGGATTAAAGAAATAATTTTGAAATTAATCAGTGATAAATGTTTTAAAATTGAGCAAACGGTAAATATTCAGTGATTAGCCAAAAACCGACAAATTGATCTACAGGCCGTGCTGGATTACCCAGTAGGCAGGACTAGGCACGACTAGGCAGCTGCCTGAAGCCCCCGATTTTTGAAGCCCCCCTGAAAGTTAACTAAAGTTAAATCAAAATAATAAAAAATAAAATCATCAAAAATAAAACAATCAAAGTAATACGAAAAGCATGAAAATTATTATTATTTTTTGTTTTATTGTAGTGTAAGATAAATAAAAGTAATTTTCAAAATATTGTAAATTGTAAAATTCGTTTGTTAATTGAACAAAATATGATAAATTCTATTAGTCATCTACAAAACCTTTTCTTTGTACTTATAAAATACAGATAATTATTTTCAAAAACAGAGGGAATCAAAATTTTTGATTGCCTAGGGCCCCATACCTTCTTAATCCGGCACTGCCTTCGATCGCCACGACAGTGGATCACATTTCACTTGAGAATCGTTTCCTGTTACGTGCCTTCATAAACTTACGTAATTCTCCTTCAGAGGATCTAGGAAACAGAAACAATATTGCCTGCTCGCATTGACAAAGCTTCTAGGTCAGCGTTTCTCAACCTATTTCAACCAGAGTTCCATTAAATTGTCAAGAAGAATGCTGCGGGCCGGTAACTTACACGGGCCTAAATTTTATTGTTTCCTCTTTTCGTTTCAGCTGTCTATAGACGACTATTACGCAACTTCATTTCCTCTTCTGAGTTTCCTTCCTCCGTCGCCAGTACTCTTTCTTTCCCTGGATCACTCTTGCTTTTCTACCTATGAGAAAACCCTCCTTTTCCTGATTTGATTTTCTTCAATCAGATCCTTTACCTCCCGCAATTTTTCCTCTGAATAGTTCCCCGTCTTTAAAGTCATCCACCCTGGGCATAATTTTATTATCTATGTGATTAACATCTCGCAAATGTACCATTATAACATAAAAAATCTAAAACCATGTTTTGAATTCCTATGAAAACGCAGATATGAAATTGGAAATGAACTATTCAAAGTTAATTGCATGTTAATCAGACCAAACCAGATAAATAATAATGTTACTATAGGCTGGACGCTACTCTATACCACCGGCCTACATGCATAAAATAAAATAAAATAAAAGACGCTAAACCGTACAACATTTATTTTTGTTTACTTCACCATTCACGTTACCAATCCTACCACCTTCCGCGGTTCTTCATACCAAATTAAAACCTTTGTAAACCTTCATTTACTTAATATTTAGACAAACGTCGCTCTTTCTGATGCCATCTGGAAATGAATAGACTATTGTAAAACCAATGCTGTTCTATCTCATCCTGGAAATGCCAAAATTTTGTCCGGTCATTGAAATATTCAAGGCTTTTAAAACGTTGGGCATACAGCCTTATAAAGTACGATAATGGTATCAAAATTTATGATATTCTGCCTGTGGATTACCCTAACTATCTTTACGGACCACCAGAGGTCCTGAACCACAGGTTGAGAAGCATGTTCTATTGAATCTTACAAAAATGGCAGCTCCTACTGCGCTCTACTGACAGTGTTACTAACTTTATCGAGCTGCAGCGTGTGACAGAACGAAGTTGTCTCCATTCGCCACTAACAAAGCTAACCCCCACCCTTGAATATTTGCACGAAAACGCTAGAGCGCATGCGCGATTTGTGACAACTGGCAACTCTCTCCACGACAGCGTAACAGTTCACTGATTTGGCCAACAGATGAAATTCAATATTTTCCCTACCTGTCATAAGTTATCGTAGAGAATGTCGCATTTATAAATATTTATTTTTCATGTACAAGTTTTTTTTTTTTTTAGTTTATTTATTCTTGGTTAGAGATGGTGACATGTCACAGTGTCACTACGTCTTGAGCCGCCACTGATAAACAGCTTAGGTTTGGCTCGTTCACGTCGTTCTGCAATCCGAAAATGGTGAGGGGGTTCTAAAAGCAATATGGCGCAGTTCCGAAATTTCACAATACTAAAGATTACTATCTGAGATCCTCTTCACTTTACTCCAAGATATGAATATTAAAATTACGATACCTAAAAATTTTATTTTTACCACAAAGATTAATTTTTAAGAATATCTTTCAGGGTAACTTCATTGTTTTACACCTTCAGGTTCTGAATCTTATGTAATACTATAAACGGTGTCTCTTTTTTAAGTTAAAAAACATTTGAAAGTTGTATAGTGTATGTGACGCAAGAGAAAAACAGAGAACCGTAGCACATTCTCCATGGCTCTGCCCGTATATCCGAATGTAGCATCAGCAATTACCATTATAAAATCGGCAGTGGGGTTATGTCGTCTGGTGGCAAAGCGAGTCGACCAATGCTTTCAAAATATTGCGCCACAGGGCTAGGGTCGGTGATGAATAAAAAACGCGGAGAGAGGGTGGATAATAAAAGAGTAACAAAATGTCGGTCACTTTGGCCCTTTCGGCATGTCACACATGGCAACAGTTAGCCAAGCCTGGCGTCGAAAATAAAAGGCACTGACCTGCATGGCCGGAATAACACAGGCATACGTTTACAATCACACAAAGAGAAGGCGATGCACGTAGGGGGGTAAAATGTTAACGTGTTGTGCTGGACAAACAGAGATGGAAAATGGAACGCGTGAAACACTGCTAGGATTATTATACCTCTGTCGTTGTAGTAATACACAGCTGTAATTATTTGCTATGTTAAAAGCGGGGAATCATGAGAGACACGTATAAGTTAAAAAGGGTGTGAGACAAGGTTGTAGTCTATCCCCATTAATATTCAACTTGTATGCAAAAGTAACAATGAAGGAAGTTAAAGAAAGATTTGAAGGTGGCATAAATGTTCAAAGGGAAAAAATCAATGTTTTACGAATTTCTAATGACATTGTCTTGATGGCAGAACAGGCTGATGATATGGAAGTTCATGAATATCATGAACAAAATACTCAAGAAAGATTTTGGTATAAATATAAAACAAAGCAGGACAAAAGTGATGAAATGTAGCAGAAGGTATACCAATAATAGTAGATTAAATATAAAAATAGGGTCGGATGCGATAGAAAAAGTTAGTGAATTTAGCTGCTTAGGAAGTAAAATTACAACCGATGGCCGAAGTAAGAATGGTGTTACAAGCAGAATAGCAACATCAAAACAGCCTTCATGGAAAAGATAAATCTTTCGTTTCAAATATTGATCCAGAACACAGAAAGAACTTTTTAAAACTTTATGTTTGAAGCACATCACTTTATAGCAGCGAAGCATGAACCTTAGGAATACCAGAAAGAAGGAAAATTGAAGCATCTTAAATGTGATGCTGTAGAGGGGTGCTAAAAATGAAGTGGATGGATAAAGTAGGAAAGGAGTTTGTGGAAGAGTCTTACAGAAAGAAGAGAGAAAATGGTAGGTCATATTCTGCGACATGCAGAATTAGATGTCTTGTTAGTGGAGGAAACAGTCGAAGGTAAGAACTATAGAGGAAGACAGAGATTAGTATATATGAAGCAGATAATTGAGGATGTGAGTTGTAAGGGGTATGTAGAGATGAAGAGGTTAGCACAAGATAGGAAGGGATGGAGGATTTAATCAAACTAGTTGAGAGACTGACTACAAAAACAACAAAAAAATATTCAGAGTTTATATAAATATCTGCTCATACACAAAAAAGAAGATATTTGCACTTTTGAGGAAAAAAATTGGGGTGGGGTAGGACATTCTCCACCAGCGAAATATTGGTACTGACTTTTTGAAATTTGGATTAACTGCTTCTTATAATGTCCTCTTCACGTTGTACAATCTCCTTTTCCGGAAAAGTCGTCATGAATCAAATTAAAAAAGCCGAAATAAAACACTGCAGCGCAGCTATTAGTTGCCGCCGGAGCTGCGAAATTAATGATAATCTCTGGAAATGTTGGTTTAATTCTTTGTTGTAATATTTTCTTGGCGTTTTACCTTCACTCCGTTGCAAAACGTCGCATAAAATTAACAGATACAAAATTTTTATCCGAAATGCAGCACAATAAGGCTCACGATCTTGGAATAGGTGAAAGCAGTCAGAGATAATCGATTGCTTCAGTTGGTAACAAATGCGCAGTTTGTCTCTAGTTTGCGAATGGACTGCCGCAGAACGAATTTCCCGTAAACTTTTTACTCTTGGTCCAGGCCGAATTTCAACGTAACGACGACCACTATTACAAAACGAACCTATTTAGGTTGATATGATACCTGTACCGATAATTTTGTGTCATTTTTACAGTGCTGCTAACATTTCGCGGTTGCGAACGTCCCATATTTCGGCATTTTTAATTTAATTCGTGGCGACTTTTCCGAAAAAGGAGAGTTTACAACGTGAAGACGACATTATAAGGAAGCAGTTAATCCAAACATCAACAGGTCAGTAACAGTTTTTCGCTGGTGGAGAATGTGCTACCCCACCCAAAAATTGTTTAAAAAAAAATATATTTTACGGAAGATGTACGAAACCTGAATCGAACGGTTTCTCTCTTTCCATTTAAAAGAATGGAAATTCACTATGTGTAGTTGACTGTAAATATGATTTCGTTGAAATGTAGACCATGTTGTTACAATGATAATACTTAAAGAGTTTCTTACAAAATTAAAACTACTTTGTTATCTTAATTTTTGCGCCAGTCACGATATACCTGACTAGCACTCCGAAAAATAGAGAAGCATCGTTAGATTCGTCGCATAGAGACGACCATGCAAAAACGTAATTATTTTTCGTCGTTAGAACAACAATCTAATTTTCTGCCTTACGTGTACTTAGATGGAGAATTAATTTAAAATGTAAAGTAAGCAGCTCATCATTTAAAATACTGTGACGTACGTACGTAAGCAACAAATAACTTTTAACCGCAATAATTAGAAACAGAATTAATGGACAGATAGTTTACACTTCAAAGATCATAGTTATTTAATTTTTGTAACTATCCAATTTTACTTCAGCAAACGAAACAGATGAACATAAAAACAAATACTGTCATATATAGTGCCTTACTGTATACGGACATTAATTGACATTAATTTCGTGAGCTTATCATCGCATCACGCTATGGAGAGTGCTCAGCGCTGTGCAAACACCTGTGTGAGATTTCATAACCTTGTTTCTTTGTAGTCTCACAGTAGTGTGCCCGTAGACACTTGGTGACTTGAGTTCTTGTGTGAGGTTTTGAAATTATCTCTGCTGGATGCAGAGCAAAGTACAAACACTAAATTTCTTGTTAAACTGGGCAAGTGCGTGAGTGGAATAGCGGAAATGTCAGCGCAGGAGTAGTACAGGAGAATGCAATGTAGAAGCATAAACAGGATTTAAGGTTTTTCTGACGGAAAAAAAGAATTGGTAAGTCTTAAAATACAGCCGACTGTGTAAAGTTGCCGATGTTTATTGAGGGTTCATTTTCTTAAAATAAATTGGCATTGATCTTTTTCTGCTATACAACCAAAAACAGAATTGATATTTCTGTTGTCCCAACAACAGTCATTTCAGGTTGCTCTATATAATATGAACACAGAGGATGAACGTAAGACTTGATTAAAACCACTCACACTCGAGGTCAAACTGAAATCATCGACGGTTGGTACTTGATCCCGAAAATTACCTGGGTTGACCGTTGGCTTCGTTAGTTACTTTCTTATCCCCAAACCTGCAATCTGTAAAGAATTTTTTTTTGTATGGTGGCTTAAAAACGTTAAAAGTAAAAATAAAATAAGAATTTCGTATAGGTATCTAAAATATCATTTTTATTTTAAAAATTAAATAAAACTCTCCTTCAGTTAAGTCATTATAGTTTTTTTTTTTTTTTTTACTTATTGCTTTACGCCTTGTCGACGTCGAGGTCACTAGAGGCGGTATGGGACTGGGGACAAAGAACGGGAAGGAATTAGGCCTTGGCCTTTTGAAGGAAGCATCCCGGCATTCACCTGGAGTGATTTGGGGAAACCATGGAAAACCCAAATCTGGATGCCCGAACGGGGATTCGAACCCGCGTCCTCCCGAATACGAGGCCAAAGTCATTATAGGATAGTTTGTGTGACTACTAAATTTTGTAAGGGCACATGATAGCTATAGAAGTAGACTGGGCCCCCAGCAGAACTATATAGAATCGGTAAAGATAGTAATTTGGCAACTGTGACCTTCAACGCCCGTAACATAAACAGGAAATATATTATTTTCACGTTGTTACCCAGTTTTTTCGGTTTATTTTTATTTTATTTTTTCCCATGACGACCTGAATCCTGAATGAGTGTGTGAGGAAGCTTTAATATTTTGACCTTCAACTCATATCAACCATCTCTGTTGTTTTTATTATTATTATTATTATTATTATTATTATTGGCATTTCGGCTGCGCACCCATACAGCCATGTACAGGTTACATGGATACTACAATGTGATGGTACAGTCCATATACATAATCATACAAGATCAGCTGCAGTGAGAGTATTATCCTCTAATTAAAACTAGATATTTTATAGGAAGTGGTTCGACATGTACAGAGGTAAGATATAACAGTTAGCTTTGACATCTACGTAGGCTACTTTGCCTTATCCATGATGATACAAACTGGGGTTGTTTACAATACACATAACTTATAATTAGCTCTAATTCGTACATAACATCAGTGAAGGAGCATTGCTGCCCTAGGGTGTAGTGTCATCACCCGGACAACACGCTTGATATTATAACCTTACTTATGTCTCACAATAAATATTAACATTGTACAGAGAAATGTCTATATAATGTTACAGATACATAAATGTGTCTATTAGATTGTAACACCAATTCTTTTCATATGTTGATATAAAATCTTGTAGATCGCGTAGTTTTCTGTTGATAGGAGTGTGGCAGCGCATGTGGGTAACGGGATTCCTGCTTTCGTGAGGGATCGTAGAAGGAGGTCTGACTCAGTCTTCTTCCTACTGCAACCGAACAGGAGGTGATTTGTATCCTCAATTCCGCCACATATACAATTGGGCGTGTCCATGACGTGAATACGGTGGAGATGTTGTTTGAAGCATCCGTGTTGAATTTGAGTCTGGCGATGCATGTACTAAACCTGCGAGTGCATTTATACTTCTCGTACCACTGCTTGGTTGGAATCACCGGGTGTATGAGGCCATAATGGTGACCTCTGGTCGTGATAGATTTCTTCCACTCCATATTCCACTTGGATAGTGCAATGTTTTTGATGAGACATACAGCGTCAGGATAGGGAATCTTGTTACTGTCTGTTATACCGCTACGTGCGGCTTGTTTTGCGTAGCGGTCCGCCATCTCGTTTCCACGGAAGTTACAGTGAGCTTTGACCCATTTGAATTCTACTGATTTGTTGGAGCGTTTTAATTCTTGGACTACGTTCACGATGTCGTACACACGTTGATCATTGTGCCATTTACTGTGGTGGTATTTTAGTGACATCAGGGCCGATCTAGAGTCCGATAGGATTACAAAGGCTGTGCTTGAGGAGTTTTTAGCGTAATTAAGTGCTTCAAGTATGCCCCTTAGTTATGCAGTCATGACATCTCTGTTGTTATAAACACTAATGGTGATCTGGTAACTAAACGGCTAAAACGCTTATTTTTATGGCTTTATTCTTCGTCCATATCGAAGTAATTTGAAGCTAGTAAAGAAGTGGGGGGGGGGGGGGAAGAGTAAGGAATGGAAAAATTTTGGAGGAACCATGCCGTCATTAGATTACGGGAAACAGAAGATAACCTAAAATTGGATTGCCATGCGGGTATTCGAACCCCGTCTTCCCAAATGTTACCACTCAGCCACTTTTTTTTCTGGCAGGCGGGCTGCTGGAGGATCATGGAGATCGTAGATCGTTTCAGCCTATACACTACGGGGAGGGAGAGGGTAGGGATGGGCAAAATATATCGATGTATCGATATATCGATATTTTTTCTAAAAAATATCGATATTTATCACCGATATTTTTATTTTCGATATATCGATACATCGATATTGTATTTAGTGTATCGATTTTAAGCACCAATTCGATATTTTACGAACGCAATTCAGTATCCAATTTAATCGTTACATGTATATAGGATAAATATACGTATATATCCAATCTTCTGAAAGTGTCTTAAAAAGTGAATTCGTCGAAATATAACAGCTTCATCAGCGGTTGATAGGTTAAAAAAAGCTGTTAAATTTTAACAATTTTACGTTAACGTCATTTTTATGTTAGCATGTAAGCGGTTGTTTTATCTTTGTAGTTGAAATATTATGTTTACAACTGTTTTTTTTTTTCATTTACAAATAACAATTAATGGGTTGATGAACCACAAGTCATTATGAATGACTGTTAATTCATTTAAATGTCTACAATCTAGTCTACAGTCAAAACTCCTTAATCGCAAGTAATACGTTCCGTAAATTAGCCGCAAATACGAAAATCTTGAATACGGAAACCTTGAATACAGAATGTTAGTTTATATAGGATTATAGGGAATACGTTCCAAGTATACAGAAAAATTTTGATGTAATGGAGTGATTATCGCACTTTGAACTTAATAGACCAATTCTGGATTGTTTTAAATCCTCTATCCTAAAGTTCATTGTAATGCTCTTTAAAATATGCATATAGCTTTCTCGTGAATTACAGCCCCACTAAAAAATACTTTCTTGTGATTGCTGTCTTCGATTGATGTAGTGAGAGCGGTTTTTAATTTTTTATTCACTGAGACACCAATGGTTTTTACTGATAGTAAGGTCCTCTTCGAACGCCTCTCCCGTGTCAGGTTGTAGGCGATTACCATGGGTGATGTATATCCCTCCAAGGAAAGTCCTCGGAAGATGAACTGAGGTGGTTTCCCGTTTCACCAAACATGGTGGTGTAATGGTTAGCGTTCTGGCCTCGCATTCGGGAGAAGGGTGGGTCGAATCCCCGTCCGGGCATCCAGATTTGGGTTTTCCATGGTTTCCCAAATCACTCCAGGCAAATTCTGGGATGCTTCCTTCAAAAGGCCATGGCCGAATTCCTTCCCATTCCTTGTCCCCCATACTTTCCCGTCTCTAAAGACCTCAATGTTAAGAGACGTTAAGCAGTTAACAAAAATTCCCCCTTTCCTTCCTCAGTGTGACAGTGCTCCTAAGTGTGTATGACAGTGACACTGTGTGGCTCGGTATAGAGTGTTGTGGATGAGAGATGAAAGAAGGGAGAGGGTGGAAGCCGGTGTTGGCATGTTCAGGCCTACTTTTGCGAAACATTCTAAAGGGGGCGCCAAGCTTAACATTCCCATCCAACGGATGAATCACCATCAACAACATCGTATGCCCTTGCACCATACGCAATGCAGAGAGGTTTGGTGATTAGAAATTGCAACTTACTGGTCAAGCCCTGATGATGAAAATCGTTGATGTATTGTTAAGTGAAAATAATTCATTTGCAGTACTCTGCGATCACGCAAAGAGTATTGTGACTTATTTTAAGCAGTCTGTCAATACTATGGATCTATTAAGATCTGACACCGAGCGTGGCGGTGTAACAGTTAGCGTTCTCGCCTAGCATTCGGGAGGACGGCGGTTCGAATCCCCGTCCGGGCATCCAGATTTGGGTTTTCCATGGTTTCCCAAATCACTCCAGGCAAAAGCCGAGATGTTTCCTTCATAAGGCCATGACCGAATTCCTTCCCATTCCTTGCCCACATCCTTGCCCCCCATCCTTTCCCGTCTCTAAAGACCTCGCTGTTGAGAGACGTAAAGCAGTTAAAAAAATATATTAAGATCTGAACAAGAAGCATCTGGGGAAAAGGAAGGAGAGGTGTTGACTTTGACACAAGCTGTTAGCACTAGATGGAACTCCTACTTTAATATGTTAGAATGATTTGTCAGACTCTCTGCAATTGTAGCTAAAATCTTAGCTACAAAAAGTCAGTCAAATATAAACACACTTGATATGGTTGCAACTTAACAGCTTAATGTAATACGTGACCTCATTGTCCTGCTTGGTCCTTTCAAAGAAGCCACTGAAGAGGTTAGTGGTACAAATTATTTGACTGCTAGCTTAGCCATTCCTGTTACAAATCTGATTCGACAAGTAACGGAACAAGCTACTCCTTCGACCACTTTAGGATTCACGGTAAAAGAGGCTTTACTCCAAAGAATTCAAGAGACATTAAGTCCTTTAGAAGAAAATACATTCCTTGCAGCAGCTACCATTTTGGATCCGCGTTTCAAATATATACACTTCACTTCTCCAATCGGTGTGTCAAATGCGATATCTACAATAAGTAATGATATTCGTTTGGAACGACGAGGACAAAGTTCTCCAGAAGTAAGGTCTACAGCAGCGACACAATATATCGCAGATAACGCATCAATTTGGTCCGCACATAAAAAGCTATTATCCCTTAGCACTACTGTTATGCAAGATGTTCCAAGCTCTGGCTCAGTTCCTAATGAGCTTAAGCAGTATCTGGACCAACCATTAATAGACAGAAAATCAGATCCAGTAAAGTTTTGGGTGATTGCCAGTGCTCCAGCGTGCTGAAATACCTTATATGTCAAGCTTCTTCTGTGTCGTCCAAGAGAGTGGCTCCTGCAGTCAACTTAGCTGTACTGAACAACAGGAGTAGATTGACGGAGGAGCACATAAAACAGAGAGTCCTTTTGATGTCCATATCAGACGAATACTGGTTTGATTGATTGAAAAAAATAATAAATTAATAAAAGTTTGTATAATTTCTACCTGTGTCTTTAATTTTCAGAATTTTCTTAAATATTTTGATGTATTTTATGATTTTTTTTAGTTAATTATTCCCTTTAGACAAAAATATCGAAATATCGATATTTTTTCCCCGATATATATCGATAGTGTTTGTAAATATCGTTTCGATATTTATCGATATATTTTTTTGATTGCCCATCCCTAGAGGGGATGAAGGTAGGCCGTGGCCTTGAAGGGAACCATCCCAGCATTCGCCTCAAAGGACTGCGGAAAACCACGGAAAACCGCAATCAGGATGGCCGGACGGGATTTGAACCCCGTCCTCCCCAATGATAAGTAGGAGAGCTACTTCGCTCTCCTCCATACCTGGATCAGTGGATAATGTAGTTGCCCTTAAAATTCATAACTGCGGCTTCAAATCCTGTTACAGGCAGTGACTTTTACTTTGTTGATGTGTGTATGCGAGTACGCTCCGCAAGTTAAAGTGTATGTACACAGACGACAGAAGCGGAATCAGCGGCAAAATGCAAACTCTATGTCATGCAGATGGCCTAATTTTTTTTCGGGGTCTCTATTACAATATCGTTTTATCCATATTTCTTTATTCTAATTACTAAATAAAGTTCCAGCGCCATAATAATAGTCTAAACCTTCAAACATTCTTCGCAACAATCCATTAACTGCTCATCAATAAAGCACAACTCTAATACTTCTACATCAAAGAGCTACAGTATATAAAACCACATAATCCCTAACCCTCGTATCATAGTTCTTCCAACAAATCTTCCAAAATCAGCGCCGTATCGCCAGGGAGACATATTACATCCATGAAACGTTTTTGGTTGCACCGAGAATTTTTTATTTTTTATTTTTTACCTCATCTGTATTAATTTAAATGTGTGAACTTTAAATCATGACTGAAGAAAAATCTGCTTCATAACTCATTTGAATCTACGAACAATACCTGAAACAACACTAGTATTGTAAAAACTATTTGACTTATCAAAGGAAAGATAACTGCAACTTTTTATGAGACACAATTTAGTCATATACACATAACATTTTAGTTACAATTCATTAGTAGTTATCAACTAATAAACCCTAAAAATCTTAAAAATAAAAATAAACAGCGATCTGATGGTTTGGTGATTAAGATGCGTGGCTGGGAGCTCAGAGATTTAACAGTCTCTTATACTGACCTTCATCTCTGTAAAAGCTTCGCATTACCTAACAGCCACATGCTAAATTGTTCATGTAAGGGCTAGGGAGTTTCAGGTTTCAAATTCCGAGTAAAAGAGCATGTATCCTTTATCATCTAGCGTTTCAGAGATGAAATGCGAATACAGAGACGAAATACATGATTAATTGAAAACCTGTGAGGTTACTCGGCAAGTAGTGGAATACATACATACTTTTCACGTTTTAAAAAAATTAACATCACAAAACATGATATTAACAGGACTGAACGGGGAACATATTTGTTCATTTATGCGGAGGAGATAATGTAATGCATCTCCAGAAACTATCACGGTCGGTTGGTCGTCTACTGTTTCCATCACCATATCCGCCGTCTGTTTATACACTGAGCTGGACAGCATTGAGGCTGATTAACCGCAACTACATGCTTCTTCTTCTCGTGTCGATGACAGCATCAAATATGAGGCAGTTTTTCCGCCAATGCGATGGCTTTGTTAGTAGCTGATTGGAGGTCAAATTTGGATACGTTCATTCCAATTTGTGAACAAGACAACAGATATACCATGGTCTCCCTCCTCACACGAACATGTGGTATCTGGCTAATCGCCCAGGTATCCCCATGTGGAATGGGTATCTTTGAAACGGCCAACTCCACCTCGAAGCCTGTTTAGTGACTTCCATATGGGCAATGATTGTTCGGATCCAGATGGTAGACCCTCTTTTGGGTAGATCCACTCGATATCATGTTGCACTCTCTTCTCCCGAGCCAATATTCTTTCATTGCTCTGAAGTTCGCAGGAAGCTTGATCTGGACTTAAGTATCGATGGCGCTGGTGTATAGCCATGTAGAGGGTGTCGGACGTCATCGTTCACTCTAAGCCTTGCCATGCCTACATGCTGATGAGCTGTCATATTCATCAATATTCATCATATTCATCAATGGACAGAGCGTCATGAGTGAACGGTAACGCTTGAGCCTTAGTTTTAGGTCATTCAGATTTCAGTTTTGTATGGTTCCCCAAAATCTCTCCAGACGCCGGGATCGTTCGTTCAATAGGCCATGGCCGAATCCTGTTGCTTGTTCCCAAACGCTTTCCGCCTTTAATGTTCTCGCTGTCGACGACGTGTAAAGCTCGAAAAAGAATAAAATACAATCAATGGCATACTGTACCTACCAGGCGTATACCTCCAACATTTAATAACGCTACATTTTTCACATGACGTAGTTTATTTAAAACACCTCATGGCAGCATTCAGAGTTGCTTCGGTACAATGCAGCAGCAGCTGGACCACCCAGTGAGACAGATCCCCAGGGTGCTGATGCCTGTGACGCCGAAGGCGTACACCCCGCGGCGGCGACTTCCTGAATTAATAACGCTGTCAGCAGCACGCCGCAGCGGCGGGGTAGGGAAAAAATTGGGCCTCCGCGTGCCTTAAGCCAAGAGGGGAGTAGTCGTTCTGTAAACAGTGGAAACAATTAGCGGCAGTCGTGTTGGCGTGGGCCTGTAATGATTACAGATTAACGGCACCAAGAATGGGTCAATATTTGCTGCGGGCTCTGGCAATAACAACTCGCGTCTCCGCCGACACAATGGGTGTGCCCGCAGGGGGCTTCGAGTTCCGCAACTGCAAGCACTGGGAAGTTATACGAAATATACAAGATATGACAATGCTCAATCCTCAAGTGATTGAAATGTTATGAGGATCGTTCAACAGGAATGTAACCTGAAACTAGCGCAAATATGAAGGCTCTAGATATTACGTCATCATGTCATTTTAAATGGATGCCTGTCAGGAACTTATAAGGGTATGGAAATGGAAATAGAGGGGTTGAACTGAACAGAAGAAATATACATTCATGACTTACAGTCTTTGCACCGAAACACCTAAAGCTTGATTTTAAATGAGATACTCGTCCTGAGTATGATTTAGATCTTTGAGTTTTCATTATTTTAACTTTTCAGTAATTGATTTCCAAAAACAGGAAAATTAGGCCTTACAATTGAACATGAGAATGAGTGAATTTATTTAAAATAATTCGATTATGTTATAGCAATATTAAAACATTATAATTGAGTATTGTATCTTTAACAAAACTGACATCATAAAATCGTTAATACAGAATTTTCAGGTATGACTCAATACATTTGATCACGTAGTTCTGTACCAGAAAGGTGGTGATCTGATAATGATTCATAGCTAGCGGAAAAAGTTATTTCATTGAAACGGATTCTTTCTCATTAAAACATTATTCCATAGCTATCACACCGAAAATTGAATACGATCATTTTAAGCACTAAGGAGAAATAGTTTGCAATTTGTGATTAATTACTTTGGTAGTGAATATCGCTTCAAGCACCATAAGCGCGATAGTACATTAACAATAATACCTTGTTAAGGCCAGAACCAACAAGAAGCTGTGTCCAGTGCTCTCCTGCATACAGAGTGTGCTACAAACATCTAGAAGTGATAGTGTGCATAAAGACACACCGTAACCGTAAACTAATGCACTATCACTGGTATTGTGGTGGCACATAATTTTCACATTCAGAGATATTACATTATATTACCGGTTTTACGCACTGGCACTAACAAGAGAATGATGATACTGATGGTCGCGGTTTTGAGATCTTTTGCAACGTGAAAGCACAAAACAAATGTCTTTCTATTAGTAAAAAGAATTTCGTACTATTATTCATCGTACTCTCTGTATCTTAGCATATTAAGAACGTGTTGAGACGCAGCATTGCTATATCATAGAAATTTGTCTTTGTGCGCCCAATCTTTCCTTGACGTTTGTAAACAGATTTCTCATGACTCCAGGACAGGAATATGCCCTCCAGCTCAACATCCGAGAATACGATTGGAAAATAAGTATGTGGTGTGAATTTAAAAGAGCAATGAATGATTAACTAAATTAACGACATTACTCAAGTTATTTTTTTTTTAACTGCTTAACGTCTCTTAACAGCGAGGTCTTTAGAGACGCGAAAGGAAGGGGGCAAGGAATGGGAAGGAATTCGGCCATGGACTTTTGAAGGATGCATCCCGGCATTCACCTGGAGTGATTTGGGGAAACCATGGAAAACCCAAATCTGGATGCCCGGACGGGGATTCGAACCGCCGTCCTCCCGAATGCGAGGCCAGAACGCTAACCGTAGCACCACCAGTCTCGGTGTGTACTCAATTGACTTCAATAAAAGCAGTGAAATTAATCATGAATGTAAATTTCATTACGTAATGCAGAATAACTCTTGACATCAACGCGAAGTCCGAAGTCAATATACAGGGTGTCCAGAAAAGGACTCCCTGATTTCAAAATTAAATATCTCGAAAACAAAGATCGATAGAGGAATGCAGTAAACGGTATGTTTATTGTGACAGCTGTAAGAAGTGTATACAGCAGTGTGAAATAATAGTTACAAAAGCTGCTAACAGATGGCACTGTACAGCTCATATCAGCATACATAAGTGAAATAATCGTATGACAACAATCTTTGCAAACAATCACATCACAATGTTTTCAAAATGTTCACCATTGGCACTACAGAATGGTGGAACTGATCGCCCTGAGCTTCGGATCACTATTTAGGCATTACGTATGGCGATTACAGCGCCATCTGTTAGCAGCTTTTGTAACTATTATTTCAAACTGCTGTATACACTTCTTACAGCTGTCACGATAAACATACCGTTTACTGCATTCTTCTATCGATCTTTGTTTTCGAGATATTTAATTTTGAAATCAGGGAGTCCTTTTCTGGACACCCTGTACAACTCCAACTGGACACACTGTCCTAACACACTAAGGTCAATTCACAACACTGTCAGCTCAAAACACTGTCAGTCCAGATCTCCTCTTTGCGTCCTAGCGGAGAAGTCTAGTCGAAGAAGAGGCGGCCAAGCCGTTTTTGCCAAAAGCCACCACGGCAAAACACAGCAAAAAAAAAAAAAAAAAAAAATTCTTCTTTCAGTTTTCGCTCACCGTCAAAGCGGAAAAAAGAACAGTTGTAGAACTATCTATTTTTTTTTTCCACAAACTTTATTGAGACAAGTGTCATTCCTGTACTATTCTCGAACGTGTTGCTATTATTGCGTACAATGTTTTGTCGCTCAATTCATTTCTCAGAATGTTTATTTAAGTTGTCAGCGTTACCTAATATTCTTAAATCTTACTCTCCTCGTTCTACACAATATCAGTCTCGTGTAGATGTCTCGTACACGATAGTATTTTAAGAATACGTTACCCTCTAATCCTTCGAAATTATTCCGTCACACCTCCACAGTAGTTTGTGCAATTCTATCTAGAATTTCGACTGGCCAGGCCAAGCCTCCTCCTGTGCGGACACTCAGTTCGGATACAACACAATTACCAGTCCTAGTATGTAGTCTGGGGTCCACCGTCAGGGTCAACAACCCTGAGTCCATATGAAAACTGCGTGCTTTCCTAAATCAACATGAAACATCCCTCAGTTACAGATTTTACGGAATTTTATTTTAAGAATTATGTACAGCAAGATGAGTGTTAATTAATTGTGGATTTCTATATATTTCGTGTGATTAATTGTGAATTTGTGTATATTGGTCATATAAATGAACATTGTTATATGGAGAGACACTATTTAAATGATATGTAATACGATAAAGGATAGTATTTTGTATGTAACGTTAGTTAAAAGTTTGTAATTGTTAGTGTTGATGTGAGCCATTATGTTTGTAGGGCAAGTCACAACTGTTTGGAGTGGTTATGTTGATATCTTTAGTGTGTAAATGAATGTAAACAGTACCGTATCAAGTTCCTAATGATTGTAAGTGATTTTGTACAATTTTTAATCAGTTCTGTATGGATTTGATTATTAACGTATGTCGGAGCTCTATGTTGTCTTCTGGATGCTCCTCTGACGCCTATTTAAACACGCCGAGATAGCGATTAGAGTCAGTTGTTTTCGAAAGATTAGGTATTTGCTTTTGAGTCGTCAAGCAGTAGTTTGTGAGTTTAATCACACAAATATTTGTGTATTTGTGCTTTAGAATCTTTGGAGGAGTCTTGCCTTATCCACGTGTAATGTTACTATGGAGGTCACTGAGAAATTGATTCGTCGGTACTTTCATTTCATGGAACTAATACATTCAAAGCAGTAGTTATTTAACCTGGCGAACAACTACAGTAACCTGTGAACTGGAAGACGAAACAGTGAAGGTAATCATCATTAATTGGCGAAAGGACGAATTACTTAACTAGCGAAGTGCTTGTCAAACACACGCAGGAATATTACTTTCAGTGCCGTATGACTTCATTTCTAACGAATACTTTTAATTACAAATATAAAAATATTTTCAGTTTTAAATAATCATCTGTACACCTGTCGCAACTTCTTGTTAATATTACGACGAATTAATGCGTCAAAATGACCAATAAAATACTCAAACACACGCCGAAATATTACTTTCAATACCATATGACTCATTTCTAACGAATACTTTTAATTACAAATATAAAAATATTTTCAGTTTTAAATAGTCATCTGTACACTTGTCGCAACTTGTTGTTAATTTTACGACGAATTAATGCGTCAAAATGACCAATAAAATACTTGCCTAGTACATTGGTTATGATTATGAAACTGAACTTGTTTCTTTACAGCTATGGATTTTTCAAATAATGCATTACGAATTATCCTATCAAATATAATCAATTTCGAAAAAGTAGATCTGCAACTTCAGTAATCAGAGATTTAGGACGAGATATTTCCATTAAGCAGGGAAATATGAAATCTAAAGAAATTTACCGCATGAATGCGCCTGCCTTTAATCATCCCATACACCGAAATTCGTATGACAAGCGCCTAATTTCGTGTTTACTTGATTCCACACAGACACGCTTCATTAGTAGGCGTGGAGAGTCCAGCTGCAGCCTACGGCGTCCCCTGGAAGCATCCGGCGAATTGAGAGGACCGTCGGCTGGCACATACACACACAGTGTTTAATTACGGCGTGTGGGCACTCGCGCAGAAGGCTTCTTCTTTCACCTCCCCAGACTAGCAGCCATCTGGGAATGAGGACTTCCCTGTGAGGCCCAAAGGATCTCATTAAGCCGCGCGGGCGCCGACTACAGATGTGTTCATCTGTTTATCCGGGAGCAGCTTACGCCGTCGAGGAAAAGCATAATGCCACAGCTTTGGTGGATCCCTTTGAACAGTACGGCCCCGTCAATCCACTGGGAATATATCCCGTCTTTTGCGTTGGTAGTTATAACAAGCTACAAATAGTGAGCAATGTATTTACGATAGTACGATGAACATCTTTATTCACGATAGGTGAGGTGGACTCTCATGAAAAGATGTGAAACATACTCTATCTAGAGAATCGCCTAACTCGAAGAATATATTGAGATACCGTTGTATAGAGGACAAGTACCAGCACGATTTCAGATAAACTAAAAACACCTCCACTTCTCGCTCTTCCGATAGCGCCATTTCAAAGATAAGAGCTAATAACGCCTATTCAGCGCGTTAGGTATGTCATTTTCAACCCGGTACACTTCAGTTTTAGTAATTTACAAATATTAAAACATTGTAAATTTAACTTATGGCTACAGTTTAATATATAACTGGGCACTACGCAGACAAATTTGTAAAAGTATGGCTTAATTGTTTGTGAAAATGTCGAGGCTTAAGAAGAAAAAAAGTTTGAAATCTAGGCATGGAGTTAAACAAAACCGCTAACAAACACAGATCGTGTTTGTCTTTAGGGATTAAAACGGAAATTGATCAAAAAAATTAGCAGACAGAAAATTTACCTGCGAGTGGAGATCAAAATTGGATTACACTACAGCAGAATAGCCCAATACAATCAAATATTATATCAATGTAAATTCTGAATTGAAAATTAGTTAGAAGTGATGGTAAATAGCTTTTTATAACAGTTTTGTAAGTAATATAATCTTAGGTATTCAATTAGCTCGGGTAGAAATATATCTACAGCATAATACATAAACTTTTTAGGCGTGGGCGAACGTAACTAAAGTCATAAAGTAGGGTATGTTGTTATCAGCTTAACATAAATTCAAGTTTTTACAACGTATTGAACATTATTACAATCGTTTACATAAACTTTATCTACATGGCTACAGAAATCAACCGCAAAAAAGTGAAAAATACTAATGATCCAACTAGATAAAAACAATCAGAAATTTCGATAAACAACAATTAAAAAGATAGTTCTTCTAGAAATATAATAATGTCATAATATAATGTATTAAACATGAAATTTATCGCAACGTATCGTGTTAACATTAGACTACTATTAACTGTCATTAATCTTAGTTACAAATCTTAATTCTAAACACTTTACCGGAAATGGAAATATTATTTTCGCCTTAAGCAAACTTTATAGTAAACGTTTATGCATGAAATTTTTACGTGGTGTCATGGAAGGCCTCTGAACAAAGGGCTACAAAATCTAATGTATAAAAACTAAAGCCATCAAACTACAGTTTGTAGTGTAAATCTTTCTTTTCAAGTATGAATGTGTGCAATCCGCACAGCAGACATCGGCAGACTATGAAACATAGATCGATTCAAATTTCCCATTTTTTATGATTTCATTACCTCCTGTGTGCTACATGGGGAGAGTAATAGTACATACAACCTATGGCTTGATACAATTTTGAGAATTCTAACCGTAGAATTTTGTTACTGTTGTATCTATAATTTCAATTCTACACACAGATCACTGTACAAGGTTATTTTATCTCCCCCCTTTTTTAACAGTTACTATGTTCTTTAATAAACTGGTTACTTGGTGCTGAAAATTAATTGCATGAGCAATCATAGATAGCGTAGCTTGCTTCATTCAACAGCTTTATAATTAATGGCAGTGTATAACCATTCGGTCTTATAGTAATCAAATGTTGTGGCCAGATTTCCCTAATCGCTGTTAATTAATTAGATGGCGATGTCACTTTGTCACAAATAATAAAGTATTGTTTAAAGTAATATTGGAAACAAGGTGATATTATAACTGAAGTGAATGAAGACTTCTGTGAATATTAAATTTATTTATATACCTTGAATAGAAGGACCCCGAGAATTTATTTATTGATTACAGTTAAGACAATTGAAAAAAACTAAAATATGCATTCAAACTTATGCTATTTTATTTTTATTTATTTATCAATCTTGTTTCATGGATCCCTGCTGAGGAAGCACCTCTGGGATGTGAAACATGTCACAGAACAATTGATTACTAACTAGATGGTCCTTGCCTTTGAGTCATGAGTTCGTAAGAATCATATGTCATCCCGATTTGTTTTAGCATGACAGTAAAATATTGTACGTTATATAATTAATTTACTGTATTAAGAATTATAAATGTACCAATTTAAACGCCCGTTGAAAATAATGGGTACCTCCTGTGCTGGTAGTAGAAATTTGTTCTGTAAAAGTTTATACGGAAAAACAATTAATCATTATTTTTATTGACATTTGTCATGATGTGAGTAAAATTTTATTAGATTCTAGTAGTATTTGACTAGGATGTTTTTAAATAACTCCCTTTGATTTTGAATGACGGAAATTTGTATTGTTATGAAAAAATTCTAAGTAAAGTTTAGTTTCAAAATCGAATAACTATTATTTATTTGACTGATATATTTCGTGATTACCTACGTTTCATGTAAACATTCTCGTAGTTCCTCGTTTATTATATTCATCAAACTTAGTTTATGTTGCCACTTCATTCCAGTAATAGCTACCGTGAATACATCGGATGCTCTTGTCCTTATATGATTTTTTGTATCTAATCGTCGTTAATAAACAAAAAGCAATATATAAATTTAAACAAACGTTACAGTACAAATATTTTTTATATCTCTGCCTCACATTATAATTTTTATCTCTGCTACACAACAGACAATTACATTTCAACTGGCATCGTACTGCACAGTTTAAGTGCAAATTAAATAAAATTAGATTACTTATTTGAAATTTATAGTTTCTTATATCAATATAAGCTTGGATAAAGCCAGTGCAGCTATTCATTTGAAATATGCTGTCTAGCGAAGCAGCGCTGCGGTGGTGGCATGTGTAACTAACAGTTCGGGTATCACCGGACTCGCCGAACGTTTCCAAATTATTGAGTTAACGTCCAACCTCCAGGTCCAACGCACTTTATTAAAGTGGTTGATATTAATAAGAATTTACATCTGTGAGGTGCAAAGAATACCCGGTGATTCTGGAGCCGGATACAAAGAAAGTAAAAAAAAAATAGTCGCACAGAGTAGAGATTAATCATTCAACCTGTAAAAGGAACTAATCGAAAAGGAATATTTTCTATATTATAGAGAATTAAAATAATAATAGCCATATTTAAATGGTGAAAATAGTACGCAAAATGATGACATTATTATGATGGATACATTTAAATGTCATTCTGAGAAATTTTAATAGTTTCAGTTGTGGATTAGAGCGTTTACAATGCAGGTTTTGCAATGGCCAAGGCAATTCAGGTGAAAGGACTGCATTCACTTAATGTTGTCATAAGGCTAAAGCAGTACGTCCGGCTTAAGTCAAAATCTTATTTTAAATCATTATATAATGGACTAAATGCAAATGAACCATCGATAAAAAGAAAGTCAAAAAATTATTTCGAAAACATTCTTAATAATAATTCATCATTTGCAATTGTAACATGACGCGCTGTCGCCACGTTACAAGGTGCATTTTTATTATATATGTCATACTGTAAGAGTAATTTACATAAATCTTGGGCGACCACCTAAATAGATTTTTGTAGTAATTTTATAAAGTACGCAAGATTCCAAGTGAGGACTGTAATGAAATGGTAAAAATACAGTGGATCTTGGCAAAGCGAATATTAAAGAATTATTGAGCTATGTAGGCTTGAAGCTAATCTGGTCTTCCCGAACTATGGCGACAAGAAGTCGCGGATTTGGGGTTTGCCGGACCACACACTCTGCTCCCTGGCGATGGGTGGTCAACAGAGTCACTCACCTGGCGGGAAATGCCTGCCGCCCGACACCCGAATGTGCTCTCACCCCGGCGAACTTAGCCGAATATGTCCGACCTCTGTGATATGAGCGGGGCAAATCACATATCGGGGATATCACGTGACATTAGGTGCCGACCTGAAGATCCAATCCAAATGAGCGTATAACTTAAAATCCTGGGAATTTCTGTTATATGTGAGCTTCGAGACTACAAGGGGCGGAGCGAGAAGTTTCCTCGTGGACCGAAGAGCGAGGAGCTGGACATTCGACCTACGATTCTAGTCTAGTCTGAGGTTGACTTGGAAAATTGGCTTCTCTCGCCAACTGCCATTGTACAATTTCTGGCTGCCAGCTTGCCTTGCTGGAGCAGGCTTATCACGGCAACACAGCCAGTAATGCGATGACGCGCATTGTCAGACCAGAGATGCCTATAGCCGACTTGTGAGATAATCTCACATATGGTGGGTCCGCTACACTCATCACAGACATCAGACGCAGAACTACAATGGTAATTGATTATGACCAAGCCATGTGATTGTGCATTCCGTGAAACAGAACCCTTAAACGACTTTGAGAGGATAGATCCATGTTCTCACTTTGTAATTGTAAAAACCCCTAAGCTAGCGGCATAATTTGCCAGAACTAGTTATTTTCGAATGATATATTGTTCATTCGTGGCGCCCATGATTGTCTTTTTAACTGTAAAGTCACAGTATTATGATGCCTTTTCTGAGGTCGTCATAACTTGTATTTTTCATTGTTTCCAGTTGTCATTATTTCTTGCATTTTGATTCTGAGATATATTTAAAAGTAAATATACAATTGTTTGCTTGCTCATGACGGCTAATTGTACCTCTGAGCGTTGCTTTTATGATTTTGCCAATTTGTGTTAATGTTAACGGTAAATTCGCTCAGACTTGTAATCGCCAGTGATAAGAAAATAAATGTCATATTGTGACAATTTTTCCTAAATTCCAACTAACGTCGAGATTCTTGCAAAATTAATAAATTATTACTCCTTCATAAAAATTAAAAATCCACAATTATTAATCATAAAGGTATGAAAGATAATTGTAACGTAGTTTGCCCAGTAAGGCACCCCTATACAAGGAATAGTTCAGAAGCTAAACTTTCTGATAGTGTCACGCGAGGAGCGTATCATTTAAAAAAAATAATAAAAAAAATAAAAAAAACATGCTGTTTTTAACATAGATCAAGTCGAACTGCAGCTGCATCATATGATCACTCACCATGTTTGACACTACTGTCAATTATACAGTAGATTACGTGTACACTCCCGAAATTTATTCCAGGCGATTTCCTTTTCGTTCCTTGTAACTCATCCTATCCTGGTTCTAATGATCTTGAAGTCGACAAGCCACAAAGTCCAAATAAGAAAATGATAAAATTTAACAAATAATGGCACTGTACGCATATTGTAAATAAACGCCGTTGTAGGTCCTTTAGAGAACAAACTCAAACACGATAGAAAAATAATAAAAATTGTATTGGAAGTATTATTTATTACACTTAGTTGATATTCTTGATCATCTTTTAAAACGAATCGCATACTCTTACTTCGTAAAGAAAAAAAAAATCAGCAGTTAATCCATTCGCTCAGTTGCTTTATTATTATCATTATTATTATTATTATTATTATTATTATTATTATTATTCCGCGAATCACTAACAGTGTGTGGTGGAGGATGCATTGCACCTATCGAAAAGGGTTATGGTTTGGAAGGGTTATAAGGGATATGGGCTATTGAGAGGAACCAACCCCGCATTCGCGTGGAGTGATCTGGGAAAAACCATGAAAAACCCAGATCAGGATGGCTTTGTTGAGCAGAAGTATAGTGGTTTCTTAATTTACCGTTGCTTAAACCATCATACTGTTATCACTCATAGACAGATTTTTGACCCAGTTGAATAGGGAGAAGAGAAAAAGAAGATAAAATAGAGAATTATCAAACCTGTACCAACCTGATATAGTTCCAATAATAACCCGAGCGTGGTGGGTGAGCGGTTAACGCTCTGACCTCGCATTCTGGAGATCGCCAGTTCGAATCTCCGCCGGGGCATCCAGATTTGGGTTTTCCAAGCCCATAGCTGAATTCCTTCCCATTCCTTTTCCCCAGTCCTCTCCCACCTCTAATGCCTTCAACGTCGACGAGGTGTAAAAAGCCGTAAGTCAAGCCAGTAAAAAAGGATTTACACAAAGGTGGTCTGGCCACGTAATAATAATGGTTGAGGACCTCATCAAAGATGTGATAGAACGATGCTTTGAAGAGAAGACGCCACGCCTAGGCTCAGGTGTGGTATATTGAATTTAGTAATAAAATTATATTGTTTGTAAGAGACGGAAGTACAGATAGGCTACTTATAAAATAATTAGACATCTCGCCTAACATTGTCGTTTACATACCAACAGCAGAAGAGCTGATATCAAGATCATTGAGGAAAGTAATTTCAAATTATGTAAAATATTAGAAGTATGTTAGAGTATCTCATTAGAAAATTATTTAAGATTAAAATTCCAAGTTTGTCCGTAATTTTTTTTTAATAAATTCAAAAGGTTCCTTCTGCAGTTGAAAATCTGTGGTGCAGAAATATTTCTAAAATTAATTCTCATTCAAAACAAAAAATAATGGATTTACAAATCGGGTTGTCCAGTGCTCCTCACTATGTTCAATCTCAGTTCCAATTTCTGTAAAGACTCGACTTTCAGTCTAATGTTAATTATTTCTTATTGCGCTCTAGATGTAGATGGATAAATTGTGAATCAAAACCGATAGAAGGGCACTAATCAGGCTTAAATTTTTTTATAAAAAAATTGACTTTTCAAGTTCCTTTACAATCTGTGAATATAGTGTGAGTCTAGAGTTCCTCAACGAAATATTTGTCGACTGATAGATGATATTTTATTATTTTGTACACTCAGTTTTATTCAACACGAAAATTTATCGAAAGAAAATCTTATCTCAGCAAAAGGACAGAAATGAAGCTGTTCAAAGGGATAAGTTACTTAATGAACCTTCGTATCTGCCGTGTAATAGTTAGGTAAGAAGAGAAGCTCATCTAACAAGTTACTGTGGACCACTACTTCTAGCCAAGAAAGTTGTCGCTGATTCACCTCCCACCGGGCAGTGCGGCCTTAGCAGTAAGACATTTTAAGTGATGGATGTTTTTAATTAAACTTTCAGTAAATTGCACAACGCGGATGGCCAAAGTTTGGAATATTAATAATCTGCTGGCGGAGTGGCTGGCTGCTGCGGGATGTACAGCACAAGTGCGGCCTCGTGGGCAACATTAGGCCAGAGATACACCGCAACACAGAAAAAGCCGGCACTCTGTGACCGAAACGTTTCATTGACTGAAATTGGCACAAACGTCAGATGTTTTGTCAATCTTGTATCTTGTTTATAACTACACTAAAAAAGTGAGTAATTGCACAGATGCTTTCTCCTGTTGGCGATTTTTATTTTTTACAAACAGGTTGTATCAGAGCAGCGATATGTATTTCAGTATATTCTCAGTTTTACAAATACTATAAGTTACAACTAATTTTTTCAATTTTTTTTTTTTAACTGCTTTACGTTTCTCAACAGCGAGGTCTTTAGAGACGGGAAAGGATGGGGGGCAATGAATAGGAAGGAATTCGGCCATGGCCTTTTGAAGGAAGCATCCCGGCATTTGCCTGGAGTGATTTGGGAAACCATGGAAAACCCAAAACTGGATGCCCGGACGGGGATGCGAACCGCCGTCCTCCCGAATGCGAGGCGAGAACGCTAACCGTTACACCGCCACGCTCCGTTTTTCAATGTTAGCGGCACAGATGCACAATGAGCCCGTATTGGCACCATACCATTTTCCCCCCAACCATCAACCTGTTTAGTGATGTACGATAATCTTATCGACGCGCAAGGGATAAAATTAACGTGCTATGCTCCCTTAGTGGCCACTTCTAGCCTCTTTCTGAACGTTTTCAACCATCAGACTAGCAAATAATTCAATTAGTCGGAGATAAAAGTTTACAACAATTTTATTTTCACTTAGACTCATCGACCAGTTTCTCTCAGACGCTTCCACGCCACGGAATTTATCTGGTGAAAAAATTTCTAGTTCTTCTCTAAAACTCTTCAAACTAAATAGTTCCTGTTACTGCTGCACTTCAAATAATGATTCCCAACCTCAGTTCAAATTTTCCCCGAGAAAAGATCATAAAGACAGAAATACTGTTTTGAGTAAAAGTATATCTGGTTCGTAAGTAAAGCTGAGGAAAAAACGTGTTTGTAGCTCCTTTAATCGGAATACAATTTATTTGGCTAGATAAAGTTGCAAGATATGCGTCACCCTTCATTTCCAGTCTTTAATAATGTTAGTCTGAATGTCTTGTTTGCTTAACTGAGTAATTGTTTTGCTGGGAAAATTGGCTTTTCGAGTGGGTAAAGACATTTACGTCGCCTGCCTACAAACCCATAAATATTTTTCAAAAACTAATAACACTATCAATTGACCTCCCAACTGGTTTCATGCCTTACTGTGTGAAAGGTGCGGACAGTTTAACGACCATAATCTACTAGAATTCTGTACTTGCTTTATATAAGAAAGCAAATCAGTAATATAAGAACTACCGAACATGGAAACGTATGTTTGTTAGTTTATTCATACCTTACAGCCTCTACAGTTGAATTTGGTTTTTAAATCTTGTTGAAGAAACCTGATGCTGTGACCTTCTGCCGGGGAGCATCCAATAGGAATAAAGATGTTCTTTGACGATTGTATACCCGAAAATTATTAATTTTAAGGCTTTTTTAATAAATGTGAGAAAAATAAATTGACGGAAAACAAAATAAACATATTTTAATGCATATGTGGTGCAGTGACACACCAGTGTGGTTGCGCGTGATAAAGGTCCGTTCCCACGTCGCGTGGTAGGCAGGACGCGCCTTTCATCTTTTACCGCCTGGCGGTGGGTCGAGACGCACCTTACCTGCTAGCTCATGCGGCAAAGATGAGAGGCGTCCTCTAACAGGCGCCGAGGGACGCGCCGTGAGAACCCAGCGTAAGGCGGATCGAGGATGTTCAACGAAACAAGGTTCGAATCCTGATCCCAGCGTACCGGCCATCATGATTGAAGTTTTTAGGCGGTTTCCCGCACTCACCTAGGCGAATGCTGGGATGATCCCAAATCTCCACCTCATAAACTGCACATTTCATGAACTAAAATTCACCCGTCATAGAGAACATACATTCCACGAAAAGCAACTACCAGAAGCCTCTGAATATGTGTGGCGGGGCGATTATTCTTAAGCTGCGTTCCCACGACGTCTCTTAACGGAGCCTCCCGGGACGGGACGGGACCGGATACCCAACAACACGCCATGGGAACGGGGCCGCCTCTGCTAGCGGGGACGAGACGCAGCTACCCACTCTGTGTCGGTAAACATCACAGGCGTGTGTAATGGTGCGCTGTTGCCATCGATTTCCAGCAGAGGTGCGCACCCCCTCTGTTGCTGTAAAGTGCTCTGTGCCAAACGACACTAGGCAACGTGGTTAGGAGGTGGTGGTGAGGTAGCGAGGGCTAAACTGCGGCGCGCGCTCGTCCCTACACTTCAGAGTGTGGCGTGCCGCCTCTTTACAAGACATCGTGGGAACACAGCTTTAGAAGTTCATGACAACAGTATTCATGCTTACAAGATTACCGAAAACCTCCTGAATACAATGACCAGAAAGGACCGTATTTAAATCCCAAGATAGAATCTAGACCCGCTGTTATCCCCCACAGTGAATAAAGAGGAAGTTCCAGTGGTACTATCTGAGAATAACATTCAGGCGAATGGGACACGTGGAACACTCTTGTAAATGCAGATGTAATAATTCACGCTGAGCTGGTTTAAACATATTTACACTTAATGCGACATTTTTTAACCGTTCAGCCAGCTCCAAATACTTTTGGTTTTATGTGTATATCCTCGCTCCAACTGCATTTGACTCTTCAAGTGTGTATCACTGCACAATTTGGTGTGCACAACATCACAGAAGGGCAGCATTTAGGCTGTCTGGACCCGTTGGCTATACATGTGGTGCGGGCCGCCCTGTTGGCAGTGGCCCTGGCTGCCTCCGGCTATGGATACTTAAATTTCGACACCCCCCACCCCCACAGCGGACTCAAACTACTGACGCCGGCAGCTCGAGGATAATATGCTATCTCCTACGATGCCAATATCGACAGCTTCGTGGTTCCGAGTGAGCTGTGTGATGGTTGACTCGCAGTTAACAGCTTTGTAGTTTCAAATTCGGATCTCGATCTAAGCTGTGACAGCACTTGATTCTTTTTTTCCTTATGGTTTTACGCCTCGTCGACGTCGATATCATTAGAGGCGGGATGGGGCTGGGGACTAGGATCGGGAAGGAATTCGGCCATGGCCTTTTGAAGGAAGCATCCCTACAGTCACCTGGAATGATTTGGGGAAACCATGGAAAACCCAAATCTGGATACCCTGACGGGGATTCGAACCGCCGTCCTCCCGAATTCGATGTTGTTGTTGTTATTTGGGTTTAAGGGCGTGTCAACGTCGGGGTCATTAGCGCCCTAACAACGACCAGCTTAGCAATGTGGCTTAAAATCTAAATATTTCCGTCTGTATGGCCCGAATTCGATTCCAGAACGTTAACAACTCACCCACCACCCTCGGTAGCACTTGATTCGTTTACGCCAGTAGATTAGTACGTTTCCTTCCATCGTATCCCGCTTGAAACTGTAAAACTTTTTATTATTTCGGGTTATGTTAGGTGATCAAAACACAGGAGAATTACGGGGCCAATATAAATGCGACAACTTCGGCGTCTAAACTATCTTTAATACCCCGGCTAGTGACGGCAAACACATTTATTATTGTTATCGCAATATCGATGATGATTGCTTGAGGAATTTGACTACAGCTAAAAGGAATGGTAGTGGTGGTAATAGCGTATCAGTAGTAGTAAAATAGCTGTGTAGTGGTGCTATGTTTCATGCAAATTAATTTTCCTGGAAAAATGTTTTTAGAAGTTCTTACATTAATTACTTAAGAAGAAATTCTCAGTGCCCAGATTTCATTTTAGGATGAACGAAGGGGAGAAAATAAAATGAAATACGCATCAACAGTGTTCTAAAGCTTTCCACCATTTTCCCTACTAATTTAAGAAGTTAGGTTGCTATGTTCCGCGAGAACAGTGACAGCGGTATATGGGGAATGTCTCTTTGGCTATCTGGCTGCAAGATACAATTTCATGCCAGCAACAAATTCGTCAAGATTTAGGATTTTTTAAATCAGTTCTTTATAGCCAACAAAGTCATTCGAACCACAACGTGGTTGCGGTCAAGGAACGCAAAGGAAATCGATCATGGCCTTTATGAAAGAATTACACGTCAATCATGTATAGTAATTTCAAGAAACCATTGAAAACCGAATTCTGATTGGTAAGATCGGGAATATAACCTGTATCCTCGTGAATGCCACACCTAAACGTTAAACGCTCATCCTTGAGGTTCCATTGGCCTCTCATTTAAGATATACTTGAGAATTCACTGTAAAAGAACTGGTCTAGAAAGTGTATTCACTTGTGGTGCACTGTGAACAATTTTTTAAATTTATATATATATATATATATATTAAAAAAAGCTGATGCTACTGGAGTTTAGCTTAAGCGCAAGGTGCACCACAGAGATGACTGATGTCGCAGAAGTTATGTAGTCGGACATAGTTGCTGGTGGTCGGAGGGCTCAGGTAGCCCAGGCCGATTGCTTCCTCCACCCACGCGCCCAGCGAGTAGTAAGTTCTCCCTGTGGCCGCCCAGATATTGCTAGCCCAGACCAGACGGCTTACTAATATATACCGCGGCCAGCGGCGGCCCGGGAAATAGCCGCAATATTACGTCGGCTGAATCAATACTGCTTCCTTCGGGCTGCCATCAGTGCATATTAGTCAGAGATCGGCCGCTGCGGCCAGTGGTTGCCGGCCTGCTTGTAGGCTTCCGGGAAACTAGAGGAGAAGCCAAGGCTAGGAGAAAAAAATCGTCCTACCAGGACGAACGATTGACTCACCACAAATGAAATTCAGTCAAGGACGAAACGAACACGGGAAAAAAGTTTTTCAGTTACAAGTGATTTCGTAATATTGCAATAGTTTGTAAGTTGGAAGTAGTTTCATTTTGTTTCTAATTTTTTATTTTTTTTATTCTTTCTTTTTTTGTTAAGGCTTTATGCTCTAGGTTCCTAACTAGGGAGGGAGGGGAGATTTCTCCCACCCTGGGGGACGCGAAGAAATGTCGGTGGGGGGGGGGGAGGAAGAGGAGGGCGGGAGACGAAGTTGTTTTGCTGTCTGTGTGGAAGATACCCTAGCTCTGCATAGTAATCAGTACTATGTGCCTTTAATAACATCTTATAGTTAATAACTTTTCTCTGAGATGTCTTAGTTAGTACTTTTCAATAGTAAAATTGTGATGGGGAGGGGTTTTTGGTAATCTTTCTTTTGACGTAGGGGGACACGGTAGAGAAACGAAGAGGAACTGTACTTTACGCCTCGTCGACGTCGAGGTAATTAGAGGCTCGAACGGAATTGGGGCAAGCAACTGGAAGAAATTTGGCAATCCCGTAATTCGCCTGAAGTGATTTCGAGAAATCGTGGAAAACTAAAATCTGGATCACTGGACTCGACAGGGATTCGAACCAGCATCCTCCTAAATGGGAGGCGATAGTGTTACCGCTCACCTACCACGTTCGGTAGTATGTTTCGTGATTTGATTCCTAATCGTAAATGGCCATTGATAAAAGTTAACATGATATGACATGAGATTTCATTTAGTAAAAAAAGTATGAATGTAATAAATTGATCACACAAGTTTAATTCATAAAGCTAAATAATAATTGAAGGTTTCTATCATCACGTTTCGTTATAAATAATCATAAAGTAACTCTCTTTATAACTTTTGTAACATGTTTGACCTTTCGGTGATGTCACTTCCGCTATGAAATTCCTTTTGTTTATAAATCAGATCATTTCGAATCTATTGTTCCAGTAGAGGTTTCTAAACGAATAGCAGGGAACTGAGGTTATCGAATGAATTACATATCTCTATCTCAGTCGGCTCCATTGGGCGGAAAAATTCTACATCCTTTCAGCATTGATGGGTATTTGTTAGCAAAAAGATAAAATAAACAATATTATTTACATTCTATGAATATTAATCAATACCAGCATAAATCCAAAAATGTGTCGAAAGCTAGTGTCACACCTATATAATTCCATTTACGAAGAAGAGAAAGTATCCACTGTTAATACTTCATATCTTGAAACACAAACTGAAGGCAAAAATTATAACTGAGTTCAAAAATTTGCAAATGGAACGATCAATACGAAATCACTCTCGAACAATTTTTTTCTTATTCTAGATGACACGAAAATCAAATCGGAAAAATTTTCGGTTACTCTTAGTTACAGAATAGCTTTTTAAAGAATTCAAATCGATTTGAAAAATGGCATGTGCTTTTTAAACATTTTTTATTATTTTGTACATATTTCCTTGGCATTAAGGAGAGCAAGTTACTGATATTCACAACGCTGCAGTTGTTCGAGTGTGGGTTAAATATAATTATTACTTATTTTTTAAAAAAATACACACATTTTCTAGGCGTATTTTTTAAGCTTGTGTTCTAAAAAGAAAGGGGGTTGCGTCAGTAGCCTCGCAATTTCTACAAGCGACGCGGAACTGTGACATTTTATGAACTTGCAACTCTTGGTCGAATAGCCGGTCGATCGAGTGCCAACGGGAACTGTTGACAGTGCCCGACAAGTCCGTAATGATGATACACGCCATCTGTCTCACCTAATAAATTGGTACTCCTTCAGGATGGAAAGTAAACACATGAAAATGATACGAATTTAATGCCGGCATAAGGACACCATAAGTTCAATCACCAGTTAAGAAGTCTAAATTATTAACTACATCTAGGCTTACATAGTATGTTCAGTCAATTCTTTTCTCTCCGATTGGGCCACCAAAAATAGATGAAAGGGTAGGAGGACCATTGAGTTCCTATCCCATGTATAACCATCCCTGGTAGACGCGGCGTACTTAATCTATTGGAGAAAACTCTTATGTTGCCACTTATCTACGAGAAATGTAACATTTTGTGTTCTGTATTATAAGTTTATTTTTTGTTTGTGAAATGTGTAGTTTATGAGGCGGAGATAGGTGACAGCCCATGGCGACAGTGTATTTGATCGCCGAAATATCATGTGAAAACACTTCATTAACTCGGCTAGTGGCCAGAGAGCATCATATTAAATTATTATCCTTTGAATATTTATTCTAGTTTTTTATTTCTTTCTATACAAAACAAAATTTTCCTACTCCCTTAAGCCAGAATCAATTTCCAGCCTATTGTCACGATAATCTCTTTTATTCCGTGAAGGCGTACTACTATTTATTCTTCTACCAATGTTCACCCAAGCCCCGTCACCAATATAAGTCTTATACATCCCCAGAATTCTTTTTATCCACCTTCTATCCTCCACCGAGTCCCAGAACAGCTTCTTTACTGCTTGCGTTTTGCTGTATTTTACTCCCAAAATACTGCCTACATTCGACCAATGATCTAGTCAAAATTTGTTCCTTTATTTCCGTGGCATATTCCCTTTTACATCTCCAATAAATAAAGGATTTTAAAGCCTCACCCAACCATCTGCATAGTAGAGTGTACTACATGTTACTGCAAGTTTTTGATACTTCAGGTATTCAACAAGCAATTCAAATTTATATTGTACCAGAAACTACGTCTTGTATTTTGCTTATACAGCACGTTAGATCTAATTCTGTTGTTATAGATGTGTGAAAACATTTCTTGTGCAGTTTTTGTAGATCACAAGAGATTATTTAAGCCAATCTAGTAGTTTTAAACACGGTGGACCAGAATATTACAAGACTTCAACCTTGGTGTTGTAAAACGACATTCAAATTTCAGATGGTTGATAAAGCACGAAATGAAGATGTTCTGCAGGCAGTATGTATAGTTACATTAGATATCTTACTTTGTTATTAGAGGCTACAGTGGAAGTGAAAAGCTATAAATAATGAAATGATTAGAACGTACGAAACATATAGGTCATAAATATCACATGTAGACTGACTGATGGCACGCAAACGTCAACAATGAAATCTTTTCTGTGTTATGTAAAAAGAGGCCAAATTAAATGTATTATTATATCTATGGGTAATTCCGTAAACAGGTTGCTGCGTGATGTTTGAGTATACAATTTGCTGAGAGATTTTTTTTTAGGTGTGAAATTCTTCTGAACTTGAATTTAATTTATTGCTAACTGAATCGTGTAAATAATTATTGACTGTGCTAGACAATTTTAATCTCTAACTTGTTAAACATCTTCAGTTTACACACAAAGATAAAGGTAATTTAAATATTTTTCGTTGTTTTTTTTAGCGATTTACCATTGGTACATTGTTTCCCTTTGTGAAAGGCTCCTCTATACGGTTTGATCTTATTTTAGTGCTCAAATATTTTAAAGGGATGATGAGTTAATAATCTCAAGCAATATATGACTTTTCTATGAATATCGTTATTAGGTACAACGGTAAAATTCTTTTACTACACCAAGTAGGGCCTTATTAAATTCTGGAGCATTAGAAGAGACACTAAAAATAATGTGGCTGTACCAACTAACGTCAAAGATCACGTGAGCAGCTTACATAAAAAACGAAAAGTGCTGTAACATGTTAAAAAAAAGACAACTTCTGACAATCATAATACGAAAGAATGTAGCATAGTTTGGTCGCATTTTTTCGAAATAATAAATAAAGACTTCTGCGCCTTATTGTTTAAGGTAACACGGAAGTAAAATGGGACCTGTACTACGAAAAAAAATTCATCGCAGAACATCCAAGACTCTTCATTAGTAATGGGAGCAACAGAAAAAACTATTCTATGATGGTCTCCAACAATATCTGAGGAGACGGCAAAACAAGAAGAATAGAGTGATCTGAGAAGTTCTCGACGTTGAATGGTACCAGTAAACTATAAAACATAAAAAATTTCCGCGTATTTTACGATGACTATTATCTACAAACGCACAGTAGATTCTTCGTAAGTACATTTATCGCTACTGCTTCAAATGATTTATCCACGATATATAAAACATCCCACAATACCTTCGTTCCATGTCTTGCAATAGTATCCCCAGAAAGATTCATCAGCAAAAGCTTCAGTATGAATTATGTCAACTGCGCTGAGTTACCTGTAATTAGTGTTTTTAATTAACAACTACAATGAGAAATGTTTTGTATAGCTGCATGGAGGTGGCAAGGTTCCCGGAAAGCGGTTGAGTGGATCCCGGGTCAAGCCGGCGTAATATAAACTAAGTAGAAGCTTAGCAGCTTCCGATGATAACCTCTGCACTACGATAATCCGCGGCATTCCGCTCGCCTCGTTAATTGATCTATAACTACTGCAGATTCACGCTGTTGCTTGTGTTACTTCTCGCACCAGAAACTTAATTCACCAGCTATTAGTAAGTATTCGCATAAAATATTTTTACTGAGCGTGGTGGGTATGCGGTAACGCTCGGGCCTCGTACTAAGAAAGACGCAGGTTCGATTCCCCCTCCTGTCATTCGTTTTCCGTGGTTTCCCGAAATCACTCCAGGCGAATGCCGGTATGGTTCCTTCAAAAGACCATGGCAGTATTCCTTCCAGTGCCTTGCCCACATTTCTTTCATACCTCTAATGACCTCGAAGTCGACTACGCGTAACATGAGGGCAAAAATAACATTTATCATCCAATAACCAGGATTTTTGTTGCTAAAACTTACGATGTCCTACAATATTAACAGTTTCATAATAAGAGGATATTTTGATCAAAAAATATTGTGATACTTCCAATGACTGCTGAAGAATATATTTTGGTATATTTGTGAGTTTTTCTCTTTCTTTGGGCGACAGTTGCAACAGTAATTAATGATATTATTACATATGGCAGATTACGGAGCGTAAGCATCTCTGAATTGATCGTTTGAGCTATATTAAAGTCTTTATTATTTTACTCTTGGCAATCCAGTGTTCCCTGGACTTCCGGAGGTCCCCTTCATGAATCCTCGGTATTTTTATGGACCCATGTTATGACCTTCACTATTAGCAAAGAATTGGTCCGTTCATGTGACATAATAACAAAGTCCCCTACACTATCTAGTCTCAACACTGAAGATTGTACAGAGAATTGAAACGTTGTCACATAGATGTTCCAGCAATCCTTTGTAGCTAGTAATGCCATACTAAGTTTTTTTTATTGCTATATATGCGTAAAACGTATTTTTGAGACAGGAACTGCGGACCAATCCACAATTCAGGTTCATAACTACTGTGACCTGCCTTTCGTGATTTTAAAATAGCCAGTAATCATTATTTAATCAAACTCTTCCTCAAAGATTGACTGAATTCCACGTAAGCACTGTAGATCACTGAGTAGCTTTACGTAAAATTACAAAAATAATTGCTTATTATAATATCTGTTTTTAATGATTTCTGCATTCAAATCTACCAGTTCTTTATAGAACACACAGATAATAATTATTCGTACACTTCAGACTCACCTTTAACAGACCAGCCTCACAGCAGTTATAAACACTGGCAAATTATATTCATAAATCGTTTAGAATCATCGTGGAACCAAATTAGAAAACTCAAGTAGCAAAAGTATGAGAAGTGAAGATAGGGTAACCTGCAGCGTTTTATGTAGAGATAACTTCTGTCACACGGAAATTATGAAACATACAATCAGAACGATGATTCAGCAGTCAGAGCTCCTTTATTTTTGAGGGTCTTAAATGCCATTTAAAATAACGGTATATTGACATAAGTTCTATTTTCATACGGAAAACATTGTCAACCACACCTCCTATGCTTTAGACTGCTTGTTTGAATCTCTCTGGCTTAAGGAAGATACACAGGATCCCTTCCCAAATATCTTATTTACCTTAGTCGTCCCCAAAAGTCGTATTTGTTTCAGGCTGGTTGGCTTAGAAAAATGTGTTCCTGGTTCCAACTAGACGGGATGAGAATCGAGGTGACTGAACCCTAAGCTTTCCTTCCCGGCGTTCATTGGCTGCCTTTCTTCAGTGCCCTTAAATTCAGAATAATATATTGCTGTCGTTACCTATTACTCAATCTATACTGTATATTACTATTGCAAAAGCAAAATTAATTAATTAATTTCCTAATAAGTAATTAATTGTAAATCATATAGTTATTTTTTATAGCTTTCTTTTATTTTGTGGAACCAGATCGTACTACAAACAGTACGGAAGCCTTAATTAGGGTGGAAGGTATGCCGGAACGATGCTATTACCGCTTAGTGTCAATCTATATGTGTGTTTCGTCATGCTCTTGGGTTCATACAAAACTAGTAACTCGATAGCCTAGATCTCGATGTTCATGACCATTAAAACCGGATAAAAGGATTCATTTTTACCAAAGAGTGAAATATGGATCACAGAAAAGAGATTATTTCCTCGATGGCCGTCCTAAATGCGTTCCTTCGAGATTCTTCGTGCCTGTAAGTTCTCAAATTGGTTCATGTGAACGAGAAATAAACAGAAGTGCACAAAATACACTCAAGAGGTAATAAACATTCTCCAAATAAAAAATTCTCTACTGACGCTGATCGATAAAACCAATGTTTCGTAGAATTAATACTTTAGGAAATCGTATCAGGAAACATACAGCCTCATAGCGAGTTCCTTGTGCTTATTTGTGTATTTAATTTAGAATCATTTTTATTTCACATAGTAACGCAATCGGAGCGTCGTTGGTCTCCGAAAACATGGTTTCTCCCATTTTCCTACAGTGACACTGCTCCGGATGGAATGTATCTTAGCAACAGAGATTTTTTGAAATTTTGGTTGCAATGGATCACATACTCTGGTGGCAGTTTCCCTAAAACTTCTTTTTTTTTTCAACTGACACGCACACTTGTTAACTTGTTTACTTCAAATTTAACAGTTTGTCAGTCAGATTCTATTCGCGTTAAAGTGAGGGAAAATAAATGAACCTTATTAAACTAACATGAGTCCCAATACTCAAGACGACTCATTCTAAGACAGATGTCGTCGGTAGGCTGTCGTTCGCTGGTTTGAACTGTCCTTTAAAACAAAAGTATTCAACCAGAATCCCGAATCAATTATGTGGTAAAATCCTGCGAGACTGTCTATTAACAGACTAATAGACTATTACTGACAATAGTCTATTACTGAATTAGTTATTAACAATGCCGCAATTAGAATGAGTAAATCAAATTACCCATAGAGTTCACAAATTGTTAGTGCAAGTAATAAATGTGAACAATCTGCAATTTATTTGTAATACATTCAGAATGTGACCAGAATATTAATATTGAAATAATTCTGGAAAGGGCTGGTAGTGACAATAACTATTTGAAATTGTTGAATAGAGAATGAGTATTGGTACACTACAAGCAGTAACCCACATTGCAGGAACTGTACATTTCGTATTTCCTTCCAGCCTGCCTCTAGATGCCACGCAGGTAAGCGCGAGGATCCTACCCCGTCCAAATATTGAAGGCGTGAAGAAGCCAGCCAGGCCTCCTTTTGTCAACAGGAGTCCTTACCTGCCTTACAGGCGGAGAGCGTAAATCCTACACGCAGCGTGGAACAAGCTGCTATGTACCAAAGACGACAGGAGCCAACTCCAAACTTTGTATAGAGCAAATATTGGATCATTTATTGACAAGAAGGTATCGTTACCTGTACTGGTGACCTTGGAGGTGTAAACGTATTCCTCGTGCTTGGTTAAACCGAGCTGACTGATTCAGTAGCTCAGCGGTTAAGGCGGTGGTTTTGATAAGCTCGGGTTTCGAGTTCAAATCCAAAAGTAACTCGGATTTTTTTACAAAATACTCATTGATCATAAAAGTACAACAGAGCGTTAAACATCACCTCAGGGTGACACATCCTAAAACACCAACTGTTTTCTTTCCTACTAAAGTAAAAAATTAAAAAAAACGATTGGAGGGATAGAGCTGCTACATCTGATCAACGGGTCATTCCTACTTCGACACAGTTGTTCCAAGAATTATACGTCACGAAAATGGACAGAAAAGAGTGGCAAACAGTAATCGCTTACAATTGGCTAGTTCAACGCGAGAAAATTTAAGGCCAAACAGCTGATGAAAGATACCGAATTGACGATATCATTCAAATTCAGACATTCGAATTTTACTATTGAAAGACAGACAGTAAAACTAATTTCTTTGTCGTACCATTTTCAGATTCGACAACACACTTGAACGCACCCAGAAAACGTGTAAGACATCAACATTCGTTTGTGGCAGTGTGGTTTTAGTAGTCCTGTCATGCATAGACTTTCTAGATCACCAAACAGTTCTATCAGAACTGTGTTTTACCGTGTCTAAATTTGGAGAGACACGAACTTTAGTTGTTACAATGTTCGATTAGTTAATCAGTCAGCTTGGATTGCGTCTTTCAGGCGCTCGCTTTAGTGAGCGAGAGAAGTTAAGTAGTAGAAGAGAACTGAGTCGAGAGAGTGACGCTTCGGGAATCGTCATCGGATCTACACCTTCTGCTTGAGCCAACTGTTGTAGTCAACTGGCTTATTTTCTATTACGGATTGCCTCTCTAGCAACATATAGATTTGGTCCCTTTCAGTGAAGGGTAGTGTAAAAATATTCTATTCGATTTAAGGGCTGTTTTATTCCTTGTGATAATATAAGTTTCCCCTAATAGCGCCATAAATAAACAAATGTTTCTCCCGAACAAGTGGACGTAGTCAGCTTAGCAAAAGGACATGAATATACCCTTATTAAGTGCCAAAATACTCGGAAATCTCTTCTTCATAGCAGACTGTCATTTTACATTAGCTTAGTCGTGTCCAACAGGTATCTGTCAAGGTCATAGTTGCAACTGGCAACGACAGGACATCAAACTGACGCCTATGTAGATAATATACTGTTTGTATTTCGTTTGGTTTCTCTTGTTCTTCCGTTAATATTCACAGAATAACTCTATCAGATGCACATTTCAGGTTCAAACAGTCAAACCGAGCATGGTAGGTAAGCGATAACGCGCTAGTCTCATGTTTTGGAGGATGAGGATTCGAATCCCGGTTCGGTCATCAAGATTTAGGTTTTCCATAGTTTCCCCAAATCACTCCAGGCTATTGTCGGGATGGTGTCTTAAACAGTCCATGGCCGAATTCCTTTCCGTTCCTTGCCCCCCCCCCCAGTCTTTTCCCGCTTCTAATGACATCGCTGTCGAGGAAGCGTCAAGGAAGCGTCAAGTCATAAGCAATAATAATCAAACAATCAGAATATCGATCCAGGTAACTAACTTCATTAAAATTAAAGGCAAGTTCATATTTTTCTTGTTCATCAAGTAAATTAATCTCTTTTTTTTTTCAGGTGAAATCATTGGCATATTTTTTGTAGTGAAAATCAGTTACATCTCTTCATCAGCCATCAATCTCTTGGTTGGTTTGATACCAAACTCAATCTCTTCCTAATTTGTGATATCCTTCTACTTCTTAGTAAACCAATTACAGCCTATGACCTCAATTATCTCATTCGTATATTCCATTCTTCGTCTTCCTCGACAGTTCTTTACTTCACGTTTTGTTGTACCACATGATCAATTTGAAATAAATTCAAATAATATTTGATTATGAATACTCCTAATAATCATTATCACTGCCTTTTCTTGTACGTTTCATTTAACGTTCGGCTCCCTGGAAAATAAATCCTAGTTGTAACCCGCCACTCCTTTCTGATACATATCTCAATGAAATTATTAAGTAACACAGGATATGTGTAATGATAATTAATTCTACATGAAATTATAAACCAAAATAAAGTTAACAAATTTAGAAACTATATATTAAAGTAATGCTTATAGTTCAATGAAATTTATTCAACATGTCATTAATCGAACAAATTAACGAGAAAAATTGACATACAATTTCCTTACACGAAGTGAAGGTGACAATCAAACAAAGACAAATAGCAAAATCATTTTCAAACGACAACCGCTTTGTGAGAAATAATAACTTGGACGGTATGGGGTAGGCACAGTGTTCGTTTTTTCCGTGGATGAAGGACAACTTCTTTGATATTATTTTGTTAATGCGTGTGCAATTAGCACGTAGCTCGAGGCACAACTAGAATGTCCACCAGACTGTAACATTTATCTTCATTCGACAACGGTGTTCAAGTTTCGCTGCTCATACATCTCCAATCTATCTACGACTCGTTCATTATGTCGTAGTCCAAGTAACTCAATACATTATTTTCATTTTTGTCATTAAATCTTTTTTAAGCCAATTTCAAACTGTTTTAGAAATTTCTGTGAATTTAATTATTGATATATTACGCTATTCTCAGAGCGGGAATTTTATTCTAGCCCAGGAAGAGTATCCCGAAGAACAAAATTGTTCATGGTAGGCTATATGGCTGCCTGCATTCTCTGTATTTAAGTTCACATTTCAGAAAATAGGAAGAAAAAACAAAATACCGAAACAAAGCGAGAAGAAAATTATATAGTATTTCAAAATAAATTTAATCTGATGGATTTAATTATATTTACGTAAATCCATAGCTATATTTATAAAACTGTGATAGTAAGAGATGTTTAAGCAATTATCGGAAAATAAATTTTTTGAAGTAAATTGTCATAATACTATTTCTGTCGTTCGAGTAGTCAGTGCCAAAAGTAGAGATAATACAGTGGCAAACATTTTCCCCTTCTTAATTGTTTTACGAATAATATTTAATTACTGGACATATGACGCAAAAGATATAAATTTTATCAATTTATGATATCATTTTCGAGTTTCCATGCCTGCATCATTCCTCCAATTTAGATGAATTTCAGAGCGAATAAACGAGGAATCACGTTTCATATTAGTAACGTCCATATTCAGATCATTAATCACGTGTACCATGACTGCCGCTGCTCAATTTACCCGTGTTTCACGTTCCTGTATTTGTTAATACCATCCATCATATGGAAGAGGAGCTGGCTATTAAGTGAGACAAAATTTTTGTAGCTTCCTGCTCTGCCGAAATCAATTTGACGTACTACGACCGACTGTAAACAAAATTTGCTTATGAGGAAGGTTCTAATGGAAAATTGCATTGGATTTAGATTTCGGATAAAATTGTTTTTAATCTGTGATTACTATGTTGGTAATGATCTGATGGAGAGATAAGCTTCTGAAAATGTAACTCCATGTTCAGGTTCCCCCAATAAAGATTCATAATTTTAAAACTCATTCCATTTATATTTAGCACCAAACTTTTATATAACAATTATGAGCATGAAAAGTAAATAATTCTTTGTTACGTTCGTGTGGTTGACATAATTATGAAAATAATATAAAAAGAAAACCGATTTCTGCACTGAAAAGTGGATCAGCTTAAGTGCTCTTTAGATATATATATATCATTATTGTTTCTATTGTAAATTAATTTATGTCATCAACCAAATACTACCGTCAATTTTTTGTATTATATTCTTGAGCGAGCTTCAGGAAAATGGCATTACAAATACATGAGATAGGGCGAATGGGAGAAAGAAGTCGAAAGTTTCTTAACAAAAGTATCTCTTCATATGGCGGATCTTTCAGTCGAATGGAGATATCAATTTACGGTTAGGAAAAAATTTTCTTATGCTGTTCATATTACAACTGTTTTTCTTTTACCGTATCTACAGAAGGAGCGTAAGCTGTGACGATGGTGTGACACTTCGAAAGAAAATCATTTACGATTATGCCACGACAGATAAAAATAAAAGGAACAGAAAATTTCCCCTCGTCAGTAGCTAGCGACAATGTTACAAACCGCCGGTTAATCTTCCTTTTCTGAAGGTGAAAAAGTGCTGACAGGTCAAGATTTTCTCGTCTGATGAAGTTGTTCGCTATAGTGTTTCTGTTCGAATATTTAACTTTCCATTAAGTTGAGATTATGTTTAAATGTATCAATTGGATATATTCTTGAATTAGTTGCTCACTGACATTATTGATGTTTTGAGTATGGTCTGTAATGATACCCATAATATCCTTACTTTGTGTCGTTATGGTACTTTTCGGCAATTTTACTGTGTGACTATGAATGATTGATGCCATATTCACTCAACATAAAGGCGGTGCTGTCAACTAACAAAGGCAGGTAAATCCTCCCCGCCACCAAGGAGAAACTTGTTCGACAAAAGGTGCCAATAAACTATTATATCAGCATATCTTTGAAGTGTTGGCGCGTATACTAAAAAAACAGTTCTTAAAAGGAAATTACTTTTTATCTGCAGCGGCAAGGCTTCAAAAAAACTCCACAAAATGCCACACATATCACGAAAGCCGCTTTTTTTTTGTGAATTACGAACTGTATTTAAGATGTCGCTGAGAAATTGGATTGTGGAATGTGATTAGTTTTTTCTTCCTTATTATGACACGCCTTACTAAGAATCAAAAAAAAGAGGTAAAAATGTACTGTGGTTTCTATGTAACAACAAGATATATTGAGAAGCAATAGTATTTTATCAGTAACACGGTGTAAAAAGCGAAGGGGATCATGTTGCTATTGTGAATAGCCGGGGATAACTTTCAATGGGTTCCATAGCTACTCCAGAAAGGACTTCATCTTCTGTGCTGACCTAGTAGCAACAGTTTCATCGTGTTTATTCAACAACTATTGACTACCATTCCACAATTTATAAAACGTATAAACCATCTTCTCAGTATTTCTCATTACCTGTTGGATTTGTCCAACTGAAAATCACTTTAAATTAAGTTTTTGAAAGGAATTAACCAATTTTTCTGTTGTTTATGGTGCACAGAAAAATTAGAAACACCAACAAAGAAAAAAACGATTTAAATAATTTCAAATTATCCAAGGGTAAACTGATTTTTGTTTGAAATACATTACCGTATTAACAATATTTAATTTAGAAATTATACCGAGCGTGGTGGATGAGCTGTAATGCTCTGGCCTCGCATTCGGGGGGATACTGGTTCCAATACTGGTCTGGCCATCCTGATTTGGGTTTCCCAAATCACTCGAGGAGAATGCCGAGATGGTTCCTTCAAAAAGTCGTGACCTGATTCCTTGCCTCCAGTCCCTTCCAGTATCTAATGATCTCGATATCAACGAGACGTAAATTCATAAGCAAAAAAAAATTGTAAAATTAAAGTATTTTTGTTTTAACGATGTCTAACTTACTTCGTACGATCAGTGGGTTGTTGTATGTAGTCATTGTTTGTAGAAAGGATCCTAGATATAACTAGTAGTACGTGTAGACGAAAGATAAGGGGGTGACCATAAATTACGCGAGGTGAAAAAAAAGGGGGGGTGTCGGGCGAAATCTCACCAAGGGGGAGGGAGTGGTCAACGGAAATCTCTGGAAAATTTAGTTGGAAGGCCGATTTTATGGGGTATTTCGTCGAAAAGTGTGGATGTAACCGGCTTTGGAATGGTGAGACCAAAAAAAGGTCTCAAAAAGCTGTGACGGGCGATTTCTAGGGGGGAGGGGGGAGATCTCTCGGACCAGATCTGACCAGAGGGGAGGGGGGTCGGGCCAGATCTAACAAAAAGTCTCACCAGAATTGGGGGGGGGGCGAAATCCAGAAAAACACCTTACATAATTTATGGACGCCCCCTAAATATTACAGTGCCTCATAAAAATTTGAAACCTCTTTTACAGTGACAATTTCAAAATTTTCTACTAAGCCCTTTAATCCACGAGCAAGCAACTACATCTACTGCTAGGAACTACTTCCGTGCCTGCGTCGTCGCCTGCATATTAATCCCCGACGGAGATCTCGAGGCGACAGGCAGTTCCTCCCAGCCAGCCGTCGTCAGCGTACCGCAATAATCCTTTGTGTTAGCGCTTTGTGTTCTCCTGGGACGGCATTCGCTCCGTTCGCCGGAGCTAATCCGCCCACTCACGTTGGCAGCGAACAACTTGTAGACGGCTTCCACCGAGCAGTCCAGGTGAAGGCCTTCGCATGCCTAACGCAGGTAAGGCGTCCAGCGGCAGTATATCCCCTCCCACAAGCGGACAGCGTACTTTACTAATTACTTTGGCACTTATTACAATCTGAAATAATCAAATTCAGGGCCTGCGTTAGGAGGGGGAGTTTAAATGTACCCGGGGGCCCGCAGGTCGAGGGGGTCCGATGACCGGCCGAGGGGCCCCGATGACCGGCCGAGGGGCCCCCGAGTCCAAGAATCTGTCCGGTCAATGGTAGAGTTAAAAGAAAGGTTACCCATCTGGCCTGAGGGAGGGCCCATCTGATTAATTTGCCACGGGCCCCAACAGGTTACGTCACTGCTAAGGCTTCCCACGACTCGTGATCTTGCGTTTCAGATATCCGGGCGTTTGATGTTTACCGACTGGGTGACGGATAGAAGCGCGCCACCCATGCCAGCACAAGCGGGACCCTTCACACGGCCCACTGTTGATTGCTGGACCGGTATGGCCGGCAAACCCACGCGCCAGGGGAGGCTAGCTTAAGAACGCTTACCCGAGGCCCGAGAATCTTGGCACCGGCCATGATCAAATTGAATCATTTCATAATAGTAATACTTTCAGGAAAGATCAATACAAGCATTTGAAGCTTCGAATGCAGTGAAAGGTATTGTCCTGTCGTGTAGTTAGGTAGTCTGGAATACTGTAAACAATTTGACAACAGGACACGGATCCCATACAAGAGCGCGGGACAGAACATTATTCCCGTGCGAGCTGAGTGTATGACATGGCAGGGGGGTTTGGCTGGCTAGGGACATTTTCTGCGTACCGTGGGGACAGCTCCATTGAAACGAACATTGTAATGATACAGTTTGGGTACTTTCGATTCTGTCGAACTTACTTCCTTTTTGTATTGAAGAGACCGAGCGTGGTGGTGTAACAGTTAGCGTTCTCGCCTCACATTCGGGAGGACGACGGTTCGAATTCCCGTCCGGGCATCCAAATTTGGGTTCCCCATAGTTTCCCAAATTACTCCAGGCAAATGCCGGGATGCTTCCTTCAAAAGTCCATGGCCGAATTCCTTCCCATTCCTTGCCCCCCATCCTCTCCCGTCTCTAAAGACCTCGCTGTTAAGAGACGTTAAGCAGTTAAAAAAATGTATTGGAGATCTGCAATGATGATACTTTATGATATAAATTAACGATTTTTTTCAAATATTTAAATTAATTAAGCTTTGGATATAAAAGGTGTATTAATTATTCATTTTTTTTATTTAAGAAATCCACAGAAATCACTGGCAAATAAGTTCCTGAAAACATCAGGGAGAGACTACAAGTGGAAGCTTTAGAAGAGAAATTAACAATGAAAAGACTGCAGTGGTTGGGTCGTGTTGTGATGATGGAGGAAGGGAGGATGGTGAAAGTAGCACAGCTGAACATCGGGAAGGGAAGGAGACCAGTTGGAAGACCTAGGGCAAGATGGATGGACTAAGTGAAGAAAGATACAAAGTCTACGGAAGTCGTTTGGAGAAAAGTGAAGGAGGAGAAATCTTGGAATGACCGCCAGAATTAGAAGATGATGTGCTGGAAGACCCGCAAAAACGGAAACATGTGATCATCTGGTTATTTACGCGAGGTTGCGCAGGTTCTTTAAGAGACTATTAATACATTAAATGATGATTACTATATTGATGTGGTTGATGACGGCTGCAATCGTTGTTCTCACCGCTGATGTTGAGGAACAATGTTTCTAATCGTATATGGTGATTTTATTGGCTGCCACACCTATTGTATCTATTTGTTGGGACATCCAACTCTTAAGATTCTCTGCCATATCTCTCACTAAAACTCTCCTCCAATGATAACAAACGTAGCAATCACCGTATCTGTCTGGTAATAATAGTCATCATAATCATGCTTGTCACCACAGTACTAATAATAGTAGAAATCCGTCTCTGTTGGGCTGCTGCCTTTTATATCTTACCCTTAATAGTGGATACGTTGGATGACTAGAACTACCAGGTCCACACCATGGTCTGTTTTTTAAAAAAGTTTATTATTTCCGGAATAATTTTAGATCTGTCAGACCTCAGACAAGGGGGAGATGAGACAGCTGAAACTGCCAATATGCAGAGGCAGGGGGGGGCGGGGGGGGGGGGAAGGAAGGGTTATCAAGAGGCACTGGATGTCTGCAAAAAAGTTGGTTAAGATGTACATTAAAAAAACCTAGCAGAATTACTTCGTAAACATTGCCACAAGGCATTGTCGTAATCCCGTCATTGCGGACTTCTCTTTCGCTTCTAGTACTCGGCACATAGCCAATTGTTGACATTGTTGGTTTTTGAACGCTCTATTAAGCAAACACATTCTTTCTGTCTGTGTCTGCAAAGTGTCTCAGGGTACGGCAACGATTTTTAATCTTATGGCTGGACAGTCCGAAATTGTCAGATATTAATTCCACTAAATGTTCGCAGCCCGCCCCGTTATCTGATATGGTTGCGGCACCGTGATGGTGTCTGGCGCTGGCATGGGGGTAGCTGGTTCGAATCCTGGTAGTGAAAGAATTTAATTGTTTACAGGAAGCTTACTCTCACTGACTTATATCTTTGGGTGCAGAGCTATCACCATCCCGCTCATCGCAGTTCAGTGTTGTCGACCTTGATACGTCGTGCCAGAGCCATCTGCTACGCGGACAGTCTTCCGGCTGAACTGGGCCATTTACGACGCACTTTCCGTATGAACGGATACAGTGAGGCACAAATTAACAGATCTTTTCGAAAGAAGACGAAGAAAAAGAAGAAGACGGAGAAACAGCAAGCAGACTAGTATGCGTTTCTGCCATATGACGGGGCAATTTCAGCTAAGTTTGCCAGAATGTTAAACAAAGTCGGGATTAATACTTTATTTCCAGCCACCTAAGGAGGTAAGGGACCTACTATGCAACTTCAAGGATGGGTTGGGTCTTAGGCATTCCGGCATATATTCGATTCCGTGTGAACGTGGACAACGATATATCGGGCAGACCACACGCCCTGTATTCCAGCGGTTTTTAGAGCACGCAAGATTTGTATGGTTGGGACAGGTCACTAAGTCGGCCATGGTCTTGCATACTATCAAGGAAAGGTATACATTCGATTTCGAGGCGACAAAGATACTATATTTTGCCAAGGGCTTTTGGGATAGTGTGATTAAGGAAGCTGTGGAGACTCGGCTAGATGATGGAATTGTAAATAGAGATTCGGGATACCGCCTCAGCACCGCATGGAATCCAGTAATAGATCATCTAATGAGGCAGAGATCAAGGCTGCAAGATTATCACCTCCAGCCACTCCCCTCCGCTGCGCAAACCCCTACCACGCCTCTGGCCCCACTACCCGGCCGCCCCACCAGGTCTTTCCTTGCACCACCGTCTGTGCTCCGATTGGCCCCGACGCACGTGACGGACGTCACCTGGCAACCAAAGGACTTACAAACTGTGACTCATCCGAAATCCGACACTTCGCCGGAAGATGGAGCCAGAGGCAGGCTCCGTAACGTCGCTTTGTATTTCTACTGACGCGCTATCCCGGTGGAGAGCTCGAGAAGATTTTACGCAACTGACTCACCGAGAGAGCCTACATTCTCTCAGAATTTAATTGGCAGGGTAGACGAAGACCTGGGTTAAATCCCAGACCACTCCGCAGTGCATACTGAGGGCATACAACACTGGAGACTGTCGGAGAACAAATATTGAATAGTACCGGGATTGATAACAGTTCCTTCCGACTCACAAATTAGTCCCCTATATGATCAGTTTCGACCACCTAATGTAAGGATGATCAGACTTCGTTAATTAATTAATCTCGGCCGCCACCATTAGCTGGCTAGGGTACAAATCAATACCTAAATAATGAAAAGTTTCTTCAAATAACTCCACTTGTATGCAGAACACAAACCAAAGATTTATTCACAGTTTTGTACTGCACAAATGTACCCGGCCACCAATGGAAAAAAGTAATTAAAGCACATACAAGTAAAATTACTGGTAGTGACTGTATAATCCTAAGATGCAGGTTCTTCAGAGTGTAAAAACAATTCTTTCAATCACTTTCACAAAAACCAGAGGAACGATACGCACGCGTTCGCTGCACGACTCCACACTCTCTCTGACCTACTCATCAACTGTCAGTCTCGCATGTCACCGATGCTCATAGCATTCGGTAATTAAAATAAATTAATTACTGAAGGGGCCAAGCCTACTGTAATGTGACAAGACGTCCCCGTGTTGACTTGCGGAAGAGTGGGCATGAATGGGACCGCACCGGTTTTCACCCTCTACCTTCTTTCATCTCACATTCACAACACTCCACACAAATCAGACATACCTTCAAAGTCATACACACAATAACACTTGCTAACAATGTCACACTGGGGCGGGCAACTGGGTACCACCCCAGTTCATTTCCCGGGGAGGTTACAATAGAGGGATAAACATCCTCTCTGGTAAACACCTATACTTGGACGTTGTGAGGCAGTCATAGAAGAAGAAGAACATGAAGTTGTTGCTCCATTCTTTTCACTTAACACTCTCAATGAAACCAAAGTCATATACAACACTTGAATACCGAATACAGTCACATTACTAATCAAACCGACATAACGAAATAATTTGATGGTAGTCTTTGCTCTCCGGAGCATGTCCGATCTCCTTCCAGCTCCTTTTCCTCAATCCGTTCCCGGTTCTAGCGAAATTATCTCGAAGTCGATGAGCTGGAATAACCCATGTACAAGTTATCACTTGCGTATGACACTGTTTTTCTCACACTCCACGAATGTGGAATGTACAACTCGTACAAGATATATCACCTATTATCTTGCAAAGAAATTACCAAATTGGGTTTTTCTCTGCTGCGTACAGTTTTACTTTGACGACACGGTTGGGATGAACGTAGCGAGCACGTGTGGGAGCAGTATTTACTCTGGAAAAGATGAGAGTCTTTCTAACCTGGCTAGACTGAATGCTAACCAATAGCGCGGGTAAAGCACACGCATGACCTGACCTTTATGAAGTAGAACATTCAAGGCTTGCACAAAAGGCTGCGCAGTTTGAATAAGTCAGGCCAAAGAAATGACCTTTGGACCAATATGGAAAGATTAATGCAAACATTCGTGATAACGACAACTTGGTTACAGGATGACGAAAGGAATAAAAATCCATATAATTTGGCACCGAGATCTGAGAAATACCTGGAGTATCTTCTGAATCTTACGTTAAATTTATGCACAAAATTGCTGCTCACATGTAATTGTTATGCTGAGAAGAATAAGAAACTGGAAGCGTGCAGGTTAATTCTGTAATAAATGGAAGTAAACAACTGAAGATAACAGAAAATATAAGTACCTCGAGAGTGGAAATTTTTACATAGTCATTAGAAACCTTACATGTTATAGAAAAATTCAATGAACAGTTTGGCGCTTTAGTGGACATGGCCAAAATGGAACAAAAATTGTCTTGCCGTAGTTGGATCCCCCACTACATACCGTTTAGGAGGGAGAGGTTCGTTGTTCGTAAATCACTGTACCCTTCCGATGACGAAGACCAGAAAATAGGTTGTCAACTCCTTCTTACTGGAAACATTCCGACAGTTCTCCGTGCGATATAAATTTGGTATGATTTTCTTCAGGTTTAATAATTAAAAATTCATCACCAAGAATATTTTAAGGTTTATTCCACAGTAATGAAGCGGATCACTACGGCACAACTTATCTTAAGTGCAGTGATGCTAACACGAACGCTGTAGAACGGAAATTAATATTCGATTTACAACTTAGTACAAAGTATGTTAGTGAATAGACTCAAATACTTTATAAGCAGTTTATAATTTGAGCCTCACTTTTTATTACAGAAAGATTTCCGTTAAGAGCTGTTAATGCTTTTGAATCTTGTAGTTGTCCTTCAATCTAGGGAAAACAGGAAGAGTAGTTTAATAACTTATTTCAAATTTTGCGTTTAGAAATTTATCTGCCTGGTAACCCACCTGTATAAAAAAGAAAATTCCACATATAAAATCATAATCAAATGCATAAAAAATTTTAACTATGAAGAATAAAAGTTACTGAAATTTTGTACTATTGATTGTCAAATTACGTCTAGAACTTACATATCATGCATTATTCCAAACACTCATAGAACAAAAACACCGCAAGATATATCTTTGTTTCCCAGCAGATAATAAGTTTTAGTGCCTAATTAAATTCAATGCTCTGTCTTCTATCAAACATCTATAAAATCGGTAGACACAATCTAGTGGTTAAAACGATAAATTATTCAAAACGTGCGGCTATAATTATAAAATGACCTCTTCATGTAAAGTAAAAAATAGAATAAAATCTTCTTTTCCAAATTGTTGTGGGAGTCTGTCGGCTAGTTTTTGTCGATATATATCCCACCAGACAGTTGACAAATTTTAAACGTGGTGTCTGCAGATTCGTGGAGCTGAGTCAGATACGTGCAGTAAAAAATGACGTTGTTAGAACTCAAAACGAGGTAACACCTCCGTGCAAAAACGTCACAAATCATTGAGTTTTGGAGGAGACATTTTGTTGCGTTATTTATTTTGGGCTTTATTTCAAGAATTTTGAGTAATTTCCGAGGTTTTTAGCGCGTGGCGCAATGTTCGGATATATGGTTAGGGAAAATTGTTGCAACAGAGTTGTTTAGTGGAAGAACCGCCTCCAGTAGACACATCAGCCTAGTTGTATCAAATCGAGAAATTTGAAAAAACGCATAAGTAGTGGTCAGTGGCCCAACTAGTTGCCTTTCGTCGCATGTGTATGGTAGTACTGAGGCGCGATAACTAAATTCATTCGTCATTTTGTGGAAGTAGCTGTTGGTCGCCAACAAGTGTAGTGAGCCAGAGAAAGGTGAAGTGTTGATTTATTTCGTCGTAAAGGCTTTAGTAATCTTGAGGGTTCAGAATATTGTTTGAGAACCAGTTTTAACTTCTGTGCCTGAAATGGTGACGACTTCTAGTGTGGAGTTGAGGGCCATTTAAGTTAATTAGTAATTGGATGCGATTTAGCAGTGCCTTATTTCAAACTAGTGTAAGCCCGTTACCGTTTTTTGTGTATCGTCACGGGTCTAGAATAGTTCCAGTTTTTAGGATGAGAAAGATTATGACAGATATAAAGTTGACCTGTGTTTCAGAATGAATAAAATCTCTTGAGCTTGAAGAACTCCGAAGAATTAATAAAGATAGGTAGGTATTAAACACGAACAGGGACGAAAACTCAGTCGTTTAATTGTTTCAAATCCGGCCTCGGTAGCGTAGGGGTTAGAGCACTAGCTCCGCGTGCCGAAGGTCACCGGTTTGAATCCGGCCGTGGGCATGGATGTAAGTGTTGTGTGTCTGTGTGAATGTCCTGTCCGTCCTATGGTCACCATACTTAGGAATCATAAACGGAAACTAATTCACTGGAAGAGATATCATAAACACATTGAGCTTGCTGAATGGCTTAGTTGCCGAGAGCCATTAAAAAAAAAATGTTTCAAAAGTCAAACAGACTCGAACTTCCTTAAATACAAACTTGACTTGTATTTGACCCTTAAACTTCACTCTGCAAAATTTTTAAAAAATTCTGAAGAATTCCTCTTGCTTCGAAATTATCACGTTGTTTTTTATTGAGACAGTTCAGACACTCAAAATGTAATCATCGTTCATAGTATCTATAACGACCAGAGATCTTAATACACATTCCATTTTATTAAACAGTTGAGCAACTCCAAAGAAATGAATTGCCAGAATACTCTATTTGAAATTTATCACAATCCTGAATGACAATCGGCATTCGTGGTTACATCAGAGACCATAAGTAATTTAATTTTTTTTAAAGTTTTTTTAAGTTGCATTTATTAGCAATATGTTACTGAAAAACAGATCCATGTTTTTTCAGCCGCAAAATTATCGATACTTTTTTTTTTAACTATGAAATACTACTAAAAGCAAACGAATGTAGGCCAATTATGGCAGATAATTTGGTAGCAGCTGCTTAGGTATTAGATTGTGGACATAACCACGAATATCCTCTAATGGTATCTGTGATCACTGTTTTTAAGCAAAGTCTGGCCCATGACGTCACGTGACACCGTTTTCCAGCCAATAGCTATCGAGGCGAGTGGTTGAGCTTATGAAATTATATAGTAGATTTATATTGTTCGTTTCACTCCAGGAAGATACGTTCACGTGGAAAAGAAAAGTGAAGATTGTAAGACTGCACCATGTATAAATATTTAGATTGTTCGTCATTGCTCAAGGAAGCGACATTCGTTTATTCAGTGGTGTGAAGACAGTCAAATGCTTAATTTTGTGTGACATAATTAGGTTTTTTTAATACGAATATTCTTCAAAAAGTTTTTCGAAGTATTTACGTAACCAGCAAATAATGTTTTGAATCGAATAGCTCTGTCAGTAGATGACAGAATATTTTCTAAAATGGTGTGATTGACATTGTTTATGGTGGATCTTCTGATTTAGTGTTGTTTTGTAAATATTGGTCGGCGATTCAGTGTGAAAAGAAAGGACAGTTTTAAATATAAGAGTTCAGAATATTCTGAAAATTTAATTGGCTCATTTCAGTAGTTTGGAAATTATTTGACATTCTGTTTTTTCCGCCACGAATTGTAATCAATTAAGTCAGTTTACAGCCCTAAAAGGATTGTATGAGTTGCAAGCTCTAGGACCTGATTTGACTAGCAAGTCATTCTCCATCACTTTAGCAATACGCCAGGCAGGAGTGAAAGCTGAAATGGGATAAGAAGTGAAGACTTTAAGACACATGGCGGCTGGACCATGACCAGTAAACTTTCCTGGCAGAGAAGACGCCTGTAACAAACGAAAAATTCTCTCTTTCCTAGTGGGGAGGTATCCTTAGGGCGGTTACTGGGGCCTAATTCATCCCCGAGACAATTTTAACGAACGGGACATTCACAGAGATCCCGGAGGGGACGGGTGGGGGAGAGGGGGAGGGTAATCAAGAGCCGATCAGCTGAGACATCGCACAGTTCATAATTTACCTCCTTATAAACATACGATATATGTTGAAAAACATTCGTAATCCAAACGCAACTTTCATGTGACAGAGATTCGTGTCAAATATTTCCTTATTCCTCAACAACTTACGAAATTTCTTATGTAACTAGAACTGACATAAATAATTTTTGACTCCACGTCAGTTAATTGATGCTTTTCGATTTATTTATATGTCACAGCAAATTAATAACCACTGGATAAACCATTACAAATTATAAGTAAACATATCATACACCTACGTACATTCGCAACAAATGTCACCCTATAACAGCGCCGAAAAATGTGAAATTTGCGCCGAAGGCAGTCTGCAGAATTGTACTTTGTTGCAGGCAGCGTAATGAATGTTTGGGTTGTTAATTTACCTCCTGTGGACGGCCGCTGGACTCATTGACAAAGAGAAGCGGCGCAGAACGTCACGAGGTACACCGCACGTGTCACACGCCACGCTGAATTACCGCCAACACATGCAAACGACAGGTTAATGCTATTTATTCATGTGTCAGTTCAGTTACTGTTTGGTTAATTGCAGCTGCTGTGTATAACTATCGAAATCAGCCTCTTTCCACGTGTTGGAAATTATCGATATAGGACAATAATTGCGTCCATCGTATGAAATAATGTGTGTGTCCATTTGTCGTGAAAATTCTAGAGTGAGACACACTGCCAGACAATAAATATTCTTCAGACCCAATAACGTTTACTGGCAACCATTAATGTAGCGCTTGCGTGAGTTAAAAAACTTAAAAATATTTTCTTCGCTATCCAAGTTTTTAATTAAAATTTGTCTTAATTTAGTTCATACCATTCAGAGTACCATATGACCTCACAGAATTGCTGTGTAGATGTGATAAATTACGAGGTGATTAAATATTTTCGCAATTTTCATTTTTTCATCAGTTTTGTAGGATGTCTATTTAATATCTCTCTAAAATAATACTAACCTTAGTAAAAGTTTGATTGGCAAGAAAAAAAAACAGTATGTTATCAAAAGTAGACTATACGGGAACTTCGTCTCCATTCTTATGGAGATAAGATTCGAGAAGGAGTTACGTACTTTTTTTCGCTTTATGCCTAGTTGGGGTCGAGATCATTAGAGCTGCAAGGGACTGGGCCAAGGAATGGGAAGGAATTCAGTTATGGTCTTTGAAAGAACATTCCGACATTTCCCTGGAGTCATTTGGGCAATTCATTAAAACCCAAATCTCGATGGCCGGACGGGAATTCAAACCCGCGTCCTCCCAAATGTGTTACCATTTACGTACCACTCTCGGTTAGACTTTACTGAGGATTTTAAAATGGCAGAAATATTGAGTGACTGATTTAATAAGACCGTTAGCAAAAAATCAGCGTCTCCATATAAGTAGAATTGAAGAAACTACAAAATTTGAAATAAATCGTCAGGAATTATGAAGGAACTCAGAAAGATAAAAAATTGTAAGGGGGCAGATTCTTTCTAATTTTTTATTTAGTTTATCGTCAAATTCAAAAAGTTTGTTTTTCAGTAAAACAACACGTACAAGTAAAAGTAACGCGTTCGTTGAACTGAGATTAATTTTCATCATAATTTATTTTACATTTCGTCACACTTCATTTCAATATTGCGAATAATTACTGAACCGTCAAAAACATAAGATTTTTCGCACGTGAATAACTCTGAGCATTGCTGAAATTATTAATTTATTTCTCACTTTTTCATTAGCAGAGTCAGGTAAATTTCATTCTACTTCGGTTATTAACATCGTCTCTCACACTATTAGAAAACAAGGTAATCAGCCTATTAATTTCTGCATTTGATCCCCTGGATTGCGGTTATATTTGCTACCAGTACAATGTCTGCATCAATCATATCATTTCTCTTAATTCCTGCAAATTATCTTGATCTGATATATGGTCATCACAAGAAACTCTACAAAAACAAACGATTGTACTTTTATTAACTGGCTGAAACTTCTCGTAAAATATGCCAACAGCACACTGAAAAATAACCGTAAACCACAGGCAGAAATATAATTTGGGCATTGTGTCATTACATTCTGAAACGAGACTTCCTTGCTTGTGGAGTTACTGCATACTGAAAATGTCCCCAACACACAAGTTTCGTATTATATAAGATACGGATAGTTTTACAGAAAGCACTGACAAAAAAGAAAATTGCTTTACGCCAAAACATATAGAATCTCGACATTATCTGAAGGTTAATTTAAAAATTTACTAACAGAGATTTAAAAACTATAAGTATTAATTAAATGATTGTAAAAATTAACAGAAAAAGTAGTAGATTTTTAGAAGTAATCTGATTGCAATATTGACTTTTATTGAGCTGAAAATCAAGTGAAATAAAATTTTACTATAGTGGCCTTCCTTTTACAACTAATCAAACTGCTTCAATATAATTTCGGTAGGCAGACATGTAGGTGTTAAAAAATATTATTATATGATGATTATTTTTGAAACAGGAGTGTGTGGAAGTAACAATGCAAAACACATACAGTATATATATATATATATTCCAACGAATATAATGTAATATTAAAATTGAAATGTAAATTTTCTGTATTACACTCATTCTACATCTTAAGCAGTTAATCTGTGCGGTAATTTACGTAAAGACCAAGAAATATATTATAGTTTACATTCATCCTCGTAAGTAGGTAATTGGGTAACTTTTTTCCTTCTTCTTCTTTGCTTTCGGCATCCGTTGCAATACAGCCAACTCAACAGTGATTATGTGGGATCCAGTGCTTTCATTTTCTTCCAGTATGCATTTTCCAACCAATTATACACACTACAGGACGGGCATGACATTCTCACAGACTCAATCAACACTTAAACACTCATGCCCACGGCTGGACTCGAACCGGCGACCTTCGGCACGCGGAGCTAGGGCTCTAGCCCCTACGCTACCTAGGCCGGTGAATTGCTTCTCTGAATGAGATGCTTGCTTCAGAAATTTCAGTTTGTATCTCACACATACTCGAACAACAACATATCATTTTTTGATTTTCAGAACTTTGATGAAATTAAGAATTCCTGAAAGGAATCTATTGTCTCCTGGTACGATCTTATTTTGCTAAAAGCAACTTTCTATAAAAAAAAAAATATACCTGTATCAATGAAGCTTTTAGAAAATGTCCTGTTCTTTGTATTAAAACACTTCCACCAGAGAGGAATCAGAATGGTTCTTAGTAAATGGAGGTTCATGTTTTTTAGGGCTGAATCATACCAAAATATATCGAATAAAAAAGATCTTGACATTCCAGATATGCATTGTTAGAATAACATAATGATTTAAAAATTCCAGAAAAGGCAGGACATGTTTGTAACTTTAATATAGCTGCAAGTTCAATTCTAAACAATGTATACATTGATACTTAGGGCAGATGTCATAAATCCCGGATATTTCCTCCTGAAATGCGAAAGTCTCAGGATTTATTTCCCCACACACATATTTCAATACGTTTGTACTATGTAACAGTATGGCATTTGGATGAGTAAAATGTAAAGGACGGCTGAAATACTTTCGTAACACTCTCTAAAAAGCTTTAAGTTTACTTGGAAAACATTGCAGAATGTTCTAGAAATTAATGTACTAGTAATTAATTCGATTTTTAGTTCCTGGAATAGAATTACTTTTGTGAATTTTGAAACCTAGAAGGTTAACTGTGCGGGGACTCTTATATGACCAAACAATCAAAGCACAAAATTAATTATCGAACGTTTTTCACGAGTACACTTCTGTCAATTTCTAAACAGCTGCGTCAAATTTTTATGAAACACTAAACAAATATTATCTTTTCCTTTTATCAGAAGTGTCATATGTTACAAAATTTAATCACTAATAACCAGGAACTCAATTGCCGTAGAGGATTGCTATTTAAAACTGCCGCAAGCAAAAACAACATGTAGGCATTGATATGTTTTGGTCGAAGGTATTGGCAGGTTAGATGAATACGATTAAGAGGAGAAGGGTCTATTGATTTGTGTGAAGTGGTATTTTTTTCCTGATAGCAGGCTATCTCTGTCTGACAGACGATCAACGCGATGAGATACCTTGTGTAATGGAAGAAACACTCACCAGGGTGGCTAGGCGTGTTAGCCACCAAAGCACTGGCTCGAGGAGATACAATGGGGTCAGGGTCGAGTCCTCGTACGGGTCATCCTGACTGAGGTCTTTAGAGCATATCGCACAATCTCCTATGCGAATTTCGGTATGAATCCCAATCTCCACCTGATACTATACATTTCACGAACAAAAATACACTTTACACACAGAACACAAGTTACACATTTCGCGGATAGATGGCAACACATAACATTTCACCCTTATGATACACGCTCCAGATCTAACACTATACCCCGTTCCCCCTCATCTGTATGAATGTCACGTTCTTCTTGCGCCGATCCTCATCTCCCTACGCCCCCCCCCCCCCAACCCACTCCCGCTGCCCACTCCACCAAACAGACCGCTCTGCCCATTTAAGCTAGTGGCAAATTTCCCCTTCGCATTTAGGGGCAAGGGCAGTGGAATGGGGATTGAACAGACTTACCTTGAACCGCCTCTGTTAACTAAACGAATTATAACTACGATGTGTCGTGCACCACCTCCCCTCTTGATTCACACTAGCTTCCTGTTCTAACAGGTAGTTGGTAATCCTTAGTTGCTGTTACGAAAATAAAATAAATGGAGGAACTACTCTTACACAGAGTATCCGTAGCATAACAAACATTCATACTTATAACATCATTGTCAATTAACCTCATTCATAAATCTGGCAGACGATATGTGTACCAAAATATAATGCGTAAGTAAAAGCGTTTAACTTTCGTCCGCAAGGATCTGAAGTACAGTTCAGTCGCTTAAGTGGAAGTTTCAGTTGAACGCGCATAAGTGCCAGTTAATTTAAGGGGGTAGGCACAGTTATCAGGTTTCAAAAAAATGATTTTTTTCTTTCGATTCACAAAAATAGTTGTTACTTTTGACTTTATATTGTTGAAAATTTTTTTAAATATCTTTGACAGTGTGGGAATTACGCGTGATGAAGCAAAGCCCTGCACGATTGACAGCCACTTAAATCTTACTGCACTTGATGGTAATCCAAATCTTTAACCTTAAATATCTCAAAACAGCAATTCATCAATTGATTTTAAACATAACTTTTTTCCATATGCATAGATCTTTTTCAAATTTGTTGGACTTGTTCTACATACCAATTACTACAGTCCCTACCATTATTGTTTATGAAGATTTTCATAAGTGGAAGAAATGCCTTTATGTTTAGTAAAAAAAGCAAGAATTTTGATTTCTTGAATATTTTTCATTAACAACAAATGTGTTAAATTATTTGTTTAACTAATTACCTCGATATTAGTTTACAAGATTAAAACTCGAATTCTGCAAAATTTCAAATATTATGCTTTCTATCATTAAATACCTTAATGATGTCATACTTTTAACTCTCAAATTTGATGGTACATTAAAATATTGTTAAATAATATTTTTATTTTAAAAATCAATTTTTATATATAACTATAACAGTTCTATGGAGCTACGAAATTTGAATCCTCAAATTTAAATAGATTTGGAGAAAATGAAATTTCAATTAGGCCTACTACAAATATTTGTATGTGTTACCTGTACCTATTCCCTTAATCGGTAATTTTACCTGGTATTGGGAATTGTAATCCGAACTAATAAAGCATCGTAACGTATTTCACTCACGCAAAAGGATTTTTTTTAAAAAAAAGTTGACAAATTAAGGGCACTTAACATTTCCGGCTGAGTCTGTGATTCGAATTGATTGCAGACTTTTGGGTTAAACCACCAAGTTCTAAAAAGAATTCTTGATTATGAATGTTAAATAAAAACTGAAATTTCTGTTACCACTTTGTAGCGTGAAAAGTATTTGAAACACGAGATACGTCAACAAGTGCGTTTATTGAAACGATAATTAGCAGAAATGCGTATGTACCATTGATTCATTCACAAACAACATTAACATATTATCGTCAATACTTTTGTCTGTAAATTGGATGATAAGTATAAAATAAAAATCAATTAATTGATTAAACTGACAAAACGTGTTTTTCTGGCCTATGAAACCCAAGTTCCCACGAGATAAATTTTTATGGCCTTTGAAGAACTATTGTATTGCTTCCTAAAGAGTGATGTGATGAAACACTTCATACGAAATTAAATCTGGTGATTTACTACTCCAGAAATAAGGATTTCTTTACTTAACTGAATGTACGCAGAGCCACTAAACAAAAACCATAAAATTCCAACAGTAAACTATCTCTTTAAACACATCAATAAATAAAGAAATAACCTAGATTAAATCTTTTAAGCGATGATATTGAATGCCACTTTAATTAAACTTTTCATGAATCGTAACTTGACCACGAATACTAATCTGTAATCAATTAACAGTAAGAAATTAGTTGTTTGGGTCACTCTTTTCACAAGAATTTCTAAGGAAAATTCTTGTAAGAAAGGAATTAAAACAAATTATCTTAAAACAGACATATACTCCATATTGTATTAAACCATGATCCCCACTATTGAACAAGTAAATAGAAAATTTATTATTCTGCCAGTTAACAAGTTCAAAAATAACTGTCGTCGAAAGAACTTCAAACGCTCTCAAACATAGCTTGACAAAAATCACTCAGATATTGGTTAAATTTCATTTTTTGAGTGATTATACCAGTTTTTGTAAAACTTTGGAAAAAAACTAAAATCACATTGGATTAAAGTATCACAGTCGTTTGGGTGAAATCTCTGGCGTTAAATATCCCGAACAACCGAATAGACAAATCAACTGAATAGATAATGTAAAAAATATCAGTGCCATATAATAGAAACTTCAACAATCCACAGGAGGAAACAAGTAGCATTTTTAAAACATTTTTGCAATGTGGTAACAGAAAATAACATTTCGCACGAAAGTAATTGATGATTTAAAACAAAACAAATGAAATACCGTATGTTTTGAGTCTGGCTGATGCCGCGAACGCTGTAACGATATGAACACGATGTTAAGTTCGATCGGGCATTCTGGCATCAAAGTACGAGCCACATTAAAATGTTCTATAATTAGGTAATCAAGGCAACTGACAGGTGTTAGTATTCTATGGTACGATTGTACTTTTGTTGGGTAGACACACTGGCGCTTGAAGTTTCCTAATGAAGGCAGTAATTTCTAGAAAACACGTTGCAATTTATCGAAGATAGCGAAGTTAATGTAGAAGCACATCAAAAAGCGTACAAATTCTTGTAATTTATATATAAAAATCCGTGAATCAAGTGCGAAAAAGCTGTAGGCAATTCTATGCCTAAAAGTACGATAAAGAGGTACTTTGCCTCTGGAGACTGAGTTCTCAGTGTATCACTTTAAATAAAACCACAAATTTTAAATAACTTGTGGAAGCTGTTTATAAAATAAAATTGTAGTTAAAAAAACTAAAAACACTCTTTCGTAATAATGTTAACTAAAAGGTTAAAAATAATCTTTAAATATAAAGATTTTGTTTAACAGTGATAGGACGTCCCTCAATTCAGGATAAATTAATTTTTTTGAATAAGTTTAAAGAATAAAGTTACTGATTACAAAATTAACTTTAATGTAAAAAAAAAGCATGGGGTGGCTATATCAGTTGTCTTGTATTTTTTGTCGTTGGTTGTTTGTAAAGGTAGAGTCATTGTCAAAGTTGTGTAGAGAGCACCCCACGCTTTTTTTCCATTAAAGTTAATTTTGTAATCAGTGACTTTATTCTTTAAGCTTATTCAAAAAAAAAATTTATCCTGAATTGTGGGACGTCCTATCACTGTTAAACAAAATCTTTATATTTAAAGATTTTTTTAACCTTTTAGTATACATTATTACGAAAGCGTGTTTTTAGTTTTTTTAACTATAATTTTATTTTTAGCTTTTTAGTTCAGATAGTTTCAAAAGTATGTTTCCTGCTGTTGGCTTTTCTTCGCCAATCTCTCTTTTTCTTTGTCCTATAGGTTCATTTTTAATTATTATTTCCACGAGTTAAATACAATTCAATGGTCAGCTCAGGTCCTATAGCAGGGTAAATGTGGAAGACTACTCTTCTATAATAGTACGAAGTAATGTTTCGAATACTCACTATTCAACATCATGTTATGCGACTGCAGACAGAGAAACCTTTCTGAATAGGAGACAGTGGAAGACGATCGTCTTCAGCAACCAAGGCTCGTAAATCACACCCGGGAAACTGGAGATGGTCCCCAGCGATGATGATGATGATGGCTATATTGGCCGGGAAATCTCCGAAGGGTCTGGCCGCCAAATGATGAAGGTTTCTCGAATCGCGCCTATGCACTAATGTCATGGCTGCATTTGCCCAACTCGTAAACCCCTTCAAGTATTATGGTACGTGTAGTTTAACTTGAAATTCGAACCATAGGATATCCTAATCTTTTCCATTTGTAATATCCACAAAAATTCGAACCAAAATCGGGATTCGATCAGGGAACGTCTGTTCGCCAGTCACGCGCCTTAACCAAATGGGCCACAAAGGCGATGCGGAAAGTGGGTGAAAATGAGCCACATCTGTAATAAGATGATTAAATCACTTTAGTGTTTTTATTGTCAAAGTAATGAGATTAACAAGACATAGACACGAAATTATTGGATTGTCATCGGTTCTTAATACATGTACAAAATGTCAGACAATTCGGACTTTCTGAAGTGGGTGAAAATTGAACTGAAATTTTCAATTACATTCAACCACTTTTAAGTTATTTCTGACAACGCGGTGAGAGTGAAATTATTGAATTTTTATCGGTTCTTAATAAGTGTACAAAATTTCAAACGATTCGGACGTCAGGATGCGGGTAAACATTGAGATGAAAGATTCCATTACACGCAACCATTTTTATATTGTTACCGTCAAAGTAACGAGAATAGCAGGACGTTGCTAAGAGACTGCTGTATTGTCAACGGTTCTTAAAACGTGTGCAATTTTTTTCTGTTCTTACTGTCAAAGTAATGATAATATCAAGATATTGCTATGAAATTATTGTATTGTAATCAGTTATCAATACATGAGCAAAATTTCAAACAATTCGGACATCTTGAATTGGGTTAAAATTAAATTGCAAAATTTCACGACATTTAACCATTTTTCTGTTGTTACTGTCAAAGTAATGACAATAGCAGGATGTAGCTATGAAATTATTGTATTGTCACCAGTTCTTAATATGTGTGCCAAATTTCAAACTGCTCGGACATCTGGAAGTAGGTCAAAATGAAGTTGTAAAATTCAGTTACATTCATACATTCAGGGTGTCCAGAAAAGGACTCCCTGATTTCAAAATTAAATATCTCGAAAACAAAGATCGATAGAGGAATGCAGTAAACGGTATGTTTATTGTGACAGCTGTAAGAAGTGTATACAGCAGTGTGAAATAATAGTTACAAAAGCTGCTAACAGATGGCGCTGTACGCTGTACAGCTCATATCAGCATACATAAGTGAAATAATCGTATGAAAACAATGGTATGAAAACATGGTTTTAAACTCTTCCTTCGGTACGCTAACCTCCTTTCACGTTCAATGGTGGAACTGATCACCCTGAGCTTCGGATCACTATTTAGGCATTACGTATGGCGATTACAGCGCCATCTGTTAGCAGCTTTTGTAACTATTATTTCAAACTGCTGTATACACTTCTTACAGCTTTCACGATAAACATACCGTTTACTGCATTCCTCTAACGATCTTTGTTTTCGAGATATTTAATTTTGAAATCAGGGAGTCCTTTTCTGGACACCCTGTACATACATACATACATGTCAAGCTAATATAGAGCGTGTAAAAAAGCGTAGTTAGTGATGCAATGTTTTCAGCTCATCATCATTACCACATAAGTTAATGCCTGTAAATGTTTTACTTTACAGGAGAAGTACTGAGTTATGTGACACGTGTAACTGAATAATCCTTTCCGACTTATATCTTCGTCGAAATAATTACTCTGTGCTGCTAGTGTTAGCCGAACGCCATTAGCACCAGAGAATAATACAATGTTTATTATCTTGTCACTGATCGACGGAATGCATGAGAATGACACGGTTTGACAAAATGTAATAATGATAAATGTATTAAATAACTACTCTTTAAAGACGCAAGCATACGCACAGAAAGAATCCAGATCTTACGTGAATTCGGATTTTGGTATTTGAAAGACCACCTATGGTTAAAAGTATTCTTCTTGTTGTTTGGGATATACAGCACGTTGACGTTGTGGTCATCAGTGCCTTAATACTATTATGAATCCAATAGCACTATTTAAAGTGCCGATGTCAAAAGATAAGTCGTAGCAGGATGTAGTGATTTCGGAATGAGTAATTTGCTTCCTTTGGAAACGTTACCCCGGCGAAAAGGATATAGCTTGTCGTTAATAGCGGGGCCCATAATATTCAGAGATTGATCTGTGATCAAGTCTTATTTTTTGGGTTGTGTTGAGTAAGAGTTTGGAGTAATTAAAACAAACATAAACACACTGAATTACTTATTTTGTGTTTGATTAGGAATTCATCTGTTAGCAGCCAGGGTATGTAGTATAGTAATTAATTAGTTGATGTCAATCTTAACTAGCGAGGAATGGCGTACAAACTCCCAATACAGTTAGAACAGGTATGTGTGGTAGCGACTGAACTACTAAAACAATGTTGGAGCTATTAGCTATATGCTTATAAGCGATCGTATTTGTTTTATTTAAAATCGAAGATATTCTTTGCAACAGTAAATCGCACGATTGCTGTGTTAAACTTCTGTTATTTTTGTTAGGTCAAATAGAATAGCCAGCATTCTTGAAGACTTCATTTTGGTTGTAAGTGTTGTTTGGAAACTTGTTTCAGTTCGAGCTCCGCCGTGGACGGTATGTGAAAGCCTTCACTGAGAGCTTCGCACGAGACATCCGCCGGGAGATTCGAGACGAGAAGGAAAAGAAAAACCTGAAGGCGCCTGTGAGCACGGCCGATCCAGAGAAGTTCAACGAGACTACCGGCTGTGTAAGTGAATTCGGACGGAGCTGCCTGACCGGTCTACCTTAAAGCAACGCGGAGTGCGTCGGGCTGCCTGCCTTAAAGGGGAAAGCTGGCGTGCGTCCCCGGTGGTCTAGCTTTAGGTGGTACAACGTCTGAACTACCTTCACGCTAATCGTTAACGGCGTATAATAGATCATCACAAGTTTCACGCTTACCAAAATACTCATCAGTATAATTCACGATAAGGGGGTTTTACGGTGGTATAGCTCAGTTTTCAGGAAATGCAATCACATCTTTAATATACTAAACTTTAACAATACCGATACTTCTAGTGTTCCAAAAGCATCTGTATGCCGATCTTCCATAAACATACCACGAAATAGTTAGAAATATTATCAGTTCTCACATTTTTAGATCTCAAAGAAATTTGTGATATTAAACGGAGATATAATGACATTAAAGCTGAATAAAATAATTTAAAGTGATCAACTGTGTGTTGGCTATTATTGTCACTGTAAAGAAAGTAAACTTAAAATATTTGTAATATTTCCATTTCAACAACCTCAAATAAGCCTGCAGTGCATCCACTTTAACAGTAGTTAAAAAGGCATTATTTAATATAATTTCTTTTGAGAAAGCGTTTACTTCATTAAGTATGGAATGAAAAGACATATATTTATTAACTAATAACCTTACGGGTATATTGGTATTTTCACTGCTGCATTATCAATCGTACAGCCATAACCTGACGTACATGGATTTCCAACTGTCCCATCTAGTAAAATTGTCTTAATGAATAACGATTTGAGGCATGCATGGTGTAAGTGAACTAAAAAACAAAACAAAAATGCATTTCCCACCGATATACATATGTAATGGGCACTGTGATAGACATAAAAGACATAGAAAGTGATGTAATAAGAAAACTAATTAAAAGATTAGCCCTAATGTACCATTACTTTCGTTTTCAGCCTTCGTATTTTTCCAACACCCTCCACCGAGTTAGTGGTCTGGATGGTAAAAACAAAATTAGCCTTATCCGTATCAGAGATTTGAGGATCAGATTCCCATAGACAGTATTGCTGATCTATTTTTCGTTCACTGTTCAGAATGAATTGGTATTCAGCGTTGCAGATTACACTTGATACTCATGATTTGTCAATTTCATCCGGAAGAAAGATTTTGTGTGGCCAGCATCTTACTAATGAATATAGTAGGGATACTGGATCCAGACATGTTGTTTCGATGACTCCATGTCAAACAAAATGAGAGGCATCAAGAGCCATCATAATCTCAATACTCAAGTTATTAAATTATCTACTGTTGATAAAGAACATTCTTAAATCCAGCGTGAGTTGAGAGAAGTCATCATTGCTACCAGAGTATTTTCCAAGAATTCCAATTAGTCTTCAAGGTCACAAACTTGTTGTGCTTTATTTAAGGACGAAATTTAAATAAAACTTCTTCTTGTTGTTATTTACTGAAGATTCGCGACAGGACAAGTAGGTATTCATCACCCGATTTATCAGAACGTTAAAAGTAATCCTTGAGACTAACACAAAATAAAATTCCTAGCACGTCTTATAAAAAAAGGATCTTCTCTTACCATTATTTACCTCATAAAACAAGATACTCGTTCGACACTCAATTATCAAAACTCACTTTTGAGCTGTGTTAAGTAAATTGTTTTCTCTCTTGTGAATATTACTTTAATCATGAACAACAATTCGGGTAAATGAAAGGGAAGTTACAAATATTTGACCGGTTTTAAGAATCTGCCCTTTTTGTAATCTTTAGAAAAACATCAAAGAATGGATGTATCTAGTACAGACTTTATACGACTACCTTAGTTTCGCCATAGACGAGGGAATGGGGTGGAGTACAACCAGTGCAATTAGATTCATGAGCAGATATTGTGGTTGTACGTGTCATTAAATTTAATACAAAAAAATCGAATCAGAGAAAAAAAGAGATTATAATGGATAGTGCATGGATTTAAATGCCTTAGAAGTTTTGTAATAAAGTGGAAGGAATGATGGAGATATTAGTGAAAGATAAATGACATAGAAGGCAGAAATGAAATAAGGTTATAAAATTCTAAGCACTGCACATTTTAGTCCTCAGTGCTAAAGAGATATAATCATATTGGCTACATTTTATTTTGCACATAAGCTTACCTGAAAGTTTCATGATAATTTTCTGTCGAGTTGATACCAAACCTGTTGGGTGAATGGTAACGCTCAGTCCAGACATTCGGGAGAATCTCCACCCGGCCATACAGATCTCGGTTTTCCATTGTTTCCCGAAATTATTCCATGTGAGTGGCAGAATGGTTCCCTCGAAACGTCGTGAAAAAATACCTTCCAGTTTCTTCACCGCAATCATCTCCCACGTGACGAAAACAACCAAGAAAAATAAGTACGTACTGGATTTCTTTATCACTACCATGGTCAGTAACATTACTTTACCGAATCTATGACTTCAATATCATCTGATGGGTTTAAATAAAGATTATCCGAAGCTTACAAGTAAGAGCCAATAGTCGGCGTTGCCATAGCCAAATTGTCCTGCAATTCAACGCATTTTCACAATTCTTACTGTTTCTTATACTAATAAATGTTTTCCACAATAAGTCACTGCAGTTTCATGGGAACCACTTAAACTTGTTTTTACCCAATATAAGGCTACCAAAATTTCTCGTAGCCTGTTTCGACTCGATTTCGTTGTTAATCGATGGTGTCCAAGAAAACAACGATATTACAATAACGCCACTCTACGGAAGGCCTGCCAACACTGAGCATAGTACAATAACTCCTGACCGTACAGACGTTTGTATTCCACAAAACAATTCTTGTAAAAATAGGCCATATCTCGTGCTTGTGCAGTAACTAAATGTTAGGACATACTGTTTGAGCCAAGTCTACACTTTACAGTGTGTATTCGCTTCACTTTATAAAACAGAATGGTTTATCTCGGTGTTATAGTTCGTTATTTAGAATTTAAAAAATCAGATGACTTAGGCATTATGTATTCCGTTTTTATATAACTACTAGTGTAAGCCCGTGACCTTTTTTTGCGTATCCTCACGGGTTTACAATAGTTCCAGTTTATTGGGTCAAAGATTATGATAGGTTGATCTGATCTCATGAAATACGATCATCACCTGTGTTTCATCCTTCTGGCGAATAAAATCTCTTGAGTTTGAAGAACTTAATAGACGTATGTATTAAACACGGACAGGGACGATCGCGTTATCGTACAGTAGTTTCAAATGACATAGACACGAACTTGCTGAAACTTGTAACTGACCCTTAAAGTTCATTCTGTAAAATTTGAAGAATTCCTGTTTGCTTCGAAAGCATCAAGTTATTTTTTATTGACGCTGGTTATTCATAATCTTTGGTCATAGTGTCTGTAACGGCCAGAGAACTTAATACAGATTCCAGATTATTAAACAGTTGAGCAACTCCGAAGAAATGAATTGCCAGAATACTCGATTCGGTAACATATTTAGTCTGATCTCCACTTTAAACAACCTAATAACTCAGGTACAGCGAATATAAACAATGATAATTGACGAAAGTAGTCAGTAAAATACGTAAAATGGCAAATAAATCGTAAAGTATAAACTTTGGTCAAGCATCAACATTAGCGAAAAGTTTAATTAAACTGAAATTTAGCATGTGCCGAAATGACAATTGGCATTCGTGGTTGCAGCAGAGCCCATGAGTAATTTAAGTTTTTTATGTTGCTTTCATTAGCAACATCTTACTGAAAAGCAGTTCCACGTTTTTTCAGCCATAATGATAATCGATATTTTTAACCAAAATCAAACTTTGTGAATGTATTATGGCAATTAATTTGGTAGCAGCTTGTGAGGTACACAACATCACCATTTGTGATTTTTTTGATATTAGTAAGATTGTTTTTTTTACGAGTATTATTTAGTATTTATAATTGTAAATACTAACATTGCGTTTCTAAGGTCCCAGAATGTCAAGGGAGGTATACAAGATCTTTGGTTAAAGATAACTGTTGAAGATTAGTTGACGAGAAAATGGAATGAGAGAAGGTGGGATGAGAAAAGCTTAACGGAGAAGCTGTAAAAAACAACCTGGCGGGATTTATAACGGAAAATATTAGACTGAGCGCAGAAGAATAGTGTAACGATAAAGTTAATGAAACATGGTGATGTTGTGTACCTCACAAGCTGCTACCAAATTAATTGCCATAATACATTCACAAAGTTTACTTTTGGTTAAAAAATATCGATTATCATTACGGCTGAATAAAGGTGGAACTGCTTTTCAGTAAGATGTTGCTAATGAACAGTTGTAATTGATTCTAATTTGAAAGATAGAAGATAAGTGGAAGATTTTTTATTTCATATTGAAGTTACAATAAAGAGAATTGAGTTGATTCTTAAAGTACATTTGGTAATAGTATTACCGAGCGTGGTGGTGTAACGGATAGCGTTCTGGCCTCGCATTTGGGAGGACGGCGGTTCGAATCCCCGTCTGGGCATCCAGATTTGGGCTTTCCATGGTTTCCCAAATCACTCCATGCAAATGCCGGGAAGCTTCCTTAAATAGGCCATGGCTGAATTCCTTCCCATTCCTTGCCCCCATCCTTTCCCGTCTCTAAAGACCTCGCTGTTGAGAGACGTAAAGCAGTTAAAAAAAATGTTAATAGTATTGTTATTTCAGCGGTGGTATCGAATGAAAACCAGTGACGGACATAGAAGGATAAATAAAGATCCTATTTGAACTAATCGGACGCTGGAAATAATATCATTTCTAAAAATAAAAAACCTTACAAGCTGCTTAGCTATTAAATTATAGATATAACCTCGAATTTGTTCTAATGATATCTCTGGTCACTGTTGATTTGCAAGCAAAAGCTGACACGTGACACCAGCCAATAGCTATGAAGGTGAGTTAGCTTAGGAAATTATATAGTAAATACCTTAAGTATGTTGCTTTTTCAAACCAATAAATACGTAAAAGTGACGATTTCCCTCGATAGTATTTCAGTACTTACGAGAATCGCCTGATCTTTTTTTAATTCTAAACAAACTAACTGTAACACCGGAAGAAACCATTCTGCTTCAGAAAGTGAATATGCACTGAAAACTGTAGACATGGCTCAGAACAAGATCTTATAACTTATTGTCAATGCACAAGCACAAGACTTGGCCTATTTCTACAAGAATTGTTTCTTCTTGTAAGTTGATAGCTCTTTCCTAGTTGTTTGTCAAATGTAACGGTTCCATTTGCAAATCGGTGGATAAGAATTCAAGATATCAAAATACATTACCAACAATGCCCCACTCTCTGACAAACAATAAGTGTGCCACCTAGCAGAGCATGCCGACTTTCGCGAATTTAATTATCACTATGAGTAAACTTCGAATAACTTCCAAACTAAGCCTAGAAAAAAGTAGAATTTAATATGTTAGTTACATTTGCTCATCTCTATGCATAAAATAAATCCAAAACAAAGCTATTAACCCGCAAATGAGAGACAAATTTTTTTCACCAATATTAGACTTTTTAATGATTTTGGAATGAAACCATATATATGTGTAGCAAATATCAATTTCGAGGGCCACGTGGGACAGTGGAATTTTATGGTCGGGGGATCTTAGTCGGAAAAAAAACTGAATTTCACTAACTTCCAAAGTATGAAGAGGGAGAAAGAAAAATTTAACAAATTAGTTAAACTTAATTAAAATTTGAGGCACATAAAGTTATTAGGGTACCGAATTTCACCTTTTCTACGACTGCAGAAAGTAGCCTAGAGTTTTGACCATCATCAGAGAGATAGTGCATAACAAAATCGACGAGAGTTGTATTTGAATAACATCCAGACTAAGAATAGGAATGAAACAAAATTTAGTATATTTGCTAAGATTGCTCATATTTGTGTATAATGGAAATTTTAGGCATGAAGATTCAATAAAAACAAAGAAATTGGGGTACAAAAATTGCCCTAATCGCTTCGAGAAAAGGGTGGGCAGTTGACTTTCTCGTTAGAGTTACTAATAATTAATACATACCTTGCAGCCTCAGTGGGATCAGAGCTTAGGACGACGACATTTTTAAAGTTGAAGTCTAAACGACGAGACAGTAAACTGCACATCATGATCATTAATACTATTAAAAGGCCAAACTTGCTCAGTGTGTCACCGGCATTCGGTGGCAGGCTACAATGGTCATAGATGATACTACCAACTCGATTTGGTGCACATTATTAACAAAAAATCTATTTAATTAAGTATCCGTGAAGAATAAAATGTCAAAACACTGCAAGAAAAGTATGCATTGGATTTGAACTAACGTATTAGTTACTAGTTGTTTTTTTATTTATATTCGTTCCATGTAGATAATGTCATAAAAGTATTTGTAAAAAAAATGTAGCAACGTTAGCGGAAATTTTAATTAGATTGACATTTAACCTTGGTCAGAATTGCAACAGGCATTTGACGTTACAGCAGAGGGTATAAGTAATTTTAAAAAAATAGTTAAATTATTTTTATGAGCGCCATGTTACTGGATAAAATTACTTCAGGTGGTTGAAAGAAGTTCAACATTTATCGCGGTCTCTGCGGCCTGAGCAAGAAGTAAAACAAACATTACGTGGCATAACGCAAGCTTTTAAGATTTATTTTTCTCCTCTTTCACTGAAGCAATATTACTGACGTCATTATTTGAGACAGGTGTAAGTAGGTCCAAGGGATCGTGATGTATACTACAATAGAAACTTATACAGCATTACAAAATCAGGGTTAAAATGTCTTTTAATAACAGATGTAATTAGCCAAACAAATTGGAAGGATTGATTTGTCATTTTTTGGCGGACTTAGTACCTAATGTGTACATAAATAAGCTGGCTGAACAAAAAAATATGACTTAAATTCGGAACTATTTGCTGAAAGATTCTTGCTGCAATAGCTCATCCGTTTCCACGCACAGCGCCGGAAGAAAAAAGCAATCTGTCCTGCGCCTGATAACGTAATAACTCCTGTGACGTACGGCGAGGGAAAAATGAATTCCCGATTGAGACTGGTCGTTCGCACTCGGCTCCAGGCTAATACGAGCACGCCGCGGCACGCTGTGGACCGAGTCAAAGGCTGGTCGGCGTGCCGCGGGCTGCCGAATGGCAGGCTGATTGAAACCGGTCGCGCTTTGAGGCGCCTGGCCTGCATTACCGAGATTTCGCGTTATTTCATTAAAACGGACGCAGCTCCCAAGCCTTTCCGCTCACTCGGGCGAGCTCCTCTGACAACTGAGAACGCGACCACAGGACGCTCCCCAGCAAGTGGACGTACGCAGCAGCATTTCACGGTACACAGGAACGGCTCTGTCGTTCGTTCGAAAACAGCACGTACGAGGTATTCGCGGAATATGTGCTTCTCTGATAACTTTGGGAGATAGGATATACTTCTTCAGCATCACGTTGTTGTTAACCATTTTACCAGACATTGCTTGTTAAAACGGTAACGCCATTAAAAAAAAAAGTACCATAATTTTTTACACACCTAAACATAATTCAGTAGCAAATTTTAATTTATTAAAATACAAATGTAACTATTACCGAAAATATGGCAATTTTTTTTTAAGCATTTAACCTCTTTTTCGTAAAAATTCAGTGGTCAAAATTTTTATCTTGATAGTTTAATAGCCCTTCAAAAATAACTGGTATCACCTACGGCGATAGTAGGAATTTGTTCTGGTAACGTTTCTATGAAAAAAACGAAATACGGTTAATTATCACAGTTTTTATCGATATTTTTGTGATTTTATTAAACTTTCTCTGTTTAGATTCTCTGAGTATTTGGTTAGGATTTTTTTAAATCTAATCCGTTCGAGTTTATTTGACGGGCATTTTTATTGTTATGAAAAATTTTCTAAGCATAATTTAAAAACTAGTAACTGCTATTTATTTGACTGATATATTTCGTAATTACCTACATTTCGAATAAACGTTCAGTGAGTTTTAATAAACTTTAATGTATGTTATCTTTTGTCTAAAATTATTAGGTTATATTTCGCCACATTTTTTAATAATTCCTACAGCGTAAAAATCTGATGCTTTTCTCCTCACATGAATTTTTGCATTTAATCGTCATAAATAAACAAAAAGAAACGTAAAATTAAACCACCGTACCATTATAACTTTTTTAATCTCTGTCTCTCATTAAATTTTTTAATCCCTGCTCTTCGTATTTTCGTACATTTACGTACTTCCACAACAGTCAATTAGTCTACTTTTTAGCTGTAATCACAATTACACTTTCTTTTAATAATATAAGTGCAAATAAAATCAAATTCAATTATATGTTTGAAAAATGAACCAATGCAGTTTTTCATTAGAAATTTGCCTGTTAACTAAGCAGCGCTGTGGTAGCAGTCCTGGTAACTACCGGATCGGGCCTTATCGAAACTAGCCGAAGGTTGCCGAGCCGTTGAGGTGAGTCTAGTTACCAGGCACAATGCATCTCATTATTTACGTTGTTATGTTATTCAATCGATTGCTTGAAATAGTTCTCTTATCTTCTGGTAATTAATTCTATGTTAATAGATATCACTCTTAAATACTCGTACAACGTATGATAATTAGTATCACACTTCACTGAATTAAGCCTAAATTACTAGGATTTGCAAAATAATGAAGCAAAGCACACACGAAGTTCGTCGTTCAACGTCACGTTTTAATAGATCCTGTCATATAAAAATCACTACCTGTGGTTACACAGCAATAAAGACGCTCCAATTATGTAAGTTGTATGAGAGAGTAGTGAGTGAATAACAGTGTAAAGGACAGAATATTTTAGGTAATAGGAAAATGCATCTGGATATGAGTTATTCATTTTATTCTCCGGTAGCTACGAGTTATAAGTTGCCTCGAACCGAGTACGCGCATTGCCGAGTTAGATATACCAAACCAGCATTAGCTCTGAATACACGCGTGTTTACCTTTGAGTCAAACACATCCCGCCTTCAGCACACCTTATATCATGGCGCGACGACATCTTTGATTTCTCAGTAATGGCCCAGAATGTAGCGAAGGCGTAACATAATACCGGAGAGAGTCTGCGTTCTTACAATTTAAATAACTTCACATTATGATAACTTGTAGATTCAAAGTCTCATGTAGTTTCAGTTTATAATATCCCGTAGAGTGATAACTTTGTTAGCGTCATGGTCATATTGTTCGACTATTCATTATAAAGTCTTTCTTTGAGTTTAACTTCAACTATTCCACTTGTTCCGGGTATCACATTGTTGTGCAGTTAAGAAGCATCTAAATATGATTTCCAGTAGTACGTTGATACAACTTGTAAAACTAGTCCTGCGTTTTATTAAGTTAATTAATAACAGTTAGTGAGGTTATTACAACACTACACTTTGACCTACCACACGGAGGCATCGATACTTCGTAATTTATTATTTTTGACTTGGTCGCCACCAGTGGTTTGACGAACGTGCTAATAATACTTACAGTTCTCTTTGATGCTAAGAACTCACAAGTTCATAGGAATCAGCAATAAGCAAGACAAACTCACACATGGGAAGTACTAAGTCGAACAACTTTTTTATTCCAACAGTTTGTGTTACACATTAGTACGCCGACCACCAACTGGAATTAATTATCACTTATCCGGAGATTACAAGTTCTTTATGAGTGGAAGGTTTAATCACAAAATACTCTCCTTCAATCAGCAGTATATTAAATGCCTGTACAACAACCACCAGTTCACAACAGCATATTAACAGTTCTCCAGGAACGTCTCCGTGTATTTTCACACCATCTGACTTGTCCTACGTTAGCGACGTCAAGCCAATATTCGTTTTCCGTCGCGGACGCGCGTATAACGTATCCATATGCCAGAATATGTCTTCAAGAACACACCACCTCACTTTCAAGCAACTATACTTTTCCCGGGCTGCTGCCACGAGAGTTAATACTTGACTGACTGCGAGTCTAGCACAGAGTGTCGCTTCTCGCTCTCTGTTGATTATCGATACATGCACAGATACTCTTTAATCATGGATAGCTAGGCTACTGTAATGTCACAAACTGTTGAGCTATTATCGTAAATATTCTTCCATCGGAATACAGCAAATGTCTGTTAGGATTTTATGAGTAAATGATGTTTCAGTTATTACCCAACGGTGTTTGCAAAGAGCTTTATCTGTCAGTGTTAGAAATAGAAACCCTGGTTGTAATTTCACGTTATATAAATGTGTGGAGCGACCGCGTAGCTTATGTTGTAGAGCATCTGACCCAGGCCGTGGACAATCTGGGTTCGATCCTCGATGAAGCCGAGGATGTTTGTTCATCAAAGGTGAACGTCCAGAACGGCTCTCTAGACCCTCTCAGCCTGATATCAAGTAAGTACTGTGGAGTAAACTCCGCATGAAGGTAGAGAATCGCCAGAGCGTGGTGTTCACCATATCATATCCTTCTAGTGCCAATATGTGTTGAGAATTAACGGAACAGAAAGAAACCTGGACCAGAAAATCAATAAGTCAGAAGAGCAGCAAGAACATTCTTGTAACAGTATTTTTGATAAAACAAGAGAGAGTAAGAAAACATGTATGGAGCATGTAATTAAGATAAAGAAATAGTCAAGAAACAATACAAGTTAAAGATGAAACGAGAGCACAGGAAGCATAATACATGGTCTAGAAAATGAAACTGAGCAGTTAAACCTATTACAACAAGAATTGGAAATTAAAGAGACTTGAAGAAAACATTGAAGATGCAGATTTTACATTAGAAAATACAATGGTGAAGGTATTAGCAAAGACACTTTTGAAATCGAAAACGAGGAGCAAAAACATGAAAGGAAAGTAGGTTGCTGCGACGAAGAAGTGAAGTGTCTCCCAATAAGATGGCAAGTGCTGAGCAGCAAAGGAAACTGGTTGAACTCGTGAAGGCGAGAATGCAATCTGACAGTAAGAGAACATTGACTGTTGCGATGTTGTCAGAGTTTTCGATAAGAATTGAAAAACCAAATGCAGGAATACTGGATAGAATAAAAACAAAATGGCACATAGTAGCAATGTATAATGTTGGAGGAAATGTAGGAAAATCTAAAGAAATGTGTGAGTTGAACAAAAGGAAGAAGAAGCGCGGATTCGATTTGTGAAATGAAGGGAAGAATATAATGAAGATTAAAGAAAGGAAGATTAAATGTGGGAGGCCGAATAAAGATGAGCTAAATCCTATGTGAAAAAAGTGAGAGATTATAAAAGCATATGACTTGAAGAGCAAACTATCCTAAAGTGACATGTTAGAAGAAGCATGTTGCAGTGTTTATATTTACCTGTTAAATCTTGGAATTGTTATGAAATTCAAAGACTAATAGTTATGATTGAACATTAGCTTCAAATAAAAAAAAAAATTTTTTTTGGTAGTTGTTAAAATCAATCCATTTCATGGAATGATTTAAAAACTAAAAAAATGGGGGGGGGGATATATAAGGAAACAACGCATTTACATGATAGATATTTGTGAAAAATTCTTCTACGTACGAAATTCATTGTAGTAGTATATGGTTGGACCACAGATTATTATAGTCAGCGGCAGCTCTGCAGAGCATACTCTTTGGTTGTTTTAGTTAGCAGAGAAGCAATAGCAACGTATGGTTGCATAAATCTGATTTAAGTGATTTGTGTTGTAGTAAAAACAAGAAAAATGTTAACCTGGATGTACAAGAAAGAAATTAGTGATAAATAAATAAATTATATAAATGTAAGAAGTAAAATCAATAAAAAAAAATTATTCTTACAGTTTGAATGAAAATGCGGTGTTGTACCTCAGCGAATCCTACGGAAATCGACAACCAGTTGCAGAAGTTACGTTACCTTTACCCGTTTCTATAAATGTGTGATATTGAGTATGTATTGGCGAGCAGCGTGGTGAGGTCGTTCGAGGTAAGATGCGATGTGAATGTAAATCCCTTTAATTAAATATTAACGTAGTCACGGAGTACTTGCGATAATAATGGCTGCCCTGGTGTCTCCTGATGAATGATTGCAGTAGATTTAACCTAAAACACTAAACTAGCTCAAATTAATTAAGTAATACGTATAACCAAAAAAACACCACCTTCTCATCTTACAATTTGGCAAAACTTTCTCCGCATTACTCCTAAAACACAGTTTTGAAGAACTATAAACCATTAGAAAAATGGTATAAAATTAAGTTTACACTTCATCGGAAATTCTGTACTAAGGATTACTGAATTACCGATCCTCATGTTTGAGCAATTAAAATTCGGCACCGGTTTTATAGTTTCAACCAAATCCTGGATGATTTCTTTCAAAAGCCATATCCTAATTCTTTACCGTTAATTGTCCCAATTCTATTACGGCTTCAGTGATCCTTAAGATCCTTAAAGTCCTACTAAGCGAAGGAAATTCTATTCAGTAGTCACAATTATCAATTTTAATGTGTCTGGGTATTATTCGGTTCAGGTTGTTCATTCTGCGGAAAATATTAATATGCTCATTGAAATAGTGGGAATTCATCTGACTCACTATTTATTCACTGGGGGAGTTCTCTTATACGGTTGGTTATAATAAGACATAGATCCAGAAACTTCAGTACAGTACGCTCTCATGGGCAATAATATTTGTTTCACAGTCTCACATTCTTTCCAGTTCACAGTTATGTCTACACAATTTGAAATCTAAACGGAGAATTGATGTAATGCATACGATAATGAAACAGCGAACGTTATAGTCAAGTTAACTCGTTGCTCAAAGCAATAGAAAAATTGAGAATTTATAAATTTCAAAAAATTCTAGGCTATTCCTCAATGATAATTACCTTTTGATGTAAATATTAAGACATTACGTTACAAAATATTCTGTAAGTTATCTGAATAAATTTATATATAGTTTCAAAGTTCTAAAGTCCTTTTTGATGAATCCTGAGTAGTTAGTATATCTCCATTTGTTTTGTTTGAGGTAGATAATTAATTGTTATGTCACAAAATATTTCAATATATTTTCCGCTGTGCTCACAGGGTCACTTCAGTAACTTTGAATCATTAAATTAATGTTTAAAGCCATATTAATAAATTTTTATAGTTATATTGCAAATTATCAATAGATAATTGTCAACTTTTGACAGCATTTTCCTGAAAGATGATTAGAATCAGCTCTGATGTTTATGCTAGTCTTCTTTCTTCTTCTTCTTCTTTTTCTTCTCCACCACCAATGTTGATGAGTTTCCTCCACCTTTCCCGGTCTAAAACGTCCTCTTCTTTCGGTCCTAAGTTTATTCTGGATCTCTTTCCACCCACAGGCATCCTCCATGCTTTCTTGATTGGCTCTTCCTCAGCTCTTCTCATGACATGACCATACCACCTTAATCTTCCCTCTCTAATGATGTCACTAATATTAACTTCTCCAGTTATTTTTCTTATCTCTTCATTTCGAAGTCTGTCCCTCAGTGAAATACCCAATAGTCACCTGAGCATCCTAATCTCAGTTCTCTCCAAGAGGTCTTCCTCTGTTTAACGTAAACCTCATGTTTCTGACCCATAAAGCATAACCGGTCTTACCATAGTCATATACACTTTAAGTTTCAGATTTTTAGGCATCACACCAGTCATTGGAGTTAAATAAATGAGTTAAAGTTAGCTTCAAAGTTTTGATTTGTCAGACACCGCTCATTGAAGTATTTAAGTAACTGAATGATTTAATTTAGCAATATTCTAAACTACTAGCATCCAGTTATATTAAATAATACTTAATAATAGTCCACTATGTTCTAACATACCAAAGTGGTAGTAATGTCATAACCTGCATGGTACCCGACAAGGTAACCTCATTACAGCCGTAATAGTTTTCACAATTAATCAGTTAGCAAAATAGTAACATCACTAGACGTACTAAATTTTTTTCCGAAAAAGAAGTGAACATGCCGAGCTATCAATCCTATTCCTGAATTGTGAGAAGGATATGTTATCATTTGAAGTAAATTACTTTGAAGATGACTAAAGCGATGTTACATACAGACTTAGGAGCATAACACGAGGTAAGGCGCAGCCGTAGGTTCAGGATTCACCACACTGCACCGTTTGTTTGTTTATGAAGCAGGAAATATTTTTTGTGAATAAATTATAGGCTTTACTCAACTCTTCTGCTTAAAACCCATAAATCCAGTTCCTTTGTATCATTCACCAAATGCGTAAAGATCTTTTATTTTTCTTCTTTTAATCCTCATTTATGAAAGTGACCTAGAAGCGTAATAAATGTTTCGTGGCTTTTGATTGCGTAATTATTTTTCACAGTCTCCGTGACATATTGATGCAACATAGCGTGAGGGCCATAGGTCTCCTACTGCACGATCACAGCTGGGGTGTCGGAACCCTTGCCGCCATCAGGCTTCGGTTCGCATCGCACTTTTAACGGCCCTGCGACGATCTCGGCGGCCGTAATTACGGAAAAGTGCCGGCCGGGCGCCCTGGGTTCGTTAGCGCGCAGTTTGCGAGCGGAGCACCTGCGTCCAGGGGCAGAATACCGCACGCAACACTAGGCTGGCGGAAATATCGGCTGTGCTCTCACTGCAGTATCCAGATACGAGAGAACGACACACAAGGCGACTGAAAAATCCCCAAATATGGGGGAATAAATATATATCTCTCTTCTTATAGGTCTCTCGTACATTTATTCAGCTAATGCATAAATTCATGCGATTCATTTCTGGCATTTTTATTCGATGATTTCATATCTCTGAAGTTTTGGTAACTTCGCCAGAGTATTGTGTGAAAAAGTTGAGCAGCAGTAGCCTACTCACGAAAGCAGCTTTTGATCTCAGAAAATTTTATTCTAGTTTCTGTCATCAACTCTTCAGTTTTCGGTATAACAAAAATATAAATTAATTTTAGTTCCATAGAGCTGACAAACTTTTTCCCAGTTACCCTTACATTAACCCGTGCAGGAAAAAGCAATGGCATTAAGTAAATCTCTGTTGATAAAAACTTGTAACAATATTACACCCCGCCAATCATTATTACTTTCCTTAATTAATTGTAAATGTTTATAAATAGCCATACTAATGTATGTAAATCAATTTTCTGTATTGTAGGATCCTACAGTTTACAGTGTGTGTTAGTATCGATATATAGTGTTAAGATCTTTGGTGGTTGCGATTGTAAGCAGCACAGAGTCAGGACGCGAATTGTCGTAACGCAACCATCTGTGTCTGAAATCATAAAAATTTCTAATTTTTGTCTGTAATAAAGTCAAGAAGTGATGTTAAGCATACTAAAATATTGGATTTTCTAACTGATGCATTTGCAGTTATTTAGAACTGTGATATTATTTCCTTCTTAACAACAGTTGCTGTGATTCGAGGTCATTAGAAGCGGGATGGGACTCTGGGGACAAGGAACTGAAAGGAATTCGGCCATGGCCTTTTAATGGAAGCATGCCGGCATTCGCCTGTAGTGATTGGGGAAAACCATGGAAAACCCAAATCTGGATGCCCGGACGGGGATTCGAACCGGTGTTCTCCCGAATGCGAGGCCAGAACGTTAACCGTTCATCCCCCCACGCTGGGTACTGATTAATTGACAGTGTTCTCACTTCAAAGTTAAATAAGCAGCAGCTACAAAGAGTTCGATATGAGATAGACCTTCTCGTACATAACATGTAATATCCTGCAGAGTAGAAATGTTAATATACAGTCTGATTCTTCGGGAACTGACGTGGTTTTTGAAGCCTGCCAATTATCTACTCTGATTAGGGAAGCTCATAAACCGAGGCTGTTTTAAAACATTATGTCAATGTGTAAATTAAAACTAAAATATTTCCTCAAGATTATCCGCCCATTTTAGCATACGGTTCTTAAAATCCTTAAAGAGTACTTGTATTTGCCAATAAAACGTTATAACATTATGGATAGATACCTAGCTTCATTGGAACATTGCTTTAACAGCACTCGACTAAATAACATTTACTCTGTGTATTACTCAATCAAATATCTCCCTGCTTGCGGATGTTGGAACTGCAACTCCGCCTTTGATCATCGAAAAGTCAAAGACAATTTTAATAATAAACGGCCTTGCACAGGAGATACAATTTGTGCTTGGTTTCTGATGACATACCTCCATTATCTGAAGATGACTACTATGGAAACGACTGAAACTTTCTACTTGATTATCTAAATTCTGATGCATTCACGGTTCATACAAAAATATTTTAACTATCCAAAGACTGCACATAAGAGCATAAAAAAAACAATACATTAAATTCCTATAGCAAACAGTATAAGACTTGATCAACGGGCGTTTTAAATTGAAACTAATCAGGGAATTCCAAGTGCAAAAAATCCCTCCAACTACTAAGTAGGAACATTAAACTTCCTAAACATCCTAGAAACATACATCTCTGACCAGTCTAAATTATTAAAAGCGTATAACTATCCCATCATAGAAATAATTGTTTTTAATATATTAATTTATACTCATTGTATAACTTAAATGAACTAATAAAATTAGTACAAAGAAACAGTGAAAAATCTAATTAGTAACAAAAACACCAAAAATAAGCTTAGATATAGACAATGTGATTAAGTTGCAAATTCCTACAACATAACGATAAATGTAATATGGGTTGGCAGGTATTAGAAAATGAATCACAAAACAGACTCTTGATAAGAAAGAATGTAGTTGGTAAAAATCATTTACCAACCAATTGTAGCCACGTAAATACATCTCTGTGCCCCTTTTTTCGATATGCCAATTTTTTAATGCCATCGTTGACAACTGTTATGCAGATCGTGGATATAAAAATCAACTACACATACTATTGCTCCATACCCTAACAGGCCGTCTGCTAGCGTGTTTCAAGATAGCTCTATTCAATTCGCCTTTTTCCGTATCTTCGTCGCAGTGAAAGTATATATAACATTGGGGAAAAGAAGTGATTTACTGATACTTAAAGACATTATTTCTTATCCTGTACCTGCATGGATTGAAACGTGCAGAGGAGATAAAAGCAAATACCTCTATTTACACATTTTGGTCCAGGGCAGAGTATAGCTGTAGAGATGCGTATTTAAGACTCCGCGGTGTTATAAATGAAAGTTCTTAATCCACCAGTTGGCTCATTGTACACTGGGATTTAAAGGAGAATTTCGAGGAATTACGAGTTCAGCGTAAATGCGTTATGAATATACAGAGATAACAGAAGCGTCAGTTATTTCCAAGGAAATCGTTTAACAAAGTCCGCATTATCAGATGTTTTCATGGGGTTTTGTTTAATTATTTTTGTTTGTTTTTTATTCGTTTCAGCGGATCAGACCTTTCAGCCAGCTACAGTATTTTATTTCGTTTTAAAAGAAAAACGTAGCTCTTGGATTGAGGAAAGACGATAAGCACACAGAAAAGGAAAAATAGAACATACTACTGACACAAGGCACAAAGAACAAAAGATTTGTTTGGTTTGAATTGGAAGATATAATGACAAAACAATAAAGAGTAAAAATGAAACCGTGGTAACATGGATAGGATAAATGTTATGATGGACATTGAAGCGCCAGTCAGGGAAGTAATGTTTTATAATAATCGTCTTACTTCTATGTTCCAGCCTGGTTGCATAATTTTAATAAGTTCTGGTTCTATTTTGCCACACATTTTTTTTTATAATATTATACTGGTGCACTTATAGCAAAGCACGACAGAGTGGTCGAAAGACAAGCACAGCATTTCAACCACCAAGACTCGAAGACAGAATTTAACCGGTGAAACGAAAAAGAATAACTCAGTGTATAACCTAGGAAACAAGACGGTAGTAAAAGACGACGAATTGGTGAACAAAACTGAACAAAAACCTGGATACAAATCCTAAAATAAAAGAAGTCTTTGAAAATAATCACTTAGAAAAAAAAGTTCAGAAACAAAAACAAAAGGTGGCGGAAATTGAAAACACGGGAGTTACGCCTTCTTCTACAGTATCATCATTCCTGCAATACACGAGAAGTGGAAGTGATGTTTGAAGAATTAGAAAGAATAACCGAAAGCATAATGAAAATGGAACTTGAAGTAAAAACACATTCTGTGATATTTGTTGTAATATATACAAAATTAGAAAAAAGAAAGGAAACATTATGTAGTGAAGATTTTGGAAATTCATTTCACACTGAGAAGCGCATTGTATCCCTATTATGACACTTACCAGATGAGTAAACAGAAGGATGAATGAATGTAAATTGAACAGTACTTGTGGAAGTTTTTTTATCTGCTTAACGTCTCTCTAACAGCGAGGTCTTTTGAGGCGGGAAAGGATGGGGGGTAGGCAAGGAATGGAAAAGAATTCGGCCATGGCCTTTTGAAGGAAGCATCCCGGCATTTGCCTGGAGTGATTTGGGAAAACCATGGAAAACCCAAATCTGGATGCCCGGACGGGGATTCGAACTGCCGTCCTCCCTTGTGGAAATAGATATCCGCCGGATTATGGTGTATGGGTACGTCAGATTATGTCATAGAACATACGGCTCAGAAAATAAGACGGGAAAGAGCAAGAAAAAAAAAACAATTTTTTGCCTTGTCGACGTCATTTGAGGAGGAAAAGGACTGGTGGCAAGGAACGGGAAGGGATTCAGTCATGTCCTATTTTGAAGTAACCATTTCCTCATTCGCGTGGAGTTATATCGGGAAACCCTAGGAGGGATTCGATCCTGCGTCCTCACGAATACGTGAGAGAAATAGATACGAAATAGACAAAAGACAAGAACTCTGTCTCATCTTTCGAAAGTAACAAGTCTTAGAATAAATGATATAAGATTATACCATTCAGTTTCGTAAAATTTTTGACTTGTGTTATGGCCAATTACCAGAATTTCATTTTTAGATTGACGACTCATACCTAAGAGAGAAACCTTTATTTTTCAAAAAAAAAAAAAAAAAGTAAATAATTCAGTGTAGAATGTAGACTTGGCTCAGAACAAGATTTCGTATTGCCGGCGTTTGTAGCGTAGGGGCTAGCTCTCTGTCCTCGCGTTGCAAGGGCACTGGTTCGAATACGGCCGATGGCATGGGTGGTTTTAATTATGTGTTGTGTCTAAGTTTTCTATACTAGAGAGTAAATATAATGACGATGATAAACTTGTAGCTTACTGTATGTCTGACACGGCCAAAAGCCTATTTATTAAAAGAAACAACCTTATAACATTTTATCACTAAACCTTCACACGCCGACGTCGAAGACTGCGATTAAGAAAGGGAAAGGAATTCGGCCGTGGCATTCTTAAGGAACCCTCTCGGCATTCGCCTGGAGCGAATTCGGGAACCAGTGGAAAACCGAAACCTGGATGGCCGGATGGAGATTCGAACCTGCGTCCTCCAGAATGCAAGGCCAGATGTTCACCGCTCGCCCACCAAGCCCGCTGGTCAAAACGATTTAATATAAATATCCAAAGAGTAGGATACTACTTGGCAATGCCCTCAATTTATTTCGACCATCAACGGAAACCTTCTTCAGGTCTGCCTCCTAGTGTGTTGCTGACGTAGGGACTCGACGCTGACCGACGCTGGGGGAGGGAGGAAGAATTCGCTCGGTCAGCCCTGCCCTCTCGAGGCGACGCCGACGGAGGCACAAGTGTTTCCGGCGAGCGGAAGTGGCGGCCATACAAATGCAGCTGTCTGCCGGCCGCGGAATGCAAATGAGCTTCCGCGCTCCGACACGCTCCCTCCTTCGTCTCCCCCCCCCCCCCCCCCTCCTCACGTCTGCTCTGTTCTGTACTGTTTTCACTCCTCTCCACCAGCTCCCCATTCCATCGCATCCGTGTCCTCGCTTAGGCACTCGACGCTTCCTCGTACCAGCTCTCCACACTTTCATCCGACGCGCTCATCCGAGGCAAGTAAGTTCTCTTAAACGAGACTCGCTACCTCACCGAAACACAATTCATATTTCGGCAAGACGAGCGACTGTTCTCTTAATGTGAGCCGCCGTCCCTAAATGATCTAGGGAGTTCTGTTATACGTTCCTTTTCTTGACTCCCTCCTTTAAAGGGTATCGTAACAAAAATTCAAGTATTGGAGTGTCCATAAACCACGTAGCCCCATTTTGGCCTCCTCTGAACCCCCCCCCCCCCAAACGTAGCCTTTTCCTTTAAACCCCCCCCCCAAGTAGAGAGTAGCTTCTTTTCCCTATCGATTTCAGAAGTCATTTTGTGCTGTTTTCTCTTGTTAGACTATCGTAAATTATACATAGATAAAATTAAATGGCGGAAATAAATATTCACATGCTGTTCTGTGCTCTAAATCTCATTTTAACCGTGGCAAATGATATGAATGAAAAGCTATGTAGTCTGGATCAGAACCACCCTCCCCCCCCCCCCCCCCTCCAGAACGAGCCACGTTGTTTATGCACACTTCCTAACTTTGCCACTATACACGCCACATTTTAGTCTAATAGATAGTAAAGTGTCAGCATACGTTGATGTAAAGCACCGTCCTAGATCTGCAGCTTTTCCCAACAAACAAAAGACGATAATTCTGTCCATTCTTTCGAAAGTGACAAGTCTTTAAAGTAAATGATATAATATTACACCGTTCGGTTTAGTAAAAAAAAAAATGGTATACATAATGGCCAAGACACCTGAATTTATTTTCTAAATCAACGATTCATAGGTCTGAGAGAAACAGTTACTTTTCAGGAAATAAAGTAAATAGTTACAATAAGAAGAATCTCTCAAGGAAAACTAGAATAAAAAACAACGCAGTATTCGAACCAGAAGGTCTCTCTACTCCTCAGAATGCACGTTCTCTAAGGAAATTGTAGAACAGAAGAGAGAGAAAAATGAAAGGAAAATCTTGAGAATAATATGGGATCAATGAAAACTGGAAAAGGATAGCACCGGAGGAATAAAGATTTATACAAGGTAGAAGGAAATGAAAGGATGTCGGACAGAAGAATTTGTTTTCTTTTTTTTTCATATAATGAGAATGGATAACAGCAAATTTAAAAAAGAATTTTTAACAAGAATAAATAAGAATGACAACCAGTGTATCCAAGGAGTAAGAAATATTTGACAGACGTTAGAATAACAGAAGATATAACACAATACAGAGCTATTTTCAGAGGATTGTTCCAAAATTTCATGAGTTCCAGGAAAGGAAGAAGAGGAATCATAGTAACAGATAGACCGAAAAAAGGAGATAATAACAAATTGAAAAGATGAAGCGCTTTTGGAAATCAAGAAAAAAAGCATTGGAACGAATGCACAGAGTTACTTTTCATAATCATTCGATGGACGAAATCGAATAGAAGAAGAATAAGATACTGGAATCTGTAGACTTACCTCAGAACAAGATCTCACAACTTTTTACCACTAAACTTTATAAGAATATTATTTGTTGGAATATCCTTTATTTTGTAGGTTAACATCTTATTCTGCTTAATGTTTCTTCCCTGGGACTAATTGTTTGATACTAGCAATTATTGTATTCTGTATAATCCACTAGACTCCCTCGCCAACTTTTATATGGTGAGCTCAGCACTGGCAGCAGACCTCGCGGTGCCCCTAAGAAACGCTACAAAGATCAGTTCAAGAAGACCCTGAAGAAAACTAATATAGACCTTACCACCTGGGACAGCCTCACAAAAGACCGCGTTCTATGGCGCAAAACTACCTCCGCAGCAGTGGCACGTTTCGAAGAGGAGCGGCGAAGTCTGGCAGCTGAATCTCGTTTAAGGCGGAAAGCTCGACAAACCCTACCGCGCCAGCCACCCACATTTGGGTGCAGTGTGTGCGGACGGCTGTTCTATGCAAGAATCGGCCTGATCAGCCACCAGCGCACACACAAATAAACATGCAAGAGAGTAACATAAACTCGGAAACGAGTATGGCCGACGACGATAATCCACTGACTGATATTGTTAACATCCAACCGTTTTATTGTAATCTGAGAATCGGTGCTTTTTGATAGGATACCATACTCTCATAAATTTCTATCACTGTGCAGGCACGAGATTTATTTCGGTTCTTACAATAATTTTTTTTCTGTAGGATTTCATTCTTTTTGTAGGTTGATCGCTTATTCTGATTCGTTTATCTCTTCTTGGTATAATTTTTGCACAACACTGAGTTCTACACACACCAGTCTCTGTATTTACCTTTTCTTTGCGATTGGCGGTAGATTCGGAGTACAACAGAAAACATTCAGGTAACATATAGTTACGTAAAATTCGGTTCAACATATTTGTTTAGATGCTGTGTTGTCTAGTTTTTATTTTCGTACATAGCTCGGGCCTTTGAACTTGTTTTACGTTGTTCATTGATCCCCTCGTCGATATCTGTCCGATGTTAATAGGCGAGCTTTCAGTAGGTTAAATTTGCGCGTCAATTGCTACCAAACTAAGAACAGGAAAAAATACACGAACCAAGTTAGTTAAATTTGCTGATCCCTATGCCAAATAGAAATTTGAAGCATTTAGACTCATCCACAGAAAAAATATTAACTCGTAAATATGCGCCGGACCAAGAAATAGACTTTAGAACTAAAGGCGATTAATTGTCGTAAGCAGTTAAATACTTTGAAAATCACTAAGTTTGAAAGTAAGGAGAAGGTCAAATTAAAATTTAACATATTAATTAAGCATAGTAAATTTCTTTTGTAATGTAAATATCTCGCATAGACTGTAATCCACAACGAAGATATTAAGGTGCAAAACACTTTAACTTGTGGTAGACAAGGGATAAATACACTGAAAATCACCAACATTAGACTTTTCTTATGATTCGGTGGTAAAACTCAAGCTGTGAACAAAATTGCATCTTCCTGTTACTACGGGAAAAAGAGTTTCAATAGCCATTAGTCACCGAGTGACCAAATCAGTTAAATATGCTTATCAATAACTTCAAAACCAACCACGAGAAGATTCAAAGTAAAAGCCGATGCGTAGATTCCTCATCTACGTATACAAAAAAAATTGACAAATACAGCGCTATCCAGATCAAAGATATTCAGGAACACTTGGTTGGTACACAACCGCTTTGCTTTTACCAGAGAATAAAAGATGCAGTGTATTTGTCATGAAGAAACTTGATAGAAATTGAAGCAATATGGCTTTTCAGTATATACTGAAGTAAAAATCATATAAAGTGAGGTTTCCTGCTTATATCGAGCTGAAAGAAAAAATAAGGTCTGTAAAGCACCCGCATTTTCATTTAAAACTTGCTTTTACGAAAATTACGTTCTTCTTTGTGCTATAGTTTAATATCAGTCAGAAACTGCCCTGACTTTCGTACCATATGCAATGTCGAAAGATCAGATCTCAACTCATCTGATTAAAGTGACCAGTATGTTGTTTCATAAACAGGATTGCTCTTGTGATGAATATCAATGAACGGATCGACGGCTAAAGTGGGATAACGGATAATGTAAGATGCATAGAACAGGAGGACTCATGATTTCTTTTATAGACTACAATTAAAATAAGAGAGAAGAAGACAAGTTTTTTATCTGTGTGCATAAATGAATGTCCCATATATTGATATCTGTAAACTTTCATTCTTTTTATGTGGAAGACTATCGGCAGTGTATTATTCAATGTTTGTTGCCAACTGCGTGGAGGTGAGCTGTATTACAAATTAAAATCAACAGCTCGTTGCCACAATTACCTCATATTCCACACAAAAGAACCACGTACCTGATAAACAAAATCATTTTTTCTTTCTTAAATATTTATTTTCAGTTTACCTGCTTATATCGAGCTGAAATGAAAAATAAGGTTTGTAAAGCATCCGCATTTTCAATTAAAACTTGTTTTTATTAAAATTACGTTCTTCTTTGTGCTATAATTTAATGTCAGTCCGAAATTACCCTGACTTTCGTGCCGTATGCATTGTTGAAAGATCAGATCTCAACTCATCTGATTAAAGTGACCAGTAGGTTGTTTCATAAACAGGATTTTGTTGTTTGAAAATAAAAAAGTATAACTTATTTGCACTCAAGACTTGTTTACCAGTTGAAATCGATCTGCAGCTACCACACAGTAGACTGGTTGTAATGTTCTCGATGGAAGTGCTACGAACAAGCTGTGTTGTTGAGGGGTCAGGCCTTGGTAGGGGCTCAAAGGGGCCGCCGAACGCAATAGGCGTCAGTCACGGGAACCAGACAGGTGAGGCAGGGCAGCAATATTGGGACCTGCCCTGCTTCATTGTGGCCTGTCCAAACCGAAGTCCCACCGACACCGCTAGCAGAGGGGGAAAGATATTGGATCCACAAAATTTACATCCTCACTATGTCGACTAGATACGAGCGAATACGGGTCTAAATCTCTGTAACAGCCAAAGAAAGGGCCTGGGACACGAATGTCGAACATCGACTAACATTTCGATGGAGCTTCTTTCGTCCAAGTTGCTGAAATACTGGGTTGCTGGCGTTGAGTTATACCAGAACCAGTTGAATCATCTGTAGTTTCACTTGATATTTTTATATCCTGAGTTATAACTAGTTTCTGAAGTCATTTGTTCAACGGGTAAAGCATAACATTATGGGTGATAGTAATAATAATTTTATTTGAGTATGTTGAAAGTTCTAACACTAAGAAACTATTTTTGTAAGCAGAAATCAGATTAGTTGGATATGTAACTATCAATTTTGGTTTATATCTGATCCTTCTTACAGACCGTTGGCAATGATCACTAATTAATTGCGAGTCTCTTGGGAGGTGCCACTCACAAATCATTGCTGAAATTGTAAATAGATTAGCAAATAATAGACTTTCACAGCATAAGAAATATGTATAGATATTTTAGTAATTTTAAGTGTTTTGTAGTAATGTAATTTTTTGTAGTTGGTAGTATTGTACTGTTGGTCGAGAAAGAGGGAAAGTGTTAAGATGGCGCAGGGAGACCACGAGGGAATATATTAATTGGATAGTGACGAATATGTATTGTATTGTATGAGTATTTAAAGCGTTCAATAAATTGTTCAGATAAATGAAAATATTGGTGGATTTGATTTAACATTAACATCCGTTGCACAGGAGTGTGTAATTTGAGAGCAATTGATCAAACATTAATAATATGCTAGGAGATGGCACTATCGCGAGAAACAACGGTTGGGCCATGTGTTGAAGTTGGCGGGCTATCTACCTTCGAATGATCGTTGGTAATTAGTAAGGAGGACATATCACTTTTCTTTTGAAAGATAACTGAAATTAATTACACATTTTAAAAGTAGTTTACCTATTAGGTAAAATCAGTGCTGTGGAACGGTAGATATCATAACGATAATGTTATCAGTTTCTGATGACAGGTTTATCTACTTAATTACCTGAAACTTCAATGATTTATGGTGTTAGTTACAAACATAAAACATTAGTTATTACATTTCTATCCGATTCTGACTCGTGTTATTACTACAATTATACACACCTTACGGAAAACTCATACACTCTGCATCAGAAACTATGAATGAATTTGTCCCCTACCCTTCCTTACGTCAAAGAACATACTATTCTTGAATATAATGAATGAATATCTAAACTCAAACAAATTTGCGAGTTAAATTACATGCAATTAGTAACAGACCTGCTTAAGTTATTTGTTATTACTTTAAAGACAGACTAAAAGGACATTTTATATTTTTCATCCGTCCATTTTGAATATTACCATGAATTTTAGGAGACATACTGCCAGTAATGAGAGAAGGTACCACTACATAAGAGAGCAGTAACCATATTTTGGAAAGTAATTAAACAAGAAAATAAGAAATCCGATGAAAAGTGGCTGAAAGAAAATCTAAGGAAGTAGAAAATGAAATTGTGGTTTCTAAGCAGATGCGGTCTCTAAGAGGAACAATCAGAATTTAGGAGGAATAAGATATATATATATATATACCGAGTGTTACAAAAAATGTATACACACTTTTAAAGGTTTTCACGCTTGAGTTCGTTTTCACGCTTGAGAGGATGAAATTTGGTACAAAGGTAGTGTGATGTTTGCTCAATAGGTGGCAGCAAGCTAGGGCCGTGACGCGGGCAGCGGTGCTTAACTGATATCAACATGGCGGAAGTACGGTTGAACTTTGAAGAGCGTAAGCAATTGTTGAAGTGGTACTGGAAATTTGAGAATGTGGCTGCTGTCCAGAGACAGTGGAGACGTGAGTTTGGTACATATCCACCTACACGGTTAACAATTACCCGTATACGTGACAAATTCGAGCTGCATGGAACAGTGTGTGATGTACACAAAGGCCGATCAGGGCGACATCGCACAGCTACGAATGACGAGTCCTCGGCTGCGGTGCTGGAACGCTTTCAGCAGTCGCCACAAAAATCTACAAGGCAATGTGCGCGTGAGAGTGGTGTAAGTCATGTCAGCGTGCTACGCATTCTGAAGAAAGGCAAGTTTAAAGTGTACATTCCCAGACTGGTGCAACAGTTAAACGACGACGACTCAGATCGTAGGTTACAATTTTGTGAATGGTTTCGGGACATGGTTAACAATGTTCCGGGATTTGTGGGGAATGTGGTTTGGTCAGATGAAGCACAGTTCAAGCTCAATGGAATTGTCAACAGACACAATTGTGTATACTGGGCTGACAATAATCCCCACATCACAGTGGAAACGGCTGTGAATTTGCCTGGTGTAAATGTGTGGTGCGGACTGACTCGTAGGGGACTCATTGGTCCTTTCCGTTATGAAGGTACTTTAACCGGTGAACTTTATCTGAGAATGCTTAACGATTCAATTTTACCTGCCATTCATGAACTGTACGGTAATGAGAGGATTTATTATCAACAAGATGGCGCCCCTGCGCACTACCATAGGGATGTAAGAGCATACCTTGATCTACATTTTCCAGAGAATTGGATAGGACGCAGGGGTCCAATCGAGTTTCCTGCTCGTTCTCCAGTTCTAACACCGTTGGACTTTTACTTATGGGGATCAGTGAAAGACCAGGTGTACAGAAGAAAACCAGATAACCTGAACGAACTTTGGGATGAGATTAGAACAGTGTGCGCAGATATCCCACTGGAAACTTTAGCGGTAGTTACCGAATCAGTCGCAACCCGTGTTCAGAAATGCATTGATGCAGAAGGCCATCACTTTGAACACTTAACATAAACATTTACCCCAGAAAGTGTATTGGAAACTTCAAACAGACTTATAATCTTACTTTCAGGCTAATAAACATTTTGTATGAAAACGTTTCCATGTGTTTTTTTTTCTCCTGAAGTGTGTATACATTTTTCTGTAACACTCGGTATATATATATATATATATATATATATTAAAGACCCCCATGCTCAGAAGATTTATGAGCTCCTGTTTTAACGACCAAATTCGACACAGGTTTAGAAGATTTACTTTTAAAAAAGACAGTAAGAATTGAGATTTCCGAAGAACTGCTACAGCCTTTAGGAGTAGAAGTAATCAAAAAAATCATTAAAACTGGAACCAAAAAGTTATAAACAGGACAGATTTCGATTTATTTTAGATAAGTATCATCTCCACACTCCAGAAGAAAACACAAGCCGACAAATGTTAAAAGTATTTCACATTAAGTCTAAAATCACAGGATTCAAAACTTCAACCTAGGATAATATACAGAAGATAGGAAAGGAAAGTGGGACAGACATTTGCTGGAGATCACTGTGGCCTTAGGAAAAACGGACGTACAAGAAAAGCAATTCTGATTTTAATCAGTTGAGACAAAAATTTAAGGAAGTCAGCTCTAAAATATAGAAATAGGAGATTTGCAAGAATCAGATGGTTACAGTAAAAGTAGAGAACCAAGAGGGGCAAGTTTCATTTAAACATGGTGTGTAGTTTACTCTCACAAATATTCACTATAGTGTAAATATTCAAGGAGAAAAATTATATGCTAATATTTGCTAATGAGAAAGAAATACTTAATATCACGAAAAAATACAAGCAGGAGAATTTGAACTAAATATAAATCAAAGCAAGATAAAAGTCATAAAATATAGTAAAAACGACATGAATAACAAGAAATTAAATCCAAAAATAGGATCAGATCTAATACGAGAAGAATTTTAATTATTTTATTTACGAAGTAAACATACAATTGGTGGAAGAAGCAAAAACCTTCTCAAAGGTGGAACAGCACTAACGAAAATAAGGTCAAATATTGACGTAGAAATCAGAAAGAAGGTTCTAATACACTATGTATGGAGCCCATCACTTTGTGGGAGTAAATCTTGAGCCAGAAAAAAAAATGCCGCATTTAAAATGTGGTGCTATAGTAGTATGTTGAAGATTAAGTGGACAGATTATGTGCGAAGTTAATATATTTTAGAAATAATGGGTGAGGAGATATATTTGAGGAAGAGCAGCAGAAGGGAGGGTCACATTTTATGACATGCGAGATTGTTTAGTGCAGAAAACAGTCGAAGGAATGAACTGAAGATAATACAGATTAGAATATATGAAGCAGATTAGTGGCGGACAAATAAAAGAAAAAAAAGAAAAGAAAAAAAACTTCCCCAAAATCCATGTCGTCGGGGATGACCTTTGTGCTTTTGGGGGGGCTTACCCCCCCCCCCTGGATCCGCCACTGAAGCAGATGATTCAGGACCTAGGTTTTAATAGGTATGTTAAGATGAAGAAGTTGGCTCAAGAAAGGGAGAAAAGAAGGATTGCATCACACCAGTAGAGCAACTCATGAAATAAAAAAAATGTGCCGTCGATCATACAAAATCATAACAATATGCATCGTATATTAAGAGAAAATAAAATTAAATGCCATATACAGATGCCCCCTAAAAATTTAATTATTTTTGGGACAAATTTTGCGTATGAAAGAGTAATTCGTAACCATGCACGATGGCATTCAGTTCTGCGAATTTGCAACACAACTTTGTCAAGAGTTGTGCACATTATTAATAAAAATTAACAAGTGTAGAGCCTTTGCGTGGCAGCGAATGTCCGTACCTAGGACAGACGTCTGGTGTTTCGTGTCTGCCCTTGGGGAAACCGCTCGTAAAGCTTTTATAATCCGGACACAAAAAAGTCCTTTACTGCCAGCCCCAGAGACATAACTTTTTTAACATTTCCCTTCCAAGAAGAGAGCAGCTGTGAGATGTCATTTTGAGATCTTCCTTACTGCGTAAAGTGGAGCCATTAACGAAGTCAGCATGCCTCGCTAGAACAAGCTGTGATTATTATTGTGAAGTGGTTGCGCAGTTCCTCAAATTAATTAATACGAGCGTATTAAAACAGAAATAATTTCATTATTTTACAAAGATAATTATGTTTACGGCAACTAATAATCTGAAATACATTGGATTGTTCTCATTTAACGTCATATAATTAAAATGTAAACACAATACGGCAATCGCAATTCACACTAAATACTGAATTTCAAATGTGCATGCCATTACCGGTCTCTCTTTCAAAGAAGACCCATCCTCCGTTGCTGTGCCTCTAATCATCACATCCGGTAACAGAACATTCTTGCTACTTCTATTCTGCTTCTAATAGATTTAATTTCGTTGCCCTTCTCGTTTCTTTGTTCCTAGCATAAGCGAGGAAAGCAATGTACGCCCCGCCGTTTGTAAATGCATTCTAAGAAAACTCACTGTCTCAAAACATGGTTCTTAATGTCATCATATTTCACAATGGCGAAGTCAATAGATCAATGAGTTATCATGTGACACTACCCAAGTAATAATTGGCCTAAATGTTCACAAGTTCCGAGGCAAGATTGAATCCGTTCCAAACGCCCCAAAATTCCCTTCTTTATAAAAGTTGTCGCTATTTCTTGGTTCTTTTTAACGTTCTCTCCAAATTATTCACTGATAGTGCATAAAAACGTGGTCTCTGATGTATCTCCGAACGGTATCTGGGGACGAGGGTGCAGAACTAAATTTTTGGGTACCGTGCGACCAATACAATCTTGTCTACTTACTGTCTCCTACATGTTGTTGTCTCTTTGTTCTGCTAAGTTTAAATATTTATTTCGGTGTCTAGTAATTCCGTCAGCTATTAAGAAGTAACGCGAATGCATTACCTTTGTATGTCATGATTATTCTTTAGTGTTTTGAATTATGTTTTAATTTGATAGTTATATGAATTTATCAAACACCGATTTTAACACAGCTGCGGGTTGGTGTATGTCCTAACTTTCTTAAAATGTAAGTACCCAATTTTTTTGTTAATTTTTCATATTTTCATGTGTTTTGGTGGGGTGTAGGTTGTTGCCCTCAAATATTTGGAAGTCTAGAAAGCGTTTATTGATGATGAGGCTTGCAAAGATATTTGTGAAATAATTGTGAGTAATGCATGGAAAGGAAAACATGGTCTTGACAATAAGCTGGCGCTAAATTTCAGGCATAACGGTGTGAGTAAAATTCTTTTTGTAGCTAACGGATCAGGGATTGGAATAAATTACAAAGAAAAGTGATGTATAATTTACCAAACACGGTGGAAGAAAAAATAGAATTAGTGAAGAAAAAAATAGGGGAGGGGGGGTACAATAAAGTGGATGAACGGGTATTTAGGGAAACTGCTACTGGAACTTGCAACACAACTTTGTCAAGAGTTACGCACATTATTAATAAAAAGTAACAAGTGTAGAGCCTTTGCGTGGCAGCGAATGTCCGTACCTAGGACAGACGTCTGGTGTTTCGTGTCTGCCCTTGGGGAAACCGCAAATCAGATTAAATTACTATTTATAAAATGCTCATTTATTTGTTCACGTTATGTCTCTGATGAGGTTTTTGTACCTGGTGATAAAATTTCTACTTGTTTGGCCTCCGTATGTTTGACATTCTAATCCAGTTAATTGATGTGTTCCTAATTGCTCGATTTATTGGTCACTTTAATTGGTTGTGTTTAATCGGTTCTGTACTGAGCTGTTTCTCCCTAATGCTCGTAACATGTATTTCTTGTTTCTTTATATGTTGCGTATTCTGTATGGATGATTATTAATGTAATTCATTGTTTGAGAAAAAAACAATTCATTATAGAACATTTGTTGCCATATTACAGTCCTCAAACCCAGCTTCCTATTAAAACAGTCTTAAGAATTGAGTACACTGGTGTTCTAGAGAGATAAACATTGATTAATTACAAATTTGCATATTTTTCGTATGAATGAATGTTGTTTTGATGGATGGGCATTGTTTAAATGAAGTGCGATATTATAAAAAGCAGCATAATGTTTGAAATATTAGTTATGAATTTTGTGTAAGCTATAGTATTTTCGGCTTCATGGAACTGTCTAAATTTGCCAGTTTAACGGTTGATGCCTGTAAATTTTTTTTTTAAATTTAAAAATGGTTCTTCATTATCATAAGTAATTTTGTAGAAGTTCTGCTATATCTATTGACTGGATCAATTTTTAGCTCTGGAGAAGGAACGGGCGGCGTTTCTGATGTTTTCTCGGATATTCTGTACTGCCTATTTAAGTTCCAGAGATCGCGAGGTGATTTTTTTATTTTTTTTTATTTTTTTTTTAGCACACATTTTTACAGCCTAGTATCTAGAAACTAAAATAGGCCTTAATTTAACACAACAGTTTTACATTTGGTATTTCAACAGATAATTTCACAATGAATAATTTCAATTTTTGTTATGTATGGCTTTGGCAATATCTGTACAGTCTTTTTTTGCTGGCACGATACATAGGATTGTTCCGCTGTTAACATATATTATAACTTTCTAAACTTGCTGCATTTTGTCATAATTGATTTATTATAGTGTTCTAGTTTTGTACGGTGTCTGCAGTTTCCTGTCCACTTTATGGTTAGAAATTTTAATATTTCACTTTGTCACTTCGTACGTCTACCACTACTACTATTACTAAACTATTACTACTATCTACTACTCTACCATCTAAGAAAGCATTTTCCAGCATTGGTATCGGTACGGTAATCCGAATTCCAAATCTCCCGGAATAGTGCACGTTCTCAGTCTCTCTGGCAGCCAAAGTGACCGAGAAGGCCGCCCATCGGGAGACTTGGCCACCTCCAACACTGGTTGTGAGAACTAATTTTCAATGACATATATGTAATTGTAGAAGTAAGGAGTCTTTAATATCCGGCTAGTAGGTTGTTCGTTTCACAGGTGAACTAGATTAGTTTAACATCTACTGCCGCTATTTGTTATTTTCAATATTTGAACAAATTCCTATTTTAAGATTATTGGCTTCATAATTTACAACTTTTACTCTTAACTAACTATTAACATTTTTACATATTTTAAGAGATAACAATGTTTTACTTCAGAAGCGGCTCGAGACTGCAACTATTATCTATTATTTGTGTTATTGCAATGTCAGACCACATTTTATGCATATATACTTTTATACGTGTTGCTTCAGCAAGTTCTTGTTTGTAGGTAGAATCTCCAGTGGTGTTGCTGCGAAATGGTCCATTTAAAGTCTTTAATATGGTTTAAACACTCCTCTCCGCAGACCAGCTGGTTGCGTTTCAGCACGATATATGATTCGCTGACTGAGTGCTTAGACACGCATTCGCTTGTGGCAGCTCTCGGGTGTTACTCTGTGACGTCATAGTCGGCTTGACTTGGCCTTCCTCTTGCTGTCGCTAAACTTTGCATGAATCTCTCCTTTTGCAGTTTGGATATATTCTGCGTCACTTCGTCTAGTTTGCGCCAAAGTTGCTCATTTTTAGTATGTCTTCCGTTTTCATGTTTCTTAGTTCATGAAATCCTTCGTTTCTGGCTTCTGCCATTTGTGTGCAATCCCAGACGATGTGTTCGGGTGTACCCTCTTCCCCGCACTCACACAAGCTTGTGTCTTTTAGTCCTCTTTTATGTAGTAGGCTGGGATATGGCCCATGTCCAGTGATGTAATGAACAAGTCCGGTTGACGGATCTAGGTGGCGGAGGTTTAATCTCTCTTGAATTGTTGGCCAAATATTGTAGGTTCTCCTGCCAGTTGTACTACGCGACCACTGTTGTTGCCATTCTTCCATCAAGACTGTTTTTATCTCCCGTGCTTCTGTAACCGGTCTTCCTAAAATTTGTTCTACTTTGTCGGCGTCACCGGTTCGTAGCCAATAGTGTGCCCCTCTCTTTCTAACTTCTAGGTCAAGTGGCCAAACGCCC